>CM029599.1:61541600-62241600 GCA_017311375.1 Mytilus coruscus
ATAACATTAAATAACAAAAAAAGCATTACAATTAGTATCAACAGGTCAAATAAATGTAACTTTAAAACAACTTTAGAATTGATGGAAAAAAGCTCCCTCTCCATTTTTTTCATTTTTTGACTTGTCGTTCCAGAGTTGCGGAACTTTAACCCTTAGATTTAAGCACAAATCGCGCACTTACTCCAGTATTCCTCAATTGACTTCCTCCAAACTTTACATTCTTGTGGCGATTAATGAAAAAAAGCTCCATATTGATCTTTTTTTCATTTTTGGTTTGTAGTTCCATAGTTACGGAACTTTAACTGTTACATTTAAGGCAATTTTTCACAAATCGCACATTTACTCCAGTATTCCTTGCGTTGATTTCCTCCAAACTTTCCTTTATTGTGGGGATTGATTGAAAGAAGATCCCTTTCTATTTTAAAATTTTTCCTGTTTGTCGCTGCAGAGTTATGGGACTTGAATTGTCAGATTTCAGTAATTTTTTCACATTTTGAACCATACCTTGAGTTTGCTTTGCTTGATTTAGTGGAAACTTTACGTAATTGTTGGAATTGGTGAAGATATGATTAAATGCCTTCAAAATATCCAATTTTATTCTTGCAACAATTTCAATATACACAATAAAGGCGTATCATGCTATCTTGGCGCAGCTGTTTTTTGTGATTTTGATTTTTCCTTTTCACATGGAAAATTCTATTAGACCTGACAAATAAAATTTGCCAAGACAGGGTGAAAATGAATATTCTGCATCACAAAATGCAGGAAATAATTATGTACAAAAGTGAAATAAATGTTCGCGTGGGGAAGCCGCATGAAAAAATAAGCATGTGTAGCAATATATTAAAACGTATTGGTCCTTAAAAATTTGAATATGTGCTTGAATTGTTCGACATTTTGTCATGCCGTTTATACCTTGCTATAACGTCAGGGTAGTACTCATTTGTGAATGCCTTGTAGTGACCTATACATATATGTTGGAAGTTGTCTCATTGGCAACCACATATTCTTATTTTTTCAATATTCTTAAGCCATATCAATTCAAAATATTATTTTCTGAAATACGAGTGAAAAATTAGCCTATTGGGAAATACAGTTGATCTACTTTACACACATCTGAATTAAATATATTGCTATGATATAACGCAGTAATCTAGAATTTGTGTTACTAATAGAAATGAAAAGGGTAACTCTTTTGTATAAAAAATAATCGTATTAATATTGCAGAAGGAATTATCCGCTATTGCTCTAAATTGGTTATCAGGCATTTCTTTTTTGAATGGCCATTTAATGATGTTCATATTTGAGTTGCAAGTGATATTTTACAATACATTTTGATATATTTTACTTACCGGTACTCTTAATGTTAAATATTGTAATACGTGTTTAGATTATTTTCCACAAGTTTTACTGATGACTTTAAGTTAATGATTAAATTAATTTCTCAAATACACTACACACTGTATATATAGCCATAAAGGGAAGGAATATTTTCGTTTTTGAACCGGGTCCTTTTTTTTTTTTTTTTTTGGCGAATAAAACTTATATTATTTATTTAAATCTGTATATTTGATTGATGCTTTTTGATACGAAATTTCCCCTTTTTTAATTGACATTAACGCTTTAATTTTTTGGACAGCTGCGCCTTTTCAATATGACATTTGCGCTTTAGAAACATAATATATGTTATGGCTTAAAGCTTAAATATCATTTAATATCCAAAACATGATAGTACATTCATATATGTATTTACAGCTAAAATCAGTCAGATCTTTTATTAAAAAAAATACTGTAACCTTAATAAGTGTATTTTTTTAAATGAAAAGAATCTTAAAACCAAGGACTGATATAAAAAAACCCTCTGTACTTTTAAAATCCATGATACTACTGCTTGTCAAATAAAACTTATGATTATTCACAAATATATATAATTGCTTCTTTTCAATAGAGTAAGGATAATGAAATTTCACATCTGACACACAGAATGTCCAAATGACTGAATTATTTACAATCATACTTGTGTCAGATGAAAACGACAAAACTTTAAGAAGGAGGATGGAAGTAATTCCTATAACAACCAAGACTATTTCTTCATAGTCAACATGAACAGCAGGTGTTTAAAATGACTTCCCAGACAAAACAACAACAACAACAACAACAACAACAACAAATACTTTATTAGAGTCTCACCTCTCTAAAACATTTCATAGAAAGCACAATATAATGATAACAGATAAATTAAAAAAGAGCCACTCTAAAAGAGTTATGAGAGACTGTAAACACACATTAAAAATACATTTATATTACATATATAACATATATATATCAAGCAATAGAATAAAAACAAGAGGAATATATATTTTCCACTTTTGAATTTTCGAATGATATTATTGAAGCTACTTGAAAATTTAGAGCAATATTTGAATGTTCCATCCATACAAATGTCGTTTTCTCTATCGTTCAGTTGAAAAAAAAATATTATTAGTTACATGGTGTGTTAGTGACCTAATACGATATATATGGGGTCAGTAAATTCCATATGGGGATATGGGGTCAGTAAATTCAATATGGGGATAGAGCGAAACTCGAATCCCCATATGGAATTTACTGACCCCATATATATCGTATTAGGTCACTAGCACACTAGTATGTAACGAATTTATCTTACCGACTATCTTCACATGTGGTATTTAGACTAGCCGCCTATCAAAGTGATCAAGTCTTCAATACTTAGTATTAAGAACCTACTTCCATTTGTCTATACAAAAAACAAATGCCAACAATAACAACTTATAATTTTTCTATGTTTTCAATGTATTGTGTGCGATTTTGTCCCATGTACATTTACTCCATATCCTTTCATTTTCTATTCTTCTAATAACAACTTGTTAGCTTTAAATTTGTTTTATGAATTTATTTCAATCGGTTATTATCAATTTCTTCGTCTGTTGAAACCTTTCAGATTTCTTTTTTGTTTTGAAAGGGAAGTAACTCCTTACTAACCCCTTATGGTAACTAACCCCATATGGTAACTAACCCCATATTTTTTAGGTCACCCTATATCAAATATATGTAGTCGCCACGTGTAGTCCTTTAACCAATCATATCCCCAGAAATCTATAGGAGGTAAGATAAAGTTTCTTCTTATGTCTTGCTGTTATACCACTGTGCCAAAAATATGAAAGGTGACAAACATGTTTAACTCCACCATATTCTCTCTATCAGTCCGCTCTTACATGTAGGTAGCAATAAACAGTTAGAATAGTTGTTTTTCAAATATGAAAGTTGTTGCGCAATAAAATAATTTTTAAATAGCTGAAGAAAAATATATGATCTTTAAGATTGATTTTGCATGTTTTATAGGCCATTTTCTGTTTGACAGTCCGTTTTTTTACATCCGTACCGGTCAAAGGAAATTATTGTCGTGTTTTCCAATAATTTGTTTTCGCTCAAACTTTTCGATGCAGTTTTATGGAAAAATGATGTGAAATGCATATGAATTTTAGTTGATCTGATAGATAAATGTCAATTGTTTCAGAAAAGGTATCGCTCATGGATTGAAATTCTACTTTGGACCAAACTTGTACATCCCCATTTTTGCAATATTTTGTATCAACTAAATGCTGACTGTTGCCTTGGTTACACCAAAAAGCGATTATATTTCACCATTTTAACTTTTGGAAATCTAATTTATGGAAGATACCGTTTCCATACATATGCACATACATGACACACACAGTAAGCTGAATTTGTTAGAAGCAAGGGACGAAGGTGGTTAAAAATTATGAGTGCTACCATACATAATCCAGGAGCCTGTAGTCTATTTGTTTTTTGGTGACAACCCAAGCAAATCATAAAAACGGCCTTCAAACGTCAGAACAAGGACTAAGTGCCCTACATCATTGTCCTTTGTTCTTTGGTGGATAGTTTTTTTTTCATTTGAAATCATTCCTCATTTCTATTCATTTATTGAACACTAGCGTAAATATTTTTGTTTAGTGAATTCCATGCCTAAATAAGTCAAGAATTCCCTAAAATAATGTAACAAAAAAATCACTTTGAAAGTTACTCCATCATGGAATATTTTTGAAATGCATTTGGTCTTTTCTTCTGGCAAACTCCAGGTTTAAAGATTGTTCTTCAGGTTTGATAATGTCTGTTTCTGTCTGTGAAATACAAACGTATTAAGAATGAATCATTCCCAGCTTTCTGACGTTCATTGGCAAATATGTCATTCATGTTCATTTTTTTGAAAATCTTTAAAACTAGGTCCCAAGCTCACAGAAAATTTCTACATTTCTTTTAGGGGCTTCAGTGGCCGATTGGTCTAAGTAAAGTAATCCTACTACTGTGTCTGATTCACTATCCTGCAGTGGGAAATCTAGTGAACGAAAACAAAAGAAAATTCACTCTTCTTATGAAAGAGTCGAGAAAGTCAATAATAAAACAATGCCGGTGACTAAACTGATCAAAAGATATTTCTAAATAATAATTGTACATTTTAAAGAAATTATTTGCTAAACTGTGTTATTAGAAATATACATGCAAATACACGATGTTTTATGTTCAGTATTTATCGAGATAATTGCATTAGAAGCTTGTGAAACTGAAATTTAAAAAGTGTCAATCTTTGCTGCATATTGATATAAAAAATTGGAAAAAATCATGAACATCCAAAATCTAAAGATCTTTCGGGTCACCAATTTTCGGAGTGTTCCACAAATTCCTTAGCATGTTACAATTTCCCAAAGTATACTTATTTTTCACACCTAAGTTATCGAGCACACCGGTCTGTTCTTGTCACATGTACATTCAACAGAGAAATATAAAGACAACTATTCTTATAAAGTAGTTATCTTTTACTATTTTTTATACAATTTTAAGAAAAGGTCGTCTCGATTTTTGTACATCTATTTGCGGTCTGTTCGATCAATTCACATTCAATGTTTACATCGAGATAAGGTCCGTTTGAATTTGCTTAGTAAATTAATTTCAAAAGTGCCAATCTTTGCTGCATATCAATCGAATCCTTTGGTATTTCTTCCCTGACTTTCTCTGATCTAGCTGTATATATATACGGATAATTTCCAGAGAGGTATACAGCCAGTAGAAAAATAAATTGAAGTTGGTACGCCAGGATTTTATTCACATAGCAACATTTTAAACCAATTTTACATCACGCTTCTATAGCCTGCTGTACTCGTCGTTTGCTACTTAAGGAGGGAAATGATAACATTAAATGGAAGTTTTGTTTTTATTTCAACTTATTTCTATCTTTACTATTTACCAGAACGTTGTCCAGTGAATCCACAATTGATAGCTTTCTTGCTAAAATGGGACAAACATTGAGAAGATATAGTTTTCAATGTTTACAGGGGAGGTAATATTTTGTCACTAGATTTCCCACTGCCTGTCAACACAGAGGCTGTGATCAGTTCGAATCCCGCATGTGGCAGGTGCGCTCGACTCCAATCTTTATTGACTAGGATTGTAAGTTTCCTATCGATCGTCGTTAGTTCTCTCCGGGCATTCTGGCTTCACCCACCAATGACATTCAGTTCCTTTAATTGTTTTCAGCACCAGCAACAGTAACATAATTTAATTTATTCAATGATGGGTGCTTAATGTTCAGCGACCAACATTGCGAGCATATTCACGACAAAATCGTGTGTTGCATCATAGAATTTAACACACAAGATCGGATAGGAAAGTATTGGTTGATTTATTGATTGTTGTTTGCTTAACTTCAAATGTCAAATATTTCATGCATATTCCAGGCGACAACAAAACAACAATAAAACTAACAGGTAGGCTTTGCAATGTAGTTCGCGATCGACCAGGATGAACAGCAGGAAATTTAGACTGTCACTGGAAAAAGAGTAATGATGGAAAGGAACAGAAATTTTGCCGTGCAACAAGACACTATTTGATAAAAAGTATAAGCCTTAAGGTTATCTTATTTATTTTATTAATACTTTTAGCTATTTTCCTTGAAATTTTATAATACCTTTTGGCTTAATAGATGTACCAAAACAATTTTTACGTTAACATCTGAAAAAATATACGCAGTGGTCGTGTATAACGTACAGCAAGCTTTGATTTCAGTTGGTACGACTTTTTAAAGGAAACCGACTCGTCTCAGATGAAAAAAATGGTCCAAAATATGCCCAAATATGTTAGTCACATGACTTCCATTGTTGCTTTTAGAAATGGGATCAATTCGGGGTCATCTATCCTGTTCGAGCAGAGAAAACAATTAAAATGTATATTTTAGACAATGTATGGTTATTCTCTTTATACTGCAACTCTTACAACTGTTCCAAATGAAATATATTTGGTAAAACCCATCATTTTTTAATATAAGCGGTCGACGTAAAATTTTTTCGAACCTGCATTCTCTATTGACGTTATTTATAAAACTACAATTTTAGGGCATCGCTAACGCCATAAACAAGTGGATATGCGGTCAGGAACAGTATATATCACAAATGAAAAAAACGGTCAATGCAATTTGACTGCACAAATAGCACAGTTAAAGTATAAAAATGAGTTGTCGCAGAATTAAAAATTAAATCCGTTTCTTTTCAATTTTGCAAATCTGTATTCGCTTGTTGTAAAATACAGAGGACAATATGACAAGTACGAATGCAATGTAGTTTGATTGATTGATTGATTGATTGATTGATTGATTGATTGATTGATTGATTGGTGTTTAAATCCACTTTCAGCACAATTGGCTATTTTGTGGCCTGTCAGTTTTATGTCAGAGTAAGGCCTTGTCAGACCTTCTTGTCAGTCAATATGATATGATTATACTTGGTCAATTATCACTTTACACTGAATGCATGTACGGAAAAGTTGATACATGTTCTAATCTTTACTTCTCAAACTTTCGTCATACGAAAACATTTAAAGTAAAAAAAAAAAAAAAAAACAATGAATTATTGATA
Source organism: Mytilus coruscus (assembly GCA_017311375.1). Taxonomy (NCBI): domain Eukaryota; kingdom Metazoa; phylum Mollusca; class Bivalvia; order Mytilida; family Mytilidae; genus Mytilus; species Mytilus coruscus. Next base: position 61,548,551 of record CM029599.1, read on the forward strand.
AAATTATAAACTGTGCACTTTTCAAAAGCATTATAAAATTATAAACTGTGCACTTTTCAAAAGCATTATAAAATTATAAACTGTGCACTTTTCAAAAGCATTATAAAATTATAAACTGTGCACTTTTCAAAAGCATTTTAGAATTTACAATTATTGCACACATGTGTATATTATATTAAATCTATAGTTTTCTCTGGGTGTGATAAACTGTCCCTTCGTTTGTTCTCCTCTTGGGTGATTCTCTCTATCACAAGGCACCAAACAGATAATATTGGGAATATCAGCGAAATAATTACTAACGCGAATGATAGTGACAAGTTATGCTGCACAGTTGTTCCACATCCCGTCGCCCAACATAGAATACCAAGCACAGATGTCACAACTGAAAAAGAAAATTATGATCATATTTTGATTTGATCATCAGTATTTTTTTATTGGATCATTTCAATTAAAAGTCAATTAAAGAAACAAATTTGGATACATGTACGTGTGCATCCGAAATAAAAAAAAAATATTTCGACCCTCTTCGATGTCAATGATTACCAATTTACATGTACATGGAATTTACATTGTATCATAGGTCAAATTTATTTGTTCAGTGTATGTTCAATGGTGTTAATATGTCCTTTGATTGAGTAAAGCTATTTCAGTTGATATTTTATAGTGTGTCTTTCTATGTTGTGATGTTACACTATTGTTTCAGAAAAGGGTGAAGGTTTGGTACCATTAAAACGTTAAAACCCGCTGCATTTGTTTGCACCTGTCCTAAGTCAGGAATCTGATGTTCAGTAGTTGTCGTTTGTTGATGTGGTTCATAAGTGTTTCTCGTTTCTCGTTTTATATAGATTAGACCGTTGGTTTTCCCGTTTGAATGGTTTTACACTAGTAATTTTGGGGCCCTTTATACCTTACTGTTCGGCTGTTCGGTGTGAGCCTAGGCTCCGTGTTGAAGACCGTACTTTGACCTATAATGGTTTACATTTATAAATTTTGACTTGGATGGAGAGTTGTCTCATTGGCACTCATACCACATCTTATATCTATGGATATAATGATCTGTCAGAATAATTTAATAAAAGACAGTAAATAATTGACTTTCGGACTCCTGATAAAAAAATGATACTTTTCTTACTGAAATATACCTGTTGTCATAATTATTGCGACGTTAGCAATAAATATCCTGGTGCCGTACACTGGAAACTGGTGATATACAATAAACAGCATTACACTGATTACATATCCAACTAATGATAAACATTCAAATAACCGGACTACTGTAAAACCACTGTACGCTGAAATAAATAAAAACATACGTCATGCTCTGGACTGAACCTAGTCTAGAAAGATGCAAATCAATCTTACACTGAATGCCAATAATATTTCCCATCAGACAACAATGACAACAAATGATGATCAAGATCCTGAGTCTGGAAATACATATTAAAATGGCTAAGTTACACTTGTTCGTGAGAACTTAACCTCCTTTTTTTAATCTCAAATAGTTCCGTATTCGGTGTAAAGACAGGTTCACTGTAATTTTACTTTTGCTGAATACAACAATTTTTGTTTTTTACGCATTAATCCCAAAATTTCATAATTTACAGTACATATACATCATTTGGAGTTTGGCGTGCAATTCGACCTTTTTTCGTGCAGCAAGTGTCATAACGTACAATTATAATAACTATAATTTTAAATAAACAGAAAATTCTTCAGTCACAGGGAAAAAGTAAGTTTCGTAAAATAAAATAGTAAACAATTATATATCTTCGATAAAGTTCGCATCAAGTTATTTTTTTGCGTAAATTGTTTGATTTTAAATTTATTGGAAAGGGGAAAAATCGTTTGTTTCTTTGAAACTTAGCAACAACAAAGAAAAACAAAATCAATAAAAAAACAATCTTGTTCCTATATATGTCATTGAAAAAGTGTGTTTTTCATATAAAAATTGACCTGAGAGATTAGATAAAAAAAAAAAAAATGTAAACGGTTGGTGCCTAAAGAACCCAGAAGTTGCGCCCAATGACACAACTTTCTTTTAATTAATCGTATTTGTCAATAACTGTTTTAAAGCTATGATAAAAACGCGCAGATCACAGTGTTGTCAATTTCTTGATTCTTTTCAATGGTTTATATATTTCGCTATTTCCGATTATATTAACATATTGTCTGATCCTGCCATTTAACACTTATTTTATGATTAAATATTAAGTTCATTGTCTTAATAGATATAAGAAGATGTGGTATGAGTGCCAATGAGACAACTCTCCATCCAAGTCAAAATTTATAAAAGTAAACCATTATAGGTCAAAGTACGCTCTTCGACACTTAAGTTTGAATTTTCAAGAAATCGAGATGGCTTGAACGAGGCACAAAAAAAAAAAAAAAACAGTGCCGTAAAAAAGTAGTAATAATATTACCGTTCGCTCAAAAAGAACAGGATTCAATGATGAGATATTTAAGAAAATTACAACCGAGACTATGAAAAACTGTCATAATATTCAATTCGCTAAAGGAAAATGTTTTTAAGATACGACTAATGACAACCACTGACTACAGGACATACACATGCATGAACTTGGCATGTGGTGGGTTAAACTTTTCAAAAATATAGTTTAGAAATTTCATTACTGCTCCCTTTTTAGCTCACCTGGCCCATAGGGCCAAGTGAGCTTTTCTCATCACTCAAGGCGTCCGTCGTCGTCGACTTAAACTTTTACAAAAATCTTATCCTCTGAAATTACTGGGCCAAATTTAACCAAACTTCGCCACAATTATCATTGGGGTATCTAGTTTTAAAAAATGTGTCCGATGACTCCGCCTGCCAACCAAGATGGCCTACATGGCTAAAAATAGTCATAGGGGTAAAATGCAAGGTGTCTATTATTTTGAAAACTGTTATAAATAAAAAAAAATCTGACAGAAGCAGAAATGTTCAGAATGTTGAGCTCTACCAATTGTCCATGTACGTGTAAAATGTCAGACGAATTCTTATAGGAGTTATTGCCTAAATGCAAAATGATCAGCAAGACAAGTTCTACAAATAAGTCAACATGGTCGAAATCGTCAGTCGACTCCTTAGTAGAGTTATTGACCTTAGATAATGATTTTACCATTTTTTGCGTATTTGACTTAATATATCTTAAAATTATAATAGATAGATAGAAACTTAAATAAGCAAAATGATCAGCAAGACAAGATCTACAATTAAGACAAATGTAGGAAATCATCCGACGACTCCTTATTGGAGTAATTGCCCTTTAATGACGATTTTCATCATTTTTTTACGTTTTGCCTTATATGATAAAAATTATAATAGATAAATAGACACTTTAAATCACAAAAATGACCAGCAAGGCAATAACTACTAACAAGTCAAATTTGAATGAGGATTTTTTTTACCCTCTTTTGTGTTTTGAGCAAAAACTAAAGAAGATAGAGAGAAACTAAACAGACTTAATGATCAGCAATACAATATCAACAAAATAGAGATTTTTGTCATGAATTCTATTCTCATCTACAATGTTGAGAGTATCCTTTGTTGAATATGCACATAAACCAAGGTGAGCGACACAGGCTCTTTAGAGCCTCTAGTTATGTTTATTAGTAGACTTACCAAAGGTGTGTAAAAAAGAATATGTAATGAAAATAATAACAGTAAAAAGCACGAAACTTTATGATGACGGTTTAATGAATATTTTTGTTTTATACAAAATACAAACAAAACAATAACAAACAATACCGTTAAGATATATATAGATATAATTGATTTCTTAAGGAAGATTTTTAAATTTGAACTCTGACTAACTTAAAATTTTGTAAGTTGTATAATGTTTCCGTTGAATACTTATAACGTAAAATGACTTGCGGAAGACGTTGTTGATTATTCACCAAAGAAATAATTGTATACGCAGGAAGGATTTGGGTGTAAATGTCGATGACTCCTTATAAGACGATGCAAATCTGTATTTCGTTTTTTATTCCATCAATGAAGTGGAGTTACATTATGACGACTGAAACCTTTTAATTTTGACTAACTGAAAAACTTCGTTGATAGTTAGTTGTCTGTGTTCCAATTTTTTTGGTTGATTGTGTGATGAGACTAAACTAAAATAAATTAAAATTCACGATTTTTGTATACAGATCGTACAATCCTAATCTGAATATGATGACTGCTTTCAAAAGGTCTATAAATCACCTATGTTATTGTGTGTCATGAACTCTTTTCTTTATGGCATACATTTTTTTTTCAGAATCTGAGATGACATTAATCAGACGGGCATCTATTTTTTGTTTACAATTCATCAACTATTCAATATTCTAATTTTTGATTTATCACTAAATATGCTCTTATTGGTTTTTGCTTACATCTATAACTGTAGACATGGCTATAGAATACAAGAAAGGTTGGCATTTTTTCAATTAGTTAAGGACCTCGTCTGTAGTTGTAGTATATCATATCATAGTGTTTATCAATACGTCTATGAAGCCTATTTCATCAAAGCTTCGTAAAGGTAATATTTCAACCAAAAATTTCATATGTGGATAAATAGTCTAACATTTATTCTGATAGCAGTATCAAAAGTATAATAAAGAAAAAGAAAAGTGTATGTACAAATGTATATGTTAATGAGACCGTAACCGAACAAAACAGAAAATACGACGAAACTCATATATCTAAGTTGTATTTGATCCTTGCAATATATTTGAAAACCTTCTTGTGGTTTGTTTTCTCCGATTTTTTTCTAATACAAAGGAAGAGTTTACCTGTGTATCCTTGGCACCAGTACTTGCCTCCCATTTTAAAACAAGCTTGCCATAGGCCTATACTTATTAGTCTAAAAGACTTTGTCCCCATCAAGTCGTTTTGCGCAAAGAAATTCCAAAAAGGCATAGCGAAAGCAGCAAAGTGAATCAGAAATCCTGCTATAAGAAATCCAAGACAGAATTTATGATTTTTTGTTATCTCGATCATTATGAACAATTAAAAAATATTTATGTATATTATAAACGGATATTGCTACAAAGGCCAATAAAACTGCGGTTACTGATCTATATGTTTTAAGAGTAAAAAGAAAAGAGGTTTAAGATTCATATGTTCTATATTTAGTGTAAGTTCCTTCTGAATTAAAAACCATATTCATTGTAAATATAATTTATATTATGTCGCCGCTATTCAAAATCGATGTTGGTACCTTCATTTTAAAATATCCGGTTTAAAATTGCATTGATATACTCGGTCATATTTCTATATATTTATAATTTATTTTCTCTTTGGTTTATTATGCAAACTGTTATTTGAATGAATATAAAGTTTTGTAAACAGTAAATTTACAAGTAATAATGATATGTCATGTCGGTACAAAAATGCTACTAAGCTGGAGATACGCTCAGGGGACGAAACGTCCACCAGGAATGGCATCGACCATGTGTTTGTAAAGATTCGCCAAAGAATCATTCACATTATTTAATAACACTTTAATTCAGTCCTGTGGCCCAAGCTCCAAAGTCATTGGATATTGAACGGCCTATTTCGTGATTTAATCAGTAGAAAGGGGAAAACAAATAGATCACGAGAGCAGCTAGAGAGGCACATATCAGAACATACACTTTTACCATTTAAAATACTTATTTTGTAAAGGTCAATGTGGATAGTGGCGATTAGAAATCTACGATAAAGAGGCAAATAACGTTTGAAAGTCATACAGTCCTAGCTTGTTCTATTTTGAATGATGAAAAAGGATATTTCTAAATGGTGTGGTAGGAATGGTAGGAAAAGCAATTAATGAAGAAAAAGGTATGATTTACAAGACTCGCTGCACTTTATTATCCCCGCTCGTCGTGTCGCGGTGACGGGGTAATAGTCTCCATCCGTCTTTCCGTCCGAAACACACTCAGAGACCGATTGACAGAAAGCTTTCATAATTGCTAGAGTTATTTGTTGTCATATTCTCTTGATCGTCAGTTTGATTTGACAATTTTTACTGGGGTTATAGGACTCTGGACATATTTCTGGAGTATTGTAATAACGATAACTCGTGAACGCAACTCCTCGGAGACCGTTTTACAAAAAAGCTTTCATACTTTGTAGGGTTGTTCGCCATCAAGTTTAGGTAACCATAGTGTACAGTGATTTTGATAAATCCATTTCTAAAGGTAGTAACGGGACTTTTACTCTCATTCTTGGTAGGGGTTGCGAACGAGGATGATTTTTTTAATGAACTATTCATTTTCACCTGTTGCTAGTACGGCTTACTTTTTTGAATATTTTTACAACCAATTCTTGCATTTTATGGGACTAGCTTAGTTATCATTTTCCAGGCCAGAATATTCATTTCCAAAATCCTCCTAAATGTTGAGGTTGCTTGATAGAGATATAGAAAAAAATAACAAAATTCAAATCATTTTCGTTTTTTGACAATTCAACTTTGTCTTTGAAATAATAACCCGAGTTAAGTGTTTTTACAGGATAAACAGTAGAGTAGATACACATTTAATTATTCAGATGTGTGGTTGATACACACCCCAGTGTCAAGAGCATTACATCATTGATCTAAATAAGCATTTAAAGGAAATGAATAAGACTTAAAAATTGTTTGAAGAGCAAATAAATTGACAAGATGATATATCAGCTGTCTTAGACCTGTTTATTTATGACAGTACAAACAAGACTTACTTCCACCAATCTAAATTTCTAAAATTGTTAATTCAAGGTAATTTGAGTTATCTCCAATGTATGTCTTGATAAAGTTTAAGGACATCTTTAATTCAAGACATGGGAAAAATTTAGAATGAAGTACTTATTTCAACTGTTAGGTGGGTACCTTATCATACCTTTCAGTTTTCATAAGGTATTTTATTGTAAATTGAATTGCACAACAAACATACATACTATTTCTTGAGATTGTTGTAACATGTACATATGCCGTTTACAGCAGTCGTATACAAAAATAAATAACCATATTAAAAATAGACACTCCGATTAAAAAATAAATAACAGATTACTTATTTCTTTGAAAGCATTTTTCCAATATTTTACAGAATTGCATGATAATATACACAAGAATATTCATGTGTAAGATAATCAAAAGTCTCTGCCAGTCAATAGTTGTCAGTAAAATTCCTCAAACAAAGACAATTGGTAATTTGTTGTGCATTCAATATTAAAAATACGTAAGTTATAAATATACAGTTCTTACATTAATGTATTGATATTTTAAGAACAAAAAATATTTTAGTTTTATGTTTAATAGACACAACAAGAGAACATGATGTTGATCTCAATAGGATTATGTGAATGCATACAATATTATCCACCTGAACAAGTTCTTACTAATTTAAAACATTAACATTAACCGATTTCCAGTTTTAGACTTTGGTATTAGAATTTCACATGGCGAATTCCATATCAAGTTTCTGATCGTAATTTTCCTTTTCCTTTCTTTGATGATGACATGTTCCTACAGGTTCTTATGGATTGTATATTTCTCATTTGGTTCGGTATTCGCGTGGTTGCAGTGAAGTCTCGGATTTTAATGAACGTTATATTGTTTTTACTTAGAAAAAGTTTTACAACAGGAACATAAATATTCGTTTATCATAAATTGGGCAAAACATTTTTATAAATTTAATTTCAAATATAGAGATTTATTGAAGAAGCATGATTCCACGTTGAAGAATTTAATAAAAAAAAAAGTGGTAATTCGAATCCAACTTTTTATGCAGTTTATGCAGTGAATGTTTAAAAGACTGGGTATGTAGTATATCTTTTCAAGTCAGACATCATTTGTTACCACAACATAACCACTGCTAGATAGAGTCTGCTGACGAAGATCTTGGTTTATTTGGTCAGTACGGTTGGATCAGAGAAAATCTTGGACAGTCTGCGACGTTTTTCTATATTTATTTCCGCGCGCTAAAATTGTGACAATGTGTGACCAGAGATTGAGAAGGTAGGTCAGCACAAATGAGATTCTTTTGTTGACCCTTGCAAGACATATGATCTTAGTAATAGTAATCAATATTTAATAATTGAATTCTATTGAGGGATGGGTGTTGTTGTCTTAGGGAGGGATAAATCCTACTTTGTAAACAATCACTCTGATTCAAACAAAAAATTCTCTGAAACTGATATTTTCAAGATGCAGGATTTCTTGATTGACAACATATTTGTTACGTTTGGAGGACGTGTTTTTCAACAAACAATCGACATTCCTATAGGAACCAACTGTGCCCCTCTTTTTGCAGACTTGTTTCTTAGGTGTCATACCACCAATTCAAAATCCCTATCTTGCAATTTTCACAGCTTTCTTGATATTTTACATTAAGTTTAACTTCATAGAAACCAGGTATATCCTGAATTGTACATGTATCACCTTTCTGCATGCCAATTTTCAACCCATGTTCAAAGTCTTCTAAGAAAGAACTGCCTTTTGGAAGACAAGTACTACTAAAATAACCCGTGGTTTTCTGGAAATCTTAAATTAGTATACTATGGAGCGCGTTAATCCTCAATTTTTAATGCAAACTCATAGACAAGTAAATTTTGGCTCAAAATGGTCTAAATATTTCTCTTTCACCAAAAGTTTCATTTCTGCAAATTTGTTTGTTAGTTTAAGTAAACAATGACATCAAAAGCACTATTTTGCGTCAGAGTAGGGCTACTTTTACATACGTTCTAAATTGGAGGGAGTGAATTGGTGGTCTGACACATGAGGCTGACTTCATACAGGAACTTCTTAGGAAGAAAGGAAAGAAGTTAGCAGTATCCTTTAACTTTACTTTCCGCTATATAGATGATGTTCTCTCACTAAATAATACAAAATTTGATGACTATGTTGAACGCATTTATCCCATAGAACTTGAGATAAAGGATACAACAGATACAATTAAGTCTGTCTCATATCTTGACTAACATCTAGAAATTGACAATGAGGGTCGGTTGAAAACATACGGAGTATATGTCTTCCAGATGATGCGATATTCCAGGGCTGGTATTTCCTATCATGATTTCCTTGATGGAGGGTTGCTGCTCACAAGAAAGCTATTAAACCAAGAGTTCCAAGTGGTGAAGTTGAAATCATCCCTTCGTAAGTTTTACGGACGCCATCACGAGTTGGTTGAATAAAAAAAACGTTATGGAACTTTGTTTCACAGATGACGACATATATGTTCCAACTGTCGTAACTAAAATCCCGTCCCTTTTTCCCGAATGTGACCTACCAATTCAAACTTATTACCGGGTTTGTACTCACATGAACAACACGGCGGGTGCCACATTTGGATCAGGATCTGATTACCCTTCCAGAGCATATGAAATCACCCCCAGTGTTTGGTGGGGTTCGTGTTGCTCAGTCTTTAGTTTTCTATGTTGTGTTTATATGTACTGTTGTTTGTCTGTTTGTCTTTTTCTTTTTTAACCATGGCGTTGTCAGTTTATTTTCGACTTATGAGTTTGAATGTCCCTCTGGTATCGTTCGCCTCTGTTTTACAAGTAGACGGGTATACATGGAAATGATTAAACAGACATTGCATTCATCGAAATGCCCAAAAAAAGCAGATGAAGTCGGACTCCAACTTAACAATGAATAATGACAACTGTGAACTGATTGACGGTAGCTTTGAAGGAATATTTTTGTGTTCGTTTTTCGCCAAAATCTACAAATTTCATCTTTACGGCAATGCCATGTAATTTACGGCTTGTAAAAATTCTGTCTGGGGCAGAGGATCACAAGGAATTTTTTGCCCAGGTTCTAACAAATATTAACGACCAATCTGAGAGCGATATAATTATTCTTTTAAGTCTCGAATAGGCAACCGTAAAGACTACTCTGATTTATGACTCTTTTCCTATTGGAAATGTAATTGATAAAACTACAAATCAATATGTAAAATCCTTCATAGAAGTTTTGATTGAGTCAAAAATGTGTATTTTGAACGGATACTTGGTATGACCCTGCACAGATGACTTCACTTGTGTTTCAAGGAGGGGAGAGTCAGTAGTTGACTAAATATGCGTTCGGCGTGACGCTCTAAAACTAATAAAGTAATTCAAAGTTATAAACACCCTATCAATTATTATAGTAGAAAAGTTCAATCTTTTTGAGTTTCTTGGAGAAAGAAGTAAAGTCCCCTGATCACTCCATTATATCAACATAATGTAGTACTTACGAGGAAGCTAAAAAATGCGGCCAACCGACATGTTCTTTGCCAAAACGATATACATTACTGAAATCGATCCCAAATGATTTCCTAGCGTCGGATATGCGTAAAACTGCCTTGAAATCATTTATATACAGAAAAGAAACTACGAAAGAAACTCAGACTAATATGGATAATATATATTCAGATTTGTGTAATACAATTATTGGCGAAATGAACGCTAAATTTTTTTTGACACCTGTAGGAAGACAAGTAAACGTTTTAAAGTGTGTAAACCTTATTAGAATGAGCCTCTTCGCTCACTGTGGCATGACATGCGTAATAAAGAATTTTTTCTTGTTAGAGGAAATCTGTCCGTTAAACATAAACTCCATGAAGAATTTCATACTGCAAAAAAAAAAAAAAATCTGACAGCACTTTAAAGCGATGTGAACAACAACTAAACTTGGTATGTTTAAGAAATAATTCATGCAATCCATAGTTTTGTTGGAAATTTTCACATGGCCTGCTGGGCCGTTATATTCGAATTTTATCCAGAGCGTTACTGTAGCCATGTGAAAATGATAACAACTCTATGGCTTGTATGAATTATTTCGATTCTAATACGACAAATACGGTAATTTAAGTGTGAGCGTGGCTGTTCTGTTATACCCCTGTTAGTTAAAGCTAAAAAATTCAATAATTCTATGGCTTGCATCAATTATTTCTAAAATAACCTCTAGAAATAAAGTGTTTCATTCTTATAATTTAGGAATATGGCAGTTGTTTTTCACTCAGTGTTATGTTGATTGATAGCGTTTGATTTTGTCAGTTTTTATGGACTTCCACTTTTTGAATTTGCCCTTTGGAGTTTAGTTTTTTGTTATACTTTTGTTCTCAACCCAAATATTTTTTTTCATTGGCTACTATTTACCGTCAGTTGACATGTCATGACTATAGAGTGAGTCGCCATGTTCACTTGCTGAAATCCTTAAATTTGCAAGGTGACACGTACAGATAGGATATTACCTAGCGCAGTGGCATATATGTGATGGACTGTGAAACTCAGATCAGAAGATTTGGAAATGTTGGTCAGGAGTTAAGACCTCAGATCAAGAAGTTTTTTGCCATAAATGTAACCGCCTGATGTACAAATGGTCTTCTAATGTGTCTTTCCTCAATCTTCCATTTGAATGCAATATCATCAATGTGTTTACAGTACCCTTATAGTCCGTCGAACCAGATTGCAATGGAAAAGTTGAAAAAGAGAAAAGATCCTTCCTATTTTTGACATTTTTACCTACTATGTCTGTTTGTTTCGTTGTCAATATAATGGAATTTTATACGACTGTCATACAAGTGAGAGGGTTTGCTAGCTATAAAACCAGGTTTAATCCACCATTTTCTACATAAGAAAATGCCTGTATCAAATCAGGAATATGACAGTTGTTCTCCATTCGTTTGATGTGTTTGAGCGTTGGATTTTGCCATTTGATTAGGGACTTTCCGTTTTGAATTTTCCTCGGAGTTCGGTATTTTGTTATTTTACTTTTTCTAAACTTTCCTTTGCTAGCAAAGGTCTCGATGCCATCAACTTGGTTAATATCCTTCATCATAAATCAGTCCACTTGAAAAAACCTCCCTTTCTTAAAGATCAGTCTGTACCTGTCATTTTTATACCTATACAAAACCAATTGCAACTAAAGTTTTCAATTACAAACACGTGTTGCAGGATCTCCATATTAACGACTTCAAGTCTTAACCTCCTGATTACACCTGTGCTAGTTCCCATTCATATATAATCCGACTGGCCACGTTGTTACTGGTTACCTAAACATTGTCAATAAGACGTCTCTGCGAAATGTGTTATCCAAAGGCCTGAAATGTTGTGAGCCTAAATCCATCAATTGGAAACACAACTTCAAAATACTGATGGATTCAGTCGAGGATTATTATGCCAGGCAATGAATTAAACGCAAGAAAGAAAACGTAGATACTCTTTCCGAATGGGTTAAAGCTATGAGGTCGTTGATACAAATCAGAATTAAAAAACTGAATTGGTCTTTGAATACTCATGCTACATCAATCTTTAAAGACCCACATTTTGCAAAACACATGTCCTTTCTTCGTGACAAATATGTTGTTGTATTGGATACCTAAACTACATAAGTGTCCTTACAAACATTGTTATGTTGCTGGGTCTCCAAAGTGCTACACGAAACTCTCTCTAAATTATTAACATCAATTTTATCAGCAATCAAAGTCGAGCTTCATCTACCTAATCAAGAGGTGGCGTGAATCAGATGTGGATACTTAAAATATCCAAAGATCTTTTAGGGTACATACAATCTACGACTCTTTCATCTTGCAATAGTATTCAATCAATTGACTTTTCTACACTTTTCAAAAGTATTCCGCATTCCAAACCAAAAGACAAATTGAAAGAGTTGGTCATGTTTTGTTTCATAAAATAGAATGACCAACGTAGATACAAGTATCTTGTCTTAGGGAAGGATAAATCGTACTTTGTAAAAAATCACTCTGATTCAAACAAAAAATTCTCTGAAACTGACATTATCAAGATGCTTGATTTCATGATTGACAAAATATTTGCTACGTTTGGAGGACGTGCTTTTCAACAAACAATCGGCATTCCAATGGGAACCATCTGTGCTCCTCTTCTTGGCGACTTGTTACTTTATTCACATGAGGTTGATTTCATACAAGAACTTAGCAATATCCTTTAACTACATTTCCCGCTATCTGAACTTTCCATTTTCATTAAGCAACATTCCAGCAGCGCCATAATTACGGAATATATATCTCCCTGATGATGCAATATCAAAGGGCTTGTTTTGCCTATCATGATTTCCTGGATAGATCCCGTTCCCTTTTCCCCGAATGTGACTTACCAAATTAAACTTATCACCGGGTTTGTACTTAAATGAGCAACACGGCGGGTGCCACATTTGGATCAGGATCTGATTACCCTTTTGGAGCAAGTTATATTACTCCCAGTTTTTGGTGGGGTTCATGTTGCTCAGTCTTTAGTTTTCTATTTTGTGTTTTTATGTACTGTTGATAGTCTGATTGTCTTTTTTTAGCCATGGCGTTGTCAGTTTATTTTCGACTTATCAGTTTGGTATCGTTCGCCTCTTTTTTATAACTAGACGGGTATACATGGAAATGATTAATCAGACATTGCATTCATCGAAATGACCCAAAATTTCAGGTGAAGTCTGACCTAACAATAAATAATGACAACTGTGAACTGACTGACGTTAGCTTTGAAGGAATTTGTTGTGTTCGTTTTACGTCAAAATCTACAAATTTCATCTTTACGGCAATGTCATGTAATTTACTGCCTGTAAAAATTCAGTTTGAGGCAGAGATTCACAAGGATTTTTTGCTCAGGTTCTAACAAATATTTACGACCAATCTGAGAGCGATATAATTATTCTTTGTGTTGGTTTTAATTCTCGAATACAAAACCGTAAAGACAACTCTGAATTTGACTCTTTTCCTATTGGAAATGTAATTGATAAAACATCAAATCAATATGGAAAATCCTTCATAGAATTTTTGATTGGGTCATTAATGTATGTTTTGAACGGATAACTGGTATGACCCTGCACAGATGACTTCACTTGTGTTTCAAGGAGGGGAGAGTCAGTAGTTGACTAACTATGCGTTCGGCGTGACGCTCTAAAACTAATAAAGTAATTTAAAGTTATTAACACACTATCAATTATTATAGTAGAAAAGTTCAATCTTTTTGAGTTTCTTGGAGAAAGAAGTAAAGTCCCCTGATCACTCCATTATATTAACATAATGTAGTACTTCTGAGGAAGCTAAAAAATGCGGCCAACCGACATGCTTTTTGTCGAACCGATATAAATTACTTAACTCGATCCCAAATGATTTCCTAGCGTTGGATAGGCGTAAAAATGCCTTGCAATTATTTATATACAGAAGAGAAACTACGAGAGAAACTCAGACTAATATGGATAATATATATTCAGATTTGTGTAATACAATTATTGGCGATATGAACGACAACTAAACTCAATATGTTTAAGAAATAATTCATACAAGCCATAGTTATATAGGAAATTTTCACATGGCCTGGGCCGTTATATTCGAATTTTATCCAGAGCGTTACTGTAGCCATGTAAAATTGATAACAAATCTATGGCTTGTATGAATTATTTCGATTCTAATAGGACAAATACGGTACTTTAACCGTGCGTGTGGCTGTTCTATTTTATCGCCTGTCAGATAAATAAAGGATAAATCGATTGAGAGAAAACAAATCCGGGTTATAAACTAAAACCGAGGGAAACACATCAACTATAAGAGGAAAACAAAGGAACAACAGGAACACTGAAGTGCAACAAAAACAAACGCCAACATAACCTGGTAGTATGGCTAGCCAAACCTCCCGCTTACTAGTATATGACAATGTTAAAAAATATCGCTAAAATGATAACAATACGTGACAGAAATACAGCACAAACACACGCAAGAACACTAGCTAGAAATTTCAATAATTCTATGGCTTGCATCACCTATTTCTAAAATAACCACTAGCAATTAAATGTTTCATCCTTACAATTTAGGAAAATGGCAGTTGTTTTTCACTTAGTGTTATGTTGATTTTGTCAGTTTTTAATGGACTTCTACTTTTTGAATATGCCCGTTGAATTTCAGTTATTTGTTATACTTTTGTTCACAGCCCATATATTTTTTTTTTCGTTGGCTTCTATTTACCGTCAGTTTACATGTAACTATAGAATGCGTCGCCATGTTCACTTGCTGAAATCCTTAAATGTAAGAATAAGCAAATAAAACAACACCTACCTCAAAATTCAATTTCAATGCAATATTATCCGAATTTGGAGCGTTCACGTTTGGAATAACATTTAGTTTTGGAGTTTTCATTCGTATAACGTGTTTTAAAATGACATTCATGCGACAAGAGCTTTCATGGAATTTGCGGAATTTTAAATTATTTTATTTTTTTTTACATTTTTCAAAGCTCTGATGCACTACTTATTTGTGTTATGCATTAGAATAAGAATATTGATTTTGTATTTTTTTTCAATTTCAATTTTAGTACAGCGAAATAAAAAATTTTGTTTGCACATTGTTTACAATACAAGTGGATTTACGGAGGAGTTCAATAGTAACAGACATTCATCCGAGTGTGCGCAAAGTATAGATATATCGAGAATGTCATCTCGAAAGAAGCACATCATATTAGAATCTATACTACTAGAATAAAGAGGTCCAATTTGTTAACCGGTATGACGTAAAAACGACGAATCAAAGATTTAAACTGTATATATTGTTATGCCTAAGGGTAGGAGTTAAGTTTGATAGGTTTATATGTATCATGTTTCATTCTTTTCTTGTGTTGCTCAGAGAGTTCATTTCTACTTTCACTTTTATTTTCGTGTTCCGCTACTCTGAGCTGCACTGTTGCGTATATATTATGAACGAAAGGACTGTGAATATGAACACTTTCTATTTCAGGTATCATGGCTGTATTATATTGTATTGTATGTATTATAACATTGTTTATGGGAAATAGTTAGGACAGGGTTTGTTCTCACTGTTTGACCAGGGGGTACCTTGACATGTTCCCAGCTTTAGTTTGACCTGTATATTGCTTGTCCCGTTTGCTCACCTGTTTTATCGATTTACGTTAAGGGTCTATATTGTAACCAGGGTATGTTTTCCCTTAGGGTTATCTTTGATAAGCCCATATCTCCCTTTTCCCTCGACAGTTGTACATTCCCATTTGTATTTGCGCCATTTTCTATATTATTGCCGTGGGAACTTCCGGTTATCTAGACCAATCAAAATTGACAGAGATGGCCTAGTTTCCAGAGCCCTATACTATGTATATGTGATTTCACAACCAACGACTACGTTAATTTGCCGGACACACTTATTCCTATAGTAACGGACACACTTTCTGTGTCCGCGGACTTCCGGAAGTATAAATACGGCTGTTACAGACGATTCTGGCAGTTCAGTGGCGGATCCGGGGGGGTTCCAGTGGTTGGAACCCCCCTATTTTTGGACGATCAATGCATTTAAATGGGGACATATTGTTGGAACCCCCCTTTATCCTGGGTTGGGACCCCCCCCGCCTTTTTAAAATGGCTGGATCCGCCCCTGCAGTTCACAGCTCACGGAACCTTTACCATTGTTTGAGTTCCATAAACCTTAACCAAAGTGGACCACCTGTGAACCTTTCTACTTAAAATCATTACCAGGTTAATAACCCCGATATATATATTTATGACCTGACCAAGTGACCTAGATCATTTACTACAACTTTTCCCATGTTTACGTACGACGATTAACGTCCAAGGGGGGTCCCTGTACTGTTTTTTATGATATATTGATATTTTATGACTGATTGAATAGTCATTGTTGAAACTTATAACTGTTTTTGTTATATTTCATCTTATTAAGAATTAGAAACCAGTGTCTAGACTGCTCAGTTAAGCTACCAAGTTATTTGCAAGTTACCATTGCAGTTTCACAATTACCAGTTAAAGTTATCGATAGGCTTGCTACCAAGGTGTATCTTGTACCTCGTGTTTAATAATAATCAAATATACACACACAAAAACATTAGCTACGTGATGCTCGACCAGGGGCGTTATATTTGATGACCGGCGGTGGGATTCGAATTATAAACCCAGTTTGTGTTTTTTTGACATAAAGTGAAACATAAAATTAAGTAAAAGTTTAAATGTTTATGCACTCTACTGACATAAAATGAGTGAAATAAGCACAGTTGGATCTGAAGTTTCAAGTGTTAGAGAATCACCAATTTTTAGTGGTCGAAGTTCCCATACAAATATGACCTCTCCTGAAATATTGTCACTATCTGCGGTGCAACCACCTGATTTTAATACTATACAAACCAAATTTGATGTATTAACTGGTATTGTTAGCCATTTACACAAGGGTTTAAATTACCAAGCTGAAGAGAACCAACTATTCAAAAACTAATTTGATAATTATTATGAATATACCAATAGAAAAATTGAGAACCTGTCATCACAATTGAACACCAGATTAAGTGACATGTCAAAAGAATTTGATACACAGTTAGAAAACCAAGCTGTAAAAAATAATTTTGTGAACCTTCATGGTGAAATGGGGAAACTTACTACAGCAATGGAAAAGCAAGCTGATTATATTTTAGAAAAGCTTTTTCCTTTAAAAGCTAGTTTTAATGACAAACCATCCCATAGTTCAAATACTGATACCACATATCTTGCTAGTTCTGGTCCTACTGTGCATGAAGTAAATAACCAAAATAAATCAAACAACCAAAACCTACAAAACCATGAGAACCTGATAACAGATCATGTTGCAAGTGCCTTTATACCTATAGTAAATAGCAAGACCCAACCAAGTACAGGCTTGTTTACAAAACCAGTACCAGTTACATGTCCTCAGATTGACAAACCAATAAATGTTGCATCTAGCTCAAGTACCAGTTTAAATAATCATAATTCAGGAAACGTTGGCTACACCAAACCCAACAGTTTTGATGGGAAATCAAACTGGTCAGATTATAAAGTGCATTTTGAGATTGTTGCACAATTAAATGAATGGTCCAATGAAATTTAAGCTTTAAAATTGATTTCTTGCATGCAAAATGATGCACTTGCTGCAATAGGGGATATTAACACTAATTGCCAACCATCATATAACGAGCTAATCAATACTCTAACTAGAAAGTTTGCACCAGAAAACCAGACTGAACTCTACAAAACTCAAATTGACGCAAGAATTAGGAAAAGGGGAGCTTGCCCAGGATATTAAAAGACTTGTCCGTTTGGCTTACCCAAAAGAACAAGAGGTTTTAGATAGTCTTGCTTACTGTAGCTTTAGGGAAGCATTGAATGATTATGATCTGGCTTGGGGTCTTACCCAATCAAATACTGATGCTATTGATGATGCCCTTAATTTGGCTCTGAAATATGAAGCTTTTCATTCAAGCCATAGGAAATCAAATTTACGGAAACTTGCCGAGGTCAGTGATGTTAATACCAATTAAAGTGCCCCGAAAACCAATTTTAAAGGGGGCCATTCAGGAAATGAGCATGCTATTAATGTGGGGAACCAGGACATTTCAAAGGGGATTTTGAAAAACGCATGACCGATAACAAACAATGTATTCAACAAATGAAAAGTTGCCAATATAATAATAACCAAGGTTTTAACCGACCCAATAACCAAACAAGAAGCGAAGTGTCTACAACAAATTCCTCAAACCAGGGAAACTGTTAGTCGCTGGCAGAGAGGGTCACCTCCCAGCTGAACCTTGTATTCCTAAATGACCCAATATTTTAAAAGTAAAAACTCATGATCATGATGGGTTGTTCATGAAAGCTGAAATTTTTAGTAGAATCATTCATTGTTTAATTGATACTGGGGCATCTATGAGTGTTTTAAACCCCAAAATGTTTGATAGTTTACCTGAGCAGTGTAAAACCAAGTTACAACCATATGAAAATGACTTGAAAATGGCAGACGGGCATAATGTTAGACCATTAGGCACCATTAAATTACCGTTATTAATAGATAATCAGTACATAGACCAATTTTTTGTGGTTGTTGATATTGATATACCCGTTGTACTTGGGTATAATTTCATGTATAACAATCGCTGTGTGATTGATGTACCAAATAAAAATCTTTTATTGAATAGTAAAACTGTGGACTGTCATTTAGAGAGTCAAATACCTAGTTTGTTTAAAATTTCTAATGACAAGCAAGTGACAATAACCCCCAATAGTGAAACCATTATTCATGCACTACCAAATGAGAAACTACCTTATGGTACAACCATGATTCTTGACAATACCAGTCAGTCTTTTAAGAACAAGGGTGTCCTTGTAACAAAATCTATTTGCACATTCAAGGGAAATAATTTACCTTTACGTGTCATGAATGTGACTGATTTGCCCCAGACCTTATATAAAAATACTTGTGCTGGTACAGCTGAAACTGTTTGTTCAGAAAACATTCTGGGAAAAATAAATGCAGAGCCTGATTTAGTTTTACCTGAACATATGCAAGTTGTGATGGAAAAATGTAAAAATAATCTTTAGGTGGATCAATACAAAATTGTAATAGACCTTTTGACTGAATACTTTGGAGTCTTTGCAATATCCAAAAATGACCTGGGTAGGACAGACATAATTCAACATAAAATTAATACAGGGGATACTCATCCTGTAAAACAAAACTCACGACGTGTCCCTTTGGCTCAAAGGAAGGAAGTTGATGACGAAATACAACAAATGCTTGAAGGGGTATCATACGTCATTCCCAGTCACCATGGAGCTCCCCAATTGTAGTTGTTCGCAAGCGAGACCAGTCAATTCGCCTGTGTATAGATTTTCGCTTAGTTAACGACCTGTCTATTAAAGATAATTTTCCCTTGCCGAGAATAGAGGACTGCCTTAACGCTCTAAGGGAGAACCAATGGTTCCGTTCTCTCGATTTGGCTAGTGGCTATCACCAAGTAGGCATGGACCCCCAAGACGCGGCTAAAACAGCTTTTGTTACCAGTAAAGGACTTTTTGAATTTAATCGTATGCCTTTTGGTTTGTGTAACGTCGGTGCAACCTTTTCCAGACTTATGCAGTATATTTTATCTGGGTTACAATGGGAAATATGTGTAGTCTACCTCGATGACATCGTTGTTTTTTCTAAATCATTTGAGGAGCACATTACCAGGCTACAAGAAGTTTTCAATAGAACTCAGTTGGCTTGGTTGAAAATCGCTCCTAAAAAGTGTATTACTTTCCAAAAGAAAGTGTCATTTTTGGGACATAGGGTATTTCACCAGATCCAATTAAAATAGAGGCTGTACAGTCATGGTCTATGCCAACCAATGTTAAGGAAGTTAGAAGTTTTCTATTAAAGATTTTTCAAAAATAGCCCGTCCCTTACATAGACTTACAGAAAAGAATGTGATATTTAAATGGAATGCTGAATGTGAAACAGCATTCAATATTCTGAAAAAGGCTCTTATGACTAGCCCGATTTTAACATATCCTTGTGTTGAAAAAGAATTTATTTTAGATACTGATGCCAGTGGCACAGGGGTGGGGGCATTTTTATCCCAAATCAATGATGACGGCAAAGAATGTGTTATTGCTTATTACAGTCGTACTTTATCAAAAACTGAACGTCAATATTGTGTTACTAGAAGGGAATTGTTGGCTATTGTTTTAGCAGTGAAACATTTTCACCATTATTTGTACGGGGTCAATTTCACAGTGAGAACTGACCATGGAACCCTAAACTGGCTCAAGAATTTTAAGAACCCTGAAGGTCAACTAACCCGTTGGCTAGAAATATTAGGAACCTATACTTTCATTATAAAGCACCGTGCTGGTTTAAAGCATGGAAATGCTGATGGTCTATCTAGAAGGCCATGTGTAAATTGTAAACACTGTGATACCAGAGATGTGACAGAAGTAAATTACCAAATAGAAAATCCAGCAATAAGGTCAATTAATATGTTGGATGAAAACGAAACTGAAGATACCCCTATTATTACCAATTGGTTTAACAATAAGACCCCTGAAGAATTTAAACAAGCCCAATTAGATGACCCCGTTATTTCTAAAATATTGACTTGGAAAAAGTCATCAGAAAAACCAAAGTGGCCTGAAATTTCACATTTCAGCCAACATCATAAAACATATTGGAGTCAATGGGATAGACTTATAGTAGTTGATGGAATACTTTATAGAAAGTGGGAAAATACCACAACCAATGATGAAAATTTGCAATATGTTTTACCAAGTGCAGATAGAAACCGTGTGTTACTGCTGTTACATAATGATCAGTTAGGGGGTCACTTAGGGTTCAAACGTACTATAGCCAGAATTAGGCAAAGGTTATATTGGGCTGGGTATACCCATTTTGTAGACAGGTGGTGTAAGCGTTGCACTGAGTGTCAGAAAAGGAACCAACCTTCCCATCGTACCAAGGGACAAATGAAGACTTATATTGTTTGGGAACCTTTAGAAAGGATATCTATTGATATTTTAGGTCCAGTGACCCGAACCTATAAGGGCAACAAATATGTCATTATTTTACCAGATATGCTGAAGCATATGGAGTACCTGATATTGAAGTCCAAACTGTAGCAGATAAATTGTTTGAAGAATTTATATGCCGTTATGGTCTCCTCCTACAAATACATACTTATCAGGGATCTCAATTTACCTCTGATCTGTTTATTCAATTGTGTAAGAAATTACATATTGACAAGACCAGAAATAGTCCATTTCATAGTGCAAGTGAGCGACAAAAGAGGCGTTATGACCTCTCTTGTACTTTTCCCACATTTAAAGTAGGAGACGGACTACTTCTACATGACCCCAGGAAATATAAAGGACGTTCACCTAAATTTCAAATGCGGTGGTCCGGCCCCTTTACTGTTATTAAAGTGCTTTCAGATGTTTTATATAAAATTCATTATATCGATATATTATGTTTTATCGATTTACGTTAAGGGTCTATATTGTAACCAGGGTATGTTTTCCCTTAGGGTTATCTTTGATAAGCCCATATCTCCCTTTTTCCCTCGACAGTTGTACATTCCCATTTGTATTTGCGCCATTTTCTATACTATTTCCGTGGGAACTTCCGGTTATCTAGACCAATCAAAATTGACAGAGATGGCCTAGTTTCCAGAGCCCTTTACTATGTATATGTGATTTCACAATCAATCACTACGTTAATTTGCCGGACACACTTATCCCTATAGTAACGGACATACTTTCTGTGTCCGCAGACTTCCGGAAGTATAAATACGACTGTTGCAGACGATTCTGGCTGTTCACAGCTCACGGAACCTTTACAATTGTTTCAGTTCCATAAACCTTAACCAGAGCGGACCACCTGTGAACCTTTCAACTTAAAACCATTACCAGGTTAATAACCCCGATATATATATATTCAGTATGTGGGAGAAACAATGGACAAATTTAATATTCGGCTCAATAACCATCGTTCATGGTACAAAACCAACAAAAACTGTCCTCTCACAAGACATCTTCGTTCAACGAAACATTCTTTTGATACTGTTACTTTCCAAATCATAGAAGTCAACACCGAGTGGGACACCACGGCGAGAAGGAGAAGAGAAAATTTTGGATCCACCAACTCCACACTTTAGAACCTGATGGTCTTAACGAAAAAGATGAGAAAAGATACAGGAAAGATAAAGAATAATTTAGTACACAGCTTCGTCCTTTTTATCCTGTAATATTGGCCAATGGACGTTGCTAACTTCAACTACCAATTTTGTAAAAATCTTGAACTTCATCCAAATTATGTATTATTTTCAAGGCAGCTAAATTCAAGTGCAACATATACATTGAGCTGCAAAAGTTTCTTATCATCTACATCCAATTTCACCTGGATAGATGCACGCTTGATAAAGCTAGTTAGTCTAGCGAAATATTGCGTTTATTATTTTCATCATTTTGTAAATATTTTAAACATTCTTATATTTATATATATATATATATATATATATATATATATATATATATATATATATATATATATATATATATATATATAATATAAAATGACTGAATAATAGTCAACGATAAATCTTACGGGGCGATGGATCATATAAATATGATACAGTACACTACAAAATATAATATATAACCAGTCTAAAAGGGTACAACATCACCAAAAATGACAATAAACGAACAAATGTAACTATAAATATTTCGGATAACAGATATCCTTCATCAATATGAGCACGATGTAAAATGAATCAGATCAAACTATTCTGATTATTAAACTAAAGCAATCTTGATTTCTATACAATAAAAAAGTGAAACAGTTTACCCGAACATCATATGTAGAGACGCTAATAAATTTTAAAATTTCAAAAACGACTCAAAGACATGCCTAAAATGAAAATAGTAATTAGAGATATAAACTGGCACAACTCTAAAATTCCAAAGTGACGTCTGTTAAGATGTTACAACAACTGTGTGTAAATTCATTCCCAAAAACAGCACTGATCGATATAAGCTGGTAAAATATGTCAACCAGAGGCTGCGTATTTATCATCCCAAATAAATAGCAGTTTTATAATGATAAGAAAATATAATAGTAAAATTTAGCTAAGGTTAAATAATTGGACGTGGATGCGTACTTGTACATCTCTCCCAAATGAAAGAACCCTGGTATTTAAACTAGTAAAATTCCAAAGAATCCTTAAAACTGTAAGAGTCAAGTAAGGAAGCCGGAGTAACTGGAAACAAATGATGTCAGGAAAATGAGTGATGGTAGGAAAATGAGTGACTCATTCTATGTTTTTATGTTAAGATGTTACTTGCTTCCTTACTTGACTCTTACAGTTTTAAGGATTCTTTGGAATTTTACTAGTTGAAATACCAGGGTTCTTTCATTTGGGAGAGATGTACAAGTACGCATCCACGTCCAATTATTTAACCTTAGCTAAATTTTACTATTATATTTTCTTATCATTATAAACTGCTATTTATTTGGGATGATAAATACGCAGCCTCTGGTTGACATATTTTACCAGCTTATATCGATCAGTGCTGTTTTTTGGGAATGAATTTACACACAGTTGTTGTAACATCTTAACAGACGTCACTTTGAATTTTAGAGTTGTGCCAGTTTATATCTCTAATTACTATTTTCATTTTAGGCATGTCTTTGAGTCGTTTTGAAATTTCAAAATTTATTAGCGCTCTACATATGATGTTCGGGTAAAACTGTTTCACTTTTTATTGTATAGAAATCAAGATTGCTGTTTAATAATCAGAATAGTTTGATCTGATTCATTTACATCGTGCTCATATTGATGAAGGATATCTGTTATCCGAAATATTTATAGTTACATTTGTTCGTTTATTGTCATTTTTGGTGATGTTGTACCTTTAGACTGGTATATATATATATATATATATATATTTATGACCTAGATCATTTACTACGAATACTACAACTTTTCCCATGTTTACGTACGACGATTAACGTCCAAGGGGGGTCCCTGTACTGTTTTTCGCTCTGGGGTATTTATTTATGATATATATTGATATTTCATGACTGATTAAATAGTCATTGTTGAAACTTATAACTGTTTTTGTTATATTTCATCTTATTAAGAAATAGAAACAAGTGTCTAGACTGCTCAGTAAAGCTACCAAGTTATTTGCAAGTTACCATTGCAGTTTTACAATTACCAGTGAAAGTTTAATAATAATCAAATAAACACACACAAAAACATTAGCTTCGTGATGCTCGACCAGGTGCGTTACAATATAACTAATACAAGACAATGGTGTTGTTTAAAAATTGCACCATTCCAGGCCCTTTTTTCAACATAAATATAGAATAACCATACATTGTCTCGAAATATAGATTTTATCTGTACAAGGCTTAGAAACAGGTAGAAAGCGAGGCATTTCTATCCTGTTTTGAGCTGAGTATAAATAAAATTTATATTAAGAGACAGTGTATGGTTATTCTCTAAATAATATACGGTCAGTGACTGTATATCACAAATGAATATACGGTCAATGCAATTTGACTGCACAAATAGCACAGCTGCAGTATATTTAATATTACCAATAATTAACAAGTTCCGGGTGGAATCCGATACCGATACCAATAGTATATGTCACATGTAGTTTCCGATTGTAGTTACCTGTTAACCCTCTGAAAATCTCTATCAGGAGAACCTGGAATTCTTCCAGTAATTGTTATATATCTATGTTACACTATAGTACACTAATAAACAAGTTTATTTTTCTTCCACCTTAATACCAATTTTAATTTTTTTTAATTAGTTAAAAACAAATTTAGTTTATTGCATTATTAAGTTTATTGTAGTAAAAAAACCAGGACGGGTTCAAACAGAAAAATTTTGAAAACAGAGCAAGCTGTGCACCTTACAATAATCATGACTTTATCAGATGACAATACGAATACTTAAAATCCAGGCTAAAGATAAAGGCATAGATATTTAATTCAGTCACGGGGTGTTCTACACAGGCAAATTTTGTTCACGTAAATTTCACGTGAAATTTTTCACGTGAGATTCACCTCAAACGAGCTTATACATGAAACTCACGTGAAATTTTTCACGTGAATCTGATGTGAAATTCACATGAATTGAGATTTCACGTGAAATTCACGTGAATTGAGCCTTCACGTGAAATTCACGCGAACTTTTGAGGTGAAATTAACGTGAATCGAGCTTCTTTTTTAAAATGAAATTAAAGTGAATTCAGCCTCAATCACACAAATTTCACAGGATTTGATATTATTTAACATTCTTCTTGGTCTTGACCATGTGTTCATACTTCCATTCTATTTCTACTTTCTTTGTATCCAAATGTTTTGGTCTTAAACGAAGAAAGCAAGAAAATCATCACAGGTTATAAATAATATCCAGGGCACCTTAGTTCACTCCTAGAACTATTTTGGTTGTGTTCGAGTCTCAAACCTTATTTGTAAATGATTTATGGACTGTGGTCATTTATAGGAGATGTTTGCACTGATGTATATTTCATTTTAGTTGATTTTTATTATGTATGTATATATAAGTCATATTGTGTGGTTATCAGTTTTGACACAAACCAATCACATTATGGAAAAGTACTTGCACAAGATGCCAATTCTTTTTAAGAAGGTTTTGAAGAAGAAAAAACAGTTCACCTCGCAACATATGCATGTACCCGTTTAAAGCCAGAAACCGTTTCAGTGGTTGTCTTAAATTTCATCTTAACTAAAAAAAAAAAAATTCAAAGAATTTGATGTTGATGGCTATTCTCGATTCATATTGTAATTGTTTATAGCCTCTGGTCAATTAATTAGATCATGGCATATCTTTAAGACACCTGTCTTTTGTTGAGGACTGCATGTTAGCACCTAAATGCCTTCAGGTGTTTTTGTTGTAGTATTGCTGTCTGATTGATGTATACTTCATATCTCATTGTACTAATAAACTAAAATAGAAAGTTCTGTGAAATATAGCTGATATACAAATGTACCATATTGAAAGTCTCTCTGTAATTCACAACCATTTACTTCTTATTTCATATATGTAAAAATAGTTTTTTTTTCTCATTTTAACCCTGATCTTAAGGTTAATGTATAATGTTGATCTCAAAGTTTGGCTGCACAATAAGATAAAAATTTTGTTATTTCATTTTTTATATAAAATTCATTTTAAAACATTTTCATTTTTTACTGTAACATGTATGTTGACACAATAATTTGAATTTGAATTGTATTATAATTCTGAAAGTACTTGAGGTTGAAAAAATATACGCATTGGTTAATTCCAGTTGGTTTACATTTCTTGAATACACCACTACTTTGACTCTGTTAATAATGTTTAAGACTCCTCTTCTGCATATAATTGTTTTTTGTTCCCAAGGATTCCTTCATACATTTGCACTTATCCTCCTAAGATGTTGCTCCAATAATAAAATCCTGTAATGCATACTTAGCAATCAGACTCTTGGAATACTTCCTACAGTTCCTGTAATATAACAAAATCAGCAAGTTTGTTTCTGTAGTCAAGCAAAAAGCATGTTTAATCTTAAATGATTTACCAACCTTATAAAAGGAGATAACTGTATTGTATTTTAAGCTTCGACATGATCAATTGGTGATTTGATCATTGATGGTGATTTGCCCAGTTAACATAACCAATAACCCATAAAAAAAATACTGTCAAGCAAATACATGTAATACCAAGTCCAAGGTCAGAAAAACCAAGCCAGACAGCCATGTGCACCTTACAATCATTACCTACACCAAATATAGCTAATCTCTTAATTAATTATAGCTTGTATATAGTATACAACAAACAGACCAAAATATGAAACTTATTATTGACCAATGAACCATGAATATCAGGTCATGGTAAGATGAACCCTGCCCAGACAGACATGTACACTATACAGTCAGTTGCAGACAAGACAAAAACGGCCTAATTCATGATACCAGTAATTGTTTAATCTTGGTCAAGCTATTTTGATAATTTTCCTCAAACTACAAGCATAACACATGGGAATATCAATATGTGAAATAAGAATTGAAATCTTAGGAAATACAGATAATAAAATTCTATTCTCATAAATTTACATGGACTGAAAAGGGGTAAATAAATGCCTATTCCATACATGTATATAGCAGATTAACTTTACCATTGATCTGTTGATTGATAGAATTTTTATTTTGTCAGTTTGTGTGGACTCCTTTTAAATTTGCACAGGCATGACAGGATTCTGCATTTTATTATACCATTTTGACTACAAATACATACCAGTTACATGTACTGTTGATCTAGGGTCTCCTCTACATGTATATCTAATCAATTTATTCATTTCATTGTATAACTTCACTTCCACTTACATCTTGGGAGCTACAAATGTGTAATTCTGAAAATTTAAATTCCATTAATTATTATAAACATATAAGCCCTGAACCCTGATTGATTAATATTTTCCAAATAAAAAAAAGCAATACAACTGAAAATTCATTTAGATATATGTCAAATTTACACAGGCAACTGTTGTAAAAATATTTGCCAAGAGCAGTGAATCGGATAATTAGGTCAGACAGAAATTTTAGATTTTTGGTTGACATAATAGAAAAAAATCAAATTTCTCTTTCGGTGAGACAAACCCTAGTCAGTTTGGCACAGCCTGCAACAGAGAAAACAATTGATTTTTTTTTATAACCAATAAGTGAACATCACTAGCAAAATGACTAGTACTAGTTTTCTAGATTGAACTGTTGCACATTTTGTCAGGATCATTAACAGCTGACTAAGCAGTATTGTTCTGTTCATTGTTGAAGGTCATAATAAAAGTGGCCTAAAAGTGTTTACATCCCTTCATGTTGAATGTGGCTGATCATGATCGTTTTCTTATTGGCAATCCTACTACATCTCCTTATTTTTAAATTACTAAAAATTTTCAATCTGCAACAATTAAATTCTATTTATATATAAAACTAGAGGCTCTAAAGAGCCTGTGTCGCTCACCTTGGTCTACATGGTCTATGTGCACAAAGGACATAGATGGATTCATGACAAAAATTGTGTTTTGGTGTTGGTGATGTGTTTGTAGATCTTACTTTACTGAACATTCTTGCTGCTTACAATTATCTCTATCTATAATGAACTGGGCCCAGAAGTGACAGTGAAAAATATTTTGTAAAATTTTTGAAAATTGTTAAAATTGACCATAAAGGGCAATAACTCCTTAAGCAATCAATTGACCATTTTGGTCATGTTGACTTATTTGTAGTTCTTGCATTGCTGTACATTATTGCTGTTTACAGTTTATCTCTATTTATAATGATATTCAAGATAATAACAAAAGCTGTAAAATTTTTTAAAATTACCAATTCAGGGCAGCAACCCAACAACAAGTTGCCTGATTGGTCTGAAAATTTCAGGGCAGATAGATCTTGACATAATGAACAATTTTATCCTCTGTCAGATTTGCTTTAAATGCTTTGGTTTCAGAGATATGAGCCAAAAACTGCATTTTCCTATGTACTACTTTTAGCCATGTCGGCTATCTTGGTTCACGGGCGGGTCATCAGACATATTTTTAAACTACATACCCTAATGATGATTGTGGACAACTTTGGTTGAATTTGTCCTAGTAGTTTCAGAGAAGATTTTGTAAAGATTACAAAAATTTTACAAATAATTGTTAAAATTGACTATAAAGGGCAACAACTCCTTAAGGCCAAGTTAAGGGGTCAACTGACCATTTTGGTCATGTTGACTTTTGTAGATCTTACTTTGCTGAACATTATTGCTGTTTACAGTTTATCTCTATCTATAATAATATTCAAAATAATAACCAAAACGGCAAAATTTCCTTAAAATTACCAATTCAGGGCAGCAACCCAATATAACGGGTTGTCCGATTCATCTGAAAATTTCAGGGCAAATAGATCTTGACCTCATAAACAATTTTACCCCATGTCAGATTTGCTCTAAATGCTTTGGTTTCAGAGTTAAGCCAAAATCTACAATTTACCCTATGTTCTATTTTAAGCCATGGCAGCCATCTTGGTTGGTTGGCGGGTCACGGACACATTTTCAAACTAAATACCCCAATAATGATTGTGGCCAAGTTTGGTTTAATTTGGCCCAGTTGTTTCAGAGTATAAGATTAATGTAAAAGTTAAAGATGACGGACGACGATGGCAACGACAACGACAACAGACGCCGGATGCCAAGTGATGAGAAAAGCTCACTTGGCCCTTCCGCCAGGTGAGCTAAAATATACACCGCTACTTTTGCATAGCCTGATAGGTACTATTTCTGTACCAAAAATATGTATTACTGAAATCTACTTTTAATATTCAGTACTATTTTGTAACTTTAAAATTATTGTAATATTGAGGTACCTATACATGTATTTTACAGTACTTGATTTGTACTCGAAATTTAAGTACTACAGTTTTTATTCATGTTATATATTACACGTTACATTTTCAGCTTTTTGAAAGCTTGTCTATTTCAAATCTCTTAAAGTTATGATTTTCAAACATGGAATATTGTGATCACTGTGGGTATTATTTCTATACCAAAATTTTTAGTACAAAAATACAGGTACTAAATATTACAATAATTTTAAAGTAAAGAAATAGTACTTAAAATATTAAAAGTAAATGTCCAGTACTAGTCTACAGATTTTAATACAGAAAAGTACCAGCAAAAGTAGCAGTGTACATGTACATTGTATATATTAATTAAAGGTAATCTGATCATCACTATGAAGCAATGTTCAAAACACTCTGCCATTATCAGATTTCAAATTTATCTAAACTTCAATGACCATGTATATAATATATGTAAAACACTCAAAACTTTTTTAAGTACCACAATCTGAAAGAATTCATACATATACACATTCAGTGAGGCATACAATCAAGGTCAAAAGATATACTTTTGTTGGATGCTGCATCATAATTATTACAAGTTAAATGAATGAAAGTCATTGAGTACATGTAGTTACTAGTACATAATATTTGAACTTAAAATACAGGATAATCTAATATTATCAGTCTCTGGTCAGAAATGAAGCCACACAACAGCAAAATATAAGTCTCAGAGATGCACATACATGTACAATCATTGTATATATCATTAATATATTAAGATTAATACTTAGCATTGGCTGTCAACATACATTTTAAATTTTGTACATGTAAAATGGACTGTCAGGCATGGAGTCATTGGACACTGTGTGTAGGTTACTTCATTCCAGTATCAGTCATTATCAATAGTCAACTCCTCTGTCCATTCCTTGTAATATTGCTGAAAGGAGAAAACAGTATTTAGCATGTGGACACAATACTATTCAAAGAGTTTTGCAAACAATTAGCCTATAATATACATGAATTTCTTTCTATTTGTATTAAACTTGGAATTGTACTATCAAATATCATCTAGAGGCTTTAAAGTTTTATTAAATTTGGCCCAGTAGTTTAAACTAAAATCAGGTCATCCAATTGTAGTCTTACATAGTAACTAAAGACCCCCTCCCTTTTGTCATTATTAAATTAGTTTTCAAGTTGTGACCTGTCACCATTTGTAATTGACTTTGATCTTACCACTTTGGTATCGAACCTTGAGGCTCAATTTCATAGAGATCCATAGAAAGGTACACTGTATAAGATTTGCTCATTGTTGAAGGATGTACTGTGACCTGTAGTTTTATAATATGTCATTTAAATTAATCTTAAGTGAAGGAAATTATACCATATCTTCTTATACCAGATCTTCTTATATCTATATATTTGTTTTTTTGTTTTTGGTCCATAATTATCAAAGGTTTAGTCCATTACCCCAAAATTAATCCAAACCTTCCTTTTGAGGTATGGAACCTACATGTA
This sequence comes from Mytilus coruscus, assembly GCA_017311375.1. Classification (NCBI taxonomy): domain Eukaryota; kingdom Metazoa; phylum Mollusca; class Bivalvia; order Mytilida; family Mytilidae; genus Mytilus; species Mytilus coruscus. Next base: position 61,579,682 of record CM029599.1, read on the forward strand.
CAAAGTGGTACATAGAGATCCTACACTTACACAATTTATTGCCATGAAACATGCAAAATACTTGTTTTGGACCATAATTCCTTATCAGTTTCTGCAAAATAAAATCATCCGAACTGAAACAAATTTTAAACTTGATATGCAAACTGGCAACTGGTCATGGTAAAACTATACAATAATCATGATAAATCATAATTATCAGATCAATATCTTCAAGCATACATGTATATAATCCAAAAAAGTGATAAACAGATAAAACTGATTATTTGCATGAATTTTTAAGTCCAAGGACTATAAAGCTCTGCAAAATAAAACATCTGAAGTTATTTTTCTGAACAGAATATATATTGAGCTTGATCTGTAAACTTGTCATAATCTATTTATAACTATAATAAGGGTGAGGTTGGGATTCCCCTTACATGTAATTTTGTTACATGATGTTTAACCCGCCACATTCTGTATATGTACATGATGTATGTGCCAGTCCCGTCAGGAGCCTGTAATTCAGTGGTTGTTCTATGTTGCTTTGTTAGTTACATAATGATATTTGTTTTTGTTCATTTTTTGTTTATTAATTAGGTCATAAGTTTTCTTGTTTTAATGTTTTACATTTGTGATTTTGGGGCCTTTTATACATGTAAATGTAGCTGAGTTTGTGATATGGGCTTTGCTTATTGTTGAATGCTGCACGGTGACCTGTAGCTGTTACTTTCTGTGTCATTTGGTCTCTTGTGGAGAGTTGTCTCATTGGCAATCAATTCCACATCTTCTTTTTATATTGTATCGTCTTGTTGTCGTTATTGATTCATACCATTTGCCAGTTCAAGACTTACAAAAATGTATGGGAATATTTCCTCCCTAGCTGGAAATCCCCAGCCCTTGTGGTAGATTTCTGTAAATTGTAATCAAAATATGTTCGAATAAGAAAAATCGACACAATTGTTTTCCTTCTGGTATGACGTTAAATCTAATGTCAAAGTGAGGTACAGCCACCTGTATAAGAGTGTACTGTCAACTATTAGGTATTTGTGCTGGCTTTCAGTTACTGCTAGCAAGTCTTGAAACTTGTCAGTGATTGTCCTGTGTCAAGTACAAATGTATGTAACTGCAAGTGTTTTGTTATCTATATAACTTTGAGTTAATCATAGATAAGATACATGTACTACAACATGTACAATGTAGTATCGGTTTGAATCATACACAAATAAAAAAAAGTGACAAATATATACTTTCATTGACTGTATAAGACTCCGTCAGAATTTGACATAACCATCCCTTTATCATAAAGACTTTTCAATCTGTCATCATCTGGGAAGTTCCGACACTAAAAGAATTTGATATGAGAAACTAACTGTTTTGAAAAGATAAGTATCCATTTGAACATTGAATATAATGCAGGTAAATGTAATCAACTAATACGTCGGTAGTTTAACTTTAGTTTCAAGCACATTAACCTTATTTTGATGAAATAAAGTAAACAAACAGCTAATATTTTAATAGATAATTTCTTCTTGTTCTAATTGTAAAAAAAATCGTTGGCTCAGTCAAGACCCCTGCCTTGCTGAATAATAGAACTTAAAAGGAAAGCTAATTATAGACTGTATACAAATGATAAAATATCTTACAATTCAGCTGGAATTTGAAATTAGATGCATATATACGGACCTATGGGGGAACGTATGGGAGGGTATCAGTTCCATTAGCCCTGAGAGTCCATTCGCCCTTGGTTGGTTCTCCTTCTTTATTAAAAATATTGATATCAATGAAATTAAAGTTTTGTAAACTTATTCAAATAGTTATATGTTGTAAATTCTAGAAATTCATGAAAAAACATGGAATATATTTAAAAGTTAATGGCTTGTGTTGGAGCATTTAAGAGAGGGGTCAGAGGGTCCTGATCCCGAAATCCCGGGCTTAAAACATGAAATCTAAGATCCAGAATTTAAAGAAATTTTAATTATGACAACCCGAAATTCGTAAAAGAATTCCCGGATCCTGAAAGGCTCAATCCGAAATCCTGACCTTAAAACACCCAATCCCGACGTCCAGAAAAAGGTCCTGCCCCAACCCCTCATTTAGAATTGTTCAATGACATAATAATAATTCTTACTGATAAAACTTGTAATACTTGTCTTTGGTGGATTAATAATAAAAATTCTGTTTTGTTTTGATAAACTAGTCTTGAAATGAGTAAAAGCAATGATGACTGATGTACATAACATATACGAATTGTAAAACATGAAAAGGATTTAGATAATATCATGAATCTTGAGAATGGAAATGGGGAATATGTCAAAGAGACAACAATCTGAAAGTTCATTTATAATGTTTATTATACATGTCTCTGTTATAATACTGCATGAATTGTAACAGTAAACAAATATCAATAAAGATAAGTACTTAAACAAAATTAAAGGAACAAAATTTTTCGTTTGCAGCATCAGGGCTGCCAAGTGCTTCATGAAAAGTTGGCAGAACTGCAGCATAGTGACATATTCGCCGAATTTTTCAACATTCTTTGCCATCCTCTGTTCAAATAATAAACATTATGCAAGCAGACAACATATAAAAAAATCAGAGCCAATCGATCATGGGCGAACAGGTACTTGTGCGAACGTGAATCAGGGCGAACGGACACTATAAACTCGAAGATGAAAACATTCAGTCATTGCATATTTCTGTTTATTCCTGCACTAATAAATTATTTGTTTGAGTTACCTGTAGTATATCCTCGAGTATTTATTGATTCATAGTCCTTGGTATTGGTTGTCTTGTTAAATTAGCTACAACCAGTACTATTGTTGTTGACAATTGGCTGTCAGCGTCCTTCTCTTCTTTCTTTCTACAGGTATGAATCGCCGTTCTAGATCGGCGCACTCCTACATAGTAGGATGGCTAATGCGCTATATACAAAAAAGTAAAATCACAAAATACTGAACTCCGAGGAAAATTCAAAAAGGAAAGTCCTCAATCAAATGGCAAAATCAAAAGTTCAAACACATCAAACGAATGGATAACAACTGTCATATTCCTGACTTGGTACAGGCATTTTCTTATGTAGAAAATGGTGGATTGAACCTGGTTTTATGGCTAGCCAAACCTCTCACTTGTATGACAGTCGTATCAAATTCCATTATATTGACAACGATGCGTGAACAAAACAAACAGACACAATTGGTAAAAATGTCAAAAATAGGGTTACAGCAGTCAACATTGTGTTATCATCTTAATCACTATAAAAACAAACAAATGTTACGAAGAAGCACAAAAGGGCATACATCAAATTTAACATCCTCATTATGCTTATATCATACGATTTTATTTATACATCTTCAAAACGCGTCATAATCTGTATCTTTCAAGCGTTTTAAAATAACCCGAATCCGGACTAGATGTTTGCGGATATTTTCCTGATGTTCAAAGTATTTCTCCATGTGAAAAAAAGGTACCCCCATTCTTTATATACTATACAAATTCTTGGAACATATAACACATTATTTTGTTAATAAGCATCCTTTACATAGGAGCACCTCCACATGGACAACCCTTACAACCATTTAATTTTAGAAAATATAATAACTGTAATTTCAATTGTGACTGGGACAGTAATATCTATTAGGTAGTATAATAGTCCCAGATTATGACTGTGATTTCGTTGTGTAAAAGAATATATATATATATAGATAAATGTTTAACTTTAATTCAATGAGACATAAACCAGCCTTTTCTAATTAGCAATCCTTTACCACACATTTAGCTTTCAAATAATATTTTTACTGTCAATCAATATTAAAGTTTTCATAACATACATAAAATTTAGAATGGAAATGGAAACAACTGTCAAAGAGACAACAACCTGACCAAAGAGCAAACAGCCTACTAATGATGCATCTTGGACACTATGTATATTAAAGACCATAAATTTAAATATCAATAAAGTTAAAAGATAATTAAAAGGGGGATTTACCACATTCTCACCTCTTCTTTTACAAGTCTTCTCACACTTTTCAGTATCCTGGACCCATATCTGCCAATTATTGCAACTTTATTTACTTTACTTTTTTCTGTAACTATTTTCCTACATTGATTGGAAAAAATTCCCAGAAGAATGGGGACACTAAAATTTTACATTTACCTTTTTCCAGAGTTAATAAGGACAATCCTAAATAAACTACTTAAAATATACCTAATATTTAATACCAAAATTATAAAACTAAATAAAGATAAAGCTTTTATATGTTTTAGTTTAAATTTTCCCCATCAGTCGCGGATCCGGGGGTTCGGGGTTGGAACCCCTTTTTTCGCTGATCAATGCATTTGAATGGGGACATATAGTTGGAACCCCTCTTTTAAAATGGCTGGATCCGCCCTGCCCATTGATTGACAAACCGGACAACTCATCAACTCTTTAGGAAAATTGAGAAATCTTTTACATTATAAAAACAGTATGGAATATTTTAAAGTGTCCAAACAAATAAATTGATATCTAGTCACTACACATATAATCCCTGATATGATATTTTTTCTTCCTTAATTTGGACGAGGGATCAAGTTATTAACATTCACCACTTTATAATGCATGTTGAATCAAACATTTTTGATATTTGTGAAAGCATAGCAGTTTTATACTGCACTTAAAAAATTAATAAACATTCAAATTTACATTTATTGACAAAGTATTAAGTACATATAAAATTCTTTTCTGTATACTTACTGTTTTTATTCACATGTCCTAATGTTAAACTTATGTGCAATTCAAATTGCTCACAATTTTTCTTGACTTTTATTAGTTTGAGGAAAAGTTTTATGCACAGTAAAAAAGGGAGATAACTCATGTTTGAAAGTAAATGATATATATTTATATCCTTTTTTTTCTTTGCAATTATGGGAAGTAAAGAATCTATTACAGTAATGTTCAGTTATCTATTTCATAAGTTGGAGTTACCTTCAACATTTTTAAAAGTATAAAAGTAAAGAAGACATAAGATGTGTGAAAGTAATTAAATTTACTAATTAATAATTATAGAAATATTACTAGTAAATCAATCAGTCCATCAATATAATATATACATCTATGAATTTGAAATTCAAATAAGAGATACACATGTAAACATACAAAATTCCAATTTAATGACTCTCCTAGAGATAAATATAAACATTGATAGAAAATATAATTCAAAACCAACATGTTTTGAAGTTGCATCTAACCGACTATCAAGGGAGATAATTTGTGCTTAAAAAGGATAAATATTAATCATTTACATTGATTGTATGTCCCACTTTTATGTAAATCTTGAGACACAAAGAATAACAGCTTTGAAATAATTAAATTTTGCAAAAAGAAAATTGGAATGAATATAATAGTATGTGTAAAATTCAGGTGAATTTGTTTCTCATATTGCAAAAAATTAACTCAATAAATTTAAATTTCTCTTAAGAATTTAACTCATGGTTTAATTCAGATAAAATGAAACATAACTTTCACAGGAGTTTTGATTCATGTTAATTTCATGTGAAATTGTTCATGTGAATTTAACGTGAAATTTTTCACGTGAATATAACATGAATATTTTCACGTGAATTTAACGTGAAATATTCACGTGAATTTCACGTGAAAATAGAATTTTTAAAATTAAATTAAGATTCCCAGGGAATATATGATACATATAATACAAGGTATGAGATGTTGACAAAATTTATGATTTTCAGTTAATTTTTTATAACTTAGACATCATTTATATTTTTTCACGTGAAATTCACGTGAAATTTATAACGTGAAATTCATGTGAAATAATTTCACGTGATATTCACGTGAAAATTTAATGTGAATCTCACGTGAAATTAACGTGAAAATTTAACGTGAATTTCGCGTGAAATCACTTCACGTGAAATTAACGTGAAATTAATGTGAAATTCACGTGAAATTCATGTGAAATTCATGTGAAATGAGATTCACGTGAGCAAAATTTGGCTGTGTAGTTATATTAATAATTACATTAGATGTATGTTTCATTATTATACGTTATTTTAATTGGCTAACAGCAATTTCGCGTCATTCTTCATTTCAAAAAAAAAAAAATATATAAATTAGACCATAGAACAGGATTTTATCAAAACGTTTGTACAGATTATCAATAGAAAGCCATTTCCGGTATGGTATAAGTACTTCCTATCGCACTTAACAAAACATACATCGATTCGACAACATTGTAATAGAAATATGCTCAACTCACATTCAGATTATTTTTTCCTGTTCCGTCTTTTTTTTGGAGCCAATTGATACATCGGATAATTAATATAGGGCCTTTATAAATAGAATAGGAGAAAAATTAAGATTACTGACATTCATACATTTTATTTATACTCAGTTACCAAAAAAAAAAAAAAAAAAAAATAAATAAAAAAAAAAACAGAAAAAACAAAAACACGCAGGTACGAAATACCGCACTTCATTAAATTCCCGAATGTGGAGGGTATATATATATATATATATATATATATATATATAAAGTAAAAATTTTGATAAATTTACTTTTAATCCTGTTTAAAAATCGTTGGTTAAAATATGAGACGTCACTGGAAGTTCTGCGCATCGATCTACCTGAGAAATGTACTCCATACAAAAAAGCCAACGACGACATCAAAAGAAGTTAACCAAAATAGACCTCATAAACATTTGTATTAAGGTCACTGAAATAAATCCTATTATAAAATTCTTAGAATGGAAAATGAACACGTTTGATGGTGGATCTTAAATAGTAAGAGAATTTCAGATGGAATAACTTTCACTTGTATATTTAAAACAAAAATAACTTATTGAGAGTGACTAAGTATTTTAGAACCTAAAAAACAAAAATCGAAAAGAAGTTTACCGTCATGTTATTGAAGATTTTTTAAGATGAAACTGCTACCTCATTGTAGATCAAAATCTGGAGCATAGTAATCATTAAGTTTGTTGCGCTCGTACGCATTGACAAAACGGAAGAAAAGTCGTAAATTTTCCAAATACTAGTACTCAAATTATCATCATGGCTTGTAGCCGTAAATACTCATGACATTTGAATTTCATATTTTGTGGATACTAACTTGACTGCATTTTGTTTAATTTTTTACATGAACTTTGGTTGTGGTACTTAATAAAAAAAAACAACTATAAAACGAAAAACCCAACAATAAGAAATTAAACAAATAGAAAAGACGAGAAGAAACAAAATAAGTTGAATTTAATGTAAGTAACTTTTCAAGAACAATTATTTGATAATCTAGGGGTGGGGGTGGGGGGTGTATACAAATGTTTCCACCTTTTGTTTTTTTCATCCTCATTTATGCAAGGTTATTTATTATCATTATTAACAGGTCAATTTATTTATTTATTTCGAAAATCATCACGCCCCACGCCCCCCTCGAAAATCATATGGCCATCCACTATGAGTTTTACAAGCAAATAAAACACAAGTTAAATAGAAACCTGCAGCACATCTATGAAAAAAACTTCAGTAGTAATTATAGCAATAAGTATCGCCTTGAAACAAAATTGTAGATTATAAGCTCATAAGTTGTCATTAGCTAGTAAAAAAATCTACGTGAATAAATTACAAAGGTGCAAAGATGGTTTAAAATGAATTAAATGTACAAAAAATGAAAAAGGAAAATACAACTCATATTCATGTGTATTTCATCCACACTGATAAACTTGTCCTTGACACAGTTAAATTTGATCATCTTGAAATTTGGAAAATTTAGTTCCATAAACTGCACTCGAGTAACTGCCCTTTATCTTCTTTTGAAGTCCGGGAGGTCGAGGTAAACCCGTAAGATGAAGGTAATTGTAACCACCTTTGTTGTACTCGTCGAATTGGTCAAAGTTGACATCTGTTTCTTGAATTATATCCATGTCTATTGTCTGCGGGAGAACGTGGGAGTCACGGATCACTGCATATGAATCCTGATCCTCATCGTTGTCGCTGTCAAAGTCGTATTCGTCATCATCAGTTCTCATTCTTTGTAAATGATAAGAACCACTAGTGTTGATTTTACGCTCATGGGTTTTGTCTTTATTGTCTAAAGCACACAAAAAATATTTCAATATTGAATAAGCTGACGAACAACTTATATAAATTTCATTCATTCCCGTCCCCTAAATTTACAGTATATACACATTTGGCTTTAAATAAATGTATAAAAATACTTAATCTGCACCATAAAAAAATTGTATTTCGACAAACCAAGATTCAGTTAAGTATGTTTAACTTTTGTTCGCGCTTATTGTATTAATTGTCGGAATATAATAAGTACCAATGTATATCATCTCCAATGGAATTATTCATCTCATTTCCTGACAGGTTCTGTTATTTTTAACCGATTTCTTAAAATTTTGTGATGAAGCGGGTTTTTATGGTTTTAATTAGTTTGCAAAGTGATTTGTTTTCCAGTGTAAATCTTCAATCTTTGGTTTAAGTATTGTCGGAATTGAATCGTCATAAAAAATTTCAGATTTCCAATAAATTCGATATATTTGGTACTCATCTACTGTTCTGCTAACTTAATATAATTAATGGAATAATAATAATCTTAATTTCAATTCAGGTGCTGGTGACTTTTCTACAGCCGATTTTAAATGAGAAAGTTATATATATAGAGATGCGAATTAACTAGATTGATAATTATCCATGAGGCAGCGCGATTTGCATATTATAAAACCTTCCGTTGTTTAACCTGAACTGAATATCAAAACTTGAAAATATCCAAGACTGTCAGTTCCTCTAATGACAATGATCGTTTCTTTTAAAAAAAATTGTAAGCTCAGACACATAAATAAAATTACTTTTGTTGACCAGCATATTAGGTCGATGAACATTTCCCATTAATTTTCAATAAGAAATGCATGGACATTAGGTGAGTTTAAAGCGCATCACAATGCAAATTTATCATTTGGAGTCTGATCTGTTGAATCATATGACTTGAAAACAAGGTGTTTAATTAAACGCACACCGATTTTTTTCCCAGAAAAAATAAATAAAATTGAGAATGGAAATGGGGAATGTGTCACAGAGACAACAACCCGACCAAATGACATCCAAACGTGTGTGTTAACATTTTTTATAACGTTCCACAACTTAAACTAAGTATGTATATTTTAACGCCTCTTATTACCTTTGTAACTCGTCATAGGGTATTTCAGGTTTGCAGATGACTGAGGTGGTTTGGTTGTTTATATTCATTGTGTAATTCTTTACCTATTCATACTTGTTAATCTTTAATTTCAACGATAGATTGATTGATTTGTTCACAGCTTAAACTTATTTGTACTTTCTACTTCCAAAAAGGATCTTAAATGCATTTTAAATTCTCCTGTTTCAGGTTATACATTTTTATCAATCTTTAACTCTGAATAGAAAGCACAAATGTATTGTTAATCTTTCTTAAAACCTATCATTTCAGAAATATGGTTGGTAAAATCAACATGACAGTATTTGTTTATAACGTTTCAGTCAACGAACATTATTCTCAAAGTGTGCCATAAAAGTATAAGCGTTAAAATATTCTTTTCAGTTTTTCGAAGTTTTGAATGTTTCAATCATTTACCACTACACATTGTCTCCCTTTAGTAGAAGTAATTATTCTTATAGGCTAATTATAGTGCATTATTCCTACAAGATTCTTGTTGTAATATATCTTTTACATGATTTTATAAAATTTTCTTATCAAATTTGTGTATTTTTGCTGTTTCCAATAATAAATGTTAACATTGGTTTAGGTCATCAATCAATTTTTTTTAAAGGGAATCAGTAAAGGTCCATTTTCTAAAAAAGATTGATAAAACTATCTATATACAAGAGTTTCTGAAATTTTATTTGAATCTTTATGAAACTCGCCTTTTTGTAACGTTGGTTAAATGCTTTATAACGTTTGAAGTGGAAATAACACATTTCTAATAGGGATTTATTAATGTTTGATTCATCTTAAGTTAATATCAACTGTTTATTTACAGGATTTCATATTTTTATTGAATGTTTCTGTAATCTTTCCATTATTGACATTGGTAAGTACATTTTGATAACCAACCAACATAATGCCTTTAAGAGATCATTTAATGTATCATATCTAAAATGCAAATAGCCCCTTAGAAGATGTTTTCATAAGTTTTACTACAATAAATTTTAAAATGATTTTACCCCAACTTACTCCATTTTTTTTAGTTCACTATCGCCATATTTGATGATCAGGTGAATTGAATTCAGACATCGAATGAAGGATTTTTACTAATTTTGGTTTAAACTGGTTTAGATGTTTCAGTGATTCAAACAAAAGTATGTACTTTTACGTTTAACAATAAAGTGAGAAATCCAGTATTCAAAGTTGACCTTAGAATGTTTTGGTTGTTCTGTTTCGGTCTTTATAGCTTTTGTTATGGTAGCAATACACAGTTAGGAAAAAACTTAAAATTGACACTCTTTATTGTTAACCACCCTCTTTCCATTGCTTTCTAATAAATAAGGCTTAATGTTTGTGTTATGTATGGGAACAGCACCTTCCATTTTTTAATTTCCAATAGTTAAAATGGTGAAATATAATCTCTTTTTGGTGTAACCATGGCAACAATCTGCATTCATTTGATACAAAATATTGCAAATAGGGGGATGAAAATGTTACACAAGTCCCCAAAATGTGGCCAAATGAAGAATTTCAATCCATTAGAGTGGAGCCTTTTCTGAAACCATAGACATTTATTTATCAAGAGGTAAAAAAAAAAAAATCGTATGTATTTCATCTCATTTTTCCATAAAATTTAATTGAAAAGTTTGAGGTTCAATCTTTGTTGATAAACACTAAAATAATTTCTAGACCTATGGGCGGTACGGATGTGGAAATACGGACTGTCAAACAGAAAAATGGCATATAAAACATGTCAAAACAATCTTGGTGTTCATATGAACCCACTTGGAAAGCAATATTATTCTTTTGCTATCTAAAAATCTATTTTATTATACAAAAACTTTCATATTTAAAATCTTTACCATGGCCAAAATGCAAAACTAAACTTCTAACTGTGTATTGCTACCTATACCATGAATTTTATGCATATGCCTTCCAAAATTCATTATGATTTTATTTTCATCCGATGAAAGTAATTCAAGAAACAAGTGAGGGGTACACTGAACCCGACATCATATGTTAACATTACAGACAAGTGACGAAATTGCGAAAACTGAGACTATTTTTTTTTTGCAAGGTTAGCCAAAAAATATAATGAAATAAAATAAAACATAAGAAAATAAAAAGAAAACATACGTTTGCACATTGCTTCCAAAGCGCTCTTTATTTTAAACATCTGACTTCTACTGTAAAACAAATTGTAAAGTTGATACATATGACTATTTAAAATACAATGCAGGGTTTCTTCAATTGTATTTTTATATGTGGCTCTAAAATCAACATTCTAGTTATCAATATTTGTTTATAACAAAGTCAATTTGACTTCTATATATTTGCAGATTTTTTTTTCTTAAAAATCAATTTTTTCAAATCAATGTTTTTTCCTTGATGTATGTTAAATATGGTATATACGAAATCTGACTATTAGTTTCATAATTCTTGGTCTATGATTAAAAATTTCTATGAGGTCTCTATGTTAATCTATTTTTTAAGTGTTGATTACTTTATGGAGTAAGTAGAAATAGTGTAACGGCCTTCCAATCAAAACAAAAAACAGCATGCATGTGCTTTGAATGTTTGTTTCTTAATACCATGTGACTTTACCTATTTTTAAAAATATTAAAGGACACCAATGAAAATGATCATCACTTAATAGTTTTGACTATTAATATTTTGAAGTTTACTTAATTAGTATTCATAGATGATTTTGGAAATGAAAATTATTATTACATGGTATTTTTTTTATTTTTAAACTTTGCTATTCATGCTTTTAGCATGGTGATTTTCATAACAAGACAAAGAGGCTCTGACAAGTTTTATTAAAATATACAGAATCAAGTAAATATACATTTATTTATTTATGTATTTGTAATTGCACATCTTGGTAGCCAGCAATTCAATAAATAACAAAATTGAAATATTTTTTGGGAAAAATAAGAAAATTCAAAATTTGAGAATAACAATAATAAAGAACTTTATGGCTTGAGAGAATCTTTCCATTTTTGTATTGTTATTAATTGTCTCTCATTCTTAAATTTAAAGAAAGGAATTACAATGACACTCAAAATTTCAAAAGACTGAAGAAAAGGATATAATTCTGAAAGTGTATAATTATTTTAATGCAGAGTCAAAGCGATGAGCTCCATTTTATCCATGGAATAAAACTACAAAAAGAACTGCTCAATACTAAAAGATATGTGAAATTTTATAAACAAATTACTTAATAGGCTAGGAGAAAAGAAGTATGTCCAGTGCACGATGTTTTATCGATATCGTCAACATCGCGATGTCTACTGTATCGTGTGTTCACTGTGTTTACATTGTATCGTATCTATACTTTGTGCTTACATTGATTACGTAGTAGACATTGCGATGTTGACAATACCGGGTCAACATCGTGTTAATAGTGTATAACAAGTCTATACCTTTGTCTTAAAATCGTACACATCGCGATGTTGACAATAGCGATTCAATATCGTGATCATATTGCATACCAAATATATTCCTTTGTGTTTACATCGTTCACATCGTAGACATCGCGATGTTGATGATAAATAATAAATTGTATACCAAGTCAATACCTTTGTGTTTACATCGTTCACATGGTCAACATCGCGAAACACGATATAGTTACTACATTGTATACATCGCAATGTTAACGATGTCAACGATGTAAACAGAATATAAGAGTTCTCACAATGTTAACGACGTTGACACGATATCATATTAACATTGTTAATATCGCAATGTCGACAATAGCGAGTCAACATCGTGTTTATAGTGTTTAACAAGTCTATACCTTTGTGTTTACATCGTTTAGATCGTAGACATCGAGATGTTGACAATAGCGCGTCAACATCGTGTTCATATTGTATACCAAATATATTCCTTTGTGTTTACATCGTTCACATCGTAGACATCGCGATGTTGATAATAGCGTGTCAACATCTTTTATATTTTATACCAAGTCCATACCTTTGTGTTTATATCGTTCACATCGTCAACATCGCGATGTAAACACGATATTGTTACTACATTGTATGCACCGCGATGTTAACGATGTCAATAGAATATAAGAGTTTTAACAATGTTAACGACGTTGACATGATATCGTATTAACATTGTAAATATCGAAATGTCGACAATAGTGAGTCAACATCGTGTTTATATTGTATACCAAGTCTATACCTTTGTGTTTACATCGTTCACATCGTAGACACCGCGATGTTGACAATAGCGTGTCAACATCGTTTATATTGCATACCGAGTCAATACCTTTGTGTTTACATCGTTCACATCGCGATGTAAACGATGTAAACACGATATCGTCACGACATTGTATACATCGATGCCAACGATGTAAACAATATGTAAGAGTTCTTACAATGTTAACGATGTTGACACGATATCGTATTAACATTGTTAATATCGCGATGTCGACAATATTGCTTTTACATTGTGCACTGGACATGAATGGGAGAAAATCTAAATTAAAAAAAATGCAGGATAAAAAAAAGGATTCACTTGACAAGTTTGATAAAGACTACTGTTCATAAGTTATTTCGAAAAAAAATGAATGTGATACCTTAAAAAAAAACTGAAAAATCTTTTGGAGAAAGACTATGATATTGTGTTATTTAAATACAAGCTATGGAAAACCTTACATAGATATGGGTTCAAATATAAAAAAAAGTTGATAAAAACAAAAAAGGTCTTGTTGAAAGAAAAGACATCATAAATCAATCAACGTATCAAATTTAAAAAAAAAAAACAATAAAAAAAAAAAGTTACGACGAGTACACACCTTTTTTTATTTGGATGAGATGTGGGTTGACACCGATCATATATACTACATCACATAAATGGACCAGTTCTAATGAGTCAAAAGGGCTTTTTAGAAGGATGCGATTTAGTTTTTAAGGGTATGAACTCTGATGGCCGAGATTACCATACAGAAATGAATGGTAAAATATTTGAACAATGGATTGAGAAACAGTTACTAGTAGCTCCCGCTTTGCCCCCAAAAAGTATTGTAGTCATGGACAATGCATCACACCACAGCGTCCGTATTGAGAGTACAAAACCTCCAACATCTAACTCTAGAAAAGATGATATGAAGGATATTTTAAATAGATTTGGTGTCGAATTTGACATCAAATTTATAAAACCAAAGTTATACCAAAATTTGAAATAATCCAATCTAAGAAAATTTACCCTGTATATAAGGTAGATAATTCTTCAAAAAGAAAGGACATGAAATACTTAGACCTTACCATTGTGATTTGAACCCTATTGAAATGCGGTGCTTTCAAGGGATTTATTGGTCAGGAAAATTCAACATTAAAACTAATGATGTTTAAAGTCATATTAAACGAGTTTCTTGTAGTTATAATGTTATCGAAATTATTGAACCAATTTATGCATATATACTAAACTAAGTCCTGTATGCAGGTTTTTTGGGGGTATTTAGTACGAATCTATAACGTATTATCGACAAATAATGATTCATTCGAGTATGTTGTCGAAGATTACAGGATCCTAACATTAATAAACAATTAACACAGAGCACGTGAAAAATACGTGAATTAACCAGGGATTTGTCAAAGAACGTCCCGTCCTTTTTCTAAAACAAAGTTCATCGGAAGATTTTAAGATCTTGTTGATAAATATTCCGTATCAGCTTCACAAATAATACATGATGGTCTTGAAGTATAGATTCTAGGTACTGACGTTGTTTGTCATCCTAATTACGTGTTATAGTGTTCTTTTATTTGTCTTTGTAACCTTTACTGTTCGGTCCATTTTTGGCAATATCCTTTTGGCCTGGCTCGGTACTTATGCATCCCACCAATGTGTTGCTGTGCTGTGGTCATTTTTTGTATTCTTGACTTTCATTTTTGCTTATTTGCTTTGTCTATATGCCATTGTCTTTTTCTATGGCACATATTTGTTTGTTTTTATAGTACTTAAGATCATAACACAATGTTGACTGCTGTACCCCTTTTTTGACATTTTTTTCCTATTATGTCTGTTTGTTTTGTTCACACATTGTTGTCAATATAATGGAATTTAATGCAACTGTCATACAAGTGAGAGGTTTAGCTAGCTATAAAACCAGGATTAATCCACCATTTGCTACATAAGGAAATGCCTGTACCAAGTCAAGAATATGATACTTGTTTTCCATTCGTTTGATGTGTTTGAGCTTTTGATTTTGCCATTTGATAAGGGACTTTCCGATTTGAATTTTCCTTGGAGTCCGGTATGTTTGTTATTTTACTTTTTTACATTTTCTATGCGTTTTAATTTGTTAATTAAACTTTTCTTTAACAGTTGTTGACTGTTTTGGTGAAGTAAATTTGTTCAGAATCAGTTGTTACTAGTATTATTTACATTCCAGTGCACGTTTGTTTACATTCTTTCATCACCGTTTCCCCTCGCACTTTCGCTGTGTGGTGACCGAAGTTCTAACGAGAGGTCTCGTAGTTAAGGTCACTACAAACGGGAAAATATCGGCGAATTAGTGTACGGGAAGACAATAATTCAAAAGCAGTACAGTTATGAAGTTCACGTACACTTGTTTTATAGTAAAACTTAGCCAGGTCATTCAATAAAATTGAGAATATATAAAACATATTCAACTTTTTTTTTTAATTTAAAGTTTTATATGACTTTAATCACTTATCCAAAAAGAAGTTGAACAAATTAATAGTGTTAAGTGGTACAAAATCTAATTGAACTGACATTCAATCTGACTCTGAATCTGAGAGTGAAAAGCAAATTCTAGTGATGGAGATGAGACTGAAGTTATGAAAGGCCATAGAAATAAATTTGATGTGAGTAATGCTTTTTTCACTTTGCCACACACTTAAACATAAAAAGCGGATAAATCCTGCCATAACTCATGTCTACTAACATAACATATGAAGGTATAATATAAAAATAATGCTATATTCATGTTCATCTCATTTGCCTATGAAGTACTGTTTTACTAGTTTATACTATATAGAAAAAGGACAAGGGAGAATCCTATCATATATAGATCAATGAAAACAAATATATGACATGAAATTTAATTGTGTTTGCCGGTCAGTTAAGGTTTTCTAAATATCTAAAAATACAAAGTCACATGATAAAAAAAAAAACACAAAGATTCAAAGCACATCTATGTTGTTTTTGTTTTGACTGGAAAACTGTAACACTATTTCTACTTACTCCATATGGTAATCAACACTTCAAAAAATCAAATTAACATAGAGACTTGATGGAAAACTTTTTAAATTACAGATAAAAAAATATGAAATTAATGGTCAGAGTTCGTTTATATCATATAATAAAATGCATCAAGGAAAAAGATATTATGGATTTATAAGAATTTTGTTCTGCAAATATATAGAAGTCCAATGGACCATAAATATAATGTAACAATCGGAAACTCAAGATGTATGTCACCGTGGAACACATTTCAACATGTAGCCCACAAATTAAGTTCTGCTAAAAAAGGGAACAAGTTTTCTCAATTGAATTGTTTCATATTTTTCATACTGGGGGCCTTTGATAGCCGACCACACGGTATGGATTTTTCTCATTGTTGGAGACCGTACGATTGCCTACAATTGCTAACATCCACTTTATTTGAACTTTAGTGGAAAGTTGTCTCATTGGCAATCATACCACATCTCCTTATTTTTATACAAATATAGAATAATACCTCAATTATATTACTGCATATGTATTTGTATTATGCATGTTGTACAAAATTCAGTTTGAAAGTCCCAAATTACCATGACATAAACCAAACTATTACTATATCCACACTAATCTGTGTCCACTTGCCAAGTCGACTAGTTATGTACATTTCCAATGGAATCTTAAAACTATTTTGGTGCATATTAGCTTTTCTAAAAACAACATATAACTGAAGAAAATTATTAACTACCAAAAGATTAAGATAATGCAGTAATCGAGAAAATATATTAATATGATAAGATACAAACCATTTGACCGCAACAATCACTATTACAGAAAGGAGAGACAGGGCGGCTATTGAACTGCTAAGAATCATCGGCCATTTTTCAGTTATCGACTGGTCTATAATATTCAAAGAATAAAGTGTAAGGGAGACTAAGTAAAATGTTATGTGACATAAATCATAACCGGTATTTATGCAACGGTAGATAACTGCTTGCATATTTATATGCAAAATGGCTATATAAACATACATTTGCATCAAAACTATATTATACAACTACTTGTTATGTGTATAGCTTGCATTTTTTTCAAGTTAGTCAATTCGTCGCATTACTCTTGACCAGTATGATTTGCACCAACGTATCCTGAATTAGCTTTTACATTTCAAATCTCCCTTTATCTATATCTCTTTCTATCTCTCAGACTTTATACGCCTGAAATATAACCTCTAAAAGAAAATTTTGTTCCATAGATTTATTTAAAACTTTAGTTTTAATCCTTTTTAAATATTTAGAATACACGCATAATTTAAAGTAATGTTTAAATTCCTTTACATCAAAAGCTAACCTCACCTGGCGAGTTTGAATGCCATTGACTCACATTGAGTAGCATCAGCTGAAAACAACATTCTTCAATAGGGTTAGAATAAAAAAATGAAAACAACACGTTATAAATTTCATGCCTCCGAAGCGCTTTTCTGGATTTACCTTCGTCAGGAATGCTCAAAGCCGAATATTTGAAAGTCAAGGATGTATAAGGACCGAAAACGTTGAAGAGCTATGACCCAAAAGGACCTAAAAAAAATAGCCAAATCCATCAAAGGCCAACTGTGTTCTCTAATATCAGATCACCTAATTCTGGTTCCGGACGCATTTTTGATTGCTTTGCTTGTTTGTATTTTGGTAAAGAAATTTTACAATGTCAGAATTTTTTCAAATTAACGTTTAGTCAAATCTCCTCAAAAAAGAAACTATAATAGTTTGAAACAACTAATGCAATACACATGTAGGTAAGGTACAACTAGTGCTTTATCAGATCTCTGAGACAGAATGGTATCAACAATAAAATTCACTGGAATACATGCATTATATATAGGTCACATAGTGCACTTGCTCCCGCGAAAACTGATTGGAATAAGCTTTCGAATTCATCAGTAAAGGTTGACCTTACGCGGTTTACAAAATTGAAGTATTGTAAAGTGCTCAAGGCTCAAATGTCCTCTTGATTGGCTTCAT
Source organism: Mytilus coruscus (assembly GCA_017311375.1). Taxonomy (NCBI): domain Eukaryota; kingdom Metazoa; phylum Mollusca; class Bivalvia; order Mytilida; family Mytilidae; genus Mytilus; species Mytilus coruscus. The sequence goes on from CM029599.1 coordinate 61,598,041, forward strand.
TAAGAATTGATTTCGTTGTCAGTGCATTGTTTATTATACATGATTTTCCTATTTAAGCATTTCAATTATGGAGTAGTCTTAGTAAAGTAATGAATTTCTAATAATTTTGGACATTTGAATAAATTATGATTTAGACATTTAATGAGTAAAAATTACGATGATGTAAGTTTCCTAATTGTGAGTACTCATTGAAACAATTTAGATGAAATCGTGTACAGTTCAAATATAATAATTTCAAATCTTGAGTTACAATAAGATTGTAATCCTTCAAATTATCCTCTTTACAACAAATTTATTGTTTCTATAATTTAGGTAATTAACTAAAACTGAAATATCAAAAAAAAAAAAAAAAAAATATCAAAAAAAAAAAATAATAATAATAATCTGCCTATTATAAAATTCAAAATGAAATTTACTTTGCTTTAATTGCATTGGAAAACATGAATTGCTATTTTAACTAACCGCGGATGCAGTAACGAATATTAGGTAGATGTTATAGGTTTATTCAATTTGATATTAAAGAAAAAAAACATTGCCTTTACATACTTTATTTATTTATTTTAGTTATCCAAGTCTTGAACTTTTAAGTATTCACTTTTACTTCTACGTACATGTTGTATTTTGAGTTTTTTTGTTTTTGTTTTGAAAGCCAATTTTTAAGATTTCAATCATAAAGCCGGTCAGGTTGATAAATGGGCTTCTGGAACTTATAGAAATTCCTTGTTTTGAACTCGAAGTAAAAATAAAGATAACCGTTACTAAAACCTGTTTTATATACATTTAACATCAAATCTTCTAATTACATTGGTTGAAAGTAATTTACTATATTCTAAGGACTATTCCCATCAGACTAAATATAACATGTTGTACTTACAAGATGGTCGTTCACTGACCTGAGGTAGTCTGTGTGAAGTAACACCATTGTCTGAATAAGAGAAGTACATATTAAAAAAAAATTAGTATTCTTAAAATGATATTGTCATATCTTAATACAGACAAATGACCATTTTATAATCGTTTTCTGATACCTTTTATTCGCTTATAAAGATAAACAATGAACTATTGACTGATTCCTATATGCAAATTAATATTCATAAGTAAATATAGGATTTACACAATGTTTTAAAAATTGTTTCAAAACTTCATTGAATGATATTAAATCCGATCAGGCATATAAAGGTGCTTTGGGGGGGCAGTTGTAACTCATGTATTGAAATTCTTATTAAGAACATGTTTTATGTGTGTTCATCAAATCCGACCGTACTTATAAGGTGGTAAATAATGGAAAACACAAGGCATTAGAAGACCGTTTCAATCAAACAGCGTGAAGTACACAGTTTATCAGTAACGAATTTGAAGCGCAAACAAAATTCTCGCTCAAACTTTAAAACTAAGATTGACAAATTAGGAATGCAGTTGAAACCATGCAAATCGATATACGAGGTTAAAAAGGGAAAATGACAGGTTACAAAATGAGTTAACTGATGTCCATATGAGTTCTATGAAGAATAATCTTTTACATTACAACATTCAAGAAAAAAATAAAACTGATCCTTGTTCGAATATGTTTTTGGAATTCTGTGGTAAGAATTAAAAAATTGAAAACCTTGCAAAGAAAATTACAATATTTTATTCGTTCAAATTGGGAAAGGAAAGTGAAAAAATAGACCAATCCTAAAACTGTTTTGAGATACGGGATGTTAAAAAAAATTCAAAGAATTTTAAAGATTCACCTATTGCAATATCGGAACAATTATCATTAGAAATACAAAAACGGAGAAAAGAAATATTGCCATTACTGAAAGAACTGCGCTCCAGGGATATCAAGGCGTATTTTGTGAAGGACACAATTTTTGTGGGTGGTCAAAAGTATGCTCCATAGTGACAGCAGAGGAAACAATTGAGCAATTTGAAATGTTTAGGTTGGAATATACATGGTTTAACCTCTTATTGTGAAGACAATGTTTTTTTTTTTAATTTTGTAAATAAACACGATATTTTGTTTATGTGAAACTTAGTTAAAAGAAAATTAATCATTAGAAATAGAACGTTTTGTTAAATTATAATGTTTAAATAGAAATGTTAAAATAGGTACTTGACATGAAAGGTGGATTAGCTATTTTTTGTAAAAATAAATTAACTGATGGTATTTCTATAGAGCTGGACCAGTGTATGTAAAGTGCGAATCCTGAATTGTCATTTTTACTGTATCCGTGATAAATTTCTGATGTAGAATGATAAATAAACAGACGACTAATTCAGGATTTTTGAATAAGATATGAAATAGAATATAATGTGTACTGTTTTTATAAATTCATGATATAGGTATGAGATACGGACGGATTTTCATCGCGCCTACAGCCATCCAGGTGCAAAATTGATACACAAATAGATAAATATTAAGAATAGTTCACGAACAGAGCGTACAAGACATTTAAAAGTAGCAGTTAAGTTTCATTTGCAGAAAATTGTACCTTTTAACATAATTATTTATGTTGTATAACTTAAAACAGGTTTTGTTATTCAGCTTGTTGATATTGAATCAAATTCCACTGTGTTGTTTTCGTTATGCGATTCATGTTTACTGTCGAATAATGATACTAGACTTTCATTTTCACTGTAGGGCGATTCATTCTATTGTACATCCGATGCATTTTCACAGAAGGAAATTATTTACTTTTCATTATATAAAGTCTTAATTCAGCCGACTCTCTAACAAAATTTATGAAGTCAGAAGGATTGATTATATATGCATACTTTGTGAGTGAAAGTCTGAGGTAATGTATCAATAAATTCCTTAAAAATGGCATTTATTGCTAATGTAGTCAATTCTATTTTCTCTAATAATTTGTCCAGATCCAGATCTATATGTAGGATAAAATTTATCCTTTCCTATGACACGCCATCATTGAATGCATATATCCGTGTTACCGAAAAAGAAAAGTTTCTGTTACGCCGAAATCTACATCGCATTCTAATAAATTAAACGTTATTAGAGCTATTTTCATAACGCTTGCCTATTATTAGCTAATGGGTGCATTTTAGATCACGAAGAGCATTCACAAAACGATCTTCATTTCACGATTGAATGAGTGGAAACGTTTTCATCATGCACAAACAGTTGACGCTTGGATGACTGGATAATTGATATTCATCGTGCCATTGTGTATACATACAATACAGTAAGGAAAGTTCGAGCAACAGTCAAGTCACCTTATTTCTTATAAGTCGGTGATACAAATAAGCAAATACGCAATTGTAAGAATACAAGGAAATATTGAAAACAGTTAATTGTTACATGATTAAATGGTTCTATACCACGGGGTTTAACCGCCGTACAGTTGATTCCGGAAGTTAATAGCTACATCGCGAAGCGATGTTGGTAGATAGACCGTTCTTATATGTTCACCAAGACTTATTGGCGTACTGTTCAGTTTTTAAAATATTCAATGTTTATGAAAACAAAGTTCACTGCTCCTGGCAGCATTGTATATCATTTATATTACATGAACACCATGTGACTATTTTAAATTGACATTCTGTGAATTACTTGAAAACATCGCGAAACAAATACTCTGTGTAACTCAAACTTGATTAAACTACAAATAGATCATAGTAGGTTGGTTCTTACACTAAATGCGACCGTGTATTTTGGGATTTTTTGTTGTTAAAAATACATAATCCGAATGAAAAACCCGTTGTTTTAATTATTTTTGAAGACATTTACTTGAAAAACTGACCTCAGAATTTTAGCACTGTATGATTCGTTCTCTTTGTAGTTTGTTTACTTTCTTTAGTACCGTTCGTCACACAGTGTACATTTTTGTACTGTTCGTTGTGCAAAAGCCTATCAATGTGGTAGAAATATGTATGACACGGCGTAACGTACAACTTTTCAAAGCTTTTTTAAGCGAGTTCTAAATCTTTTAAAGGAAAATTCGCCGTAGAAATACGTTATATTCATGAATGTTCTGCTCCAGTAAATTTTCGGATCCATGACAAGCTAATAGCAAACTCACCAACAAAATCTGAATACATGTATGCATGATATGAACGTGGTTATACCCGTGTATATTCAAGTAAGCATCTACTAGCTTGCATGTCAAATTGTAAATATCATCATTATTAAAGTCATTTAAAAACTATTTTCAGTTGTTGCATGTCGAATTAACATATAAAACAACAATGAAAATTCATCGCACCTTCACACATTTCACATCAGAAATGATTGCACTTACAGTGATAATTCATCGCATTTATAGTTAAAATGAATCGCATTCAGTAATCAATATTATGGATTCTGCTGCTTTAATTACTGTAACACTTTTTTGGACTTTAATCCTGTTATCATACATTAAAAAGTTATATTCTAATAAAACTGTGTAAAAACATACATTCAAATCAATTATTTTGTATTTTCAAATAGTAAACAAACGCAGTTTTTCCCATCATCCTTTATTCTACAATAGACATACTCGCATACAGCAGTGAAAATGAACTAACTGGATTCGCACTTTATATACACTGTGGATTGTGTCATTGTTACAATGAAACTAAATCATGGATTTTTTAATACTGCAAATGATATTTACATATGTTTTTCATATATTCCGCATGAAAAATCTAACTTTTATAGCAAATGTGATATTGATTATTATGATATTATAGAAAGTGTATGTTTAGAGTATTAAGAAAAGGGTTCTGTTTAATCCATCATTTTCTACATAAGGAAATGCTTGTACCAAGTCATGAATTTGACAGTTATTTTCCGTTCGTTCGGTGTGTTCGAGCTTTTGATTTTGCCATTTGATAAGGGACTTTCCGATTTGAATTTTCCTTGGAGTTCGGTATTTTGGGTATTTTGCTTTTTAGTGTGTGGGAACCTTACTGCTATCGTATTGGTGAAATTGATGATGTTTTACCAATCGATCTAGATAGTGCAGACCACGTTGAAAACCGAATCCTTCGGAAAGACACCTCTTAGACAAAACCGTCAATGCATTTGGTCGAAAACTTTTATAGTTATGTTATAAAACTGAACTTACTTGGAAATTAATCGTGTTGGAAATTCTGTATAACACGTATTTTTGTTAGCATAACTTATGTAAATATATATTCAAAAGTAGAAGCTATTTTTAACATAATTCGTTTGTATTTTGCCAACATTCAAGCAAGGACCGAAGCTCATAAATTCGGCAATCAATTATTAAACGTAGAAAATTTCGGAGAGCCGTCACCCTTGCTTCGGAACCATTCGTGGATTGTTGAGCGCAACAGTTTTAGTATATTTCAAAAGAGGACTTATTATGTTTATGGACTTTGATAAATATGTATAGTTTTACACATCAATGTTTGATTAAAAAGAAACATGGCAAGATCTTAAACTGGTGTTTTATTTATTTATGAGTTAAGAATCAGATGGGTCTGTCGTTGGTTTATAGTTTCTAAACTATAAATTATGTAGACTGTACCTAAATGATGTATGCTCGTTTGACGAAGGAATTAAAAAAATAATACTATTTATAAATAATAATTAATAATTTAATAGTTCTAAATTGGTCTAGAGCACTTCTCACTATTCTAAGTGCAGTATTATCATACACTTGACTTAGAGTTCAAAACAGAGAATTTCTATAAATGAGTTACAATTGCTCCGAAGTACATTTTCATCCTGAATTGGTTGGTGATTAAAATCAAAGCTGATCTTTAAAACATAAAAAAAAATAAATAAAAAAGGTTGAAGTTTATGTGAATATTGATAACTTATATCTCATGAATTAAATATAATCTAAACATTTAACAAATATTTTGCCAAAGCCCAGATAACAGCATCCGCGATTGGTTAGAATTCCTTTTTTAATTTATTCCGATACAATTACAGAAAGGTTAGATTTACTGAGCAATTTCAAATACAGTAGATTATTTCTCTTTATTTTTTTTTAATATTTCGATTTTTGTTAATCATCTAACGTAACGAAATATTATTGGTTGTAAAGAGAGGAATTTAAAGGGACTTAAATCTAGTTGTAACTCATACTTTCAAATTATTTTATCTAAACTTTAAATATCCTCACTTAACGATTACACAATTCTCACCATTTAATCGTACTGTTCACTGATCTAAACACTCAGAAATAGTACTAATAGTAATACCGAACCTCACAATTACCGTCCTATTACTCTTTTGTCTTGTCTTGGTAAAATTTTTACTTCTATTTTGAACACTTCATTATATAATTATCTAGATGAGTATTCTGTATATGTAAGAGAATGAATATCCCTTTCTTCGAGATTAAGTACGAGCAAAAGCGAGTCCTTATCACGAAGAACGAGATTATCATTCTCTTACAAACTTAGAATATTATAATGTGGTCAAGGCTCAAAGCTGCTATAGGGAACAACTGTATACGTTTTGTTTTATAATAGAAGCAGTTGGATTTTCAACTTCAACAATTATTATTTAACTCAATTGTCTATTGATAGTAATTTATTATTGTTTGTAAAACAAGAATATGTGATTAAGCAAAACAGACTTTAAATGATCAAATGAACATTTCATCTAAGTGTTATCTACATAAATATATTGTCAATAATGTAAGTTTACAGAATGATCTCACTAAACAAATGAATTTTAGAGCGTATTTAACTCTTTTTAGGTTGTCTTCACATAATTTGTTTGTTGAGTAGGACGTTATCATGGAGTAAAAATGTTAGACAGAGAATGTGCTCTTTGTACTTTCAAAACCATTGAAGGTGAATTCCATTTTGTATTACATTATGAATACTATAAACATTCAAGGAGGCAGTTTATTAAACCTTATTATCAAAGACGTCCATCGTCGTTCAAATTAGGTCTACTTCGCAGCACTGAAAATGTCAAAGATTTGCGTAATTTGTGTAAATTCTTATTTAATGCACTTAATCATTGGACTGAACTGTTTGTGGACAATAACTGATGTTTATTTACTTCTCTGATGTATTATTCTATTTTATGTTATAAATATATATTTATAAATAAGAAGATGTTGTATGAGTGCCAATGAGACAACTCTCCATCTTAGTCCAAAGTACGGCCTCTAACACGGAGCCTTGGCTCACACCGAACAGCAAGCTATAAAGGGCCCCAAATTGACTAGTGTAAAACAATTCAAACAGGAAAACAACGGTCGTATCTATATAAAAATAAACAGCTGCGTCATGAGCGCATGATACGCCCGTCGCTTTTTCAAAGAATAAAGTTCAATAACTTCTCAATCTCATATCAGGAATTTATAAAAATAATCATAAATAGTTTCTGAGATACGGCGCGTACCTTTTTTACCAAACAAAAAGCGTACCTTTTTTACCAAAAAGCTCAATAAAAATTCAATAACTCAAAAATAAAATAAAGAATCATCACGAAAAAGTATACAGATCTTCAGATTAATATAACTAACAAGTGTGTAAAGTTTTATGCAATAATCGTAAATAGTTTCTGAGATACGGCGCGACATGTGAACCCCCCCTTTTTTTTTTTACAAAATAACTCTAAAATAAAATTTTGAATCATCCCCAAAAAGTATACAGATCTTTAGATTAATATAACTAAGAAGTGTGTAAAGTTTTAAGCAATAATCTTAAATCGTTTTTGAGATACGGCGCGACATGTGAAAAAAACACACCCCTGTTTTAGTTACAAAGTCCCGTAACTCAAAAAGTTTTAATCTTATTTTCACCAAAAAGTATACAGATCGTTTGACCATCATAAGAAACAACTATGTTAAGTTTCATGAAATTTGGATAAGTTGTTCTCAAGTTACGGTGCGACATGTTTACGCCGGATAAACGGACAGACGGATAGACGGACGGACGGATGGATGGACGAACAGCCAGAGGTAAAACAGTATACCCCCACTTTTTTAAAGCGGGGGTATAATTAAGAAAGAAAAAATTTACTGCATGTGCCTTTGTCGAGTTTGAAAAAGGTATTTGATTTTATTCACATATTTTTTTTTATTATTTAAACTTTTAGTGAATAAAATAAACAGTAAATTTGTCCGTATCTTACCGCAAAATATGTACGAAAATGTAAAATGACGCATTATATTTGATGGGGAGAAATCGGAGTTATTTGCTTGTGAAATGTTAGAAAGACGGGGAGAAAATCTCTCCCCTGCTCATTTCGCAATAAAACGATTCACAACACTTGCTTGAAGGAAAAGATTTAATTGAGAACGAGTTGACAGTATTTTCAAAAATATTTATGTTATCATATGCGGATGACACTGTGATGTTTTCGGAGAGTAGTGAAGATTTACAAATAATGTTAAATGACTTTTCACTTTCATGGAACATGGAAACGACATATACTCTTGTTTGATTCTGTTTTTCAAATATGACCTAGATAAGAAAGTTGGGAAGTTGGTGCCCACGAAAAACTGGTTACCCATGATTGATAACATACTTTTCTAAAATTTTCTGTAGATTAATTTAGAAATTATTTTGAAATTTGAAATTGACTTTGTCTAGGCATTTTATAGCCGACTATACGGTACGAGTTTTTCTTATTGTTTAAGGCCTTACGGTTGTCTATTATTGCTTACATCCACTTCATTTAAACTTAATATGTGGATAAGTGTCTCATTGGGAATCATACCATATCTCCTTATTTTTATATTTGGATGTATTTGGTTATTGTCTTTATGTGCCTTGAGTAAATAGCCCCTCGCGTATTGACGTACTTGTATACCCTTGGCGTTCAAACGTTCCTGATCAACGAAAATCCCGGTCCAGATCTATAAAGTTTAATTTTCATCATTTAATCCCACCACTTGTTGTGCCTGTATCAAGCCTGGCTATCTAGGCAATATTGTACGTTGTTCTTTGCCTTTGTGCATCTTTTTTTTCGGTTGTTGTTGGTTAGTGTTGTGTGTTGCACTTTCCAATGTTTTAGATAATTTCCCTTATCCTTTTTATGCGTAACACAACTTCAAATGACCCAAAGAAAGATATAAAGTATCTTTACAATTCAATAGAAACACGACGAAATATTTGCGATAGACCAGTGGATAGACGATATATAAGAAAGAAAAAAGATTTGTCCTCATGTTAAAAGGATAAGGCTGAATATCTACTAACTTACTTTTATTTTTACTTGGTGACTCTTTTTCATTTTTGATTTTACAACCTATTCTATGGTCGCATCTAAAAAATAATATACACTTATAGACCATTATTTACTTAAGTACCATCATCATCCCTACTAGACCGATAAGGAAGGAAAAATATAATTTGAGTTGTTATTAAGCACAGGAAAAAAAGGATACATCAAACATTAAGTTAAGTGGTACAATGTATGATTGGCAACGAGACACTACTCTAAATTAAAATAATACATGTACTTTACTTTAATATCTCAACTATGATGAATATATGTATAGAATATGAAAACTGAAGAAAATTTATTCATCATGAATATGTTGATTAAATGAACTTTTATAATTATATATCTATAATTAAAGATTATATAATTTTAAAGCTTTTGTAACAGTTGTATACAATAAAATGTGAATAAAATTCCTAAGCTGCTGGCTATAAATATATATATCATGTACTGTGTTACAACTCTATAAAATTGAGAATGGAAATGGGAATGTGTCAAAGAGACAACAACCCGACCACAGAACAGACAACAACAGAAGGTCACCAATAGGTCTTCAATGCAGCGAGAAATTCCCGCACCCGGAGGCGTCCTTAAGCTGGCCCCTAAACAATTATATATACTAGTTCAGTGATAATGGACGTCATACTAAACTCCAAATTATACACAAGAAACTAAAAGTAAAAATAATACAAGACTAACAAAGGCCAGAGGCTCCTGACTTGGGACAGGCGCAAAATGCGGCGGGTTAAACATGTTTATGAGATCTCAACCTCCCCTATACCTCTAGCCAATGTAGAAAAGTAAACGCATAACAATACGCACATTAAAAGTCAGTTAAAGAGAAGTCCGAGTCCGATGTCAGAAGATGTAACAAAAGAAAATAAACAAAATGACAATAATACATAAATAACAACAGACTACTAGCAGTTAACTGACATGCCAGCTCCAGACCTCAATTAAACTGATTGAAAGATTATGTCTTCATCATATGAATATCAGGCACAATCCTCCCGTTAGGGGTTTAGTATCATACCATCATAAAATATATGAGAAGAGCATAACCCGTGTCATGCCAACAACTGGTTTTAAATAAATGTGTTTAGTTCCGATGCAAAGACCCTATAAGTGAATCAATATTAAAGCCAAAATATGCAATCTTTAATGACCTGACAACAGTATCGTAACTATATCCCTTCTTAATAAGTCTATTTAAAGGTTTTGTTAGCTTCTGAGGTGAATACTGACATTTTAGTGCTTTATAAAGAATATTACCATAAAAGATTGGATGTGAAATACCTGAACGTATAAGAAGTCTGCATGTTGAGCTATATTTACGAATGATGTCCTTGTACCGATGATAAAATTTAGTAAATGTTTTGACTAGTTTGTGATATCGAAAACCCTGGTGTAATAATTTTTCTGTAATACATAAATTTCTTTCGTTAAAATCTAAAACGTTGTTACATACACGAGCGAATCGTACAAGTTGAGATATATAACACCGTAAGATGGTGACAAGGAACGTCACCATCTAAAATGGATAATTAACGATAGGAAATGAAAAATCATCTCTTTTATCATAAATTTTGTATTAAGCTTTCCGTTAATGATATAGATATCAAGATCGAGGAAAGGGCAGTGGTCATTGTTAGTATTAGCTTTATTTAAAGTAAGTTCAACAGGATAAATTTCTTTAGTATACATACTGAAGTCGTCATTATTGAGAGCCAATATATCATCCAAATATCTAAAAGTATTATTAAATTTTGTATCAGATGTTGTTTCGATGGGTCTTTGCTGATTTTAGTCATAAATTGTAACTCATAGCAATACAAAACAGGTCCGCAATAAGTGGTGCACAGTTAGTCCCATTGGAATTCCGATAACCTGACGATATACGGAATCTCCAAAGCGAACAAAATATTATCTAGTAAAAATTCAAGGGCAGATATAGTATCAAAGCATGTCCAATTGACATAGTTCTTTGTTTATTGCTACTAAAAATGACCTAAAGAGTTAGAACATATGTATTCACATTCTGACTTTTAAATGCCCATTTAATTAGGTGTGTGAATTTTTCTTAATGAGAATGTGAGGCAATGTGGTATACAGGGTAGAAAATCAAAACTTTGAACAGATTCAAAATCACCAATATAAGCATGCAATTTATCAAGTACTTCCAACGAGTTTTTGACACTCCAAAAGTAATTAATTCCACTATTTTCAAAGGCCTTATTTGAACAATTTATTATCAGGTTTTGATTGTACCAAGTGAACTGGTAAGAAGAATAGACAATTTAGTAGTGGAACAATGGCTTGAAGACGAAATAAATCTATATTTGTAAGGTGTTTTATGTAGCTTCGGAAGCCAGTACATAGTTGGGACTTTCATTGTATTTGGTTCTGCTTGTAAAGAGGTAGCTAAAAGTTTATGTTTGTTACAGATGTCGTTTTCTGAAAATGGAGTCAGTTGGAATGTTGGTGAATTGGTGATTTCTTTTTCAGAACCTCAATGTAAAATTTACGTCAAACAATAATGATATTATTAGCAGCTTTATCGGCCGGGACAAAACAAATTCCTTGGCTAGTTCTTTAAGTTTATGTTTGATACGAGAAATAGGTTTATTATGGTTGTTGTTAAGAGTAAAATGTTCTTTAAAATGTTGAATACGTATATCAACTATGTTCATTACTGAATTAAAAAGAGTCCAAAGATTTTTGTCAGCTTTTTCCCGTTTTATCCATTTTAAACAGTAAGTACGGAGTGAGTCGTGGATGATATTACGACACTCATTCCAATTAATGATTGACGGGGGGCGATATTTAGGTCCTTTACTGAGGAATGATTTTAACTCTCGGTCTTGAACGATGTTAAGATCTCCTGATATAACATGGGAAATGGGTCCATAAATGTATTCGGAATTACTGCAATTACATGAAGTAGGTGTATTTTCACTGATATTAACATCTTTACACAATTGGCTATAATTAAACACATATTTCCGGGTAGATTTCTTGTAAATATAACAAATAAGAGGGAGCTCAGTATTATCAAAATATCCAGGAATTTGTTCTTTAACAGAATGGTCGTTAAAAATACCGGCAATATTTACAAAATCAAAACCTTTATTGACATACTTTATTTTGATAAAATGTTTTTTATGATCTTCAGGGCGATCAATTTTGGGAAACAGTTTAGAATAACAATATGCCATTATAATTTGAACGATTTCATACTTAGGACTGCTATATGAAATTGTGTTGCATTCCTCTAAAATTTTATTTAACTTATTAACCGGTAATGAACAGAGCTTTGTTAACAGATAATGTCTGCCATTGTTTTTGAAATAGAAACTAGGTCCGAAATATTGGTATGATTGGTCCGAAATTTTCTTTGATTGCGATTTTTCTACGACCATGAGAACGGTTTTACGAACAGTTTTAGAAACTATATCCAAAATGTTAACAGAATCGGTTCTTGATATATTACCAATTCCCATGATATTATCATTAAGACCGAGAGGGTAGACTGTCTGTAATTTTTTAATCCAATTTAATTCAATTATTTTCCGTGATCGTACAAACTTTGAATGAGATTCACCAGGCTGCTTATTTACTACTTCTAAAGGTTGAACTGTTAAATATTTAATAGGATGATTGTGCTTTTTAAGGTGTTGATAAATGATACTTTTGAATTTATTGGGTCTTTTAAAACGATACAGGTGTTCTTGCGTGCGTTTAGATAAAATCGCCCAGTTTCACCTACGTACTGAATACCGCATCCCGGTTTGTTTCATGTGAGTAAATAAATAATACTGTTTGTTTTTCAAGTTATATCAGTTTCAAAATTTAAAGAAAATGTGCGACCATTAAACGTGGACCTTACCGTATTGTTGGTGGAAAGACGGGGACATGTAAGTCATTTTTTGGCATGACACTTATCGATAGAAGGGTAACCACGATTTTATTGTTAAAATGTTAGCGATGGTAGTATTTTAGATAAGCGATTTTGAAGATTGAGACGTGTAGATACCCTTTGAACGAGTTTAGTATTTAATATTTTTCCATTTCTAAGCTTCATATTTGTTTTTGTTTGTGGATTTTATTAGAAAGGAGCAAAGACTGGCGTCCAGAATATGAACCAGCATACAATCAATTAAATTATGTAAAATGATAATTCTGTTCGGCTAAAGATGTCAAACGCTATCCGTCATTAATTACCCGAAAATAAAACAAAAGATAGGGTATATCAGGGTAGCGACTGACGTCTGACTAAATAGTAGAATGGGGCTGAAAATTGAAATACTACTTTTGATAAATATTCCTAAAGTAATGAATTAGAGAAGTTCTCGCTCGGACACACACTCCATAATCTAGTATATTATAAGAGCATAAACCTAAAGCACGGGAGGCACTCTACTGTCTCCACACGGCACTAAAGACAAACTCTGTAAAAATAAAATTGAGAATGGAAATGGGAATGTGTCAAAGAGACAACAACCCGACCACAGAACAGACAACAACAGAAGGTCACCAATAGGTCTTCAATGCAGCGAGAAATTCCCGCACCCGGAGGCGTCCTTAAGCTGGCCCCTAAACAATTATATATACTAGTTCAGTGATAATGGACGTCATACTAAACTCAAATTATACACAAGAAACTAAAAGTAAAATAATACAAGACTAACAAAGGCCAGAGGCTCCTGACTTGGGACAGGCGCAAAATGCGGCGGGTTAAACATGTTTATGAGATCTCAACCTCCCCTATACCTCTAGCCAATGTAGAAAAGTAAACGCATAACAATACGCACATTAAAAGTCAGTTAAAGAGAAGTCCGAGTCCGATGTCAGAAGATGTAACAAAAGAAAATAAACAAAATGACAATAATACATAAATAACAACAGACTACTAGCAGTTAACTGACATGCCAGCTCCAGACGAGGAAATGTAACACTAGGCCACCGAAAGCTGAATTGAAGTCTAGGTGGTTGAGTGGTTTAGAGCGCTGGAAACAGTGCAGGCGGTGTTGTCTCGATATCCCAATAGCATGAGTTCGAATCCCGGCGAGGGAAGAACAAAAATTTGCTTCCGCAAATTTGCAGATTTAACATTGTTGTGCTGTTATTTAAAGTAATTATGTATGAATATATATTAGACCCCTCTACCAAGAAATTTGTTTTGCATGCACACGTATAAAAATTGCAGTTTTTATCCAACGCAATCATAGGTTTGAACGTTGTTTTCAATTTAGACTTATGTATTATTGTCATTTTGTTTATTTTCTTTTGTTACATCTTCTGACATCGGACTCGGACTTCTCTTTAGCTGACTTTTAATGTGCGTATTGTTATGCGTTTACTTTTCTACATTAGCTAGAGGTATTAGGGGAGGGTTCAGATCTCATAAACATGTTTAACCCCGCCGCATTTTTGCGCCTGTCCCAAGTCAGGAGCCTCTGGCCTTTGTTAGTCTTGTATTATTTTTACTTTTAGTTTCTTGTGTGTAATTTGGAGTTCAGTATGACGTCCATTATCACTGAACTAGTATATATATTTGTTTAGGGGCCAGCTAAAGGACGCCTCCGGGTGCGGGAATTTCTCGCTGCATTGAAGACCTATTGGTGACCTTCTGTTGTTGTCTGTTCTGTGGTCGGGTTGTTGTCTCTTTGACACATTCCCCATTTCCATTCTCAATTTTATTATATATATATATATATATATATATATATATATATATAAGTACGACTAAACAAGTGACAACTCCATCCATTGGATCACCAGTGAAGGTGATACACGGCTGAAAACACATATTATATTCATAATTACTGTAAATATCAGCACAACAATGTTAAATCTGCAAATTTGCGGAAGCAAATTTTTGTTCTTCCCTCGCCGGGATTCGAACTCATGCTATTGTGATATCGTGACAACACTGCCTGCACTGTGTCCAGCGCTCTAGACCACTCTGCCACCTAGACTGAACTAAAAATTCAGCTTTCGGTGGCCTAGTGTTACCTTTCCTCGTCAGTAGAATCTAGAGTTGTAACACAGTACATGATATATTAGGCATGAAGATGGAATTGATTGCAGATTAGCTTAATTATCTGTCGTAAAGGATCGTAAGATGCAGTCACAGAAATAATTATTTGATAAGTACGACTAAACAAGTGACAACTCTACGACAGATCCATCCATTGGATCACCAGTGAAGGTGATACACGACTGAAAATACATATTATATTCATAATTACTCTAAATATCAGCACAACAATGTTAAATCTGCAAATTTGCGGAAGCAAAATTTTGTTCTTCCCTCGCCGGGATTCGAACTCATGCTATTGGAATATCGTGACAACACCGCCTGAACTGTGTCAAGCGCTCTAGACCACTCGGCCACCTAGACTGAACTAAGAATTCAGCTTTGTTATATATGTATATATAAAATGTCTGAATAATAGCCAACGATAAATCTTACGGGGCGATGAATCATATAATTATGATACAGTACACTACAAAATATTATATATAATAAGCAGGTCTAAAAGGGTACAAAATCACCAACAAAATTAAAATCATGAACAAATGTTAAATATTTCGGATAACTAATATCCTTCATCAGTAAGATGTCAAATGATTCTTATCTTGACATGTGGTAGTCAAACTGAAATAATAATCTTGATTGTTATACAAATTATCACGAATCAATACGCTGGTAAATTTTTTAAATATTGATGTTTGGGAGGAGGAATAAATTCCTTAAAAATGTAAGAATCCTTTACTAAAGCCTGAGTTACTTGAAACAAGTGATGGTAGGGACTCATTCTATGTTTTTTCATTAATGCCCTCTGGGGAAACTGTCCTCAACTTTCTTATCCAAAAACTTTCCCGAGCAAGTCTGTCGGCCATTGACCAACCCTCGTAGTGGTCTATGATAGTGATGGTAAGGTGGTATATGGTATATATATGTTTGTGTGTGTGTTACAGGCTTTTCCTTAATTTTGTCATTTTGTAAAATGCCTGAAAATTTTAGGCATTTTCTAAAATACCTGTAAAATTTAGGCATTTTATATATTGACCTTTTTCAGGCATTTTAGAATGCCTAGAAATTCTGAAAGGCAATTTACAAAATGCCTGAATTATCTTATAGAATGAAATGTATACAAAAACTAAGCCATTGAAAGTATTAGAATATCAAAAATAAATTCAACTGAATTATTTAAAATTCCCACAAGTACTGAACTCAACAACTATTTGTTACTTCATAAATATATTTGGACGTCAGGTTATGTTGCACCTTTGTACTGATTTTTTGCAAATATATCGTTTGGCGTTAAATCTGGTCATATCACAACCACATTTGGTGAAACCCGGACCAGCACACACATGAATATCTTCTTTTCATGTGTTTCCTAAAGATTCGAAGTATTATTAGCGTGAATAGGTTGACTAAAGTCTTTTGGGTTATCAGAATATCACCAGACTGAATCAGATTCTTCGCATAGTGGGTGATGCATGTATAGCAGGAGACGCTTACCCTTTGGACTCACCTTGATTTTTCTCTTCTTGGTTCATTGTTTTATTCATTGGACCGTTTTACCAAGGACGCTATTAATTGTTAATTCACAAGAAAACGTTGCGGTAAATATAAATAGAAACGATTAAAACAAAATGAAGTAAAAACAAAATTTCCATATAATGTTATCATATCCCTCCTAAAATAGCAAATGACGAGTACAGCAGGCTGTAGGAGGTTTGTGTAAAATTAGTTTAGAATGTTAAGATGCGAATACATTCTTGGAGTACGAACTTATTTTTTTTTACTGGTTGTATACCTTTCTGGAACATGCCAATTATCGGTATATATATGCAGTTCAGGAAAAAATTTACCAAAAGAATCGATTTGTATGCAGCAAAGATTACCCCTTTAGAAATAAAGTTACAAACCAAATTTAAACGGAATTAACCCACATGTCAACATAGAATGAGAAAACGTCGAGAAGACCGCAAATACATGTAAAAAAATCGTGACAATTTGAACCTATTTTAAAGATTGTAAAAAAGAATTAGTACAAATCTTTTAACGGATAACCTTCTTTTTAAAAACATTTATCATAATTTTTTTTAACTGCACAGACAAAACTTTTAAATCGTTATCGGGTTATATTCCCGAAACGACAATATTTTTATATTGAAAGTTCACTTGACCAGAGCAGACCGGCATACTCAAAAACTTAGATGTGGTATATTTTGGAAAATTGTAACATACTAAGGACAATGTGAAACACTTTAAGAAATATTGACTTGAAAGAGCTTTAGATTTGTATGTACACGATTTATTCCAATTTTTTCATAAGATATTTAAGCTTTTAAAGCAATTATTTCGATAAATAACGAAAATAAAACATAACGTAATTGCGTGTATATTTATAATACAAAATGTAACACAGTGTAACAAATACTTTCTTCAAAATGTACGAATGTTGTTTAGAAATAACTTTAACCAGTATCGTCACCGGCATTGTTTTACTATTTATTTTGTTGCCTGACTTTTTCATAAGAAGAGTTAATTTTCTATTGTTCTCGCGTCATCGGTTTTGCCACTGTGTAATGCTTTACTCACATTTGGTCACCATGACAAATACATTTGTGCGCACAGTGGAATCCATAGTATGGCTGTGGACATTTAAAACACACTGAACCATTGTTGGATGTAGATCCAATGTCACATTCTGAAATAAAAAATCATTTTAGAACTCGTTAAAAGAACAGAGATATAGCTGTCAACTCTTTTAAATATAAACTAAAAAAATGAAAACAAGAATGTGTCTATAGTACACGGATGCCCCCTCGCACTATCATTTTCTATGTTCAGTGGACCGTGAAATTGGGGTCAAAACTCTAATTTGGCATTAAAATTAGAAAGATCATATCATAGGGAACATGTGTACTAAGTTTCAAGTTGATTGGACTTCAACTTCATCAAAAACTACCTTGACCAAAAACTTTAACCTGAAGTGGGACAGACGGACTATCGTAGGTGGGGCATAAAAATCAAAAATATAAAGTTTATAAATTTTATATTCTTATTTTTCAAACAAAGCCTTACTTTACGACTTCCATTCTACGAAACAGCTCATAAGAAAAGTTTATTTTGGGAGGGGGTATTTATCACGAAAAATTGGATGTATGCTTACCCTCTAAAAGTAACTTACAACTTGGACATGATGGGGATATAGCTAGGGCCGGAGATACGAAAGTTGCACTTTTGATGGTGTTGCACAATGAGTTGATAATGCATATCAAAACCAGATTTTTAATAACTAACGAAGAGTAATCTTTTAATTGTGTGCGTATTTGCTGATAAATGACTTGAGTAAATATGGCACAATTTATTGAAACGTTCAGCTTTTAATTGCGTGAACCCTTGAGGGTTCACGCATACATATATTAATTGATGTTGTAGTCTTTCGGAATACCGGAAATGCCTACTGTCTTTTCGAAATACATCTGTTCTTTTCTATGGCCGCCTGCGTAATAGGTAATTAATTGATCTAATGAATATGTATAAGCGTTTTACCTATAGAGATAAGTGTTAATCGAGGCGGACTGATATCCTGCATCAGTAGTTAATTAAATTAGCGTCGCGTATGTTAAGTTTTCTAAATTACAAGCTTGATTTACATTGCAGATTAAGTGACGGTCAATGAATAGGGCGTTTTAAAACAACCATTTTAGCGCGATTAAAAATGAGCAAAGTCTGTTTGAGCAGCAATTAAAATTCTACGCCCAGGAAAGATGCGAACAAACAAGGAGTTTCTAAAATTGTTCCTATTAAATACAGAAAGTATCGATACAGTCCATAAATGAATATGCGTTTGAGTCCTTAGAATAATTCTATTGATATGAAACGATTTTAAGACACACTGAATGATATTCTTTGTGATATTTGACCCCCATCCCCACCCCAATCCAACACAAACTATCAAACTAAAAGTTAAAGTAGCAGGTGCACAATTTAATGTCCAACCTGAAGAAGAATAGTGCAAGTTTCTGGGAATTTCGTCAATTTGTTTACAAGGAGTTGAGACAATCTGTATTCATAGGCGAATTTAGAGGATCTATATAAAAATAAGGAGATGTGGTATGATTGCCAATGAGACAACTATCCACCAAAGTTAAACAGAAGTGGATGTAAGGAATTATAGGCAACAGTACGGCCTTTAACAATGAGAAAAACTCATACCGTATAGTCGGCCATAAAAGGCCTCGACATCAAAATATGAAACAATTAAATTGAGAAAACTAATGACAGACATGAACCAACGACAACCACTGAACTACAGGCTCCTGACTTGGGACAGGCACAGAAATAATGTGGCGGGGTTAAACATGTTTGTGAGCGCTCAACCCTCCCCCTTACCTGGGACAGTGGATTAACAGCACAAAATAAGGACAAACTATAAAAATCAGTTGAAAAAGGCTTCACTCATCAGATCGATACAAAGCAGAAAAACATCAAACAAAAACACAGACCGGACGTGGCAGGGTATTTATCCATCCCTCATCCCTATCAACAAAGAGGCCTAGAGCGTTTTTCGCGAAAAAATATGACGATATCTTTACAAATTAGGCTATACAAAAACGTTTGTATTCATAAGCAAAAACATGCACATCTTAGTAACAAATTATTTTTCTTAATATCAATATTCGTATTCAACGGACAAACAGGATTTTTAAATTGCGTACTGGACATGATCTATACTGAATTGGCACTGTTATTCCTGCTTTCCTCTGTCTGTCACACAATCGTATAAAAACAACAAATCAACAACTTCATTATATTTTGGCTAATTTACAAAAGGACAAGTTATGAAATGAAAAAGTGAGATTTGTTTGAACAAACTAATTTAAGTATAACGTTGAGGCTTCAAATTGTTTCTACTCAAAATGTCTGATTGGAGTTTGTTGCCTTTAAAATTGAGATCAAGCATATCTTGAATATGATAGCCAATGACCAAACCATATAAACCAGTGTAATTGGTTTTCCAGAACGGTTTTAGTACGGGATTAACATATAAGAATATAGCTTAGGGTTTTGAACTATTTTCAAACTTGCTACAAAAACAAATAATCATGATTCAGTTTTTTAAATTTCTTCAAAACAAAGACTGTTTTGACATTTACATGTCGATTTTAGCCAGGAAACTACCTCTAATTTTCAAAACAGCATTTCAGAATGGAACATACAGTGGTTGCCTCCTTTTTAGCATGTTGTAATGTTATCTTTCGGAAGAGGGAGGGATGGGAGAGATAGAGAAATGACTTCGTTAACAAGAAAATTATGCCCAACATTGAACAGAAGTTTCATTAAGAATCCATGTCAGTTTATCTGCATCTTACATAAAAAATGAGGTAAAATCATGCATCTTTATATAACAATTACCTAATTTTATATACCAAACAGGCATCTATGTTCACGATTGCATTTCTTTTTTTAAAAGAAAGCAACTTGTATTCAACTTTTTATGCTCTTCAACTTCGTTATTGATTGCTCCTCCCAACTGTTTTGATTTGGTCGCCTTTGATGAGTCTGATCAGTCGAAACGAGCGTCTTGCATACTAAATTACGAAAATTGAATATAAATTACTACATCAAACCTTATCCCGCCTGCAACTGTGGTCATCCTGTTAAAGATTGCATCCACTTTTTTGGTAGAGTGCCCTTTCCCACAATGAAAAACTATTTATTGCTTTTAAAATTATGAAGTCCTGATTTTGGTGGGATTCATGTTGATCAATTTTTTAGTTTTCCGTGTAGTCTATTTAATATAGTTTTTCCTCACCTTTGCATCCTGTTTCAGGATTTCCGGAGAAATGGGTGCAGCAGACTTTTTTTCTGATAAAAAATAATAAATTAAGACAAATAAGTATATCACAGTGCAGAAAAATAATTCGTTTTGTTGTATCATAAATAAATATACATACAGCACAAGAATTATTGATGAATAAAACGCCGATATTTTTTTTTTTCATTTTCTTGAATTATGACAATATTGGGCATAATTTTTCAATGATGAAATAAATACAGAATTTGTAACATTAAACCATTGAAACACAAGGCAATCGAGGGCGCAAAATTACCGTATAATTGTAGCAAACAATTAGCCAGCGAAAAATTAGGAAGTATTAGGAGGTATAACTATCAGGTCTGGGAACACAGTAAAATGGCATTGGACCGATTTATAGAGATTGTGACGGGAAACGTTTACAAAAGTGTTGTAGAAGAGACATTGGCGCATCGTCTAGGAACAACTTCAGAATGGTTTTTGTTTGAAAGCATGAAGTTTGGGTAAAAGAACTGAAATTGATAAAATGAGGTTAAATTGTCGGGCACTTTAAGTATAGAGATTGTAAAGGGAAACAACTACTGTAAACCAACTTATTTTCGCGGATACGTTTAGGACTTTCTAGCCCACTTCGCGACGATTCAATTTCGCGATTTTCAAATTTACTTCATGTATTTGAATAAGTGAAGATAAAAGTTTTACACATTCGCGACGATTCATATTCGAGTTAGTTTTCTACTCGCGAAAGGCGCTAAAATGAATCGCTCGCGAAAAGTAGTTGGTTTACAGTACATAGGTGTTGTAGAGTAGACATTCACGCATTGCTTAAGAACAACTCCAGAACGATTTATGTTCGAAAATCTAAAGTAAGGTAAAACGACTGAAATTTACAAAATGAGATTAGGGGGTGGGGCACTTAAAGTTTATTTTGAACCGATTTATAGAGATTGTGACGGCCAGCGACTGTAAAAGCGTTGTAGAAGAGACATTGCCGCATCGTTTAGGAATAACTCCAGAATGGTTTATCTTAGAAAATCTGAAGTTCGGGTGACCAAACTAATTAACATAATGAGATTTTGGAGGGAGGTAATTTAAGTTGATTTTGGACCGCTTTATATATATATCTACCAAGAAATGTGTTTTACATGCACACGTGTAAAAATTGCGGTTTTTATCCAACGCAATCATAGGTTTGAACGTTGTTTTCAATTTAGACTTGTTTATATTTTTCGTTTGGGCTTGTACTATATTTTCCGTCGGGTTTATATATGCATCCTATTTCGACTCTTTAAAATTCAAGAGTCTATCCTAAATTGAGGTAAATTATATGGCCTTCCAAATACCGTTTCGATCCCTAACATCACTGAAGAGACATTAATTGTCGAAATCCGGATATGGTGTACAAATTTTTGCACCTCATGTTTGCGATATACCATCTTTTCCGCAAGTTTATTGTTTTCTGTTTGGTATTAAATTTTTAATTAAGATCCATGTTACATCTGGTGATCAATTTATTTGGCAATCGCCAATGGCAGTCAGCAGGGTTTAAGAACATCAGTTGTTCGACCTGTTAGTCAAATGCGTTTTGTTAAAATATACTTTTCACTTTTTGGTCTTTTGGAAAATGTTGTTTGTGCTGTATTTAGACCCTCTACCAAGAAATTTGTTTTACATGCACACGTATAAAATTGCGGTTTTATCCAACGCAATCATAGGTTTGAACGTTGTTTTCAATTTAGACTTGTTTATATTTTTCGTTTGGGCTTGTATTATATTTTCCGTCGGGTTTATATGATCCGTTCATCCTATTTCGACTCTTTAAAATTCAAGAATCTATCCTAAATTGAGGTAAATTATATGGCCTTCCAAATACCGTTTCGATCCCTAATATCACTGAAGAGACATTAATTGTCGAAATCCGGATATGGTGTTCAAATTTTGCACCTTATGTTTGCGATATACCATCTTTTCCGCAAGTTTATTGTTTTCTGTTTGGTATTAAGTTTTAATTAAGATCCATGTTACATCTGGTGATCAATTTATTTGGCAATCGCCAATGGCAGTCAATCAATCGGAATTGCGAAAATAGCCTGGCGGTCGAGGATGATCTCAACATAAAAGATGCTTTTCGACTGGAAAGAAGACTGAAGCGAATAAACGAGATAACGAAAAGATTCTTTTCGACTGGAAAGAAGACTGAAGCGAATAAACGAGATAACGAAAAGATGCTTTTCGACTGGAAAGAAGACTGAAGCGAATAAACGAGATAACGAACAGGAGCGTTCTAAGCCAGTTCTTGTAAAATTTAATGATAGACAGAAGCTCGATGGTATTCGAAAGACTATTTAAAAATTAAAGAGTTCCAAGATTTCAATTACGGATCAATATACAAAGTCGCTGGTGGATAAGAGAAAATCCTTATCCCATTGCTAAAAACCCAGAGAGGCGGATGTTAAGTCTGTGTTAATTCGTGATAAATTAGTTATTGAGGTGTAGTTTATTCAGGTGGGCTAATTGAAGTGGTCATTGATAATGCTAAAAGAGGAAATTCAAAGAAATAAGTCAGTCTGAAAATATTGAAAATGATACCGTTGTCGGTAGTGAAATTCCTAGTATTATGATCACGGCATAGGATCCGTCGGAAATTTCAGTTGCAAATATCAGGTGTTTATCATGGAATGTAAATGGTGGGCGAAAATTAAAGATGTAAAATTAATTTTTTTTTTGGTGTACTTATGATATTGTGTTTTTAGAAGAACGTTGGATCAATAATACATGTGATATTGAAATTGATGAATTTATTTGTAAAGCAATCCCACCGTCAACAAAGTAGTATAAACAAGGTTGTGGTCTCTTTATATTGATTAAAAAATCTATTGCTTCATATGTGAAAATAATTGAAATATCTTATGACAAATTTGTTTGGTTGAAAATATCTAAAGAACTAACTGGTACAGAAAATGACCATATCATTTGTAATGTATATTTGCCACCATATAGCTCTTCCCTTTTCAAGATACATGATGTGGACTTATTTTATGAACTGGAATCACAGATCATCAAGTACTCAGATGAATGTCCGAATATTTTTGTTTTGGGTGACTTTGATGCAAGAACTGCTCATTTGAATGATTTTGTACAAAATGATTTACTACATGATAGTATTTTAGATAGGGTTGGTGGATTGTTTGCTTGCGTTGCTGACGAGACTTTACCAGACCGGAGTAATCCTGATCCTAGAACCATTGACTATGGATCAAACAAAACATATCAACCTGTGTAGCGGTCTCCGATATCTTAACGGCCGTCATGTGTGTAGTTTTGCTAATGGTTACACATACAGTGGTCAAAAGGTAGGAACGTAATAGACTATTTATTAACTAGATCAAGTAATTTCGACATAGATTATTCATAACTTGTAATTTTACTACACACAGTAATCATGCACTCTTACATATTCAATTCAAGACTAATTTTTCTTTTAAAACGTAATGGTGTTCAGTCTAATTTGGAGAATGTAGAGTCATCCAAATCCTTTCGATGGAATGAAAAATATAAGGATATGTGTCGTAATGCACTATTAATAAACTCAAACAATATAAAGTCGACACTCCAGAAAAAGAAGCTGAGTCCAAGGATGATATGGATTCATGTGTGAACGATTTTACCCGTCTTTTCATTGACATTATGGCTCCATTTTTTTCAACAAAGTTATAAAAGTGGTACTGAAATAAAACGATATCGTGAGTAGCAAAATAATGTTGATAAGCCTTGGTTTGATCAACAGTGTAAGGAACTTTATGTAAATTACTGCAAAACTTTAGCTATATTTAATGGTAATAAATAAAAGAATAACCATATTGAATTAAATCGTGTGAAGAAGACCTATAAAGACTATGAACGTAAACGTAGACGTATATATATGCGACAGGAAGGCGATATCCTGTGTAAATTAATGAAGGAAAATCCTAAATAATTTTATTCTATATTCAAAAAGAGGAGAACGGTCAGCTTTGATTTGGCAGTAATTGTCTTTTTAAAATTATTTCAAAACTCTAGTATCTTATACTGACGAGCAAAACAGAAGACCAGAAATGCCAGATAATTAATGTGGTTTTGAGGAACTAGATATGGATGTTGCCATTGATGAACCTATTAAAGCTATTCACGAATTTTAACACGGAAAAGTCATGGTCCTGATGGTTTGTTAAATGAACTTTTCGTTGAGTTTCAGGATCTCGTACTGCCCTATATATGTAGTATTTTCAATGCTGTTCTGAGCTCCGGATATTTTCCAATAATTGGCCTGATGCGATTCTAGTGCCAGCATTTAAGTACGGAGATGCAAACGACCGTCAGCAATCTAGGTAAACTGTTCATTACTATATTGAATATATAGTAGATTAAAGTGGGCATCAATGAACGATATTTTATCTGATGCATAATTTGGTTTCCGTAATGGTTACAGTACAGTAGATGCTGTGTTTTGTATTTATTCTGTCAAACAAAATACTTTCTGTAAAGATTATAGATTATATTGTTGCTTTGTTGACTATTCAAAAGCGTTTGAATCAGTTGATCGTCTATGTTTGTGGTACAAGATTACTAAATAAGGATTAAGAGGAAAATTGCTTAATATTTTAAAATCTATGTATAGCAATGTAAGATCTTGTATTAGATTCAATGGATTTGATTCTAAGAATTTTTATAAATAACCTTGGCTAAAATCATTGCAAGGATAAGTTCTTTCACCTATATTATTTTCATTTTATGTTAATGACTTCGAGAACGAATTTATCATTAATGGAGACTGTGCACTTGAATTTCAGGACATTTTATTATTAATGTTTGCTATGATATGATATTGATGTCAGAATCAATCCAAGTCTTGCAAAATATGTTAAATACTTTATCTGGTTACTCTGAGAAATGGGCTCTTTCAGTTAACACAAAAAACCAAGATAGTAGTTTTCCGTATAGGTGGGAAAATCAGACATAATGAGACATGGATTTATAATGGTAACACATTAGATATTGTAGACAATTTTTGTTATCTTGGTGTGTTATTTCATTATAATTGTAAATTTTATATTACTCAAAAACACTGTGCTGAATGGTTTAGTCACGATTCTCCAACATTTGAAAAATCCAATTCACGTTTATCCAACAAGTTTCAAACAATAGATGGGCTTGGTGTTTATATAACAATTAAAATTGATGTTTTGAGAAGGTATAGTGAAACCTATTTATGATTTATAATATAAATGACATTTATCAATTTTTAATAATAAATGTCAAATAAAAGCAACTTCAGCAAAATAAAATATTAATGAAATTAAGTAAAAAAAATAATTCCGTATTTTTTGCCCATTTTATCTTTTATTAAAATATTTATCAACTTGAAAACTTAATATCTTTTAAAAAGTAAAAGATGATGTTTTGTTTATCAATTTGTTGAAGAAATAAGTCAATTATGATAATAAAATATTTATGAATTAAGATCAATGCATAATAATTAAACACGACACTTAATTAATACTATATTAATACATTAATTATAAAATAATTATTTCAATCTCGTATCATAATTGTGGCAAAGCCAAGACTAACAAACTGAACACTTCTCTACATAAAAGGAAAGGAGGAAAGGGTCAAGTTACGCAGCTTAGAGTATATGGAAGTCAATCCAGATCATCATTTCACTATCGAATACAATTAGTTAAACATGTAGCAAATCGTCCACAGAGCTAATAATCATTTTTACTAATCAATACAATTAGTTAAACATGTCAGGTGCTCACTGTCAAAATGTCTGACGATGGTCGTGAATCACACCAACAACATCCCGTATTATCCGGTGATATATTTACCATTTTACATATACTAGAACATCAAACCGCCAACTGGGTTTTATCTGCTTGGAATGGAAACTATAAGCTGACATTAAAAAATGGACACCTGCGAGGATAGAGGAAAGAGAGAGGTCGACTTTACCACCAAAAAAGAGGTCATCAAAGTCCCGTTCTGAAAGGAATAACCGCAGATTAAGGGCATTCTTGGCCAAGAAGTCCGAGTCAACAGTCAACAACAGAGATTGGAACTCCCGCTCTGAACGTTGACAACGACATTACAAAAACTGATGAGATAGGCTTTACCGCTCAATCCACAGAGACAGTGTCGCAAAAGACTCACCGACTGAGCTAGTTTCTAAGAAAGATGAAGCGGCTCCACTACCAACAGCCACATCATCGCCAAAAGGTCCCATCAGAGCTAGTTGAAGATGTATGGTTTACAGCACTAGAAGACGCCGAAGAGATCGCAATCGACACAAAGTACTGGGTAGAAGGAAACAACCGCCAACACTGGAACCATTTCAGCTATGAATGACCACGCACCAACAAACACTTAGAGGAAACTCAAGAAGCACGTCAACCATGCGCACCCAAACATCTACATCCTGATTGAAATCTTTAAGAAGTTTATTGTATTGACAGTTTGTAAATACACTCAATATATTTGTAAATTACATGCATAATAACAATCATGTCGTTTATGAATTGTTCACTGTATCCAATTTCAAAATTTGAAGTAATGCTACTAAAGTTTCGCTAAATAAATGCATTTTCCTGTGCAAATTTATGTTTTAATTACATGACTTGTATTTAAAAATATATTTTTTGTGTCTGATTTATTTTATTGTGCATAACTGGTTGAATATTTGTCTATTAGTGCTTATATTGGTTATCAATGATTCTGTTTTTGTATGATATTAGTGCTCTTTGATACAAAAATATATTTAATTTTTCTAATTTTGACCTTCATTTGGTATTATTATTATTTTATTAAATAGTTCAATTGGTTGAATTATGCTATTAATTTTCCCTCAACTTAAAGCGTTTCAAGATTTTCTAAAGTAATTGTCTATTAGTACTTATATTGTTTATCAAAACAATAATTCTGTTGTTTGCATGATATTAATGTTCTTTGGTACAATATATATATATATATATTATAGTTTTGACTTTTTCATTTGGTATATTAATATATTATTAAAAGTTCATTTGAGATGGATTTACTGTAACTCAAATTACAGGTATATTCCGTTAATCCCTAATGTCCAAAAAATCACGTTTCTCCAACAAGAAATTCTTTACCTGTATATAAAAATATAAAATGTTGGAGAAACGTAATCACACCTGCTGAACAAGGCAGGAGAGCTATGTTTAGTATGAGGAAAAAGGCTTCATCCTAATATATCGGAACACTGTTACTTCTATTAGTCTATTTGACACGAATGCATGTAGTATTTTAATGTATGGTTGTGAAGTATGGGGTGTTCATAGAGCACCAAATGTAGAAAAAGTTCAATTGGACTATTGTTAAACATAACTAGGGGCCAAGAGGTCGACAGCTAATGAAATGGTATATTATGAATTAGGAAGATTTCCATTGTTTTATGACCGAAATTTTAGGATGCTCAAATAATGGTTTAAAATTCATCGTAGTGAAAATTGTATAATGAAGTCATGCAACAAAGAATTTGTACCAAATAGTAATAAATGCAAAAACTGGGCAACTTGTATTAAAACGCTGTTATATGATCTTGGTATGAATAATTATTGGGACAACCAATGGGTACTTTGTTTTGATAATTCATTTTTTACAATTAACCACACAACGGTTATATGACCAAGCTAAACAAGAGTTACATTTTACGCTTGAATCATCACCAAAGTGTAGAATATATAAGTATATTGTGTAAATGTAGAATTACAATTTTATTTACGAAAATGTTTTCCTCTAATGTCTCGTAAATTCGTCTGTCCTCACGCAATCTATGTATTGAAACGGGTCTTTTTATGGAATAAGTAGAACTAGTAGAGTATGTGTATTATGTGTGATCTTAATGTTGTAGAGGATGAATTCTATTTTATTTTACAATGTCAAAATTATACTGGTATACGTAAGAAGTTTAGTCAAGAAACGTTATTGGTCTAGACCTTTTACTCATAAGTTAGTACAATTACATTCTGTTGAAAACACTAACGAACTTTGTAATTTTGGAAAGTATTTACTTTATACGTTTGAGTGCAGAAACAATACTTAATACATATTTATATTATATGTATTTTGAAACTCACAAACTGTTTAATATGTGCACATGACTCAGTGATATTTCTGACGTTTATTATTTTTGTTTTGTTAACGCTATATACAACTTGTAAATTGTATATTTATGCATACTATACTGATGCTCTGTATTGTTAAAAGTAATGAAGAATTGTGAATTGAATGTTAATATCAAGTCAATCGGCATTCTTCGGATGTCATCTCGATAGTTGATTATATGGCGTCTAGTCTTTATAACTGTAATGACATGTCTTAAAAAAATAAATAATTTATTTTGTTTCATCAAGTAGCCATATCTGAACATAAAAAATGCCATTAAAAGAATTGTTTAGTTGTATTATTAGTATTATTAAATATAATCCTAATATTAAAGAAGTACCCTTTTCTGAAACAAGGCAAAATTTGGAAATAAGTCATGCCTATCAAATGATCTGTAAATATCATTCTTGTCTACCTTTATGAGTGTTTACTAATTATTTGGATACTGTGAAGCTAGAAGAGAGTTCTTATCTTTTATTTTTATTTTTTTCCTTCTCTTTGATTGAACCACAATCAATATTTTACCCCTCCCCCTTTTTTCCATGAAATCTATCCAAGTGGGCCTCTTGTTTAAGTCAAATTGAAAAACTACCCCAAATTTTTTTAATATTGAAGAATTTGTTGCAATACAACTATTCAAAGACAAGAATGGCCATACCGTTCTCTTTTTTGACTACACATGTCTTTATACATGCCTACTATATGATGATTTTTAGACTGTACTTTACACCCCATGTATATAAAATTTGCAATAAAATTCAAGAAAAACAAAATGAATATTCAAGTTGGTGTTTTGGTAAGAATATTGATTACTTGTCACACCTAAGCACAAAAATCTTTGTCATGATGGATAGTTTTAGAAAATTCTACTTTTAAACAAATTTTAACCCAAATATGGAATTTGCAATTAACCATGCAGTGTCGCAGACAGGAAAAGAAGTCATAGACTCTTGTAAAGTGAAAATTTTGTGAAAATCTTTTCACCAAAAGTTCATTTATATATATTCTACCTAAATGTCAACAATTGAGCCATAAAAATAATAACCCTGAAGAAAAAAAAAAACTTTTGTATGTAGCTGTCTCTTCAATTTTACACTGATTTTCAATGAAACTGCGCAACTAGAATTTTCATCACAAGAAGATTTCAGGGAGGAAAAATCTTTCCATGTTCTTTCAAATTAAAAATCATGTGTGTAATACTAACAGAATCTCAATTTACCTTAAACTATTGTGCTTTATATCTTTTATAATTTTGAAAGGTGTCTTGTATAAAAAAAAATCATAATTATTACATAATTTCAGTTTTTCAGTGTAACTTGATACCCCATGATTTTTATTTCTTAAAAGTCCTTAAATCATGATGTTTTGTCATTCTGGGCACACAAAAGTCCACATGAGCTACTTCCTTGCAGTGAACATATGAAAAAGTACCCTATGCAGGTTGCAGTCTTGTAATTGACTGCTCCATAGGGTTACATGCTAAACAGACGATCTTTGATAAATAAAAATTGCTACATAGAAAAAATGTTCATGTTCATTTCATGTATGTACTAATGTGAAATTATGATTTAATCGAAAAAAAGTTGGTCATGCCGCGAGGAATAAAAAGTTATGTAACCCTGAAGTCAAAACTATTTTTTCTACTTTCTGTTTGCTGTTTTACTAAGCCGCACCACTTCCAGTAAACATGATATCCTTCCACTTTCCTGGATGGATATCCCAAAAGATGCAAGATTTTTAAAAATCTATATATGTTTCAATTCAGCATAAACTTTTAATCAAACAGAGAAGAATGAGTCCAGAAAAGAATTCAGAAAAAATGGACTATTTTATTTCCTCCATGTTTTGACATGCACCGGAAACTAGAGTTGTAATACAAGACTGGTACCCAACTTCCGAAGCAAGGTTGTCGGCTCTCCGGACATTCCCGAAGTCCTGCGTTTAATTGCCGAGTTTATGAGCTTCGGTCCTTGCTTGGAAGTTGGACTGGTACCTTGAATACACGCGAAATACTTATCCGTTATAACGAGTCTATGCATTGTAAATTGTCTCTTTTGGAGTTTTGTATTTGAATATACGTTTTAGTATGTTTATAAAATCAAATATGATAATTTGACAGCTTTTAAATAATGGATTGACAAGGGTTCAATGATACATAATTATGTGTATGCTTCAACAATGAAACACTGAAGGTCACAAAGTTGTGAAAATTAAAGAGAATGAAAACTGTATACATTGTGTTACAATATTTCATTAAGGTTAAGTTACAGTTAATGGGTCATGTCACAACATTTTATAAGACTTTGCATACAACTGCAGTACGTTAAACCAGTACAAAATTTCGAAAAAAATGTTTTTCATGAAAAACTATTGAATGAATTCCTTTAAAATAGGTTTGAAGACACCATTCAAAGAACGGTTTTCATCGATTTTTACGTTCTTTGTATAGAAAGCACGTAAAATCGATGAAAACCGTTCTTCGAATGGTGTCTTCAAACCTATACCAACATTTGATAGTCGAACAGGTAGTGGTGGATATTAAAGGGCGAATTGACTTGGGAAAATATATATTCAGCAACAGTGACGAGTTTGATGATTAACGTACTATGCTCTCTATCTTCCTCCTTAAATAGGAGCACCGCCATGGGTAAAGGTGTAAAGGAGGACAGTTAGCCCACTGTATCGACACAGATTTCAAGGTGAGCATTTGCCTACCCAGATCCCGGCCTGGTCGTGACGGGTCATCTACCAGAAAGTTAACCTTCCCAAAGCAATATAAATACAATGCAATAAATAAAAGATCACACTCCTCTTTTTGCCAGATTCGCTCATCCTAAAAATATAATAAATGCAATACATATACATGTATATAAATGCCCAGCTGTTTTCCTATATCTAGAGGAATTCCGCCCAAGACGTCTCAAAACTACGAGCATATAGGAACTTTAAACAGTTTTGAAACTATTCGTTATGTTAATCTTAATAACTTGAGTAAAATTGAGCGGTCATACTTTAAGTAAGTCCAGTTTAAATGTGAATTTTACCATCACGAGTGGAAACTGGAAGGTATTCAAACTCTAGAAGAAGGACTTTGCATAATTATTGTGTAACAATCGAGAATCCAAAACGGAATCCCATTTCATCTTTGAATGCCCTCTATATATTGACTGTCAATTTACATTTTGGGTGAACTTTTAAGTGAAGAAAATTTCTCAGATTTGAATCAAGTTGTCACATTCAGTTTGCGATTACACCTAACATGCTTTTTCAATAGTTTTATCAAGCATGTGTTACACAGAGTCGGTGTTTCCGAATATTCACAAGCAATTCATTCATCGTTCTATTTGAAATAGCCACAGTGAATGACATAACCGTTGTTATATTTTATTTTCAGATGGTTGAAAACCGACCTGTGAATTTCATCACTGTACGGTTTGTTGTCTTAATAGTTTGTTTGTTTGGTATCGCTCGTTGCAAATTCTTGTACTGGTCGTTGTGCATATTTTACTATTTCAAAACTATCAATCTGGTTGAAATATGTATGTTACTACTGTGTGAATATCTTCATTGCTTATTCTAATGATTCCTAAAATTTCCAAGGAAAAAATGTCCACACTAAACAAAATAACATTTATATATCTTAATACGACACCAAATGTTTTGTTCCTTGGGGTCAAGCCGCACCCCCTTAGATCATAAATTATTAAATTTATCGAAACCAATTGAGATTCTCACCTATTAACCATATATATATATCCTTCCTATTTTCAATAATGTTTCAAAATTAGATTTTAGAAGACGATCTTGTTATTATACGCAAAATAAGTTTCCTGAACTCTGGTCATGTTGTAAAGTCAAACTATGATTAAAAATTAGTATAAATTAGAATTCACATTTCTACTAGTAGATATTGGAATCCCAGTTTGTACTTGGAAGATTCTTGATCCTACTAAATTCCATTTTGAACTGTAGCATATGTATGTCGCAGTGAAAAAATTGACAAAAATTGATTGTGAGACTTTTCGGACATTTTGTAAAAGATTTTGTAAAATCACTGTTTTTTTTATATTTGTAATATTTCACTAAGGGATTTTGTTAATTTTATTGTGAAAGGTTTAAGTCAAGTTTTGAAGATTAAGATATTCTAATTTCATGTTTTAATTTGATTTTCAATTAGCGACATTTTACTTCAATTGATCTTTTATTCGTAAATGTTTAATGTCTTTAATTTCATGAATAAGTCTGTGTGTTCTATTGTTAATTATTATCTATGTGCTAATTTTTCTGTAATCCCTTAATTGAATTTTCTCACTCATTTAGAGAAATATTTGTCAAGTCTATTCTAGTAATTTTTGGTTTGTTATATAAACTGTGTTATTATTTTGATGTGGCAGATTGGATTTAGTATTACACTGAGCAGTTCCAACTCTGTACAATTGTATTCCATGCTGAACTTATTAAATTATACATCGCTCTAACCAGAGTCGTCTTTTGTTGCAAGAGTTAGTCCCAGAGTCAGAGGCGGTACAGACTAGTCGTATTGTTTATTGTGTGTGTGTGGTTCCAGGCCAACACATTACCCAGTCACAAGATACACCCAGTTTCTATTTGTGACATATATTCGAAACCATGACACCGATTACAAAGCGCTTAAAAAATGAAAACAACACGTTATACATGTTATGCTTCCGAAGCGCTTTCTGGATTTACCTTCACCAGGAACACTGAAAGCCGAATATTTGAAAGTTCCGAAACAATTAAAGAGCTATATGACCAAGAAAGACCTAGATATATAGCCAAATCCATCTAAGTTCAACTTTGCCTGAGGGATTCAGTAAAACCTTAGTTTCTTTATAATTGCAAAATTTATAAAAGGAGAATTTTAGAAAGGTTTGTTATAAATCATGTCATACCCAAGCATTGACTACTGAGCTGATTATGTATACCCTCCGGATAAGGTAGATTCATATGTTGGAATAGCCAGGAGACACGTTTGTATTTGTTAGGAAACGAAATCTTATTGAATTATATTTAACGAACCCCGCCTTTAAATGATCAAATTGACCTTTTATTTGCAAAAATTAGCAGATCAGTCATATTTTGACTTCATTAACTCTGGTTTGTTTTAATGTTTTATTTTAAATTCAAAAACTAAATAATGGTAATAAAGCATATATAAAAAAGACCTCCAACGGTTTTTTTCCAACAATGTAGCTAATGAAACTAAAATCACAAAACAAAATAATTTAACAGAGATTTATCGTTTCTTTAATACCAGTCGGCTTGATGTGTATTAAGTTCAATGTTTATATTCCAGGTACTTATAGAATACATGACCTTTCCAAATTGAAAACAAGGAAGTAGAGCACAACCCTTGTAGGAAAAAGTCGTTGTAAAATACATTTTTTCTAAATTTTCTATGGAAAATACCAAATTTTATGAGTGAAAAAATCAAAGAAAACCTTTTATGTTGGCAAATAAAAACGAAAAATGACAATAACAAAATAATAATGATAATAATAAA
The DNA here is from genome assembly GCA_017311375.1 of Mytilus coruscus. NCBI lineage: Eukaryota > Metazoa > Mollusca > Bivalvia > Mytilida > Mytilidae > Mytilus > Mytilus coruscus. Next base: position 61,632,722 of record CM029599.1, read on the forward strand.
AAAAATCATTCATCTTTAATGTACCAGGAACTTAGTATTTGAAACGGTTTATGAAATAAAAAATGGTAAGCTAAATAACTAACATACCCGTCATTTCCGAGAACACACTTTCTTTGACCATTGACTTGGAAAAAAAGACAAGCATAAATACAAATCCATATTGTCAAAATGAAACGATGCTTTCTCTTATGCATTTTTATTGTATATAAACAAATTGTACAGTTTAAGGAAATAGTTCATCATAAGTATTTCCTTCTGACCTATATTGTACCAATTTTGTACAATGGAAACTCCCCTCCTATATTTAACAACTTGATTTTACAGTCAGGATACGCAAATCATAACACGAATTATCACGTGCGCATATATGTATTGTATTCTACTGAAGTCGTTATAATTATAATGCTCAGTCAAGTAAGTAAGTAAGTGAGTAAGTGAGTGAGTGAGTGAGTGAGTGAGTGAAAGAGAGAGACTATATTTGGATTCGGCATATTTGACAAAAATATTAAACATAAGCTCTAATGAGCTTTTCACCGAATATAAAACATATACAATAACAAATAAAACAAGGAATGCAGCATGCAAGTAAACAGTAATAAAACAGCACCACATTAACTCTAGCATATACATGTATCTTGCTAACACTAAAAACATATATATGAATCACTAAGACATAAATAATTCAAATTTGCAGCTAAAAATTTTAGTAATTAATTCAAAATAAAAATTATAATTCTTGTAATTATTAAAACGTAAAAAAAAATAGCATTTGCATTTGCAAGTTGTTAATGCAGAATAAAAAAATGCATAAATGATTATAAAAAAATTACCTACAGGCAGGGCAAAAACTTCTAAAATGTGTGAAACTGTTTACAGTCCTGAAATGATCCGGTAAACTATTCCACAAAGAAGCAGCAGCAAAGCTAAAAGATTTCGTTTTATATGAGGTAGTTCTTACCTGTGGTATTTCCAAAATGCTATTGTATCTAATAGAATATTTAGTGTGTTTAATGTGAAGTAAATTTTGTAAACATTAAGGAGCCAAATTATTCAAAATTTTGTTAGTCTCACGTGCCATTGTCCTGAAGCGTCTCACTTGTAGGGTTGGAACCTTTGCATTCTCAAGAAGAGTTTCAGAGGATGATAAATAGTCGTCATAGGCGAATCTTAATGCTCTCTCTTGTATTTTTTCTAGTTTTTTCAGAATTTTTCTTTGAACAAAAATGCCAAGCCAAAGGGCAAAAATTAAAATTACTCAAAATGAAAGTATCGAAAATTGTAAGTTTATTCAATCTGGTTCGATAGGATCCAATTTTCTTGAGAACATTCAGCAGTTGTGATGCCTTTCTACACAAGTTACTTATATGAGCATCAAATTTTAGTTGGTAACCAATATCAATTCCAAGTAACTTGACTGTTTCTTCACATAATAAAATATTTTGCTGAATTTGGATGCACGGATTTTTTGCAAAGCTTTTTTTCTCTACAGCAATAACCTGAAATTTATCAGGATTTGACTGCATCTTATTTGCTTTGAACCAACCAATCAGCACTTGAGACTCAGATATAGATATGAGATGGTCATAATCAGGACTGCTTAAAGACAGAGTATTGTTGTCAGCATAATTGTATAAGGTACTATGTTTAACAAAATAAAAAATATCGTTTATGAAGACATTAAACAAAAGCGGCCCCAATATAGAACCGTGGGGTACCCCATTCTGGATTTCAGCCCAGCTACTCAGAACACTGTTGACTTTAATTTGCTGTTTTCTCTCAGAAAGATATGATTATAACAAAGATACAGAATGTGGGGAAACGCCATATATGCTATTGATTTATCAAATGAAATATCATGAGGTAAACAGTCGAAAACGTTTGATAAATCCATAAGAACTGTAGCTGTATAATTTTTTGTTTGTTTAGGGCTTTACGCCAGTCTTCCAGTAATTTGAGCAGCGTAGTCTGACATCCATGTCCTCTACGGAAAGCACATAGATAAGGCTTAAAATGAATCAAAGAAGTCATATAACTGTACAATATCTTTTCATATAACTTTGAAAAAATAGGTAAAACACTGACTGGTCTGATTTCGGTAATGGTCTTTCTTTTTATGTAAGGGTGTAACTTGGGCTTCTTTAAGTCGATCTGGAAATATGCCCGTGCCTTCAGTCAAATTTATTAGACTGGTCAGATGAGGTGCAACGACAGATCTACTTCCTTTTACTTTTTTTGCTAGTATCCCATCTGCTCCTGTTGTTTTTTTCGCATTTACTTTATGATTTTTTCCACTTTTCTGGTGTCACCTTTTGAAATTTAAATTTTGCATCTATTTTCAATTGATTTTGTTCATGTATGGCATTTATGCTAAGACGGTTTGATGGCTCTCATATCACATCATTTCCTATTTTCTCAGCAACAGTAGCAAAAAATTTATTAAAGACATCTAATACTTCTTTTGAATTATTTATTATTTTGTTTTCTTCATATAAAATAGTTTTTTGCCCCCGGAATTTGCATTTTTTTAAAAGAAAGGTTTGACAGTACTCCAAAATTCAGCACTTTCTGAACCTCCAGAACAGTGTTCTAAAAGTTATATTCTGATATATTTCTTTTTTTAACTTATTTACCAAATTGCTGTCTGAATTTCCCCCATGTATGATGATTTCGTTATTTGGTGTACTGAGAAAATAGCATGTGTTTTCGATATACGGCTTTCCTTAATTCTCCATTCATACATGGTAGAAGAATTTTTCTGGGATACCTTGACTTCAAAGGTGCATGTTTGTCTAGAGTACTTATAGCATTGTTTTCATATATCTGGTAGATCTCATTCGTTACCTGTTCTGCAGTTGTTACTCCAACTACAATTTCGATCTTAATTTTAGCTATATCGTTATTAAATTTATCAATATCATTTTATCTTTAAATTTATATAGTCGTTCATATTATGTGTTCTAAAATTGTGTTCGTTAGAACTACAGAGATATCTGTTGTAATGGGGTATTTAAGTGTTACCGGTTTTTCATCACTGAAATGAATGAATGTCTTTTACAATTTCATGCATGTTCAGGAAGAAATGTAAAGAGAAAACTGGACAAAAAAATTAAGGAAACATAATTGAGGGGTTCTAAAAAATAAGAATACAAAAATGTACAGAAAAAAGAAAGCAAAATCCACGGAAATGAAGACCCCATTCCCCCTAATCCAGACACGCACTGTATATACTAGTAAACGATTTACCGATTTACTCCTTAAATATTTTCCCGCAAGAACTATGTACCCTTATAAACTACTGGAACCTGCTCAAGTATAGGATATAGTGACAATTATAGTTCCGGTATAATAAAGATTCATTATGATCTAAAACGTTTGTGAGTTGCCGGGTTTTTCGGGACAATTATCCCAGATGCTTGTTAAAACCCAACAACAAATTGGCAGTATTTGGCCACAGCCTTTCATATCATTTGAATTTATACATATTGTATAGAAGTAATCTCATTCAATATAAATGTAGGTTTTTTCAAAAGTGATGATTTTCTAATTTTTATTAAATATGTATTTGCATTCAAGTATCACAGATCAAATTTATTCGTTCATTATGTGTTAATTTACGTTTTTTGATTGAGTTAAGCCTTCCAATTGATATTTTATAGTGTGTCTTTCTATGTTGTGATGTTATACTATTGTTTCAGAAAAAGGGTGAAGGTTTGGTACCATTAAAACGTTTAATCCCGTCCTAAGTCAGGAATCTGATGTACAGTAGTTGTCGTCTGTTTATGTAATTCATACGTGTTTCTCGTGTCTCGTTTTTATATAGATGAGACCGTTGGTTTTCCCGTGTGAATGGTTTTACACTAGTAATTTTTGGGGCCCTTTATAGCTTGCTGTTCGGTGGGAGCCAATGCTCCGTGTTGAAGGCCGTACCTTGACCTATAATGGTTTACTTTTATAAATTGTTACTTGGATGGAGAGTTGTCTCATTGGAACTCATACCACATCTTCCTATATCTATGTATGTGCCACAGATCGCTGGCAATCTAACTGTCACAGGTATATCTGAAAATATGAGGTTACCGGCATATTGCTGATTATGGCAACCGTACTATCAAATATATATATATAAATGACAACCACAGATTGTGGTAACTGAATATAAGATTAAAACAATTTGGATCACCGTGGGCACACAGGTGATGGATCAAAACCCTTACATTGTTCATCTGTAGTGAATGATACTATTTATAAAACGAAATGTTTTTTGATGCAGCGAATTCTGCAAATCCGAATACATTTGTAAATCATTATTTGAGGACAGTTCTTTTTACATCAATTGGAATTCTTCATCTGTCCATTTCGAAAAATACATGTATGGGTCCAGAAATGTCAATTTAAACATCACCTGAAAAGATAACATAAACCAAAACAGTTTCTTATTCTTATTATATTTACAAGCCAGAAAGAACGCTAAATTTTTTCATTGCATGTTCAATATCAGTAACAAATTTGTTTACTGATATTCTCAAGTATTGACGCTTTTTTCCTGCATTAATTTCATATTTTAAAGATTCGACAACATTTATTTTATTTTACTCCATTAAATTATAGTTTGGTGTAAGGAGTATTTAGGCTTGACAATTAAATATGCAACATATTTGCAGAACAATATTAGTCATGGTAAATTTTAAGCGTTTCTTCGGAGAGATGTCCTTCATTGTTAGTGTATTGTTACTTCTTAAGTATCTGTTTTCTAATTCGACGTAAAACGGTGTCCACATTGCAAACCAAACAACACAACAAAATTTTTGATTTAAATGTCATGTGCACCTACAGGCACTCTGCAAAATCAATCCCTGCACAAGTCATTACAAAAAACTGGCCAATCAGATATCACAACTCTGTTCACAAATGTTATATTTATAAAATAATCAGTTTACTGGGAGGGAGGGCGGGTTTTGGTTTTATATTTGAGTTCAATTGTCTTCTGCCTTCCTCCATGGATCCAAATTGAAAAAGGCTCGTTACGTCAGATTTTATGGTTCAGTATCCACCAATGAGATTATGGTAAACTTAAACTCCCTAATAACCAAACAAAACATTTATGGTACAGCGCACCGTGATAACTGAATTTAAGTACAAGACTTAAATTCTATTATCCCAGATGCTTGTTAAAACCCAAAAACAGATTGGCAGTATTTGGCCACAGCCTTTAATATTTAAATTTATACGTATTGTATATAAGTAATCTCATTCATTATAAATGTATGTATGTGCCGCAGATCGCTGGCAATTTAAGAGCCTCCTCATGGGGTTTTTGATTATGTGATTACATGGCCGTTTTCATAGTGATTATTTGATTACCAGACCAAATATTTCATGATTATTTGATTATTTGATAATCTAGGACTGTAATTTTGATTATTTGATTATATTGTTTAAAAAAATAATTAATGATTATATGATTATATTGGCAACAAATTTGTGATTATGTGATTACTTGGACACCCCCATGAGGGACCTCATTTAACTGTCACTGGTATATCTGAAAAATATGAGGTTACCGGCTCTACTATAGGGGGTTCTTGGACCCCCCCAAAAAATTAAGACCCCCCAAGTTATATCATCTTACATAATCTCAAATCACATAATATGACATAAAATGATATAATATAGGGTCATAAATAGAAGATGGGGTCATAAATAAATTGTATGAATTAAAACCTCATAATATGTAAAACTTAATGTCATAAGATTGGGGTCATAACTAATTGATATGAATATGACCCCAAATTATATTATTATATCTTTATAACAACCAAATGAGATAATGGGGTCATACATAAATTAAATATATATCTATTAAATACCTTTAAGAAACCACACACCATGAACTGAAAACGTATAAATATCAATCAACATCATAAACATTTATCATACAAAGTTTCCATTACATTATCTGATGGGCTTTGAAAGAAAAATGAGAACCTATAGATGTGGGTGTTTTTCTGTAACAATATTTAAACTGACAATTGTATAAAATACCAACTAGTATAACAGAATGATTAACTCTCAACAAAACAAATGAAAAATACAATAGTATCAACAACAACAAAAAATAACAAGATGTTCAGTATACTAATCACCTCTCTTTGTAATCTCCTTTTGTGCCTCTTGGAAAGTAACTCATGATAAGTTCATTTGAATGTTCAAATAGGCAATCTTGGTGTCGAGAATTTTTACAACTTTTTTAAGCACATGTCAACACTAAACTATATGGTATTTGTTAAACATTAAAGAACCATTCCTTTTCTTATACCTTGACCAAAATTATATATATTTTTTCAAGTTTCATATGTTTTTTATGTACATTTTGATTTACTAAAAAAGTTATTTAAGTGTGTTATTTCATTAATCAATTAAAGTTCCCTATGAAACTGAAATTGACACCTCCATTTTTAATCCTTAAACCCCTAAGTGACATGACCATCCAATAACCCCAAATGATTTTTATTTGTCAAAGTTTAAATCTTCTATCATAAAAGGTTTCATCATCATTACAAAATTAATGTATTCTAAATTACTAACCTTAGACATCTATTTATTTCTACTACCAAAACAAAAACTTGACCAATCCCTAAATTACTGGAGCATAACCATCAATATCTACTGACAAAATTTTATTTTAAAAGACTATGTACCTAATTATGTTGTTAATGTTAACTGTTTTAAACTTATTAAAAGAATAAAAACATGTTAAGCACTCTCCGAACATAGTTCTACTGTTACTTTACATCTTGTCAATGCAATTTTATAAAACCGATGTTAAACTTCAAGTTTTTATAACAATAGTTTAAACTAATATATTTTATTCATAATAGTATCATACAGAAATCCAAACATAATTTTATACATTGATGATATAAAACGACAATACTTTTGGTATTTTTATATTTCGATTTGCTTTAGTTTAGATATTGTTCAGTTTTAGAAATGTTATGTTTATAAGCATATTGTTTCGATGTAATGCATGATTTTTTTGGTCATCTTTATACTGATTTGAGATATGGTTAAAGTTAAATAACATCGCTTTGTACCAACATATATCATAAAAATGATAACTCTTTTCCATTTCCTTAATGTTAAACTATCTCATTGTAAAGCAATTTATAATATCAATGTATAACTTTCCCTTTTATAACAATTTATCATTTTAATGTTAAATTTCTTCCTTACAGAAATGTAACCAAAAACTTGTCCTTTGCCTATATTATAGGACAAATTCTTTGATTTTTGACTAGTTTTAGAGTAGACTTTTTGCTAACTTTGTTATAAATAGTATAATTATATTGTTTTGATTTAAAGCAAGGATTTTTTATTTTAAGGTCATCTTTTATACTGACTTGAGTTATTATCAAAGTTAAAATATCTCACATTTTACCAACATATATCATAAAAATGTTCACTGTTTTCAGTTTCTTTAATGTCATACTGTCTCTTTGTAAAGCACTTTATAATATCAATGTTAAAAGGGCATTTGCTGTCAAATCCATGTCCACCGAATTGACTCAAATTCTCATATTTGATTTATAACATACTAAAGCTTATATCCAAATTACAATAAGTCTGAAATAAACAATTAACAATGTATGCACTCGATAAAATGTATAAGCATTTAGTGTGTATTTTAGTCTAGACACCATCTAATTAACCATCGAGATGACCTCAGGAGGCTGCCGATGGTCATATAATCCGAAATAAACATAAACATGAATATAAATAGATAGCAACCTCGTGCATTTGGACTTTTCTAGGTCTGTTTGATTTCATGTTTTAGATTAAACAAAATAAGTTAATCGTCGTTTTTACCTGTAAAAGAATGATTTTTTTTTGTGGATTGAATCATTCAACGAAATGGTTCACTTTAGTTTCACTTTTGATGTTGACATTCTTTTCCTTTTAATGGCTGAACACGACTAATATACGCGTACCCAACCTCTAGTTAATTGGTTATATTGAAGTTTACATGAATATGGATTCAATCAGATCGAATTATTCACTTCTTGCAAGTGAATAATTCATCTACAATGTTTCTTAGTTTATTTTGACAAACTTGAACTAAACTGGCTGCTAAAAGCCAAATATTATTTCAATATTTCACTTTCATTAAGGATTGTGAAAAAATTATACTTTAATTGTTTTTATATCCCGTAGCTAATTCTCCTTTAAACTATCTCCTTTTATAATGATTTGTCATATTAATGTTAAATTTCTTCCTTACAAAATGTAAAACTGATATGATAGGACAAATTGTTTTTTTTTAACTAATTTTAGCGTAGATTTTTCCATACTTTGTTAAAGCCATGAGTTTAGATATAGCTAAGTTTAAAAGAGGGACAAAAGATACCAGAGGGACATTCAAACTCATATGTCGAAAATAAACAGACAAAGCCATGGCTAAAAAAGAAAAAGACCAACAGATAGACACAAGTATACAAACCACAATATAGACAACTACAGACTGAGCAACATGAACCTCACCAAAAACTGGGGGTGATCTCAGAAATCTTAAGAAATATTAGATTAACGTTTGTATTGATTTCCTAATACATAAACACCATGCTAAATGTTTAATAAGAGAATAAGTGTATTTGCCGATGAATTGTCTTCCTAGTCATTGTTAACCCTAATGATTTGGTGCTTTTTATATATATATATACATGTATATATATTTAGTCATGTTATGTTTGTAAATTTTGAAACAACTCTGTAAACATGGAAAATACTGAAGATTTTGATGATAGGTAAACAGTATAACTCTATAAGTTTTGGTTTTCTAGGAACAAATATAACAAGACTTGAATTTTGTTATATGGTTTATTGAATGTAAACATGATAGAAAATTGTTTTATAAATTTTGCTGTTGTTTTTATTTATCAAAGAAAACACTCATTTCTATTTACAAAATGTAATTGTTTAATAAAAGATAAACATGTGTAAGGTTTATTACAACTACTCTTTTTGTATTTATTTATTTGTATTATTTTTTTTATGATAAATGTACATTTTTATTAAAAGCTACAGCTGCAGAACCCACAATTTTAGATACAGTGCCCAAAACTACAGCTACAGTGTTTAAAATAACTGCAAGGCCTCTGCCAACAATTACAGCTACAGTGCCAACTATAGAAACCAGTTCAACCATTAAAGTTATAACGGACATTTCATCCATATTATTATCTATCAAATATCAAAAAAACAAGAGAAGAATTTCAGAACTAACTATGTTAATACTACTAGTTCATTTTCATTTATTCAAAATGAAAGTACTGAATTTATGATAAATGGTGCCATCACATTTTCTGAATACTATTACTTATGATAAAAACTAACATATATCATACTCACTGTTCTTATTTGTGTTATAATATTATTGTTTCATATTTTAAAAATATATTAAGTAATAATAAAAGTTTTAAAATTGCAAATGAATGAAAATTTATATGAAAGAATAACATACATAAGAAAACCACTACAAATTTATAGATTGTTTTCATTTATGGTATAAAGGATTGTGGATATGGGCAAACATTGTCACCTTTTTTTCATAACTGCTTTTGTTAGATTCCATTACCTACAGCAAAGAAGCCATCAATACCTACCAATTCATACTAGTTTAGAAAGTCCAGAATTATATTTTCTTAATGATATACACACAACACACTCCTCATTAACCTTATTATCATCGCAACTATCCTATTCAAGAAATCCAGATGCTCCAGATTCATCTGAACTACCAAATATCCAAAATCCATCTTTATCATCATCATCATCCCTTTGACAATCTGCACTGTATTTTGAAAGGTGGTCTTATCCAATTCCTACAGAACCAGGAGTGCAAATCCGGTTGAAAAGCCATCTTCTCCAGTCGCAAATAGAACACGAAAGAAAAAAAAGAAAGATTCATTTTGAAGAGATGATTGATTAAGAATTGTGTTTCATACAAATTTCCTTGAATTATATTCGTTTCCCAGTTTTATTACCCTAAATACATTTATGTACCTGTTCAATAGTTCCTGTGATATGACTCTGGCGTTAATCTCAATAAACTTAAGTAAACTTTTGGTCTTTTTTTTGTTTATAGCTCTTCATATTTTTAATAAGCTTTGGATTTTCAAATATTTTGGCCTCGAGCATCACTGAAGAGACATTGATTGTCGAAATGCGCATCTGGTGCAGAAAAATTGGTACCGTTTATGTTATTACTACCACTGGGTCGATGCCTCTGCTGGTGGACTGATAGTCCCCGAGGGTATCACCAGCCCAGTAGCCAGTACTTTGGTACTGTCATGAAAATACGGATTTTATGTTATTAAATTTGCTGTTACAAAATTTGGAAATTATTTAAAAGTAAGGAACGTATCTCCTCATGCAAAGCTCTGATTCCTTGCCCAGCTTTGGCTATACTTTTTGGTCTTTTTTTGTTTATAGCTCTTCATATTTTAATAAGCTTTGGATTTTCAAATATTTTGGCCTCGAGCATCACTGAAGAGACATTGATTGTCGAAATGCGCATCTGGTGCAGAAAAATTGGTACCGTTTATGTTATCACAATCATTGTATTGGCACATATATTTGTAGTATTTTCAATATCAAAACAAACAAAAAGTTAATATTCAGAATATTCACATTAAGCATAACAAGAAATCTATACTAATAACATAAACGGTACCAATTTTTCTGCACCAGATACTAAATTATATCTAAACTACTAAACAATAGAGGGTGTTTATAAGACACTAATACCCCACTCCATGATAAACACTTTCATCGAATATTCTTTGGAAAGGCAACCAAATCGAGGAACTATACAAGTGGACATCAATACTGACTGAAACCTTGTAATGCTGTATTGAACATTTTACTTTTATGATTGAAAAACTCTTGTTACATAACATGTAAAATGTTAATTGTTTTTGTATTTTTATCTATGTTTATTGTTAGTTTTCAGACAAAACAAGGAAAAAAAAAAACAAACACACATAAACATGAGTATTAAAAATCAAACCATATGTTAATCTACATAAGGATTGAAACAAAAGAAAATACATCTGTCTAAATCTTAGCTACTAAAAAATCATTGGCTTTTTTTTTGTTTCTGAATTTTCCAATAACAGTATATAAAAAATTAAAACAACACACACACACACATACACATAAGTATTAAGAAATTAAGACATAAGTCAATCTACATAAAAAAAAACCAAAAAAAAAAACAAAAAAAACAAACTACATATGTCTAAATCTAAACGACTGAAAAATTAGTTTGCAAAGTATTAAATGAAAATTTTCACAATCATTTTATTGTAATGCTGTATTGAACATTTTACTTTTATGATTGAACATGTAAAATGGTGGGTGTGTTTAGTATTTTCATAAATGTTTATTGTTAGTTTTAAAACAATTATTATGATTGATTTTAATAGCTTTATACTACCTATTTTTCGTATGTGTTTACGCAAAACAAGTACATGTATATATAAATGAGTTTGACACTGGCATCTAGTTCTGAACCTTTTTGTTATGTTTATTGAAATTCAATGAAATTTGTATGAAACACAACTCTTAATCAATCATCTCTTCAAAATGAATCTTTCTTTTTTTTCTTTCGTGTTCTATTTGCGACTGGAGAAGATGGCTTTTCAACCACATTTGCACTCCTGGTTCTGTAGGAATTGAATAAGACTACGTTTCAAAATACAGTGCAGATGGTCAAAGAGATGATGATGATGATAAAGATGGATTTTGGATATTTGGTAGTTCAGATGAATCTGGAGTATCTGGATTTCTTGAATAGGATGGTTGCGATGATAATAAGGTTAATGAGGAGTGTGTTGTGTGTATATCATTAAGAGAATATAATTCTGGACTTTCTAAACTAGTATGAATTGGTAGGTATTGATGGCTTCTTTGCTGTAGGTAATGGAATCTAACAAAAGCAGTTATGACAAAAAAGTGACAATGTTTGCCAATATCCACAATCCTTTATACCATAAATGAAAACAATCTATAAATTTGTAGTGGTTTTCTTATATATGTTATTCTTTCATATAAATTGTCATTCATTTGTAATTTTAAAACTTTTATTTTATTACATAATATATTTTAAAAATATGAAATTGTAATATTATAACACAAATAAAAACAGTGAGCATGATATATGTTAGTTTTTTATCATAAGTAATAGTATTCAGAAAATGTGATGGCACCATTTATCATAGATTCAGTACTTTCATTTTAAATAAATGAAAATGAACTAGTAGTATTAACATAGTTAGTTCTGAAATTCTTCTTTTTTTTGGATATTTGGTAAATAATAATATGGTTGAAATGTCCGTTATAACCTTAATAGTTGAACTGGTTTCTATAGTTGGCACTGTAGCTGTAATTGTTGGCAGAGGCCTTGCAGTTATTTTAGACACTGTAGCTGTAGTTTTGGGCACTGTATCTGAAATTGTGGGTACTGCAGCTGTAGCTTTTAATAAAATGTACATTTATCATTAAAAAATAATACAAATAATACAAAAGAGTAGTTGTAATAAACCTTACACATGTTTATCTTTTATTAAACAATTACATTTTGTAAATAGAAAATGAGTGTTTTCTTTGATAATAAAAACAACAGCAAAAATTTATAAAACAATTTTCTATCATGTTTACATTTAATAAACCATATAACAAAATTCAAGTCTTGTTATATTTGTTCCTAGAAAACCAAAACTTATAGAGTTATACTGTTTACCTATCATCAAAATCTTCCGTATTTTCCATGTTTACAGAGTTGTTTCAAAATTTACAAACATAACATGACTAAATATATATACATGTATATATAAATATATAAAAGCACCAAATCATTAGGGTTAACAATGACTAGGAAGACAATTCATTGGCAAATATACTTATTCTTTATTTAACATTTAGCATGGTGTTTATGTATTAGGAAATCAATACAAACGTAAATATAATATTTCTTAAGATTTCTGAGATCACCCCCAGTTTTTGGTGAGGTTCATGTTGCTCAGTCTGTAGTTTTCTATGTTGTGGTTTGTGTACTATTGTTTATCTGTTGGTCTTTTTCTTTTTTAGCCGTGGCTTTGTCTGTTTATTTTCGACATATGAGTTTGAACGTCCCTCTGGTATCTTTTTCCCAACTTTTAAACTTAGCTATATCTAAACTCATGGCTTTAACAAAGTATGGAAAAATCTACTAAAATTAGTAAAAAAAACAATTTGTCCTATCATATCAGTTTTACATTTTTATAAGGAGTAAATTTAACATTAATATGACAAATCATTATAAAAAGAGATAGTTTAAAGGAGAATATTAGCTACGGGATATAAAAACAATTAAAGTATATTTTTCCCCAATCCTTAATGAAAGTGAAATAGTGAAATAATATTTGGCTTTTAGCAGCCAGTTTAGTTCAATTTTGTCAAAATAAGCAAGAAGTGAATAATTCGATCTCATTGAATCAATATTCATCTAAACTTCAATATAACCCTTTAACTAGAGATTGGGTACGCGTATATTAGTCGTGTTCAGCCATTAAAAGGAAAAGAATGTCAACATTAAAAGTGAAACTAAAGTGAACCATTTCGTTGAATGATTCAATCCATAAAAAAAATCAGTCTTTTACAGGTAAAAACGACGATTAACTTATTTTGTTTAACCTAAAACATGAAATCAAACAGACCTAGAAAAGTCCAAATGCACGAGGTTGCTATCTATTTATATTCATGTTTATGCTTATTTCGGATTATATGACCATTGACAGCCTACTGAGGTCATCTCGATGGTTAATTAGATGGCGTCTAGGCTAAATTACACACGAAATGCTGATACACTTTATCGAGTGCATACATTGTTAATTGTTTATTTCAGACTTATTGTAATTTGGATATAAGCTTTAGTATGTTATAAATCAAATATGAGAATTTGAGTCAATTCGGCGGACATGGATTTGACAGCAGATGCCCTTTTAACATTGATATTATAAAGTGCTTTACAATGAGATAGTCTAACATTAAAGAAATTGAAAACCGTGAACATTTTTATGATATATATTATTAAAAGTGAGATATTTTAACTTGAATAATAACATTTAAATGATAAATTGTTATAAAAGGGAAAGTTAAACATTGATATTATAAATTGCTTTACAATGAGATAGTTTAACATTAATGAATTGGAAAAGAGTTATCATTTTATGATATATGTTGGTACAAAGTGATGTTATTTAACTTTAACCATATCTCAAATCAGTATAAAAGATGACAAAAATCCATGCATTACATCAAAACAATATGCTTCTAAACATAACATTTCTAAAACTCAACAATATCTAAACTAAAAAAAATCGAACTATAAAAGTACTAAAATTATTTTCATATTATATCATCAATGTATAAAATTATGTTTGGATTTCTGTACTATTATGAATAAAATGTATTAGTTTAACCTATTGTTATAAAAACTGGGAGTTTAACATCGGTTTTATAAAATTGCATTGACAAGATGTAATGTAACAGTAGAACTATGTTCGGTGAGTGCTTAGCATGTTTTTATTCTTTTAATACGTTTAAAACAGTTATTAAACATTAACAACATAATTAGGTACATAGTCTTTTAAAATAAAATTTTGTCAATAGATATTGATGGTTATGCTCCAGTAATTTAGGGATTGGTCAAGTTTTTATTTTGGTAGTAGAAATAAATAGATGTCTAAGGTTAGTAATTTAGAATACATTAATTGTGTAATAATGACGAAACCTTTATGATAGAAGATTTAAACTTTGACAAATAAAAATCATTTGGGGTTATTGGATTGTCATGTCACTTAGGGGTATAAGGATTAAAATGGAGGTGTCAATTTCAGTTTCATAGGGAACTTTAATTGATTAATGAAATAACACACTTAAATAACTTTTTAGTAAATCAAAATGTACATAAAACATTTGAAACTTGAAAAATATATATAATTTTGGTCAAGGTATAAGAAAAGGAATGGTTCTTAAATGTTTAACAAATACCATATAGTTTAGTGTTGTGCTTAGAAAAGTTGTAAAATTCTCGTTTTCTGTTCATGGTGTGTGGTTTCTTAAAGGTATTTAATAGATATATATTTAATTTATGTATGACCACCATCTTATCTCATTTGGGTGTTATAAAGATATAATAATATAATTTGGGGTAATATTCTTATAAGTTAGTTATGACCCCATCTTATGACATTAAGTTTTACATATTATGAGGTTTTAATTCATATAATTTATTTATAACCCCATCTTCTATTTATGACCCCTATATTATATCATTTTATGTCATATTATGTCATTTGAGATTATGTAAGATGATATAACTTTGGGGTCTTAATTTATTTTTGGGGTCCAAGAACCCCCTATAGTAGTAACGGCATATCGCCGATTATGGCAACCGTACTATCAAATATATATATAAATGACAACCACAGATTGTGATTACTGGATATAAGATTAAAACAATTTGGATCACCGTGGGAACACAGGTGATGGATCAAAACCCTTGCATTGTTCATCTGAAGTGAATGATACTATTTATAAAACGAAATGTTTTTTGATGCAGCGAATTCTGCCAGATTGACATTGAAACCAGATCTTGGTTGCACTGTCAACCGCCATAAAATAAATGTTCGCTGCCAAGCTGTGTGCCAACTACATTAACCAATGATCAAAACATTTCAAACTTAAATTATAAAGTGACGTCGATAACTAAAAATAAAAAATCATTTGTTTGCAACTTAAACTATACAAGCAGATAATCAATCATACATATATTTTTATACCAATCTTCTGTTTTAGTAGTTGAACATATATACTTACCAATTGCCTTATGCATGAGCAGCCAAACCACCTTATGTCGATATAAGAAAATTCCAAGAGAACATAAGAGTGTTTAAAGTTTTCAAAATTTTAGATGATGAGGAACACTTTTTCCTTCATTGCCAAATCAGCAGTGATATTAGAAATCACCTTATGAATACAATTAAAACCCATTAATCCTAATTCTAACCAGCTTAACTCAAACTGTAAACTATTTTAGATCCAAATAAAGATATTTGTCTAGTGTTGTGGCTATATAATAAAAGCAATCCATGGAGTTGCGAAAATAAGGTCCACATTGGTCAATTACTATATAATTATATATACAAATGTATATTATTAATATTAACTTGACTTGTTTAGGTCTTTTTCAAGTACTGTATGTTTCTTGTGTACATGCATATTATGTTTGCATTTTAACCCGTCAGGGTTTTACTTTTTGCAATTTAAGTTATGTATTAAAAAAAATATATTGTTTCCAAGAAATGACAGATGTACTCCATCGATTTAATATCTTTTAACTTCTGGAAATGTCTCACAATCTTCAACAACCAAATCTTGACAGGTTAACCTTCACAACTCTTTGTTGCATTTACTTTGATTTTAATTCTTATTTGTGGTGGAAAATTATCAAACTGTTTACTCAACTGCGACTTTATTATGACAGATAGTCTAAAACATTTACCATCATTATTGAAGGAATAGCTCTTCAACCTTTTATGCAAATTAGCATTGACCGACAATGCACGATAAACAGCACAAAATATTCCTAAATAGGGCATGCCAATAAAATCCTGCATGTTTAATAACCAAAGCTCTAAATCCACTTCCCTGCATGAACTTGCTGGATCAAATACTTTACGTAACCTGAATTGCTCATAATACAGTTTCCATATAAGAATGTTAATATTTCGCTTTGTCCCCAACGAACAGTCGTCATGTACTTTAGTAATTTCTTGAGCTGTACAATTTACATGTACATTTATTTAACAGATGTTCATTGCTCAAAGAAGGAAACGAAATTTATTTTTTGTATCGTGTAACTATTTTACAACCTCTAAAACTAGCTCACGTGAAGCCGGCTTTGAATTATTGTTTGACAATAATATACCAAAATTAATATATTGACATTTTACAACTTTTTCTCATATACTTCCAGAAACATTAAAAGCTATATTAGTGTACATGCTAACGTTAGATATTTGATAAGACTGAATAAGGTAACATTACCTAATGAATGATCTCGACTAGTTCCAGTGTTAAAAAGTAAAAGTATATGTAGTATCATCTGTACTTGCAGTGGTGTAAAAGGCTGCAGTTGTATTTAACGTTCGGTTGAAGTAGGCTGATGTGGTAAATGGCAATACTATGTACCCCCGAATTGTAGCAGATGTAGTTGCGTGTTTAACTGTGGTACAGGTACCAATATAGCTGGTAGCCTTAGGTTGACTTTCTTGCTGAAGCTGCAACTGACATTTATTGGTGTAGTTAGCTTTTTCTTGCTGACTGTCTGAGCTAAGCAGACATAATTGCTGAAAATAAACTCAGAATTTTGTAACACAATATAAATATCAATTTGTATATATGTAGGACTCTGAACCGCGATGGTACTCCGAACCGCGATGGTCACGCTGAGCTGAGATGGTTTGACGCTGAAGTGCGTTTTTGATCACGCTGAAGTGCGATGGTGTCATTATGACGCTCTCTTGCTGATAGCTACGCCTAAATGCGATGGTGGTCACGCTGAAGTGCGATGGTCTACAGAAACAACATTTGCAATGCTTTTCATGTCGATGTAGATTTTAATTTGTATGTTAGAAGCAGTTTTCCAGGTTTTTTAGTTGACAACGGGCTTATAAACTTTTAAAACTACGGGAAACCGGAAGGATTGTTGGATAGGGGAAAGTTAATCTTCTGCAACGATTTTTTTTTCGAAATCTACAAAAGGTTCTGTTTTACGTACGATTGGGCGTGACATTCTCTAAATACACACAGGTCCACAGACAGACTCTCTTCATTATACAATTACAGTAAACGAGGATCTCATGAGAGAAACAACGTATAGATAAATGCTAGTGCAGAATTATTTCCATATGTAGACAATCTCTCATTTAGTATGCAACTGTAATTAGGGACAACCATAGACCATGAATAATGAATATAAATGTATATACTAACTATCAATAAATATACTTCTCATAATAATTTCACGTCTGTATATTTTAAGGTGGTACTAAACACCTTGACTAAAATTAATTTGGCTCGTTTAATTTTCATAATATTTTGACAAAATATTTACTTTGACCCTTTGACAAAAATATAAAAATTAAAAAAAACTTGAACCACACACTTTATCAGAAAAATTTCATTGGATATATAGCAATTTGATGAACACTAATTTCGATCATGGAGAAGCTTAATATTTCCTTGACAATAGAACTTGCTTAAAACGTTCAGCTGATTTTTACAGAGTTATCTCCCTGTGGTGTAATGTACCACCTTAAAAACTAACAATCATGCGTCAAATAGACCATCGCACATCAGCTACGGAACATTGCACTTCGGCGTAGACCATCACTCTTCAGCGTGACCATCGCAGCACTTCAGCGTCCCCATCGCACCTCCGAGAATTTAATTTTGTATATATTTTTTTAATACTTCAAGTTGGAAATCTAGTGACAAAATATGATCTCCCCTATAAACACTGAAAACTAGATCTTTTCAATGTTTGTCCCGTTTTAGCCAGGACGCTATCAATTATAAATAAGTTGAAATAAAAACAATCTTCCATTTAATGTTATTTCCTTCTGTAAATAGCAACAACAAGTACACAAGCTATAGGAGCTTAATATAAAACTGGTTTAAAATGTTGCTATGCAAATAAATTCCCGGAGTACCAACTTCAATCTATTTTCCTACTGGCTGTATACCTCTCTGCAATATGCTAATTATCCTATGTATGCAGGTAGATCAGAAAATTTCAGGGAAATGATTCTAAAGGAATTGATTGATATGCAGCAAAGATTAATACTTTGAAAATAAGATTGTAAGCAAATTCAAACGGATCTTATCCTGATGTAAACATTGAATGTTCATAGATCGCAATTACATGTACAAAAATCAAGATGACCCTTTTTTTTTTAAATTGTATAAAAATTAGTACAAAGATGCCTACTTTATCAAACTTTAATTTTTGAACCTGCACAGACAAGCTTTTAAATTGTTATATTCGTGAAAGGACGATTTTTATATCGAATGCTCATGTGAGAAGAGCAGACCAGTGTACTCAAAAACTAAGATGTGAAAATAAGTTTATTTTGGGAAATAGTAACGTGCTTATGAATTTGTGGAACACTCTGAAAATGGGTGACCTGAAAGATCTTTAGATTTTTTATTTGCATGTGGATACTTTTTATATCCCAATTTAACAAAACTTTCTTTTAAAATACGACAGCTGTTTAAAATTAACTTTTGATCAGTATAGTCACCTGCATGGTTTTATAATTGATTTCTCGACTTTTTGTAAGGGTAAATTTTCCACGGTTCCATCGCTTTTATTTTTATTCTTTATCCTAGAGTTACGGTCATGCCTTCAATTGCAAATGTACCCCATGCAAGCACAGTACAGCACCCAACTTGCATTATCATTTAAGTGTAATTTACAAGAAAATGTTCCGCTGTGAAATATGTTTCAGAGGTTCTTATTTTCTGTGAAATAGGTTCGAGCGGAACTTATTCATTAATTTCTATGAAATATGTTCCTTCGGAACTTATATCACAGGAACTTATTTCACTTTTAAAAAAAATTAATATTGGAACAAAATTCATGGAGCTGTGATTTTTGGTTTTGTCAAAAAATTAGTTCTGGAACAAATTTTACAGTGCTGGAACATATTTCCTTATAATATATATTCGGGTATAAATTTTCTGTGATATAAATTCCGGTGGAACATATTTCCTATGCAATAAGTTCCGGTGGAACATATTTCCTATGCAATAAGTTCCGGCGGAACAAATGTCACGCCAGGACAAATTATATATCTCCGGATTAATTTTATCCGTGTTTCAACACAATAAGTTTTAAAACGGCAAGCTTTTAGAAAAGATTTTACTTGTATTAACTTAAGTTTATATGTCTCATGACAAGTTGACTACCCCAGCGCGTTCTCCTCGGGTGAAGAAAGTGAAGGTACTGATAAAAAAAAAGCTATAGATGTAACACCACCAATTCGGGTACGGTCAGAAAGCACATACGACATACGAAAGAACAAATGTAGTACATATTTGTACTTATTTAACACAAAATAGTTCCTACGCATAGATGTAACCTTCAAAATATACAGAATATTTATCGTAATTTTTGTATCAAATGCAAGCTGAATGACTATAATTGATCATTGTAGAACACTTTTTGACTCATAATTTTGAATAATAAAAAAATTACATGAAATTTCAAAAAGGAGGGTACATTTTTACTGTTTGTAAGATCTGAAGTGCCTGTTCTGGTACATCCAGGTTCCTGGAACCAGTTCCCTCTTGAATGTAAACTGGAGCCCTGTTGTGTTCACTTATTGCTACACTAACAACATGAACAACAGATACAGCCTAAATCCCGCAGTCAACTTTCGGTCTACGTGATTTAATAATGACTATAGTGCATCGTGTGGTGTGTTTATTATGTATTATATTGACAGGAACTCAAACAAGAAATTAGCACATCCAGGACCGTATCCCTACTGAGTTCTCAAGAAATGAAAGATACCGGCTCAGTTTGTCAAGAATGTGATAACACGCTCGTTGGGCATTTATCTGCGCTGCCACCATCAGCAACAATTGAATAGATATAAGAAGATGTGGTATGAGTGCCAATGAGACAACTCTCCATCCAAGTCAAAATTTATTAAAGTAAACCATTATAGGTCAAAGTACGGTCTTCAACACGGAGCCTTGGCTCACACCGAACAGCAAGCTATAATTACTAGTGTAAAACCATTCAAACGGGAAAACCAACGGTCTAATCTATATAAAAAATAACTTTGGTTAATTGTGGATCTTTTAATTCCAATAGAAATGTGTTTCCTGTATTTAAATGAAATTGAATGTTCAAAAGATCTTTCAGAAAAAATATCGGTAAATATTTGATAGATCAACGTATAAATATAACGGAGTGGCTATTTGTCCGGCTAGCCGGACGAATAGTGCTAGGACTATTTGTCCGGCCATTGAACTGAGCATGTCATTTATATGCGGGCGGAAGTAATTGTAATATTATCTTCAGCAGCACCAGGGGGTCGCGTGTAATCCGAGCACTGATGTTGAGATCATGGCTGAAAACAGCGATATCAATATTTGTGATAAATTTGCCAGTTTTCAGAATTTGCGACGTGAAAACAATAGTATGAACTTTCAACTTATAAGAAAGATCTAGTTTTATAAAAGAGACTAAAAAATTAAAATCACAAGAAACAGGGGAATTTAAAGGTAGTTGAGCGGAGAACTCAAATTTTACCAAATTCGACTCGCTAAATCTGTATAAATGGTGGAAAAGATTATCGAAGCAAGAGAAGTGGTAGAAGGCCTTTTCAAAAGCATGTCTTACTTAATAAATTTAATTATATTCCGAAAATGAATCTTTGGAAGTGGCCTGATATAGGGCTTATAAAACATCAATTATACTTCAATTTCTTTCCATGTTGTTATTGGTAAAAACTCTCCTAATTCATGAAACAGTGAAAATTTTAGATTTAGAAATGAGCCCTGTGGCCATGTTGTTTCAAGACCTTTTTGTCCTGTTCGAGATGCTGTGATGTGAAATACAGAAAAACTTGATATCGTCGACATGCTTTTAAATTAACTGCCATCGTTGGTGCGTAATAGAAAAAGATGACATGAAATCAGAAATTTACTCATCTGGTTAAAGTATTTCAATATTCCAACTGTATGTTCATATTAAAACGATAACCAGATTGAAAAATAAATCAAATACTCTCGGAAATCGTTTCTTGTTTGCACCATATGACAAAGCAGCCAACAATGTCGTTGTAAGTCGTATGTAGAATAGAGAGATGAAATAGATACAATTAATTCCTATTACTTCCATTTAAGAAAATATTCAGATGAACACATCTCAACGATGGCTGAATTTTAAGCAGCTACTGAACAATACGAGGTCCTTGCTTTATACTGGCTTACTGAATTACACAAAATCCTCTAAGTTTCGATCACATCGGCATCAAGTAAATGCTGAACTTCTTATATCTCTGTCCCGCTACAACAAATTTACCATATCCGAAGTTTTAAAAATCTTTGGGACTAAGTTTTTTCCTACGAAAATTGAGATCCCTCTACTCTTTATATTCGACACTTAACATAATCATATTGCACAAACAAAACGGAAGCTTTTCGGTGTAACTTTCTTTAGTAATTGCTAGGACTCCCCTTTCCACTATTTAATTAAAATATACTAATTAAACATCAAACATGCGAAGAAATGATTTTAGCCATTAGTTTTCGCTTGAAAATATTTACAGTTGTTATGAACATGGAAGTAGTTGCTAGGACTCCTCTTACACTATTTAATTTAAATATACTAACTGAACATGCATTGGTTTTCGCTTGAAATTTTTTGTGTTTAGCGCCCCTTTCAACACTATTAGCTATATCGGGGTGACATTTTTTTGTGGTAGAAACCGGAGTGCCCGGAAAGAACCACCGACCTTCGGTACGAAAACTGACAATCTTAGTCAATTAAGATTGGAGCCGAACGCACCAGCAATGTGCAGGGTTCGAACTCACACCAGTGTCGACAGGCTAGTGATAGTAGCTGAACTACTTAGACCACTCGGCCACCGAGGCCCCTCAATGTTTTGAAGATAAAAGTATTGCGTTAAGTGATCATTGGTATCCCCACGAAAAAAATAACAATATCAATGAAAATGGGGTCAACGTCAGATGTATCCTGCCAGACAGATATGTACACCTTACAATCATACCATACACCAAATATAGCTAACCTTTTGCTTTAATATGGAAAAAAAAGTTTTTTCAATACGAAATCCATTATCGAAGGCGAACGATGGTGTTGCCAACCATGGCCTTGACTTAAATACGTTTATATAGCTAAATGGCGTCTGTTTTTTAAGTGCCGTTGAGTTGCTGCATCATTGTCGTATACCCGTCAACATTCATATTTATATATTGTCAGTGTTTTAACATCTTGTTTACCGGGCCTTTTAAAGCTTATTTTATAGTATGTGTCCGATCAATATGGTGTAGTGAATTGTAGTCTTAAGTGTATAGGCATTCACTTTTTCGTCCTGATGATCTTTTAAGGATAGTCGGCTTACAGGAAACTATATTTCATTGTTAATAGACACGAAAAATAGTAAGGAATAGTTTGATTTTCTGCATGGGTACTGCAAATATAAGCCAAAACTTAACGACGCTGCGAGGAACGCTGACTGAAAAGCTATCTTTTAAATACAAGTTTTACGAGTCCTTGCTAAAATTCGTCAAATTAGCTGGTGGATAATATGTTATCAAAACAGCCAGGTTTATCGCCAAGAAAAAGGGTCCTATAAGATTGGATGGATGGGGTCCTTAATTTCTGTATTCTGTAATTTTTTAGGCCATTTTTCTCCATTCTTAATATTTCTTGCCCATTATTCTCTTTCGTTTGTATTTTTAGTCTATTTTCTCTATTTTTTTAATGTTTTTGCCCATTTTCAGTCGAGCCTGCGATATTTAAGTCGCGAAAGCAAGACATTGCGATCCTAGATTCCGTCGACAGCGGCATCAACATTTAGGTTCAGTCTGTGGTTAAAGTTTTTTTACATCAATATCTGTCAAACCTTCAAGGAATTTGATGAAATTTGGACAGAAGGTTGTTTGTGACCAAAAGACAGTATCCAGAGTAAAAATTTGAAAAACATTTATTTTCGTTTTCCTACATTTTTTACGGATTTAAAATGGATTTTTTTTTTTTTTTACAGTTAACATCAGTCTGAGGTTGAAGTTTTTGTCATCAATACCTTACGTATTTTACTGGTAAATGTAGATACAGTCTAAGGTAAATATTTGTTTCGCTTCAATTATTTGTCAAACCTTCATATAATTTTATGAAACTTCGGCAGGAACTCGTTCGTTAATGATTAAAAGATCATGTCTGATACAAAATTTTGAAAATATTTATTTTATTTTTACCGTATTTTACTGATAAATGAGCTTAAGCTTTTTTCACAGTTACAAACTTTTGAAAAAATATTAGTTTCATTATTAATATTTCACTTCTTTGACCGAAGCTAATCTTAAAAGATCAATATATAGTATCTGAAGAAAAAAGATTGATTTTTTTTTAATTCTGTATTTTACGGATAAATGGACTCACTTTTAACAGTCAACATTACACTTTTACACTGACAGCAGAAATCGTAGGCGAGAGACCGGGTTCCACGGAACCCTTAAGGAACTTTTCTGTAGTATTACCCCATTATGTAAATCCCATACAGACCCTCCTACACCTAGAAGAGCCTGAATCTCTTAATAGTCAAAATTTGTGATAATAGCCAAAAACTAAAACAATATCATCATTTCAGAGCAAAACCTACTATAAGAAGTCATCGAAGTATTTCGGTCATATGGCATTTTTGTACATGTAGGTCTTGTATAGCTGATCACAGTTTCTACCTATCTATTATACTTTACGTGAATTTTTGGTAAAATGACGAAAAATAACATGCCTCCGTCACGTTGGACACAAGTATACATGCTGTAAAACATGAATATTTACATTTAATATAGATGATTCCCGCCTTGCTGATCTTTTTATGAAAACACAGGCACTTGTCTGTGAAAAAAAAATTATCTTTAATTAAAGTATTTGGTAAAATATTTTTCGGAGACAAGTGCCTGTGTGGACAAAGGAGCATTCAGGTTCATCTTTGTCCGTCTGTACGCAAGTCCGTACGTCCCGAAATTGGTTTCCGTTCTCTTACTTGAGTTTGCCTCAACTTAATGTTATAAAACTTATCCATAATGCTTTTTAACATTAAACACAGAGATCAAGTTCGAATCAAAGTGGCGTCACTTTCACCGTCCTGGAGTTATGTTCCCTTATATATGGAAAAATCGCTAAATTTGCTGTTTCCACACGCTTACTTTACTTTGCCTCCACCAAATGTTATGAAACTTATACATGTACGCATTGCTTGTTTCCACCAAACACAGATCAAGTTCGAATTTAATTGGCCTCATTTTCACCGTTCTCCCGTCGTGTCTCTTTAAGAATGGAAAAATTGCTGAATTTGCCGTACATTTACAAGCGAAGCCTCTGTGTCTCATTCTTCTTATATCTTTTAAATAAATCACAATAGCTGTCACCTTGAAACTGAACCAAGATCATTTCTTTTTAAGAGTTGGGACTTTTTTTAACTTCAACTATAACACAACCGCGACATCGCGGGTCTGTGACTGAATTAAAGTACCTATGACTTATTTTTAGCCTGGATTTTTAGTATTCGTATTGTCATCTGATAAAGTCATGCTAATTGGAAGGTGCAGTTTTATCTGCTTTCAAAATCTTTCTGTTTGAATCCGTCCTTGTGTTCTTACTACAATAAACTTACTATTAACAAAATTAATTTTTTAACGAATTAACCTTATTTATAGTGGTATTGAGGTGGAAGAAAACAGACTTGTTAAATAGGGGACTACAGTATAACATAGATAAAAAACAACAACTGAAAGAATTCCAGGTTCTCCTGATAGATGAGTGATTTACAGAAGGTAGCAGGAACCTACATGTGACATATACTATTGGTACCGGTATCGGATTATACCCGGAACTTGTTAATTATTGGTAATATTAATGATGTGGGAATGAAAAATTTTGTCCTGCCTTTTTATTTTTCCCTCTATTCGGTCCTGCCTTTTTATTTTTCACTCTATTCGGTCCTGCCTTTTTTTTAGTTTATCCTGACTTTTTTATTTAACTAAATTGTCATCCTGCCTTTTTTTTTTTTGCACTGGCTACGGTTACATGGAAATGTAACAATAATAAAAATATTATTGATACATTGGAGACTAATTGCCGGAATGCAAAGTTGGGTAAGGAACCGATAATGGATTAATTACGAATGTAACAATAATTATTGAGGCTACGGTTACATTGCGTTATTGTTACAAGAAAAACAGCAATGTACGCTAGATTTATTAAACTTAAATCTTCTATAGTTTTGTTGCTTAATTCTGTCATATGTACTAAATAATACTTGTAATAATGATAAATAATAAATATTATTATTCAACAAATGGTGTTTAAATAGTTTTACGTATTAATGGTTTTGGTGTTCTTAAGGATACTACTTCAGATTAGTAGTGCCAAAGGCGAAGGGGCAGTCTGAGATATTTTAGAGAAAAATTTTACCATGATTTTTGCCTTAAACAAAATTCTGGCCGTATCAGGATTGAAAACAATAATCTTGTCCACTTTTTTGCTATTAGAAAAAAACATTTTCAACAGAATTATTTAGCATCATAAATGAACACGATGAATAAAAAACGGGCGTAATTTTTTTGGAGGGGGTTGCATATGAATCCCATATCTGACCGGAATGACTGTTTCGCCGAACTGATATACTGAATACTTTTTTCAAGGCCCGACTGCAACCTGCCTGCTGGGTGTGGCCTATATGTCTCTATGTGTCGACCGTCATTCACATTGTCATTTCCGACTCATTCGTAGCCTTTGGTTGATTTTGAACCCCTCACTTCCCTTGTTGGGTGAAACATTTCAAACAAACATTTGGATGAAAATTGCTTGTTTGTCTTTCTTCGTGTCGGTCGTATTGTAAATTTCATTGAATATAGCCGTATATCTTGTTTACAACAAGAAATCTGTGAGGTTATGCTAATTAACCATACAACAAACAAGAATGTCCATGTCCATTTTTTACTGACAAATCCCACATCAAATATATTAATTAGTATATAGCTTTGGATCCATCCAATCCTTTTATAATAGACAATTGATGGAGAGAATACGGCACCAAAAATGTCCAACCCCTACACTTTAACTATAAAATGCATTTTACACTTATTTTATGTTTTTTACCCAAAAAAAGGTCCAAAAAAAGGCGACCTTTTATACTACGCCCCCCCTTTCCAAAATCCTGGATCCGCCCCTGCTTTTAAGTATTTAACTGCACACCTACTACTTATTACTGTCATTATACTTTGAACAATGGATGAAGAGATTCCTATTGCCAATTTTGTTTTGGGTGAAAAATTTAAAACTTGGGATTCTAAGGATTTCCTGATGTTACGTAAATCAATCAAAATATTCTACAGGAAAACTTTGTTTTGAAGAATATCGTATTTTCAGAAGTTATATGAATACCTGAACATACTCTAAAAAGAACCAATTTAAATAAAAAGATATGTAGATATAAAAAGACATCATGCCATGATTAAAATGTTGTACGCCAGACGCGAGTGAAGTCTACAAAGAATCATCAGTGACGCTCGAATAAAAAAAATAAAAAGGCCAAATAAAGTACGAAGTTAAGTAAACAATTCCTTGAGTAGAAAATCCTTAGCATTTCGAAAATGTCAAAGTTTATAATAGGACAGAGACTCAAAGAAGAATACAAAAGAGGAACAGCTAGAGGTCAGAATACCGCAAGTAATGATGACCGTGCTTGAAAGTCACGTCATCAAGCTCTTACTGCCGTGTCCTGAATTAAGATAAGTAAAGCGAAAATTGGCATTCACGAGTGAAATTAATTTTGCATGCTTGTGGTATTTTTGCACTAGAAGTAAATAGAAAGCATACGCACTGATATTCTGGATAAGAATACGCATTTGCGTCATCACATATATTAATTTAATAGTTGAATTCGGATGTCAAAATACCTACCTCAACTGTTTTGACTCCGAATCCATGACATTTAATCCGGAATTTTTGTTAACGCAAACCGACAGTGCACGTGTGAACAGGGTGATATACAATTTGACCGATAGCTGGTCAACACAATGAATACAATTTTCATATAGTACAAATATTTAAATACTATAAGGTTGAACTATTAAAACAAATACACAAAAAAAAAAAAAAAATGCTTCGCTGAGCGAAGCCTGATACGACCGCAGAGGTCGAACCCTGAGCAGTTGGGGCAAATTTGGACACAATATTCAAGCTTGATACTGTCCTAATTTGGATTGTGATCAAATTTTTGACATAATATAGGCTTCTGACACAAAATAAATGTGGTCAAAGATCTTACAAATCTATTGCGCAATACTGTGCAATTGAATATTTCTTCTTGAAACTTTTCAAAAATTCGAAATTTGAAAAATTTTGAAAAAAAATATGAATCTCTTAAAAAATATTGGAAAAAATCCCCCAACTTTTTAGACCCCCTTGGAGCAATATCCCCAAAACTCAATTCCAGCCTTTCCTTTGTAGTATGGAACCTTGTAGTACAATTTCAGAGAGATCCATACACTTAAACACAAGTTATTGTCTGGAAACTAAAAAAATGTTTTTGGCCCTTTTTTGGCCCCTTATTCCTACATGTTTAGGGTGATTAACCCCAAACTCAATCCCAGCCTTCCCTTTGTTATATGGAACCTTGTGTTACAATGTCAGAGAGATCCATACACTTACACACAAGTTATTGTCTGGAAACTAGAAAAATGCTTGTTTTTGGCCCCTTTTTGGCCCTTAATTCCTACACTTTTGGCCCCATAACCCCTAAATTGAATCCCAACCTTCTACTTGTGGTATTAAACATTGTGGTACAATTTCAGAGCAATCAAAATACTTATACACAAGTTATTATCCTGAAACTAGAGAAATGCTTGTTTTTGGCCCCTTTTGGGCCCCTAATTCCTAAACGGTTGGGACCATCATCCCAAAAATCAATCCCAACCTTCCTTTTGTGGTATTGAACTTTCTTAAAATATTTCTTAGAGATCCATTCACTTAAACTAAAGTTATTGTCCGGAAACCAATGTGTCTTCGGATGACGACGCAGACGACGACGACATCATACCATTATACGATCCCCAAATTTTTTTTGCGGTCGTATAAAAAGAATTAAAATTTTATAATTAACATACATTCCTGTTAGTGAATTTTTTCAAAAGATTTAGAATATAATATCAATAAACACAAACCTCAAGTATTTACGGATGGACATTTTATTTATCAAATCAATCGCTTTTAGAGTCCAACAATTCACTATATGAGTATATTGCTATACAAAATATAAGCAGAGACTTATAAATCCATACTAAAACAGTATAAAATAATTAACATTGATTATGATAGTAATTAAATTTTGTTATGATTATTGTGAACTATTAATTACGTTTTTTGTTAGATGCAAGGATTTAAAATCCTTGTGAATTGAAACCATGGAAGTATTTTTTTTCATTCACGACCGCTTAAAATTTAGATATTTAGCTAACTTTGGGTACGCATCCCAGCTCATTGGTGCTCATACGTTGCATGCAATTTTCATAATGTAATTACTGTTCAAACCTGTGAGACATTATGCACGTTAATATGACAATTTTGACTATATTCTATAAAGAATAAATTCAGTCTCAGGTTAATAATGAATATTCTCTTGGTCTGGTAGTATATATTAATGAAATTAGATATTTTAGAAAGAACAATCCTTTTGTTTGATTATCTTTCTGCTTTCCGAACTAAGATAAATTGTTTTCTTAATTTCTTCATGCTTTCCGACTTTTCAATGCTATGCATGAAATACAAAATATCAAATGATTAACGTTCAGAAATAATCAGTTTATTCGGGGACATTATATGATCATGTATATATCAATTAACTACTCCCAGTTTTATTGTCACAATGCACAACAGCACCCTGTATTAAATACTACATACACAACGTGTACATGGACCGTCTCAAATCATACATTATATAATTGCGTTATCATTATACTTGATATTTAATAAACATTCACATTATTAAAAACACATATGTTTTGTGAAAAGGCAAATAGGTTCTAATATATAAACGATTTTTTGACTGCAACTTAGTCTTTATAAGTTTATTGTTTTACTTTCCAATTTACTTTGATCCAAGTGGTAGCCCAGCCATAGAGGGACCGTATCAAAGATGTAGATAACTACCTATATAAATGATCGAAAACTTTCGAGACGTTCCGAGAATCTTGATTCCGACTTCCGGCCGAGGATATCGAGTGGCCCGTAGACACTTCCAAAACTCACCAATATATAAGCGTGAACCCCTCACGGGGTTCACGCAAAAACAAGTTGCTTTAAAAAAAAAAAAGACAATACGTGAACCTTAGAACTTTTTTATGCTATTCATTAATTCAACTAAATTAAAAATTATATCTCAGTGCTTTCATGGTCATGTGTGTGGAGGATGATATTTTCTTTTTAAATTGTTGTAAATCATGACAATATGAGAGTGGTGTTAATTATAAAGTGAGATGAAAATAAAAAGGGAATGTGTCCATGGGACACACATGATGCCCCTGCTTGCATATCATATAAAGTTTTAAAGGGACATAACTGAAGAACGATAAACGTGAGACTACCCAAATTTGTAGTTGATCTGACTTTTGTGGTAATAGGTATTGTGTATAAGTTTCATAATATATGGTTGAGGCAAACTTAAGTAAGAGAACGGAAACGTTTATGTTTGTAAAGGGGCATAACTCTAGAACAGTAAACGTTAACAACCAAAATTCTCATCTGATCTGTGTTTTGTGGTAATAAGCATTGTATATAAGTCTCATACCATTTGGTTGAGAAAAACTAAAGTTAGAGAACGGAAATGAAAAATTCAGCAATTTTCATTTGAAAAGAGGCATTACTCTAGAACGGTTAAAATGACGCCACCAATTTCAAACTTGATCTGAATTTTGTGGTAATAAGCATAGTGTATAAGTTTCATAACATTTGTTTGAGGCAAACTTTAAGTTAGAGAACGGAAACCAACTCAGTTAAGGGTAAAACGTAATGCCCCCACCGCTACGTAGGGGGCATAAAAAGACATGGATTCCCAGACGTATACTTTCTTAAAGAATGATAATGATTCAAAACATGGACACATGTACCTTCTTTCAAAAATTCATTAAATAAATCTAGACATAATTAATGAGGCATTGCGAACTGGTCAGATAGTAGGAGACATTAAATGTTCCTTACCGACCAATTACCAATAAGTGTAACTCTCCCACGAGACGCATTGAGAGATTTCTTGATCTAATAATAAAACCATTATTGAAGAGGCTTAACTTTTACATTCGAGATACAAAAGATTTCATTAATAAAATTGAGTCACACGAGGTCAAAAAAGCATATGAACGCATGCCAACAAGAATACCTTGCGAGGTAGTAGTTGGGAGACTTTTGAAAAGGGACCCATGCTTAAACAATTTTAAGCAAAAAATTCCGAAACACTGATAAAATTCTGAATTATAGGCAACAAACATTTATTTAGTTAGCAAAAACGGTTTAAAGTCTTGAGATTTATTACGTATGATGGTTGAAGGAACCGCATTTCATGATAATTTTTAATTTTAAAACACAATTTCATAAATTCAGATATATTTCAGTATTGAAAGAATGTTGGCCTCAGTATATTATGTATTTTCAATCTTAATTCTTTAGTTCTTTAGCTGCATAAGTGCTGTCCCCTTGACGTAATGGACGTGTGAATTTTCAGAGAGACTAAAATCTTCAAAAATGTAGAATTCACGAAAAGAACGAAGACAACCGATATATCATAGGGAACAGCATTAAATATACTACATGGTGAGAAGAAGAGAATAAACGTATGATAATGATTTAATTTTTCACCTTTTGTGCAATTTATTTGAAGACAGCACTAAAAATAGAACATTACACCTACATATAATGAGAACAATTCACTAAGTCGGACAATGTAAATTAATTGTTTGTGTGAGGTGTTGCAATCGGTCATCGAAATTGGACTTTGGATCCTGTGATCGCTAGACCATACGTTTACCCATAATTCTAATACATATATAATGTCACTTAGTGAAACACGTCAGCTCTTGGAGGAGAGTAGAAAGATTGTAGAAGAAAATGGGGAGAACCAAAGCGTACCTCTACTTTTGAACACCTTTATAACTCTAGTATCAAGCATTGATAAAAGATTGCAGTCGGTAGAGAAAGGCATTGACAAATTTGGTGACATAAAAAATATTATTACATCTCTGACAAGTCGAGTCATTACTTCTGAAAAGGGCTTAAAATCATGCCAAGGTAAAATAACTGAACTTGAAAACAACATACAAGGAGTAGGGAATTTATATGACAACCTAAAATCTCTATGTGATAAAAACAAGAGCCTCAATGACAAGAATACCAGTGAAATTGATAAAGCAAAAACAAGCATTAATAATTTGTCAATGCCTTTCTTTCTACTCTCCTCCAAGGGATTGCCGATTTTTTGTAAGCGTGACACGTGAAAGTCAAATTATTGTGTCGTGAAAACGGGGAATGAAGTCTAGCGTGACACGGGAAACCACAAAAAAAAAAAATGAGAACAGCTTACGTTACATAGTGTAAGCGGGATACGGGAATATGACAAAACAGTATGTGGGATTCGGGATCAGAACCCCCCAGTGAGACCCTCTTTCATGTTCCATCAGTGTGCAATGTTTATTATGTATTATTATCTATTAAATACAATTTGAAAATAATATTTTTCATACTCTTCACTCGTTCTACACAAAATACCCATATTATCGATAATTTCCGTTTATATTTCACGTTTCATTCCCGATCCGATGGCATTTTATTATAAATCCGGATGTGGGTACGCGTAGCCTACGAATGACAATTTGACTATTCGTACCCGCATGCGGGTACGCGCAGACACTGCCAATAAATATTTATGTAAAAAGGGTGGGGTAACAGAACCCCAACGGCACCCCTAACAAAAGGATTGAAGTGGCCCCCATCACCTTAAAAAAAAAACAACATATCAAATGGTCGCCCCCTTCTACCAAGGATTTGTATAGTGAGAAGGATTGGAATCTCGCGGTATATCGACACTTCTCGCGTATCGTGAGATGTTGCGTACTCGCCACTATAAATTTATACGCGCCTGATAGTAAATATCCGGTTGAACGGCGTGTATTGCAAGATAATTATTTCTGACTTGTTTATAGTTAGGTTTAGTTTGTTTAAGCATCTTTGGTCAATATTTTGTTTTAATTCGCAAAGATATCACGATTCCTTCTGAGTATGTCATATTGAGGACCTCCCCCAAGCTGGAAAATAAACTTTGATAGTCGTTTACATTTGGCAGTTGCCGAAAATTATCGTAATTATGTTGTTGTTTTTCTTTTGATCGTAATTTGAGTAGCCCAACACATCTTTATGATACTAGTAATAGCTGTTTAAGATAACCTCAAAGAGAAGGTCAAAACAATAATTTATTTTCGCAGCTTGTTTTTTTGTCCTTTCTTTTAGTATATGAAACTGACCCACCTACATGTATCACAAGAGCATTGACAGTTGGAGGAAAGCATACAGTTTTCAAGAATAGTCTGTCTGGCAGGAAGTTAAAATAAGTTCATGATTATAAACAGTAAAAGTCTTGATTTGTTTTTTAAATCAATGGTTGTACCCATGGCAAGTACAAGTAAATTTCCCTTGTGAAAAATATTAGTAACACAAGCAACTAACAGCATTTTACGTATAACTTTGGGTTATCTGCTTATTATGTCATACACCCTACTCATAATTTGTTTCACATTTTTCACATTGTGGCCTTGTAGAGCCAACTATACCATATGGGTTTTTCTCATTGTTGAAGGCTGTACAGTTGCCTATAATTGCTTACATCCACTTCATTTGAATTTTATGTATAGTTGTCTCATTGGCATTCATACATCTCCTTGTTTTATATTGGAAAATATTTGACATTTTTTTATAAGCATTAAGAACAATATATAAGAGGACAATCATTTCATTTTTACGGGGTAAGGCAGGAGGATTTCTCTTGGACAGATTATTCACAAATAGTCAATATTATTTCATTCTTATCTGTTGCTCAGATTGTTTATGTCGCATAGCTTCATTTTCACTTTTTTACATAATTTTTCATGGGTAATGTGAGGCAGAAATGCAGCAGTTTATTCATTTTCATCTTGAATGGGCAACATTTTTTCTTCTACTAATTCTCACCAAGCTAAAATATTCATTCCCACATCACCCCACCCTCATTCCATTGACCCAATAAATCAATTGGTTATCAACTTTCAAAAGTACCTATCTAGAAAACCTATCTTAGTGAACACTGACTTGTCTTTGTTTACATCCTTGTCCTTGATCTCCTGATAGTTGTCTTAATAGCAATCGTACCACATCTCCTTATTTTATACCCACATGAAATATTATTTTACATTCCTTATGAACCAAACATGAAAGACCAAAAATGGAACATTGTTACAAACTAAACTATCTGGGAACACCCAACCACAGAAATGCTGATACCTGCTATGAAGACACCATGTATTCTGGATGTCTTGTAATAAAAGAAGTTTGTTCTTGCTGACAAATTTTATTCACACACACAAAGAAATATTAAAACATGTTAATTTTCCATGTCCTTTTTAAATTCCATTCATGACACTATTTGAATAAATATATAGTCACTGGTTGGATTTTACATATTAATAATGGTGATTTCATACTCTGGTTAACTTCCGTCTCAAGTTTGTCAAAGGAGCTGACACAATTTGTATTTGATTTTTTGGTATATAAAGTATCCTCTGTGATGTGTACTTCATAGAAAATACATTCTACAAATGTATGTCTTCTATAGGCTTGGTTTGATGCCTTTCCCTGTATTGCATGCAGTATGAGTGATCATATTGTAAGTCAGAATATGGTGTTATTTCTTGCACTTTCACTACAATGAAACATGTCTCCTTTCTTTAACTTTGGTATCCTGAAAAAAGCAAACATTTTTTTTTGTAAGACATGTAAGACTAAAATATAATTAGGGTTTCCCTGAATAACATGAATAATTATAATTTAATCCATTTAATATGTTTAATTTCAAAGCAAAAAAAAATAAAACATTACATGTAAAACAAAATACACCTGCCTACTACAAATTAAGAACGAATAAGAATCTAAAAATTACATTTTGTGGCAGTACTAGTACTAGTGCTGAAAGCTGTCAAAGCTAGCTAGAATTCCACTAAGAATTTCTGTAAAAATATTAAGAGATGTGGCACACTGGTATGATTCTTATGTAAATTGTGAAAATAATGATTTTAAAGTAATTCTGGTATCAGTATTATTATATATATTTAATAATGTAGTTACCTGATTATTATCCACAGCCATAACCAACTATTGTCTTCAGAGAGATGTACTATTAAAACACAAAATATCTTTTACATCTGAAAGCAAAAACTTAATGCAAATATGATGTTAAACAATTATACACAGGCTACTCTCCTAGCTGTCCATATATAAAAGCAAAATAATTATGTTTTATCAAATAACATTTAACGTCACGGTACCCAAATTGCACCGAGTACCCAAATTGCACCTATTTAGCAAAAAAAGCAGCGGAAATCTTACAAGATCTTACAAGATTTCCTAGAGACTAAACAATTTGTATTTGTATGATTTGATACTATGCACGTCTTTCAACATAGGTAAAAATATTTAGATATACACAAAACGTTCACAGTATTTATCAACAGATGAAGTGTTTACTGAAAAAGCAAAATGTACGGAAACGTCGCCATGCGACGTCATCAAAACGTCATCTTTTTAAAATTAGCAAATACAATATGTTACAAGTATCCATTTCTTATAAAATCACTATACAAATCCTTTCTTCTACTTAGGTTTATCATAACAAATGGAAAAAAAATGTCTGTATTGTCACCTTATAAATTAAATGTTGACCCGTGTTTTAGTGAAATTACCTACGTGTAAACTGGAGCTGTCTGGAAGCTTCACCCTATTTCAAGTCAATTAACGATCTCGACTATCACAACCAAATGTGCGGTCTATTTTGAGTAAAATCTTGACTGTTTATTCGTCTGTTTCAAATTTCTTCTCCTCACAGTTGGTCAGTCAACTTCATTCCACTTCCAGCCATGCTTTCCACGTTGTTCATCGCCGGGGTTTACCATTCATCATTAACGGCGGTAAATTAAAATGAGGCACTTTGACGAGGTAAGTAAAGAGAGATAACTCCTGCGTAACGAAGACGACGCTTCAACGATAAAAAAAATATCTGCTTATCTCCAAATTGATTCATAACATTTTATGTAAAAGATCAATACTATACATTTTTTTAGAATAGTTTGAGACCGTGTTTAAAGTCATCTGACAACCATTGAGAGAGAATTGTATCAATTTCGGTGCTGACGGTAACTGGTCCTCGATATCTTCAAATTTCGTACGAAATCGGACGACGTAAAAGTCAATTTTCGAAAATTTGGTCAATATTAAATACTGACCAATTGAAATATTAAAGTATTTTTGGTAACCACTTTCCTTGTCAAAGGATAGATTTAATTTTTCTCATGTTAAGAAGATAAATGAAATATACTGACAAAAAGTGACGGTAACTGGTCCTCGACCAGTAAGGTTCACGTACGTATTGTCTTTTTTTATTTTAAAAAGCAACTTGTTCACAAGTGTCTGCTGTGGTCTGACACCTATCAAAAAGTTCTTTAAAATAGCATCCAATCAAAAAGTGATATTTTACCATTTGAGGTGAAGGTCTCACAGGTGGTTTATTTTGTGACCGAAAAAGACCGAAAGTAATTTTGGATGAAATTGATTTTTTTTCCTGAAGTAGCTAATTAAAGGTATGTTGATTTTTTTTTTATTAGAAGAGATCATAAGGTGTTGCTTTGACATACAATGATTGCCACTTTATTTGAACCTAAGATAAAAGAGCTGTGCCTGCAAATTGATGAAAAAAGCATTACACCTGTAACAGATGATCCAATACCGGATAAGGGCGTCAGTAAACATCCACAGATGCCTGATATTAAAATACAAAAACAGGGCATAGAAAAACTTCTAAATAACATCAATATCAACAAAGCAGCTGGGCCTGATCTCATCCATGGAAAAATTACGAATGTAACAATAATTGAGTCTACGGGGGTTACACTAATGACTGGACCGAATGACAGGACCGAATGACAGGACCAAATGAAAAATGCTAATAACTTTTTTATTTTTCATAGGATTAATCTCAAATTTGAAATATAATAAGATTTCATCATTTAATATATAAATTTAAAAAAAAAATTAATATTTTTTTTCAGAAGCTTGCGAAAACGTGACCTGACCTACGCTGACAATGACAGGACCAATATCGAGAATGACAGGACCAAAGGAAAATGCTAATAACTTTTTTTATTTCTTGAAGGATTTGTTTCAAATTTGAAATTTAATTAGATTTTAACATTTAATACATAAATATAAGAAAAAATAGAAAAAAATATTAAAGCTTGCGAAAATGTGACTTGACCAACGTTGACATTGACCTGACCAATATCGACATGACCTGACCGATGAAAAGTCCTAATGTTCTGTTATTTAAATAACAAAATTAGAAAATTGTTAAATTTTGATCATTAATAAATAAGAAGTTACTAAATAATCGGATTTTTTTTTTTTTGTGGTAATAAA
Organism: Mytilus coruscus; assembly: GCA_017311375.1. Classification (NCBI taxonomy): domain Eukaryota; kingdom Metazoa; phylum Mollusca; class Bivalvia; order Mytilida; family Mytilidae; genus Mytilus; species Mytilus coruscus. The sequence goes on from CM029599.1 coordinate 61,670,355, forward strand.
CTTGACTTGACCAACTTACGTTGACTGTGTCATAATTTACCGTTATCATGACAAGGAAAGATGACTAATTACATATCTATATGTAAAAGTATTTACTTAAAATTTATAGAAATATTAAGATTTAAACCATTCATTTTATCAAATATAAAAACTATAAAACAAATCCTCCTGATCAGTGTTCTTATTATATTAAATTCGTCCAGACTAATCTAAATTCAATTCTAAAGTCCAGAATATTTTAATTCCTATATCAAATTTGTGTATAATCTAAATACTGATTCTGTAAAATAATTTAAACTGTTTTGCTAGCATTCTGCATGACATTTATAGTCATCCCAGGGTACAGGACGAGGACCTAGCTAGCAGTGTACCCCACCCTGAAATAAAGAAAAAATAAGTAGGATTACACATGCAAATAGATAATTAAAAATGTACTTGTAAAAAGAAGATATAAAAACTGAAAACTTTAAATTATAGATCACAATAAAAAAAACTACGTCTATGTTTGAAAGCATTTAAATCAAAATCATGTGATAGAAATTATCTTACCTAAAAAATAACTGAAAGGTAATGCATGTTAACTATTATCAAACATATTTACAAACGAAAATTTATAGACTTTCGGGAAAATTTAAAACTAAGAAAGATATCCTGCACAAGGCTCGGGCATACCTCAAGTAGTCCGCGAAAATGTTTATTTATTTTTATGTAAATATTTTAAACCACCAAGGTATCCTGCACAAGGCTCGGGCATACCTCAAGTAGTCCGCGAAAATGTTTATTTATTTTTATGTTTGGTCAGGTCACATTTTCGCAAGCTTAAATATTTTTTTTCTCAATTTTTTCTTATATTTATGTAAAACATGCTGAAATCTTATTATATTTCAAATTTGAGATAAATCCTTTGAGAAATAAAAAGTTATTAGCATTTTTTTCGGTCCTGTCATTGTCGAGGTTGGTCCTGTCATTATCAGCGTGGGTCAGGTCACGTTTTAAGCTTTTGAAAAAAAAAATTTTTTCTTTTAAATTTATGTATTAAATGTTGAAATCTAATTAAATTTCAAATTGAAACAAATCCTTGAGAAATAAAAAGTTATTAGCATTTTCATTTGGTCCTGTCATTCTCGATATTGGTCCTGTCATTGTCAGCGTAGGTCAGGTCACGTTTTCGCAAGCTTCTGATAAAAAATATTATTTTTTTTTAAAATTTATATATTAAATGATGAAATCTTATTATATTTCAAATTTGAGATTAATCCTATGAAAAATTAAAAAGTTATTAGCATTTTTCATTTGGTCCTGTCATTCGGTCCTGTCATTCGGTCCAGTCTACGGTTACATTGCGTTATTGTTATATTAATGCTCCTCAATGTACGCTAGATTAATTAAACTTAAACCTTCTAATATAGTTGTGTTGCTTAATTAGTCCCCTACCGACGAAGTCGAAGGGGACTTTAGGTTTGCACTCTGTCCGTCTGTCTGTCCGTCTGTCTGTCTGTCTGTCTGTCCTTCTGTCAGTCCGGCAAATCAGCTTTCCACACTTTTTTTTTTCGTTCTTGAAGATATTGATTTGATATTTGGTATATAGTTTTATCATGACAAGTTATAGATCAAGTTTAAATTTTGTTCCGGTCTGATGATTTAATCCAGAGTTATGGACCACCATAACTCTGGACCATATCTAATGTAAGAGTACTTAAACCATATTTCTGTACAAAGGGAGATAACCATAATTTTTTAAAAGACATTCTTTGTTCAAGTATTTGAAGAATTTTTGGGAGGTTTGTTAGTTATTTAGTATAAACTAATTTTCTGAATGCTATATATAAATAAAAAAAATTATGAAGAGAAATCCTTGAACTAGATAATAATCTATTTTATTATGTATATATTTCAATACATTACATTGTGTAGATAAAAGTTGTTGACATTTTATAGATAAGTTACAAATCTACATTAGTTTGTGACAAATGAAAGAAAAATATTTGGAACTATTAATTATATTTGATTATAATTTGAAAATAGATATACACTGTATTACATCATATCTAATTTTAAGAGAACTATTAATCATATCTAATGTTTTTTCATCATGCTTATACGATATTGATTGATAATTGGTATATAGTTTTATCATGACAAGTTACATATCAAGTTCAAATTTTTGTTTCGGTCTAATAATTTTGTGCAGAGTTATGGTCCTTGGACTTGAAAAATTCACTCATATAATCAGTTTTCCACACTGTTTTTAGTCATGCTTGAAGATATTGACATGATATTTCCTTTTGTTTACACCATGGCAAGTTATATAACAAGTTAGCATTAATTGTTCGGTATAATGAATTTTTACCCGGTAGGCCGCGCAGTACTCTCAGAATGCTTGTTTTTTCGACAATAACAATGAAATTACTATCACAAAATATCTCAACTCTGAAAATGAAAACACCGATTCCACCAATTTCAACATGTCAGCAAATGTTAACATCAATTGCCTTCACAATGGACTCATATTTGTATGTTTTATTTGGTTTTTAAGCAATGCTAAGTTGGATATGGAAATTGGAGGTGAACATAAAATCAGTAATGGACGGTAATGAAATCATATTACAACCTCACATATGCTTCCAACAAAACAATTGGACGAAATTATAAACATCGCAACAAGGATTTTGATATACAAATCCTTGATCGCAAGAGTAAAAAAATATTTTTTTCAGCTGAAGCATGACAGGCATTGAAAATTTCTTTAACTTCAAAAAAGTATAGTACAAAATGGAATTGTACAGTATGAAATACAGACATGAATATTGCTGCAATAATCGTTTGTGATGGCTGATTGGTTTCACCAAGATTCGTCAGACTAAAACATGCTTCCAAAAACAACCCTTACCAAAAAATAAGCCCTGCGGCAAACATTTGCCACAATCTTGCAGCAAACATTGCCGCAAGCTTGCAGCAAACATTTGCTGCAAACTTGCCTCAACCATTTTACCATGCAAATGAAGGTTGCGGCAAGCTTGCTGCAAACATAATTATGCAAATTAGATTTGCTGCAAGCTTGCGGCAACTGTTTGCTGCAAGCTTGCGGGAATTGTTTGCTGCAAACTTGCGGCAAACTTGCAGGAACTACACACATACCAATGTCATGTGTGTAGACACATTCAATTTATCTCTTTCAAATTACACAGCAACATTTTTAAAAAGAGTTCCTGCCTGTATACAAACAGTCATTGAAAGAATTCTTGCAAACTTAAAGATTTAAGGAAATACATACATGCATTTGAGTTTTGAAAAAGATGGCAGGGGTCATTCTCAAATGACATCATATACCTGTATTAAGAAATGAAAAAGGATAAATCTCAAATGTGTATTGGGTAATTTGGGTATAAGGCTAGGTAATAATTGCATTACAGAATTGAACTTAATTTTAATAAACATGGTACAGTTCATCAGTTACAAAATTCAAACTTATAATAGCTAAAGTTTTTCAAACACACATATATAATTGCTTACTTAATTATGTATGATGTGACATTAATTATTTTATTAAAACATGCAGTTCTGTGAATTATTTGTACTTACAAAATAACATATTGAATATCCTATTTTATTGAACCAATTTAATGCCTCCTTGATCTCTTATATGTGAAATGCATTTTCCAAACACAATCAACATGACCTAGCAACAATTTCAAATTGTTAGCTTCCAGGAAGTGCCAACTAGGCATGCCCAGTCAATATTGTGTAATTCTTGCAATGTTCTGGCAAACATATAGAATGTTCAAAGTTTTCTGCAATCTTGCGGCAAACATATAGAATGGTCAAAGTTTTCTTCAATCTTGCGGCAAACATTCTTTATTATCTTAACTTTCTGGCAATCTTATGGCAAACATTGATGTTTCTGCAAACTTGCTGCAAGCTTGCAGCAAAAGCTGCAATGTTTGCGGAAGTTTGCAGCTATTAAAGCGGCAAACATCTGCAAACACTATTTTCTGTGTTCCTGCAAACTTTTTGTTTGCTGCAAGTTTGCCGCAAACAATTCAGTTCCATAAGGGAACATATTGGATTTTTAGAAACAGTAATATTGCAAATACAAATTTTAAAAATTGTATGCAATTTTGTAAAATTAAAATAAAAGTTTTCAAGTTTTATTTTAATACATATTACTACATCTTACTACATGTAGTCCCAGCGTAGATTGAAGTGAATTAATGTAACAATAACGCAATGTAACCGTAGACTCAATAATTATTGTTACATTCGTAATTAATTGGTTCCTTACCCATCCTTGCATTCCGACAATTAGTCTCCGTGAATGTAACAATAATATTTTTATTATTGTTACATTTCCATGTAACCATAGCCAGAGTTAAAAGAGTGTAAGATATCTATCACTCCCTCTTGTCAATCATATTTCAAACATCACTGAACTCTGGAAAGATCCCAGATGACTGGCGTCACGGAAGTGTATGTCCAGCATTAAAAAAAAAACTATCGCCCTATATCATTGACGTGCATCTGCTGCAAACTATTAGAACATGTTGTAACTAGTAACATAATGAAACATCTGGAAAAAAATAAAATCCTATATGACTTACAACATGGTTTTCGATCATCCCGCTCCTGTGAAACTCAGCTAATATCATTTATTCAAGATCTTGCAAATTCAAATAATAAAAACATTCAAACAGACATCATACATTTTGTCATAATAATGGATTTTGCAAAAGCATTTGACAAAAGTTTCACACCATCACCTCATGTATAAAATTGGTTTCTATGGTATAAATTGCAATGCATTACATTGGATTCAAGACTTGATAACAAATAGAACACAAACAGTAGTCCTTGAAGGTGAAACATCAAATAATTCCTGTAACATCGGTAGTACCTCAAGGCACAGTGCTTGGTCCATTTTTATTCTTAATATTTATAAATGATTTGGCAGAATATATTGAACATAGTACATTAAGATTGTTCGCAGATGACAGCATTATTTATAGGGAAATTAAAAAACCAGATGACACATTTAAATTACAGTCTGACTTAGAAGCGGCAGGCAAATGGGAGCGGGACTGGCTCATGCATTTTCACCCTGATAAATGCAACATTCTCAGTGTAACTCAAAAACGAAAACCTTTAGACTTCACTTACAAATTACACAATCACTCTCTAGAAAAAGTTGACTCTACAAAATATTTAGGCCTAACTCTTCAATCAAACTTAAAATGGGATAAACATATTGATAACATGACATCAAAAGCAAATCAGTCTCTTGGATTTATTCGTAGAAACCTTAAAACAGCCTCACCTAAAGTTAAAGCTCATGCATTTAAAGCTCTTGTCCAACCAAAATTAGAGTACTGCTCAACTACTTGGGATCCACATCAAAAACAGCAAATTTCACAAATTGAAAAAGTTCAGAGAAGAGCAGCACGCTTCTCATGCAACTGCTTCCATAACACCAGCTCAGTTACTAAAATGATGACAGACTTAAATTGGTACCCACTTGAAATTAAACTTTTACGATACAGACTTGTTTTCTTTTACAAAATTATACACGAAATTGTTGCAGTCCCTACATTTAACCTTTTGATCCCACTAGACAATAGAACCAGACATAGCAATCCACACTCATTTAGGCAAATACAAACATCTAAAGACAGTCATGACAGTTATAAATATTCATTTTATCCACGAACAGTTATAGATTGGAATCATCTGCCACAACAAATAGTATCATGCAGTACAGTACAGGGATTCAAGAGTATGATCTCAGAATCTGCTCTCATCCCTATTTTCTATCCCTAACTATTTTGTTATCAAATGTATATAGTTTTATCTAAATGTAATTTTTCAAATGTACATACATTATTTTGATTTTTGATTTTGTTTCTTTTATTTTTCTTACTACAATGTAAATTTTAAAATTTTATAGTTGACGCCCGGCGAATAATCTTCAATAATTGAAGGATGGCTAGAAACTGAAAGAAGAAGAAGAATTAAACATAGAAAGCAATGGAGCCACGAATTAGTGGTGTACGTCTTATAGTAGCACTATAACATATGACCTCGGGGCACTAATTCTATTTATTTCTGATATTTTCTTTTACTTATTTTGCATTTTTTTTAATTATTTTTTTTTTTTACTATCAGTGTGCCACCCGAGCTGCACAGGCAAGGATTTGAATAGTAAGACTATACAAATCCTTGGCACAGGTAATCACCTGCATTTTCATTTTTAAAGGTTGCCCAGTATGATCAAGCAGTTAGATGGATGACAGTTGAAAATAGAATTAAATACCACAAATATTTAAATTTACTTCTATATATTTAACCTAGTTTAAAAGTTTAAACTGATATCAGATAATACTCCTTACTCTTCATTTTGCTCTTTGAGATATGTGTTACCAGAGACATATAATATAATTGTATTATATGTCTCTGGTGTTACTCAAGGTAATCTGATAGTTAATAAGCCAAAAGCTGAGATGTTTAAGAAATCTTTTGTTTATTCTAGATCAGTTCTACAGTTTGGAATGACTACCATGCAAAATGCGTAAAGTTCATAACATTGTACTTTTTAAGAAGTACTAGACACAGTCCTGATATTAGTTTCTATTTTCTGTATTATTTTGATTTACAAGTATATTATTATTTTTTAAAAAATTTTACTACATGTACCTCTTTAACTGCTTCATCATTTATAATGATACATAATAGATTCTACCACTGCATCAAGTATGATACAATACTTCTCCACTCGAGACAGTTAAATTTTGAAATTTAAAACATGAGGTTTGCTGAGAGTTTATATATTTAAAATTTATTTTTTGAGGGTGGAGAAATATCCTTCTGCACAAGATTTGGTGGTACAGGTGTAGAATCTGTTTCTCTAATGATTTTAAGAAGATATACAGTCAAAATTTATCCTTCTTTTCCAATGATCGGCAAAAAAGATGTGTTCCTTTTAGGTAATGTCATCATGCAGGCATGGTTGCCTCTTTTCATGATGTCACCGTAGGAAATACAGAGGAAAGCAGGAAAATTTGACGTCATAATCAAATTTTTCAATGAAGAATGGAGATCAAATTAACTAAACGTTGTTTAAATAAAAGTAATCAACAGGTCAGGCAATGGATAAATTGGCTAGGAATAAGAGAAATATGTTTTTCATAGTATTATATGTAAGAGCCTCAGGGAATATTAGTTTGTTGTAACTAACTGTGTTTTTCCTCTTTTAAAAATGAAAAATTTATTATTATTATTATTATTATTATAACAATATATGAAACCTATGCTTAAGCCTTCAAAAACAGCATGTTTGAGTCATCCTTTTTAGTCATACAAATTTCTGGTACAACAGCGTCTCCTCGATTGTCCAACTATTTAAATACATTTGCAGCTATATCAATTTTATATATATCTAGTCGTACATTAACAATATAAAAAACAATGATCCCTTGGTTGGGTCAAACTAAAGACTTGAAAGTTGGTATTTGCTGCTTCTCTGGTAAGCACTAGTCAGTCCACAGTCAGTATAATGTGTTATGGTGACATGACTTCCCTGTGGACTGTACATATATGTTATCTTGTGTACAAGCATGTTAAAAATCTGGCTGTTGTGTCAGTCTAGTTCAAAGTAGGTTTTTTTATTCATCTTACATCAACATATTCTAGTCCTGAATATGCATTTAACTTGCCACTGAACTTAAAACAGCTACTGCATGTTAATCTTTATCAATAGATTTATACGTTCAGAGCATACAAATGACATAACTTGGCCTTATATACCTTTTCTTCAGAAGTGAACTGAAGAAGAAAAGAAATTTCACACATGTGTTTAGAATTTAAATAAAAAACTTGAAATAAAAAAAAATTCTCCTGATAGTGGTAATGTCTCCTTTAATTTTGATATTTGGTTTCTATAGATATGAATGCAGAAAATGAATTTATCCCCTGTCATACATCAGAATTGGGCAATTTTGGGGGAAATTCTGGCACGAAGTGCAACGTGTAAGTAATATTTTTTTTTTTATTGAAATTTGGAAATTTGACATATTTTTTACTGGGTATAGAGTAGAACATTAACCTATCAGGTAGTAAAAAATAAGATGTTTTTAATCTGGAGACAAAGAAACTAAAATTAATCAACTTTGGCTCTCAATGTAGTAAGCGCTATATGCAATAGACAGCGGGACGTCAACATGGGCATAACTAGGTCAGTAGTTCCGTTCATTGGCAACATAGACTAATTGGTGACGTGATAGCCAACCTGTACGAAAAAATCCAGGTGAATTTTATATGGATTCCAGGCGGATTTTTTAGAGGGAATCCATTTAAGGTCCCCCTTTACGCCAAGAATCTTTCTTACATGGGTTCCAGGCGGATTCCAGGCGGAATAGAGCCGAAATATGCAAATTTATCCGCCTATCTTAGGAGGAAAAAATCCGTCTTATAAAAGGAAATAAAGCACTTGAAAATATTCCACCTAAAGAGGCGGAAAATATTTCCACCTAAAAGACGGAAAATATTTCCACCTAAAAAGGCGGAAAATATTTCCGCCTATAAAGACGGAAATAATTTCTGCCTATGAAGGTTAACATTTTAACAGTTGAAGGCTTTTCCATTTTTACAATTAAAAAAACTACTTCTTAAATTTGATAAAATTTTCATTTCTTTACAATTTCTGCATCAATTAACATTATAAGAGTCACAATTAATGTTTCAATGTCTTTTTAAAGTTTTTCTGTCCAAATTCTTTCTTGCATAGCTAACTTGCTCTTTTATACAGCATCAATTACTATAATGACACTCCTGCATACAACTGTTGTTTTTTTACATCAAGCATTGACATAATCTGAAAAAATATAAATTAAGGCATACATTAGAAAACCAAATGCAATTGTGAGGTCAATTGAATAAATTTACCAAATTTTCATGGCGCAAATTCAATCGTCTTTATTAAACAGATAATCTGCAAGCTGATAAAAAAAATATCCCTTACTATAGCTAAACAAAAATTGCATGCTGAAAGCAGAATTTTGAACCATGTTAAAAAATGATTTTAAATGCAATATATCATGTTTAAACTATACAACGAATGTGTTTTTAGGAATAAAAAATAGGCAAAATCAATATATAATAAAACATGTAGCTGTACCAAGAGACCAAATACATGTACATACCAATAGCTTTGGCTAGCTGATGTTTTTTTAAGGTGCACTCTTTTTGCATTTGTCATGGCTTTTCTTGAACTCGCCTGTCACCTTGGATGTCTGATGTCAGTGCAACAACTTAACCATCTGTAAAAAATCAAATACATGAACTATAAAGTATTATTCATAAAAAAATGCAGTTCAAAATTTAAATTAAAAAAAAAATCTATTTTCACACGCGTAATTTTGGCACAACTTTTGGAACTTTTGGTCCTCAATGCTCTTCAACTTTGTTATTTATTTGGCCTTTCAATTATTTTGATTTGAGCATCACTGATGAGTCTTTTATAGACGAAATGCACGTCTGGCCTAATAGAAATTATAAGCCTGGTACCTTTGATATGTATAATAATTATAAAGAGTGTTGAAATTCTTAGTTACATAATTTGTAAGGCAATCATTTTTTTAGTTGTAAATAAGGACATTTTTTGGTAGATTTATAAACTCCATTTCAAGGAGTTGTAGCAACCAAATTTCCGCCATCAGTCTTTATATAAGAAACAATGTGAATCAGCAAGCAACATAAGGCAGAAGGTGGTAATTTAGCTTTACAAATATATTTGCATTTGGATTGATAATGAAAAAAAGGATCGCCTTATATCTAAATTGTATCTTATTTACACCTTTGTAAAAGTATGTAGACATTTAATTAATTCCCAAATGAAGGTTAAAAATATATGATATATTTATATTTCAAAACATTAATTTAAATGATAAAAAAACTTACCAATTATGATGACTTTCCATTTAAACTGTAACAACACACATAAGTTTTGTAGAATCTCCATCCAGTTCATTTAAAACAACAGTAATGTTTTTAGTATAACACCAACATCTTGATCAATATGCCAGAAAACAATAATGTTAGAGTCATCTCCTTAATCTGGTAACTTTTCTAGGTCTTCCACTTGCTTTTTTATATCCTCTGCCTTTGACAATAACATAATGAAACAAACTTTTCTCAATGTTTGCACAACAGCACCAAAATTTGAATCTGTGTAGCTGTCATGTGACCTGTGTGTATTTTCCTTGGCACTGCTACATTTGCATGGTCAGTTGGGGCACCATAAGGATTTACTCAGTACAGTAACTTAGTATAAAATTCTAAATTCATACGTAATATTCATAACTAGACAGGTCATAAACATATTTTGTTTATGAATTATGAAACATTCATGCAGATTCAAGGCTTATATATGATTCAAGGATAAAAGTATATCATAAGAATCATTTCACATTGAAAAAAATGTACACAGATGTTCCTATGTGTGGCCCCATTCTGAGACTGAAGTTAATCCCAGATGTTATTTCAGCAGGTGGCATAATACACAACCAGAACAGATAAAATGTTATGGAAGGACTATGTGTAAAGTAATTAATTGTTAAATAATTTGTATTTTAAAGGGATGAGGTCCAGGGCAATCATAATCCCTTTTAGAGATTCTAGAGATTATAATTTAAAAAAATATAATTATAATGACACACTTTTTAATATATATATATAATATATATAATTTGGATAATTCTTTTTTTTTAAAGAAATTCTATATAATATCAATATTTTGGTGTCAAAAGATTAAAAATTGGGTACAGAAAAAAAATATCAGTCCATCAAAAAATGGCCTTGCTAAGTTGTAATATATTGGGGCTTCAATGAGACAAGATAAAGGAATAGTCATTCTTTTGAAAGATCTTTGATCTAAGGAAATAATATATCCTCTAAAATATAAATTAGTAAAATACTTTGAATTCAATAATGATAGATTTAAATAAATTATATATTTTTCTAAGTATATTATGCTCATTTTCTGCCTAACAAATTTGAACAAAATTTTCCAAGTACAATTTCTGGCCATAAATTTGAAGAAATATTCTAAGTCCAATTTCCACCTAACAAAATTGAACAAAATCCATTAAGTCCAGCATTCCGCCTTTTATATTTCTGTTGCTACAGAATTCCTGTTAACTTAACAGGAAAAATGTAAACATTTCGTCTAAGGTTTATAATGATTCAGACGGATTTTTTCTTTATTCCATGTCCGCCTTAAATCTGTCTAAATAATTCAATTTTAAGCGGATTCCGCCTGGAATCCTGCTAAATTAAAGCGGAATCCACCTAATATTTTCATACGGAAGTGATGCATTTACCATGTTTACTAAAATGAATGCCAGAGATTAGCATAATAGGATAGAATCGTTAGTGGATTACATATTTAATTACAGACATCGTGGATAATCTACAGAATTCAATATTTCACTGGGAAAAACCATGGAACTAAGGAAAACGTGTGAGAAGTTCCCTGGGGTAATTGATAGCAACGACTGGGTATATGGGTTAGCAACACCCTGGGTTATGGGTTTTTTGATAACGGTCATTAGCCAATAAAAATCCAAGATATATTCTAAGCCTAGGATAATATTTAATCAAAAGTGTATTGTACATGTTGTAACTGATGATTTATTCTACAATTCATATTTACATTGATATCAACTACAAGTATGCTAATGCAATAATTAATTTTAATTTGCACCATGATTTTGGAAAGGGTGCTTAGCAGGCTGATATGATGTTTATCAACTGCTTCCGAATTTTATCGCATGCCTTTCCGTACATGGCATTTTGACGTCACTCAGCAAATTCTGGAAAATATATCTCAATGGTAGGTTTTCAGTGAAAAACATAACAAAGTTGGATGATAAAAAAAACAAATATGAGGAAACAAGAAAATACATTATGAAAAATGCAAAAAAAAAAAAAAAAATGAAGGCTCTATGAACCTTTGAATGTCATATCAGATTTTTGAACTTCTACTTGAGAACCTACATGTACTCAAAGGATCAATATATTTTTGTCCATTGTTGAAGCATACGTTTAAAAAGATCATAACATGTCATTTTTCATATCAGATGTATTATCAGCCCTTGGTCAATATCAGGTCCAGGAACACAGTTATCGTCCTTTGATTTTCGTTGTCTACTATGGACAGTGTATTAGTTGCAATTTTTTTCATACCCCTTCCAAACTTATTTCATCATGTTTTATGCCTCAAATAGCAAGAAGGGGGATGAAATTACACTGTAAAAAATTTGGTTCATGAATTTTAAAGTAAAGTAGTGATTTAGTCCAGCTGAAAAAGGCTAAGAATTCAAGACCCCCTTAACATAAAATTGTCCATATTTTCAGTTAGAGCTGATGATGTTTACTATGATTTTGATATAATTTGTCCCAAAAGTAGTAGAACACACTCAACTGTAAAAATATTATTGAAAAAGCGTAGGTGGGATTTTTTATGACCCACGCCGTAGTGGAGGGGGCATTAAGTTTTACCCTTGTCCGTCTGTACGGTTTCCGTTCTCTAACTATTAGTTGCAATTTTTTTCACACCCCTTTCAAATTTATTTCTTCATGTTTTATGCCTCAAATAGCAAGTATAGGGATGAAATTACACAGCAAAAAAATTTGTGTCATGAATTTTAAAGTAAAATAGTGATTTGGTCTAGCTGAAAAAGGTTAAAACTTAGTATGTCTGAAGCTGTCAAAAGAATTCAAGATCGACCCCTTTAACATAAAATTGTCCCAATTTTAATTAGAGCTGATGACGTTTTCTATAATTTTGATATGATTTGTCCAAAAAGCAGTAGAATACACTGTAAAAATATTATTGAGAAAGCGCAGGTGGGATTTTTTAATTTTCATTTATTGTCTAAAAGAAATAACTGTGTTCTCAGGCCATCATGCTGATATTGAAGCTTGGGCTGATAATACATCTGAAAGGAAAAAATGCCATGTAATAATCTGATATTATCATGATAAAGTGATGTGGGACATTCAGAACTTTTCATGTCATGCATGAGGGACAATCAGAACTCTAAAATTTCAAAAAGTGGGACAACCGGGAATAAACCAGTACAACTGATCTATGTTGTCATTTCAGACACATGTGATACACAAATATTATTAACTTTAAATTTGCACTGAACTTATTACAGGTTGCTTAAGCATGTAGAGAAAATGTGGTACCTAAATGAATGGATTTTAGTAAGTAATATTACTATGATATATTATCACTGTCAAATGTTATATTACCAAATTGTAATCCTAGCTTTTCAACAAATTCATGACCAAAACATATTCCTCATTGTTCTGGTCAACTTAAAATGTACTTAGCCTTCAGGCACTGAGCATTCATCTTTTTTTTGCCAATCAACCAACATGGCTGCCAATTGGCTAAAAAACAAAATAAGGGGAAAATGCATAGTCAAATTTCTTGCAAATAATAACAGATAGAGACATCTGAGAGAGGCAAAAATGCTTACAATTTCAAGATCTTCATACTTTCCATTCCCACCAAAACTTTCGAAGAACTCTAAAGAGTCACTTCCCTTAGAAATATGAATTATATTGAAAATTAATTGTTAGCACTGTCTTGTGTACAATACTTGCCAGATTTTTATGAAACTTATATCATAGGTTTATATCAGTAATGTCTTGGACAAGTTGAAAAATTAGTGCCGATCAATTCTTTAAAAAAAAGTTACGCCTTTGGAAATATTAATTATGTTAAGAATTGTGTTGTAAGCACTCCCACCTATACATTTTTGCCAGATTTTATCAAATTCATATCAAAGGTTTATATTAGCAATGTACATATATGTCTCATGGCAAGTTCAAAATCAGTATTGATCAAATATTTAAAAAATAAAAATGCTTTATTTAAATATTAATTATAATGAAAATTGCATTGCATTTACTCTCAAGCCTTCATTTCTCTAAGATCATGAAGATATTTATAAAAAGATTTGAAGATTGGAAATTTTTTTTTATGGTTATTGCCCTTGGACAGGTAAGACATTTTAACTCTGTTCTTTAATTAGTGTAAATTTAATGGGATGTTTCTAGGATTACACACATTGGTGACATTATTCATGTGCCTGTTGTGTTGTTGTATTTGAGTGCATGTTTTAGACCTATAACTTCTAAATTGTTCAATCATTACAATAGGATAGTTAACCAATTACAAATGGATTTACGATAATTACATTTGTATATATCAATCAGAACTTATTTATATCTCATTTCGTATTATATAACTAGAACATGTAGTATGACTGGTTATATATTATAAAATAGTATAGGTAAACAATAAAGGAATGGATTTTACATGTTTTGATAATAAATGTTCTTATCCAGCAGTATGTGTCTAAAAGAAATATCTAATTGTTGATCGGATCTGGATTATCCATACTATAGTTTTATCTGTATTAAATATCTTCCCTTGTCTTGGACAATTCGATTTCTCATTCTAACCAAAAGAATCTTAGCCACATCATAAAAGCAACCAATGAAAACAAATATTTGTTACGTAATAGTTTTAAGATGGCATGAATATCATAGGAAACTAAAAGCTTTGCACTGTGATGTGAACATGGTGAAACAAAAATGCATATTGTTGCTATGTGACCAATTTGTCGTTGTCAGTCGTTGTTAACTTTTACAAAAATCTTCTTCTCGGAAACTACAGATCTATTTTAACCAAACTTGGCCACAATCATTATTAGGGTATCTAGTTTAAAAAATGTGTTCGATGACCCTGCCTTTCAACCAAAAAATAGAACATAGGGGTAAAATGTAAGTTTTGCCTATTTTCTTGAAAACTGCTTTTAATAGAGAAAATCTGACAGGGCAGAAATGTTTGGAATGATGGGATCTTCCTATTTTCCATTAACTTCCACTCTGTCAGACAACTTTTTTTAGGGGTTATTGCCCATAAATGACAATTTTATCAACTTTTTAAATTTTTGCATATTATCTTTGAAATTATCAAAGATAAAGAGAAACTTTATATTGCAAAAATGATCAGCAAGCTAAGTTCTATAAAAAGGTCAAACATGGTTGAAATCGTCAGATGACCTCTCATTGGAGTTATTGCCCTTTAATGACGATTTTTATACACCCGTCAAAATTTTGACGGGACGTATTATGGTAAACAAATGTCCGGCGTCCATCTGTCTGTCTGTCCGGCGTAAACATGTTGCACCCTAACTTAAGAACAACTTATCCAAATTTCATGAAACCTAACATAGTTGTTTCTTATGATGGTCAAACGATCTGTATACTTTTTGGTGAAAATAGGATTAAAACTTTTTGAGTTACAGGACTTTGTAACTAAAACAGGGGTGTGTTTTTTCACATGTCGCTACCGTATCTCAAAAACAATTTATGATTATCGCTTAAAACTTTACACACTTCTTAGTTATATTAATCTAAAGATCTGTATACTTTTGGTGATGATTCAAAATTTCATTTTAGAGTTATTTTGTAAAAAAGGGGGTTTTCACGTGCACCATATCTCAGAAACTATTTATGATTATTGCATAAAACTTATCACACTTGTTAGTTATATTAATCTGAAGATCTGTATACTTTTTCGTGATGATTCTTTATTTTATTTTTGAGTTCTTGAATTTTTATTGAGCTTTTTGGTAAAAAAGGTACGCTCCGTACGTATCTCAGAAACTATTTATGATTATTTTTTTATAAATTCCTGATATGAGATTGAGAAGTTATTGAACTTTATTCTTTGAAAAAGCGACGGGCGTATCATGCACTCATTGTGCAGCTGTTTATTACTATTTTGTGAATTTTGCCTGATATCTGAAAAAAATATAATAGATAGATAGAAACTTAAATAGGCAAAAATTATCAGCAAGACAAGATCTACAAATAGGTCAACATGGTTTAAATCGTCTGAAACCCCTTATTGGAGTTGTTCTCTTTAATACTGATTTCTATCATTTTTTTTTGCGAAGTTGCCTATTATCTGAAAAACTATGTTAGATAGATATAAACTTAAGTAAGCAAAAAAGATCAGCTATTCTAGATAAAAAAAGAAGAGATTTCTGTCATGAATTCTATTGTAGTCCACATGGATGGAGAGTATCCATTGTTGAAGATGCACATAGACCTAGGTGAGAGACACAGGCTCTTTAGAGCCTCTAGTTTCAATTACCATAAGCAATAGGTCAACAATATTCAGTGTATGGAATAATTGTAAGGTATACATGTCTGTTTGACATGATTTATCTGACCTTGACCTCATTGTGATGGATCTCTAAAAATGTTAAGTTTATGTGATACTTGTAGTAAAACCTTTATCTTTAAGACTTTCAACTTTCAACATAAAATCAATGGTCAGTAAAACAGGCAGGACATTTCAGAGTGTGCACTCTTGTTCTTAGTAAGGATGGTTTTTCAGATATTTCTAATCAGATTTTTTTATAAATTTATATTAAAGGTTTATATCAGCAAAGTATTGAAGTGTTCCAAACACTCTCATGTCTACATTTCTTGTCAGATTGTTAGGAAATATGTATTAAAGGTTTATATCAGCAAAGTATTGGAAGTGTTCCAAACACTCTCATGTCTACATTTCTTGTCAGATTGTTAGGAAATATGTATTAAAGGTTTATATCAGCAAAGTATTGGAAGTGTTCCAAACACTCTCATGTCTACATTTCTTGTCAGATTGTTATGAAATATACATGTATTAAAGGTTTATATCAGCAAGGCGACAAGTTCCATGATAAGCATGATAAGTACTGAAACACTTTTACACTTGGAGGAGCTCTTTGAAAATTGAAATTCTAATGAAAATTGCATTGTAAGTGATTTCATGCCTACACTAGAATATTTATAAACAAGAGGCTGTCAGAGTGACAGCAAACCAGATTTTCCTGCAGAGGTCGAACCCTGAACAGTTGAACAAGTATGGACACTACATTTAAGCTTAAAACTGCTCTGAATGTGGATTGTGGTTGAATATTTGACACAGCATAGGTTTGTGACACAAAATGAATGTGGTCAAAGAACTGAAATATTTGAAATTGGACATTTACCTATTATGGTCCAATATCCAAAATCTAAGTACATTGTCAGAATCAGCATATCAAAGAACCCCAAAATTCAATTTTAATGAAATCAAACAAAAGTTTAATTTAGGACCCTTTGAACCACAATGTGAACCAATTGGATAAAGGAGCTCACAATCCAAAATCTCTCAATACATGGTAAGATTCAGCATTTCAAGGAACCACATGAATTCATTTTTGTGAATCAAACAAAGTTTAATTTTGGACCCTGATTTGGACCAACTTGAAAACTGGGCCCAAAAATCTAATATTTAAATACAGGTTTAGATTCAGCATTTGAAAGAAGCCTATATATATTTAATTTATATAACACTCAAACATTGTTAAAATCAGCATATCAAAGAACCCAAGAATTCAATTGTTGATTAAACGAAAGTTTAATTTAGGACCCTTTGTACCTCGATGTGGTATTATCTAACTAATAATGAAAATAAATACAGGTTTAGATTCAGTATTTCAAAGAACCCAATATATATTCAATTTATGTTGAAATCAAACACAGTTTAATTTTGGACCCTGATTTGGACCAACTTGAAAACTGGGCCCAAAATCAGAAATCTAAATATATGTTTATTAATAGACAATATAAGCTAAGTTTTGAAAGGAGTTCACCTAATCAAAAAAATATATATAGCATTCAGAAAATTAGTTTTTACAGAATAACAAACAATTTACAATTTACCAAAGAAAAGAAAAAAAATCAAAAATTTTATTTATCATTAATACAATGTCTTTTAAAAATCGATAAAACTTATCTGTAATTATCTTCAAAATGTCCAATAATGAACAGTAAATTTCTAACTATATTTACTCCTATATAGCTTTTAATCATCAACATTGTCGAATGGAAACATCTTTGACCAATTCAAAAATTGGTACAAACATGGGATCAAGTAACAGCTCATGCCAGTGCAGTGCATGCATATAGTGTTATACCTGTGTTTATTTTATTTTGACTATTTGATTTGTGCAATCTTATTATTAACTTGTGCTATGTTTTAGTTGTACTATGCTTTTAAACTTATATATGTCATTTATGGTATCTTACTATGCATTATATGTTTAAAATTGTATTGTTCATAACCTTTGTATATGTGTATTGTATTTTGTTATTAAGTCGATTTGAAAAGCTCACTAGAGCTTGTGTTTATGTAGTTTATGAAATATCGACTCTAAATTTAAATAAAACTTTGAATTGAATTGAATTGAATTGAACACTTAGAAAACAGTAAATTTTCAAATAAATCTGTCACTCAAGATAAGACATTAACCATATGTTTAGTAAACTGATAACAGGACATATAAACAGGTGAAAATTATCTATAAAGGCTTAGTGTAATCATGGAAGTATTATATTGACAGGAACTCCAACAAGCGGACTTCAAACGTTTATAGTGCGATGCCGCAAAATCGTTAAGTATCTGTTAATTAACTCGACATGTCATATGGATGCATGGGTTCCGATTAAATTTTTGGAACCTCGTGATTGATCGTAATTACGGAACATACCGAAATAACCGGATGTGTACTTAATTGTCAAGGAAATGACATTCACCGACCATGTCACTAAATGACAAATATGTCAGTTTTTACGTGTTTTGTTGCGTAAAAACAAATAAAAAGAAAGAAACGAAATCCCCACGACTGTTTTCACAACAAAAAAAACCAAAAAAACTGAAGAGTAAAAATACTCACAAGCCATAAACATTTCAGTTTAAGTTACAATCAATTTAAATAGTAAGATTTTTTATTCATGAGAGGGCCGTTGGCTAAACACGCATTACTGTTATACATATACATGCTAGGCTTGAAAATCATAAAATTATTTTAAAAAGTAAACGGAAAAGTTTTGATCAGCAATTATTATCGCGTTTTACTGCTAACTTTGACAAATATTTTAGTTAAGTGTTTACTGAAAGAATTTCCAACAAAATTTAATTCAAAAGTTGGTTCCTTTGATCGTAAAAATATCAAATATTTTGATTAATTGTTTACTGAAAGTCCAATGGCAAATATTTCATGCAATTCAACAAGAAACAAAAATAAATTGCTTAACATACGGTTTAAGATGTTTAAGAACTTTTAAGCATTTACACACATAAATAAATTCAAATTTGGTTCTCATGATAAAATTTTAAGAATAAAAAAAATATTATACTGCTTAGGGCCCATCATGGTGATCGTTCTTTAAATGCATCCAGAAATATTTAAAGCCATTCGTAAAAAAAAATCTGTCAGACGTCAGACTAGGTTGAATGTTTAAGGTTGTTTATAACTTTAGAATTATTATAAAAGGTGTAACAATTCATCTGTCTCGTAACCTGATAATGCTATGTGGAAGTCATCACGTGCGTGTAATTATTAACCTTACTTAGTCTTTAAAACATATTTGATAAATACGTTAATAACATTTTTCTACATTGAGACGATAGAAAACCATAAATAACCTTGTAAACATTCGATAAAATTTACAACCTTTAATTTAAATTTGAGCTATCCTTCGCCATCTTACACACTACACGCGCATCACATTGTTTTCCGCAAACACCCGACTTTAGGTACATGTAATTTTTAATATCGGATATTTCCCGATTTCCAAGTTCAATGATTAAAACATATTAAACAAAACTAAAATAACATTGCCCTCTTTCCAAATGCAGTTAATTTTCTTATGTCATTCTGTTAAATATGGACCGATTTTTTAGATCTTTTCAGCTTTTGCCTTCATTTATTGAACGGAAACGGGTGTTGTTATTCACTTGGCGATTCACAAATAACCACGGGAGTTTCCGTGTTTATTTACATTGGTAGGTAGATAAGACACTCGATACCAAATCACGTGATAAGACCAGCTTCAGTTTACAGAACAATCGAAGGCGGCATCGCAGATACCCACAAAGGAGTTAGCACGTACTTGACAAACTGAGTCGGAATCTTTTATTTTCTTAAAGAAATCAGTGGGATGGGAATGTGCTAATTTTTCGTTGGAGTTCCTGTCAATATAATACTTCCATGGTGTAATCAAACTTTATGTATATAATCAACAAATTCTGTTCAAAGGAAAATAACTCAATCACAAAAATACCACTTATGGATATTAAAAGGGCAATAACTCACAAACGAGAAAAGCTAAAATCGTGAAAATTGAACTTGACCTTCATTTAGTCGCAGGAAACAAGATATCTAAATTTGAAAAATTTTGTCAAAGGGTTTTCAAGTTACTGAAGAGACACTGTTTGGCAGCCGCCCGTCCGTCTGCCCGTCCGCCCGCCCTTTCGTTTTTATAAATTTCAGATTTACCGTTTCCGAGTTTTGGGGTTTTATTCATTAAAAAAGGGGGGATTTTCCAGTTTTCCGACAATAACTCAAGAATGCTTTCACCAACTTGCAAGAAATTTTGGTGAATTGTTTATATCTATTGACATGAGCTCCCTTTTGGATTTTTATAAATTTTAGATTTAACGTTTCGAGTTACCGGTTTCATTCATAAAAAGGGATTTTCCAGTTTTTGGACAATAACTAAAAAATGCTTTCAGCAGTTCTCATGAAACTTTGGTGAATTGTTTATATCTGTTGATGTAAGCTCCCTTTAGAATTTTATAAATTTTAGATTTTACATTTCTGAGTTATGGGGTTTTATTCATTAAAAAAGGGGGGATTTTCCAGTTTTTGGACAATAACTCAAAATGTTTTCAGCAGTTCTCATGAAACTTTGGTGAATTATTTATAGCTATTGATGTAATCTCCCTATTGATTTTCATAAATTTCAAATATGACATTGAGAAGAAATTGAACTTTATTTGTTTATAGTCTGACAACAGATTTACTAAGTATTGCGCAACAGCACAGTGTATTGCACAACAGCAAGAAATCTTTAATTGAATATAAATTCAATTCATATAACCAATTTCAAGTTCTTTGACTACATTTATTCAGAAACCTATAATATGTCAAATATTTAATTACATTCCAAATTCAGACCTGTATCAAGCTTGAATATTGTGTCCATTTTGCCCCAACTGTTCAGGGTTGGACCTCTGCGGTTGTATCCAGCTGCGCTCAGCGAAGCAGTTTATTGGCTTATATCTCTGAAACTAAAGCATTTAAAGCAATTCTGATATGGGGTAAAATGTTCATCAGGTCAAGATCTATCTGCCGGAAATTTTCAGGCGCAGCAGACAACCTGTTGTTGGGTTGCTGCCCTGAATTGGTAATTTTAAGGAAATTTTCCAGTTTTGGTTATTATCTTGAATATTATAATAGAGATAAACTGTAAACAGCAAAATTGTTCAGCAAAGTAAGATCTACCAATAAGTTAACATGACCAAAATTGTCAATTGACCCCTTAAGGAGTTATTGCCTTTATAGTCAATTTTAACAATTTTTCTTAAATTTTGTAATCTTTCACAAAATCTTCTCCTCTAAAACTACTGGGCCAAATAGAATCAAACTTGGTCACAATCATCATTAGGGTATTTAGTTTAAAAAATGACCCGCCTGCCATTCAAGATGGCCCGTGGCTAAAAATAGAACATATGGGGTAAAATGCAAGTTTTTTCTATTATTCTGATAACCAATATAAATAGAGGAAATCTGAAAAGCTTAAAATTGTTCAGAATGTTGAGCTCTACCAATTCTCCATGTACATCAAAACTGGCAGACAATTTCCTGTAGGAGTTATTGCCCTTAAATGACAAATTTTACCACTTTTTTCATTTTTGGCTATTATCTTGAAAACTATAATAGATAGAGAGAAACTTTAAATTGCAAAATGATCAGAAGGACAAGGCCTATAAATCAGTCTTACAGTTGAAATTGTCAGTTGACTCCTTATTAGAGTTATCGCCTTTTGATGACGATTTGTACAATTTATTTTGCTTTTGTCTGATATCTTAAAACTTATAATAGATAGAAAGAAACTTAAATAAACAAAATGATCAGCAAGACAAGATCTACAATAAGACAATTGGCGAAATTGGACTACGACTCTTTATTGGAGTTATTGCCCTTTAATGACGATTTTACCATTTTTTTTGCGTTTTGCCTTATATGATAAAAATTATGATAGATAGATAGAAACTTAAATAATAAAAATGATAAGGAAGACAAGACCTACTTACAAGTCAAATTTTGCCGATATAATTAGTGGACTGTTACTCTTTATAGGAGTTATTGCCCTTAAATTAGGAAATTTTGTTTACCCTCTTTTGTGTTTGGAGCTAAAGCTAAATAAGACAGAGAGAAACTAAACAGACTTCAATGATCGGCAATATAAGATGAAAAAAAAACCAAAGATTTTGTTATTAATTCTATTCTTGTCTACAATGTTGGAGAGTGTCCTTTGTTGAATATGCATATAGACCAAGGTGAGCGACACAGGCTCTTTAGAGCCTCTAGTTATTTTACTCCAACGGCAAGTCCTATAGTGCATGCATTCACCTTGTTTTTCCCCAAGGTGAATATAATGTAGTAGTACCCTGTTCTTTTATATTGTTGGAAATGTTTGTGAGGTGAGTGATTCTAACCCTGGTACCTAATTAACCTCTACTTATTTTAGTTTCATACAAACCAATCATCCCAAAATTGGACTCAAGGTAAGGCATGTGTTTAGATCACTAAAACCCATGCTAGTTTTATTAGTCCCCTACTGACGAAGTCGAAGGGACTTTAGGTTACACTCTGTCTGTCTGTCTGTCTGTCTGTCTGTCTGTCTGTCTGTCTGTCTGTCTGTCTGTCTGTCTGTCTGTTTAGACGTCAGTCCGTCAAATCAGTTTCCACACTTTTTTTCTTCGTGCTTAAAGATATAGATTTGATATTTGGTGTATTGTTTTATAATGACAAGTTACAGGTCAAGCTCGAATTTTGTTACGGTCTAAAGATTTTGTGCAGAGTTATGGTTGTTTGACTTAGAAAATTCAATCTAATAATCAGTTTTCCGCACTTTTTTTCGTCATGCTTGAAGATATTGATTTGATAATTGGTATATAGTTTAATCATGACAAGTTACAGATCAAGTTCGAATTTTGTTTTGGTCTGATGATTTTGTGCAGAGTTATGGTCCTTGTACTTAGAAAAATTCACTTAAATAATCAGTATTCCACACTTTTTTTCGTCATGCTTGAAGATATTGACTTTCTATTTGTTATATAGTTGACACCATGACAAGTTACAGATCAAGTTAGCATTTTGTTCCAGTACAATGAATTTTTAACCGGTAGGGGACTATGTATTGCCATGCAATACTCTCAGAATGCTTAAAAGTTGTATTTTAAAAGAATAAAAAAAAAAACTGTTGTCATACACTTATAAGTAAGCCATTTTTCTTTCTTTTTCATTTCAGCTGACAATATTAACATTGACAAATGGATTTGACAGGAAGTGCCCACATTCAACACAGTGGAATTTCACTTCCAGATCTTTTGGATGTCCAGACCATAAAGCTTACCTATGCTTATTTGATCGATTAAAATCAAATGGTGCAAAAATTGTATTCAAAGAGAAATGTGGCCTTGAAGACTTATCAAGAGAAGGTAAGATACATACCAAATTTGCTTTTCTTGAGGGAAGTGGGTAGGGTTTGAACTTTTACATACATACAGATATGTGCAAAAGTATGACTGTAATACTAAAATTTACCTTTTGCTGTGTGGATTCCCCAATCCAGTGACTCAATCTAATCGATATAATGACTCTCCAATTGTTTCGAGTTATATCCATGAAATTATTTGATTATAACTGGATATTTTAGTTTCTGGACAACAACTCGGGTATAAGTATTGATCTCTATGAAATTGTACCACAAGGTTTCATACCAATAAAGGAAGGCTGGGATTGATTTAGGGGGTTATGACCCAAACCATTTAGGAAGTAGGGACCATGAAGGGGCCAAAAAAATACTTTTCTAATACTTTGTATAAATTGCTTATTTCTTGATCAATTTCAATGGGGTTTAATTCAAAGTCTTGAATTTTTGGGGTTCTGAAATATGCTAAATTTAACAGTGTATTAAGATTTTGGTACCCGTTTTTAAATTGGTCCACTGTGATTGAGATCCAAAATTAAACTTTGTTTGATTTCATTAAAAATTTAATTGTTGGAGTTAATTTAAGCCCTGTTTTTAAATTGGTCCACATTAAGGTCCAAAGGGTCCAAAATTAAACTAAGTTTGATTTTAACAAAAATATAATTTTTGGAGTTCTCTGATATGTTGGATCTAAACATGTATTTCGATTTTTGATATTTCACCATAATAGGTAAATGTCCAATTTTAAATTTGTAAGTCCTTAAACCACACTTTTTATGTGTCATAAACCTGTGCGGTGTCATATATTTAATCACAGTCCAAATTCAGAGCTGTATCAAGCTTAAATGTTGTTTCCATACTGCCCAAACTGTAATGCCAAACATTTTTTTCTCTTCTGTTATAAACATACAATGCATATCATCTTCATTTAATTTTGTAAAAACGGAGGTGGTATGTGTAGTACATTAACAAACAGGGTATGAATAGTCAAAAAAGCTGTATGGTGCTTTCAATCAATTTTTACAAAATACCGTGAATAATGACCTTCAAGTAGGAATCCATGTGAACAAAGTTGCTAAAATGTTGCACAAAATTAACTTTTTACCACCCTTGAAGTAGACCAGTCCAATGTGAAAGAAGGGGATATTTGTTTTGTGTTATTTTCCAGGTAATTTTGAACAAGAAGATGTGGTATGAGTGCCAATGAGACAACTCTCCATCCTAGTCATAATGTATAAAATGTTATATAGGTCAAAGTACATCCTACAACACGGAGCCTTAGCTCACACCAAACAGCACGCTATAAAGGGCCCCAAAATTACTAGTGTAAAACAATTCAAACAGGAAAACCAACAGTCTAATCTATATAAAAAACAAGAAATGAGAAATAACCTCTGCTTTTGATATCTAAGTGGACAAACAATTTCCGTGCAAGTTAAGTTCAACT
Source organism: Mytilus coruscus (assembly GCA_017311375.1). NCBI lineage: Eukaryota > Metazoa > Mollusca > Bivalvia > Mytilida > Mytilidae > Mytilus > Mytilus coruscus. The sequence continues at coordinate 61,695,472 of CM029599.1, forward strand.
TATAAAACGAGAAAATTTTAAATTGTTTGTGGTCATCTTCTGTTACTTTTATAATAATTTTAAGGTTTTTTCTCGTTTGGACGGGTCAATTACATATTATGAAAATGAAACGACATATTCCAAAAAGTTCAAAAGAAAATCTTCCAGAATTATAAAAAAAAAAAAGGAAAACAAACTTAAAGAGCTATTAATGCAGGTTTTCGTTTCATAAAAATATTTGCGTTTCCAGATCTGTCAATTGTCTATTTTTAGGAACACAAAACCATGAAAAATCCATGGATTATTTATGAGATTTTTAATTAGTTTATGTTTAAATATAATACAATAAGTCATATAATTTGAGGTCAGACATTTTTTTATTTATGTTTTAGGGATGATGAATTTGATAGAGTAGGTGGAAATAAAAAAAACATGAAATTTCAATTTTATTTTTTCCTGAAAATCAGAAAAATGGGTCAGCAGATCTGTAAACCAACAAATTATAAAAAACTTGCCTTTAAAATATTGATCTTGTAATATGAGATAGTTCAATTTTTACTTTTCAATAAACAGTTTCTCTTTGAAAATCTGCAGTTGTTCTGAAAATCATTTTAGATAGCGTTATATTTAAGCAATATACATATACATGTGCTAACTCAAATAATTCATTTCCTCTCTGTGTCCGATTTTCTCCCACGTGAGACTGCAGATGGTCATATGATCCGATATAAACATAAATATAAATAAGGATAAAGAAACAAGCATGTGGAATCGTAGAATGTTGATTTTCTAGGTCTGTTTGAAATTGTTTCATATAGATGAAAAAATATGTAAATCATTGTTTTACCTGCCATAAAATGATTTTTTGTGATACCAATCAGTCAATAAAATGATTCTTCTTTATAGTGGTTCCCTTATTTCATTTTGTATGCCTGTTTATGGGACAAATTATGGTATACCTTTGTCCTTCCATTTGTCCGTCCTTCTGTCCATCCGTCTGTCCGTCCGGTCTTGTTAGCGCTCTAACGCGTACAATTCTTGCCAGATTTTTATGAAACTTATATCAGCAATGTCTTGGAAGAGTTTGAAAATCAGTGCCGATCAATTATTTTCAAAAGAGTTATGCCCCTTGGACACATTAATTTTATGGAAAATTGCAGCGTTAGCGCTCTCATATGTGTACAATTCTTGCCAGAATTTTATGAAACTTATATTATAGGTTTAAATTAGCAATGTCTCGGATGAATTCGAAAATCAGTGCTGATCAAATATTTTAAAAGTGTTATGTCCCTTGGAAATATAAATTATAACAGAAATTACATTGCATTTGCTCTGAAGCCTTCATTTCTCTTAAGATATTAATAAAAAGTTTTACAAGCAAAAAAAAGTGCTTTTATTTAGTTAATGCCCTTTTACCTTGGATAGATAAAATATGTGCAACACGGGGGACATTGGAACTCTGTTCTTTTATTTGTATTGCTTCTGCATTCTGCTGGTATTCTCCTGTTCAGACGTTCTCAATCTCCTGATATGACCATGATGACTGACCATGAGATGAATGAAACATTGAAAGAATGTTTTGAAGGGTAAAACTATAGTTATTAAAAGTTGTGATCTGAGACAAGAACTCCTGTTCAGACTTTCTCAATCTCCTGATATGACCATGATGACTGACCATGTGATCTATAATAACATATAAGTATCTTTCAGATGTCACATTGTTCCATGTTTTTTTTCTTCCAGGTTTCAAATATATATTAACACCAAACTTGTACCAAGTTCAATGTGCTGCAAATAATTACCAGCCATTCACTTTTACAACTAATGGAAATAGTCATTGTGTATTAAGTAAGTCCTTATGCAATGCCAGGGGACAGATTTTAGCTAAGAATGGGAGTTCCATTACTGACAGAAGTTGTAGATGTGATTACAGACGGAATTATGATTACATTATACCCCCAAAGGACCCCTGCTCCTGTAAACCAGCAGAGGAAGACTGCAGTTGTTACATTAGAAAATGCGATGATGACGAAGAGATGATAGCAGGTAAATTTAATATCAATGAAGTGTACAGTATAAGAATATAATTGCTATAGATTTTCAAAAAGCTTTGTTATTAGCACTTTCTCACCTGTTTAAGTTTATAGAAGTTTGTGCTTGAATTGGTCTGTCAATGATGGTTGTGTTATGGAGTACGTTTGTCTTCACATCTGACTATATCTCAAGATAAGTTTGTTTAAGGACATACAATACAGTTACAGGGGAGGTAATGACGTTGCTAACGTAAAATGTTATTTTTCGCGATGTCAAACTGTGACATATCAGGATTTTTATCATTGAGACTGATTTAACTTGAAAACGAGTTCATGGACCTCTCTTTTTTAAGATGACATTAGGTTTGATTACGTATGAAGATCATTTGTACCAGTTTTTATGAAAAAGTCACTCAAGATTTTATTTCAAATTAGCAAAATGATTAGATAAATATACAGCAAAAAATGCCGTTTTTTGTCTCGACTTGACAGAGTCAAAAAGCGAGACATAGGTATGCTGTTTCCGGCGTCGGCGGCGGCGTCAACAATGTATTAGTTTGTGATTAGGTCTAGTTTATGGTGAACCACTAGTGGTAGGTCAATGATATTTGGTATGCAGTTGTATTAGCATTGGCACATCTCATTACTATTGAGATTATTTGGCCCTGCCCCCTCAGTCATGGTCTATTGACTTTTAAACTTTGCTTAGTGTCCATGTATGAGTTTGTGATAAGGTCAGTTCAAGGGGAACCAGTAGTGGTAGGCCAAAGTTAATTGGTATGCAGTTGTATATATAAGCATAAGCACACCTCATTTCCATGGAGAATATTTGGCCCCGCCCCCTTAGTCATGGCCTATTGGCTTTGAAATTTTTGCTCAGTTTACATGTATTAGTTTGTGATTTAAGATCAGTTTAAGATGAACCGCTAATGTTAAGTCAGTGATATTTGGTATGCAAATTTATTTTCATTTGCAAGTCTCGTTTCCATGGAGATTATATAGCCCACCCCCTCATCATGGTTCATTGACTTTGAAACTTTTACATAGTTTACAAGTTAATGTTTGTGTTCAGGTTTGTTTAAAGGGGACTTATGATAAGTATTTGGTATGCAGTTGTATTAGCATTGACATGGAGATTGTTTAGCCATGTACCTCAGTCATGGTTCAATGACTTCGAATATTTGCATAACTTACATGTTAAAGTATTGCTATTTTAATTTCAACATTTGCATTATCAAAATTACAAACAGGCGAGACATATCTCTGTGTTAACAGTTTTTATTTTCTGAAGTCCTGAAACTTTGATTAAAATTAATTATTTACAAAGAATTGATATACAAATTTAGAACAAACTTAAAAAAACGAAATTTTAAGTTTATTTCTAAAATTTCGACCCCATTTATCTCTTAAAGTAGCACATGAAGGTATTTTTTTTATTACATATTTGAATTGCTTAGGTGAAAAATAGCTTGTATGCAAATTTTTGTCAAAACTTCACCGTGGGATCAAAACTGTATCGTATGCCCTTAAGCAAACCAGAATAGTCCAAATGATAATGACTGTCTAAAATAAATAAGTTGATTTTCATCCAACTTTTTTTTTTAAATGGAGTGGGTTGGAGGATTTTTTCTTAATTCTTTCATTTCATATGAAACTATTTTGTAAGGTGTTCTTAATATGTAAGGTTATACAATGGCTTATGTATATATGTTTGTATTCCAGATACATGCACAATAGAAATTTTAACTTCCAATCTTTGCAGAATAAAGCTGACCAAAAGACATCTAAAGGTCACAAAATATTTTTATAGAAGTTCGTGCTAGAATTTGTTAATATTGAATGTCCCATCTCGTGTAACAAGATTAAAATTTCATTTCTCTAACAAATAATGCAGTGTGAAAATTAGCTAAAAGTTGACCATATAACAGTGAATAATGATTAATAATTAAACTTAATACTTATAAAACTTCCTGTTTTATTAAACAACAAATGATATTATATGCAACAGCACTACTGTCAATTACATCAATGATCTGTCAAGACAAAGTAGTCTGCACTATAACAGCAGTTCTCCAGACAACTCTTGGTCAATCACAAGTCAAGAACCAAGTAAGTCAAACATATTTACCCTCTCAATAAACACCAGTATAAGGAGAGACAGAGAAATAAAACATAATGAATTAGTACTGACTTACCTAGGTAGCCTCCTCTTAGTCAACTCGTATGCACCTGAGCCAAACCCAGGTCCTACAAAATACCCATGCGGTTCTTGTGCCAAAGCAGTCACATGGAGACAAAAAGCAGTCTGCTGTGACACATGTGATGAGTGGTATCACATTAAATGTGAAGGTATTGATCAGCACATTTATAAAATACTAAATAATAGCAACATCTCTTGGGAATGCATAAAATGTGGCATGCCAAACTTTTCTACCACATTTTTTAACACCACTATTGAAATATCAAATAGCTTTGCAGACTTAAGCACAGATGATAATACATGTAACTTAGATCACATCAGAACACCAACTCTTACATCATCACCAATATACAAACAAAAATTGAAACCATTAAATTAAAAGCAGAAAAAGAAACAAAGTACAGTTCCACCTCTTCGAGTACTCACTATCAATTTTCAATCAATAAAAAGCAAAACGCCAGAACCTGATGAGATAATAGACTCATGCAAACCTGATGTTATCTTTGGTACTGAAAGATGCCTCTCAAATGACACGTCAGCATATGAATATATTTCACCATCCAAATACACCATCTACACTAAAAACAGGAAAGATGGCTATGAAGGTGTGCTACATGCAATCACAAACACACTACATCACAGGTGCCTGAACTAGACACATGTTGCGAATTAATATGGGCAAAATAACTCCAACAAGAAATAAAACCACCTATCTTGGAGCATATTATAGACCACCATCAGACAAAGGGGAATCACTGGAACATCTAAGTACCTCACTAAATAGGATATGCAAAATATCCAGTGCAAATATCATGCTCAGTGGCGATTTCAATTTAGGCAATATTGACTGGTCAAATTCATCAGTAATACCTAGCAAACCAGATCCTTCTCTTCATCAACACCTATTAGACATATTACAAGATCACAATCTCACACAGGTAGTTGACAAACCAACAAGAAATGACCGCACACTTGATCTACTGTGCATGTCAAATCCATCCCTAGTAAACAGAGTAGAAACATTACCTCCACTAGGTGACCATGACATAATCTTCAGTGAAATTAATCTTTCCTCTCGAAAGCCAAATAGTCACCACACAAAGTATTCATTTACAAGAAAGCAGACTGGGAAAAATTGGAAAAGATTTAAAAGAAACATACACACATATGGAAAACACAAATTAGAACTTGATATAGACAATATGTGGAATTTCTTTAAAACAAAACAACAGAAAGTATCCAAAAGCATATACCAACTAAGCTAATAGGTAATAAAACCCACCTACCATGGATAGATTCAAAATTGAAAAACTTATAAATAAGAAAATAAATTATATAAAAAGAAAAACATGATAGCAAACATATTAAAAGTTCAAACAAATTAAAACACAATTACAGAAAGAGATGAGAAATGCCTATTGGAATTATATCGAAAACATGATTTTTGACATTGAAATACATTAGAGCCTGAAAATCCGAGATTTAACAAACAACCTAAAAACTCTTTTCATACATAAAAGGCCAAAACAATGAAAACACTGGTATTGCACCTCTTAGGAGTGAAGGTTTACTTTATACAGATCCCTTGAAAAAAGCTAATATATTAAACGAACAATTTAAATCAGCTTTTACATCTGAGACTAATACAGTTATCCCTGACAAAGGTCCATCAACACATCCAATAATGGACAACATAGACATCAACAGAGAAGGCATCTTTAAATTAATTAAAAATATAAATCCAAAAAAGGCAACAGGACCAGATAACATTACTGGAATAGTGCTAAAAGAAAACATCAACACATGCACAGACATACTCACTCTAATTTTTACAAAATCAATGCAAACAGGAAAAGTACCTCACGATTGGAACCACGCAAATGTAACACCTGTTTTCAAAAAAGGAGACAAACATCATCCTGGTAACTATCGTCCAATTTCATTAACATGTATTTCATGCAAATTACTGGAGCACATATTTGCAAGCAACATCATTAAAAACCTTGGACCAAACAACATATGTTCTTTACGACTTACAACACGGTTTAAGGAAAAACAGATCTCGCGAATCCCAGATAATTTCACTTATTCACCAGCTGTTATCAAATAAAGGTAAAACATATACAAACCGATCTATAATCATCATGGATTTCGCAAAAAATTTGATAAAGTTCCACACAACCGTTTACTATATAAACTTAAATTTTTCGTGTATCAGATCAAGCTACAAACTGGATAAAATCTTTCCTTTCAAATCATTCACAAACAGTTATGCTAGAAAACCATTCCTCTGAAACATACCAGTTACATCAGGTGTTCCTCAGGGCACTGTATTAGGTCGATACTATTTTTGATATACATTAATGACTTACCTGACTATTTACATCACAGTCAAATCAGGCTCTTTGCTGACGATAGCATCATTTACCGACAAATAAAATCAACATCAGATTGCCTTAAACTCCAGGAAGACCTAGAAGGGGCAATCAAATGGGAACAAGACTGGCTAATGCAGTTCCACCCTGACAAATGCAACATACTTCGAGTGACCACAAAGAAAACACCTATCCATTTTATTATACGACCGCAAAAATTTTTGTGGTCGATATTGGTATGACGTTGGCGTCGTCGTCGTCGTCATCGTCGCCGTCGTCCGAAGACACATTGGTTTTCGCACTCTAACTTTAGTTTGAGTAAATGGATCTCTAGGAAATTTTACCATAAGGTTCAATACCACAAAAGGAAGGTTGGGATTGATTTTGGGGTTTTGGTACCAACAGTTAAGGAATGAGGGGCCAAAAGGGGCCAAAATAAGCATTTTGTAACTTCCAGACAATAACTTGTGTGTAAGTGTATGGATCTCTCTGACATTGTACCACAAGGTTCCATATCACAAAGGGAATGCTGGGATTGATTTTGGGGTAATTGCCTCAAAATTTTAGGAATTAGGGGCCAAAAGGGGAAAAAATAAGCATTTTCTAGTTTCAGGACAATAACTTGTGTGTAAGTGTATGGATCTTTCTGAAATTGTACTACAAGGTTCCATATCACAAAGGAAAGCTGGAATTGAGTTTGGGGTAATTGCCTAAACGTTTAGGAATTAGGGGCCAAAAAGGGGCCAAAAATAAGCATTTTTCTAGTTTCCAGACAATAACTTGTGTTTAAGTGTATGGATCTCTCTGAAATTGTACTGCAAGGTACCATACCTCATTGAAGGCTGGGATTGAGTTTGGGGGTGATGAATCATAAGGGGGTTCAAAAAATTGGGGGATTTTTTCCCTTTTTCTTCCTTTTCTTCCTTTTTTTTTTTCTTTAAAATTTTCCATTTTAAGTTGGTTATTTCTGATTTATATTTAAAAGCAAATAATAATGATATGGCAGGAGATACACACCAAACAGGATGTGTAAATTATTATATAATAAGTATTGTGCAATAGCAAGAAATTTTCAATTGCACAGTATTGCGCAATAGCAAGAAATCTTCAATTGCACAGTATTGCGCAATAGCAAGAAATATCCAATAGCACAATATTGCACAATAGGAAGAAATTGTCAGTTGTACAGTATTGCACAATAGCAAGAAATATTCAATTGCACAGTATTGCTAATTGCAAGAATATTTAATTGCACAGTATTGTGCAAAAGAAGATACTTTGTATAAATTGCTTATTTCTTGACCAATTTCAATGGGGTTTTATTCTTGAATTCTTGGGGTTCTTTAATATGCTGAATCTAACCGTGTATTAAGTTTTTGGATTTTGGGCCCCGTTTTAAATTGGTCCCCATTGAGGTCCAAAGGGTCCAAAATTAAACTTTGTTTGATTTCATCAAAATTGAATTATTGGGGTTCTTTGATATGCCGAATCTAACCGTGTATTTAGATTCTTAATTTTTGGTCCCGTTTTCTCATTAAGGTCCAAAGGGTCCAAAATTAAACTTAGTTTGATTTTAACAAAAATTGAATATTTAGGGTTCTTTGATAAGCTGAATCTAATCATGTATTTAGATTTTTGATTATGGGCCCAGTTTTCAAGTTGGTCCAAATTGGGGTCCAAAATTAAACTTTGTTTGATTTCAACAAAATTGAATATATGGGGTTCTTTGATATGCTGAATCTTACCATGTAATTAGATTCTTAATTTTGGTCCCGTTTTCAAATTGGTCTACATTAAGGTCCAAAGGGTCCAAAATTAAACTTAATTTGATTTTAACAAAATTGAATTCTTAGGGTTTTGATATGCTGAATCTAAACATGTCTTTAAATTTTGATTATGGGCCCAGTTTTCAAGTTGGTCCAAATCGGGTCCAAAATTAAACTTTGTTTGATTTCAACAAAAATTGAATATATTGGGTTCTTTGATATGCTGAATCTAACCATGTATTTAGATTTTTGATTTTTGGGCCCCATTATCAACTTTGTCCACATTGAGGTCAAAAGGGTCCAAAATTAAACTTTGTTTGATTTCAACAAAATTGAATATATGGGGTTCTTTGATATGCTGAATCTAACGGTGTATTTAGATTCTTAATTTTTGGTCCGTTTTCAAATTGGTATACATTAAGGTCCAAAGGGTCCAAAATTAAACTTAGTTTGATTTTAACAAAATTGAATTCTTAGGGTTCTTTGATATGCTGAATCTAATCATGTATTTAGATTTTTGATTATGGGCCCAGTTTTCAAGTTGGTCCAAATTGGGGTCCAAAATTAAACTTTGTTTGATTTCAACAAAAATTGAATATATGGGGTTCTTTGATATGCTGAATCTAACCATGTATTTAGATTCTTAATTTTTGGTCCTGTTTTCAAATTGGTCTACATTAAGGTCCAAAGGGTCCAAAATTAAACTTAATTTGATTTTAACAAAAATTGAATTCTTAGGGTTCTTTGATATGCTGAGTCTAAACATGTCTTTAAATTTTTGATTATGGGCCCAGTTTTCAAGTTGGTCCAAATCGGGGTCCAAAATTAAACTTTGTTTGATTTCAACAAAATTGAATATATGGGGTTCTTTGATATGCTGAATCTAACCATGTATTTAGATTTTTGATTTTTGGGCCCGTTATCAACTTTGTCCACATTGAGGTCAAAAGGGTCCAAAATTAAACTTTGTTTGATTTCAACAAAATTGAATATATGGGGTTCTTTGATATGCTGAATCTAACCATGTATTTAGATTTTCGATTTTTGGGCCCGTTATCAACTTTGTCCACATTGAGGTCAAAAGGGTCCAAAATTAAACTTTGTTTGATTTCATCAAAAATTGAACTCTTAGGGTTCTTTGATATGCTGAATCTAACGATGTATTTAGATTTTGGATATTGGACCATAATAGGTGAATGTCCAATTTAAAATTTTTAAGTTCTTAGACCACATTCATTCTGTGTCAGAAACCTATGCTGTGTCAAATAGTCAATCACAATCCAAATTCAGAGCTGTATCAAGCTTGAATGTTGTGTCCATACTTGCCCCAACTGTTCAGGGTTCGACCTCTGCGGTCGTATCAAGCTGCGCCCATGGAGCATTTTATTATAACATGCACGGTCACATTCTTGAGTCAGTTGAAAATGCAAAATATTTAGGTATAACTATATCATCAAATTTAAAATGGAACAAACACATTCAGAATATGACATCAAAAGCAAATAAGACCCTTGGATTCATCAGAAGAAATTTAAAATAAACTCAGTAACCATCAAAGACCGAGCATACCAAGCCCTTATTAGACCAAAACTTGAATACTGCTGCACTGTCTGGGACCCTTACACAACAGAGAACATTAACTCCATAGAAAAAGTCCAAAGACGTGCAGCGAGATATGTATGCTCCAACTACAAATATACTGAAAGTGTAACAAACATGATAAACACACTTCATTGGCCAACATTACAAGAAAGGAGACTCAAAAGCAGATTAAATATGTTCCATAGAATAACAAACAACAAAATTGCCATACCACATACTGACATACTAATTAAAAGCAAATCAAACACCAGGTCTAGCCACGAACAAACATACCGACAAATTCGATGCAGCAAAGACAGTTACAAATTTTCATTTTTCAAATTATTATGAAATCAAAATATATTTTTAATCATTAACAATATTGTTAAACCAGGCATGCGCCAGAAAGTAATCATCAACCAGTTGATGTTTTTCTGTATATAAAGAAGAAGAGAATACAAACTTTGATACTTAAAAATGAATATATCAACACAAACAGGTCAAACTTTTGGTAATATTGTATGAATAGAAAATTTTGTTTATTTTTCACAGTCATTTAGGATTAAATTTGTTCCTAGTACATATTTCGACAAGTTTTTACAATTCTCTTTACAATTGCAACCAGTAGATATATAGGGTAATATTTATTTACTTCATCTTCATCTCCTTCCTGAGCAGGTTCAAGCTCATCCTTTCCATAAAAAAAAAACTTCTTTCAAACCAGCAGAATAATAAATTAATTCCACAATACAGTTACATGTCATGCATGTAATGTTTTTTCTTACAAACACAGTTTTCAAAACATGGGTTTCTTCTTCAAGATCATAAAAATGAGAAACCACAAATGTACTAAATATCAGTTAAGCAGTTTACCAGTTGTGTCCTTCAGACTCCTCTAACTACATGTACTACCTTTTTGGGGTAGACGGTACTCTAGGTTTATCACAATCTGAACATAGAACAACCATTTCCACATTCTTAGCATACTGAGAAGATGGAAAAAATGGTAATCCATGTTCAGAGGATGGTTTGACAGCGAGTGATGGTCATAATGTTTTTGATGTTGGCTTTCCATATAAATGATCAAATGATTTACATTTGTCACAATTAAGCAGCTCTTGGTCTGGAAGATGATAAAGACTTTCAAACATTTCATTAATTAAACAAGTTTTTTTCCAAACATGGCATGACTTTTTTACCAAATTTTTTTACATTAAAAATGTACTGATCAATTTTACAATGATCATTAAAAAAACTGATAAAACAATTTTCTTTTTTTGATATCCTGCTGAGTATTATTTGTAACTTTAATATCCTGGTCTAATTTTAATATTTCATATCTAAAATCAAATATTTCTCTCGCTATTGCAGGATCGAAGACCTTTAAGTTTTTATCTTTCCATTTGAGCCTTGTTATGACATTTGATAATAAAATACGTGCAGGCTGTTAGTTTCTTGTTTGAATTATTGTACATATTTTGTTGTTCTGGGGCCTTTAATAGCTGACTATGGGGTATGGGTTTTGCTCATTATTGAAGACCGTACGGTGGCCTATAGTACTTCTATGTCATTTGATCTCTGATGGAGAGTTGTCTCATTGGCAATTATACCACATCTTCTTATTTTTATAACTACTGAGTCTTAAACCTCTTCTTCAGCAGTAGGAGATTTTTCTGCTAGTTTTCTAATTTCACCCAATGTATTTCCAGACTCTAGTTCAAGATAGACTTAATTCATTTGGCTAGATTTTTCCAACTATTCTGTGGAGGGGTTCTTAAGCTACACAAATCATATCAAGATCAAATGAGCAAAATCCAGAAATCGTTCATTTTTTCAAAAATAAAAAAATCATGGCAAGACGATTTTCAAGGGGCAGGTGGGGATGGAAATCTATCAATTGATTTTAATTGGCCATATCTGAAAAAACTATAATATATAGATCCAAACTTAGATAAGCAAAATGATCATCAAGGTTGCACTTCTGTAAATATAGACAATGCTATTTCCCATAGGAACTCCCTTTACGGCTAAAACTGTGCCACTTTTACTATGAAGTTTCATAAAAAATTATATCCTAGAATGGAAAGTTGATATGCACTGACGCAATGTCGGATATTGCTACCATTAAGTGTAACAGAAAAAAATACGTTAAATTGGAACGTAAGTTTCGAAAACGCGCACCATTTCCATATTTTCCTTGTTGGGTAAATGCAAAGTATTGCACAAAAATATAAATGCCGTGTGAGGCCAATCCCATATGATTTTTATACGACCGCAAAAAAATTTTTGCGTTGTATAATGCTATGATGTTGTCGTCCGAAGACGCATTTGGTTTCCGGACAATAACTTTAGTTTAAGTGAATGCATCTCTAAGAAATTTTACCAGAAGGTTCAATACCACAAAAGGAAGGTTAGGATTGATTTTATGGGTAATGGTACCAACAGCTTAGGAATAAGGGGCCAAAAGAGGCCAAAACAAGCATTTTGTAGTTTCCGGACAATAACTGGTATGTAAGTGTATGGATCTTTCTGAAATTGTACCACAAGGTTCCATATCACAAAGGGAATGCTGGGATTGAGTTTGGGGGTAATTGCCCCAAGCGTTCAGGAATTAGGGGCAAAAAAGGGGTCAAAAACAAACATTTTCTAGTTTCCAGACAATAACTTGTGTTTAAGTGTATGGATCTCTCTAAAACTGTACTTCAAGGTTCCATACCATAAAGGGAAGGCTGGGATTTAGTTAGGGGTAATTACTCCAAGAGAGGGGGTTCAAAAAGTTTGGGAGGATTTTTTTTTCCAATTTTTTTTTTGGGTTCATATTTTTTTTCTTCAAAATTTTTGAAATTTCAAATAGCACAGTATTGCGCAATAGCAAGAAATCTTCAATTGCACAGTATTGCGCAATAGCACAGTATTGTACAAAACCACAGTATTGGGCAATAGCAAGAAATCTTCAATTGCACAGTTTTGCACAATAGCAAGAAATCTTCAATTGCACAGTATTGAACAATATCACAGTATTGCACAATATCACAGTATTGCGCAATAGCAAGAAATCTTCAGTTGCACAGTACTGAAAAATAGCACAGTATTGCGCAATAGCAAGAAATCTTCAATTGCACAGTATTGAGCAATAGCACAGTATTGCGCAATAGCAAGAAATCTTCAATTGCACAGTATTGCACAATAGCAAGAAATCTTCAATTGCACAGTATTGCGCAATAGCAAGAAATCTTCAATTGCACAGTATTGAGCAATAGCACAGTATTGCGCAATAGCAAGAAATCTTCAATTGCACAGTATTGCGCAATAGCAAGAAATCTTCAATTGCACAATATTGTGCAATAGCACAGTATTGCACTACAACACAGTATTGCGCAACAACACAGTATTTCGCAATAGCACAGTATTGCGCAATAGCAAGAAATCTGCAATTGCACAGTATTGCGGAATAGTAAGAAATCTTCTATTGAAAATAAATACAAATCTTTTAACCAATTTCAATGGGATTAATTTAAAGTCTTTAATCTTTGGGGGTTCTAACCTTATATTACTTTTTTGGATATTGGGCCCCATTTTTAAATTGGTCTATATTGAGGTCAAAAGGGTCCAAAATTAAACTTTGTTTGATTTCATCAAAAACTGAACTATTGCAGCTTTATGATATGCTGAATCTTATTATGCATTTAGATTTTTTATTTTGGGCCCTGTTTTTAAATTAGTCCATATTTAAGTTTGAAGGGTCCAAAATTAAACTTTGTTTGATTTCAACTAAAATTGAATTTTTGGTGTTTTTTATATGCTGAATCTAACCATGTTGTTAGATTTTGGATATCAGACCATTCTAGGTAAATTTAATGTCCCATTTCAAATTTTTAAGATCTTTGACCACATTTATTTTGTGTCAGAAACCTATATTATGTCAAAAATTTGATCACAATCCAAATTCAGACCTAATCAAGCTTGAATATTGTGTCCAAACTTGCCCCAACTGTTCAGGGTTCGACCTCTGCAGTCGTATCAGGCTGCGCTCAGTGAAGCATTTTATTCATTCTTAATCCTAAATAAACAGGCAGTGTTTTTTGTACTTAAAGGGGATAAAAAGCTGTAATTTTGATACTTTTAATCTTTTAAAATATTGCCGGGGTACTGTATACAAAGGAAGAAAATCTACAGTTTGGTATTGCCTAACCGGTATTTGCTCTTTTATACACCACTGGTCGTGCATTTCTATATTAGTTTTTAATTATGCAAGGATAAACCAAATAAATATGTGTTTAATATCACTTATAGTATTGTTTAAAACTTAATTTAGCGATTTGATAGTTTAATTAGATATCATCAAGTGCTGCTAAAACATTCATATGAATTTCTACGTTTAGCTTGATATTGTTCCAAGATTTAGTAATTTCGGATTCAGTTAAGATATATCTGGCAGATACTGAATAGTTAATTGCAAGTCTTTTGGAACAAGTTTGTGCAAAAAATTTTGCTTACTGACGATATCGAATATAATTTTAATCTAGCAGTAGATAAAGAGACAATGCATGTAGTTATGATACTGAATTTTTCTTACTTTTATTTTGATAGTCTTATGGGTTCTTATTCTTTGTAGGCTGCACATTATTTCGTTTTGTTGAAAGCAGGACATTTACAGTAAGCAGAGGAAGGAACTTGCAAATGCAGTTCATAACGTCCCTGGCATATTACGCTTGTGGCAGTGTCAAATCAATGTTAACGGACAACTTTGCAAGACATTTAGATTAATCCGTATTTTGTATAGATAACCTGTAATCTTAATACAATTTGGTGTTCCAATTACAATTTTTAAAGTACTTTTTATTAGTCCCCTACCGAAGAAGTCGAAGGGGACTTTAGGTTTGCACTCCGTCTGTCTGTCTGTCTGTCTGTCCATCCGTCAGTCCAGCAAATCAGTTTTCCACCCTTTTTCTTCATGCTTGAAGATATTGATTTGATATTTGGTGTATTGTTTTATCATGACAAGTTACAGATCAAGTTCAAATTTTGTTCCGGTCTGATAATTTTGTGCAGAGTTATGGTTTTTTGACTTCGAAAATTCACTCAAATAATCAGTTTTCAGCACTTTTTTTTCATCATGCTTGAAGATATTGATTTGAAAATTGGTATATAGTTTAGTCATGACAAGTTACAGATCAAGTTGGAATTTTGTTTTGGTCTGATGATTTTGTGCAGAGTTATGGTCCTTGGACTTAGAAAATTCACTCAAATAATCAGTTTTCAACACTTTTTTTGTCATGCTTGAAGATTTTGACTTGATATTTGTTATATAGTTTACACCATTACAAGCTTTAAAAAGATCAAGTTAGAATTTTGTTCCAATACAATGAATTTTTAACCGGTAGGGGACTATGTATTACCATGCAATACTCACAAAATGCTTGTTGATATAGTATTCAAAGTCGAAAGATATTCATCACAAAATTAATTCTCTGTTTAGTAGCCTTAAAAGTTTTGAGAAGGCATGAACATTTACTTCGGACATTTCCGCAAGACATTTCAAACCAATTTTTTTGAATTAAAGATGTAGCTCAATTTATTTGATAATTTGAGTTTTTGAAGATTGCATTTTGTACAAAACGATAGTGCATTCAATTTAGCAAATTACATGTTAAAAAATTTTCATTTTTCAACTGAAATCTTTCAAGCTTTCAAACCTAAATTTCCCCTGAGACATTTCTGTTCATCATATTCTTTTCCAAATATCTATGCAAATTTAAGATGGAGGCAGCCATGCAAACCGTTACTGGAATATATAACGTCATGGAACGTTCATGCAAAATTTCGAAGAGTTGCGTGAAATTTCGTGAATTTATCGAGTTTTATGTTTCGAGTTTGTTACATGGGACAACGTTAAGTAAACGTTTTTTCTGATAATCTGTGTCTTCCGATACCTATATACATTATATTTTTATTCTTTCTCTATCATAATGTGAAAATTTGAGAAACACTCTTTATTTTCATATTTAATTTGACATATTTATTTCAGAATTTCTAAGAAAAATTTTCCGTCAAATATTTACTTAACGTTATTTTCCTTTGTAGTACACGTACATGAAGCAATATCTAATGTTGCGTCACTACTATTTTATTCAAAGGTCAAAACATAGGGCTGTGCGGCATATTTTCAACATTTATATGCCCTGAACTTCTAAAAGTTTAAACTTATACTAAAATTTTGTACTACCGCTCCCTTCACTTTGGGTCTTCCTCAGAATTCAATTTCGCAGCTACCATGGGTATTTATACTGGTAACATTCCCAAGTAATGTCTCTATGAAATGAAACATAGAGATCATATCTGGGAACTAGTACGTAAAACCAAATATCTATGAATATTATATATCTCCCCAAAAGGGGTGTGGTTTGTGAAACTGTATTTACAACCCATACTAACATTTATTCAAATAGAAAACTCTTGAAAAACACTTTTTCTCACAACAATACTTATTTATCAGAATCATAGCCTTAAAGAAATCACTGAATATACTCTAACTTTTCTTTTACAGTACATTTTATACTCCCACCTCTGATTCAACTTTAAAAAAATTTGAAAAAAGACTTTAATTATTGTCAGCTTACCCTATGTGCATGTTTTCTGACATGAAATGTCTAGAACCTGTTTGAAACTATTCTTATAACAAATTGAAAGCATTTCAGAACACTATAAATGTAAAGTGTAGTAGTTAATCATTCCAACATTCAAGATTATATAAAGTATCCAATCCTGCTTCTGTCTCCAGTCCACATGTATGCCTATTTATCGATAAAAGTTCACAATTTCTGCCTCAAATGGTCAGTTTAGAAATCTTGTCACAACAGTATCATCTCTAACCATATGTTTAACATAATTTAGATAATGTATGAACAAGAAGTGTTTAAACAAAGCCATATTTGCATAGGTTGTATGTATGAAGTTACCAGTCTTGTATGAATTCATTAAAAGTTTTATAGAACTGACTGCTAACATCTGTTTTTTGCATAACTTCCAAGTTATTGTCTTCTATACAAAAGACCTTTATAATAATAAAATCATAGCATTTACAGGTTATATATCTGTTTTATGACCAAGGGGGTAGGGTAGGCATTTTTCTCTATTTTTTGCCCCTGGGGCCTCAAATTTGCTAAATAATTCTGCTGTTTCTATGAATATGCAATATTTAGTACATATTTAGGATAGAACACACTATTGTTAGTTTTATTGAGGTATTTTTGTATTTCTAGCTTGTATTTTTTTATGCCGCGGTCACAAAAAAGCACATTCAGGTGTTACGGCTTACTTTTGGGTTATCGACAGGACAAAAACACCCCAACAATAATATTCATCAAGGATCTATGAGTTTCAATGACTGCGAAGAGTAAATATAAGCACTTCTAAACAATTTAAATCACAAATATGCATAAATTATGAATTTACTTTGCATTCAGGGCTTTAAGTAAACTATGCATACTGTAAACTGTGAATTTATGCTGAGTCATCATATTTAAAGCCCAGGATTTACTCAATCTTTATGAAATATTTATAAAACTTTATGTGTGTTGGGCAAAAATTTAAAAAAAAAAGATTAAAAGAAACTAAAAAAAAAAAAAATGCAATACAAAGAAGATAAACAAAAAAAAAGATTTTTGTCATGAATTTCTAATTTAGTCCACAATGTTGGAGAGAGTTCATTCTTGAAGATGCACATAGACCTAGGTGACCAATATAGGCTTTTTAGAGCCTCTAGTTATATTTTTTGGAAAAGTTTTACTAGATAGAGAGAAGCTAAAACTAGTAAAAATGATCAGCAATTCAAGATCAGCAAAAAGTTATCTTAGTCATGAATAATATATTCTAGCTATATATAGTCTTTTGTAAATGTTGGAAATGCATAGAAATCCAGGTGAGAGACACAAGCTCTCTGGTTATATTTTCCATGTGTTCCTATTTTGTTAATCAAACTTGTCGTAACAGTAATTGTTAAATAATTTGGTGTATGAACATTTTTCTTTTTATGCCCCCGCCGTAACGGAGGGGGCATTAAGTTTTACCCTTGTCCGTCTGTACGTCCGTCCGTCCGTACGTCCCAAAGTTGGTTTCCGTTCTCTAACTTTAGTTTGCCTCAACCAAATGTTATGAAACTTATACACAATACTTATTACCACTAAATACAGATCAAGTTTGAATTTTGGTGGCGTCACTTTTACCGTTGTAGAGTTATGCCCCTTTACAAATGGAAAAATTGCTAAATTTTTCGTTTCCGTTCTCTAACTTAAGTTTGCCTCAACCAAATGTTATGAAACTTATACACAATGCTTATTACCACAATATACAGATCAAGTTTGAATTTTGGTGCCGTCACTTTTACTGTTCTAGAGTTATGCCCTTTACGCTAAATTTTTCATTTTTTTTTCTAAAAATATCAATCAAGAATTTTTTTTAAATTGGAGTTATCTTTCTTTGTCCATGATTATAGTTGAATCAACTACAATCAATGCTTTATACAATGCAATGTTTAATTTTACCTTCCACTGATAAATTATTTATAATGCATCTTCTGCATGAAGAAGTAATTTGATAGAATTAAATACAGTACTAGCTGTGTATTGATTCCTACACTTTTTCAAATGCTATATACAAAGGGAGGGAATTCAATTTCTTTTTAGTAATCTAAAGTGGAGGTTTAATCAGGTTTTTCTGCAAACCAATATCCCTAAGCCAATAGCTTGTTTCAAAATTAGTTGAGACTTGTAAAAGCATTTTTTAGTTTTTATGACAATAAAGGAGTCCAGGGGTTCCAGCAGTTCTCTGCCCTAATGAATATTTTATTTTTATAAAATATATTTTTTTTTATTAATAAGTTTTCTTTTAAATAATTTTTTAGTGCTATCACTTAATGTGCTATCGTTTGTTCCATTGATAATTTGCTTCTATGAATGTAGAATTTTGTTAACAGAATTATTAAGTTTCTTATGTCATTTTCTTCTGTTTTTGTAAGAATACCAAATAAAACCAAATCATAATTAAAGTTAGTTCTATTTCTGTCTTCTCAAATATCCAGGAGTTAAGGTCTTCCCATAATTTTGATATATACGGACAGCTAAATGTTATGAAATGTATATATAATGATTATTAACACAAAATTCAGTTTAAGTTCAAATTTTGGTAGCGTCACTTTTACAGTTCTTGAGTTATGTCGCTTTATAATGTTATATGCTAGCGGGGGGCATCATCTGTGTCCCTATGGACACATTCCCCATTTATTTTATTGGTTATGGATCTATATCTTCCTTCCACATAAGATTTAAAGTAGGACAAAATGGCAATCTTTTCCACTAAAAAATGTAGAATAACCAAGCTCTTTGATAATTAACAGGCTCATCTTTGAAGTACATGCAGAAGAATTTGAATATATAAAAATTTGAATACATTTGTCTCATTTGGAAGTTAAATTTTTAGCTAACCTGGCCCAAAGATTAAGTTATAGCTTTTCTCATCGTTTGGCATCCGTTGTCAGTTGTCCATTGTCCCTAAACTTGCTGTCTTAAATCATAATTTATATTGGGGTTTGGGGTATGTGAGCTCACTACATTTCTTCAATGCAAATATTTTTTCATACTATTTCAGATTACAGATGTTTAAAAAGAGTTGAGGCTATATTACCAGAAGATATAAAATGTCCAATAATCAGCAGGTATTAGACATAAAATGTTTAGTAAAAACATATATATAAATTTAAATACGTTGGGAATGCTAACTTTTATGGGTATTCATAATTTCACATGCTAATGTTCCTGCCAAAAGATTTGTTTGTTTACTTAATACTATTTTTATACGACTGCAAAAAAATTGGTATGATGTCATCGTCGCCGCCGTCGGCGCTGCCTGAAGACAGTCAAGACACATTTGGTTTCAGACAATAACTTTAGTTTAAGTAAATGGATCTCTATGAAATTTTACCAGAAGGTTCAATACCACAAAAGGAAGGTTGGGATTGATTTTGGGGTTATGATACCAACAGTTTAGAAATTAAGGGCCAAAAGAAGCATTTTTGTAATAGCACAGTAGTGCGCAATAGCCAGAAATCTTCAATTGCATAGTATTGCGCAATAGCAAGAAATATCCATTTGCACAGTATTGCGCAATAGCATGAAATCTTCAATTGCACAGTATTGCGCAATAGCAAGAATTATTATACCTCAGTATGTTTTTCTATTTAAAAAGAATGAAATATTTGTGCTATTTCATTCCACAGACTATTGGCCAGTCAATAGTTTCAAAGACTATTACCCCGGTCAATAGTTTTATAAACATATTTCCGTACTTTTTCATACTTATTTTCATTGGACAACAATGACGCCATCGACTATTCTGCTTGGATTTGTGCGCTGGCAACGTTAAACTCTAAAATATCGTAAACGGTATAATCTGTATGTATCTGTCTTAATTTCAAATTAATATATTACTTACCAGAAGCAATTAAAAAAGAAAATCTACGCGACATATTTTAAGAACTAAAACATAACAAATGTATGGTTTTGGTCTGTCGTCATCTTCATAATCCATAGCCAGAAATTAGTAGTACTTTTGCTAATTTATATTCATGATATGTAAATGAGAATTGTACCACGTGATAATAGTTTGAACTGGACTGGCTTGATATCATTAAAATCTTTAAAACACGAATATTATAAGTTGCCCGTCACAGAGTCCTTATTTATAATCACTCTGATATTTCCGTAAAGTTTGTCAGGCGGTCAAAATCAAAACAATGAACGCGAATTTAGTGAATTTTTCGTGTTTTCGTGAGTTTATGCTTCTTGAAATAGGGGCATTTTAACTTTACGTGGGAACCTAGAGTTTAACGACTACACACACAAGGTTTGGACTTGCTTATTCTTTGGACATTCAAGTTTCAAGTTTCATCCCCGCAACCTGTTTTTGTAATGACCTTGTTAAAGGACAATAACTCCAATAAATGGTCGTCAGACGATTTCAACATGAATTGATTTGTATATCTTGTCTTGCTGTTCATTTTTGCTTATTAAAGTTTCTATCTATCTTTTTGAATTTTTCAGATATTAGGCAAAAACGCAAAAAATAATAAAAATCATCATTAAGGTAGCTGGGGTGTCTTCTTCCATCTTGGATTTTGAAAAAGCAGATAACAATCTGTCTAGATCTTTAATGAAATGTGTAAATTTCTAGAGTAGTATGTAATTCATGTGTAAGACTTTTCATGTTAATATAGAAAATTTGCAAATTTGACGTTTCAGCCATTTTAGCCTGTATTTTATACTGCAGTGTTAAAAGCCTCTCGCTTCGATTTTTAAAATAGCTCAGGAACCTTGATTTTTTGCAACGACAGTCATTATGTTTCTTTTAAATGGTGTATATTGTTGTGTATATTTATTTTCTGTCCCCGCAACCTGTCTATCACTTAAATTAAAGTTAAAACAGACATTTTTTTTTCAAAATTCCCTATCATTTCAATATAATTTCCATGACCCGTATCCGATTTCTTTAGTATAATGTTTTGAAATAAGCAAAGTGGCGTTGATTTCTGGATATGCTGGGATTGCTTTGGTGTACGGTAAGATATTTTAGCTAGCGTTTATCATATGCACGGGAATTTTAACACAAGGATTCCTGGTCTTGATTACAGTAAATAAAATATTGACAAATACCACACGGGTGAAAAAAACCTGATAGTTAATCTTGGGCATGTCTATCTGACTATTTGGTTTTTTTTTCAATGGTGTATGTGGTCTTTTTAGAAAGTTGTTTTGTTCGGTATAATAAAACACTTAATGACTGGTTATGAGTGTAATAGTAAGTTTGTTGTCCTTTGATACCAACTATTGCCCTCGGCCGCCTCGAGCAATAGTTGGTATCTCAGGGACAACAAACTGCTATTACCCTCATACCCAGTCAATAGGTGTATAATATCCAATTGCACAGTATTGCGCAATAGCACAATAGTGCGCAATAGCCAGAAGTCTTCAATTGCATAGTTTTGCGCAATAGCAAGAAATATCCAATTGCACAGTTTTGCTAATAGCAAGAAATCTTCAATTGAAAATTAATACAAATATTTCAACCCATTTCAAATTTTTAGATCTTTCACCACATTTATTTTGTGTCAGAAACCTATATTATGTCAAAATTTGATCACAATCCAAATTCAGACAGTATCAAGCTTGAATATTGTGTCCAAACTTGCACCAACTGTTCAAGGTTCGATCTCTGCAGTCGTATCAGGCTGCACTCGTAAGCATTTTATTTTTATCTGGGTCATTGACCAATCCATTAAATAAGTTGCTATGCCAATGGACTACTATGTGCTTACAATTTGCCTAGAACACATATTTTTTAATTACATACATTACTATTTTTTCACAGATTGCAGGAAAAATATTTCATCTTACTTTTTCTTTTCATGTGATTACATTTACTTACCATGATATAAAGTATTACTACTATGCTCAGATTAATGAATAATTATTTCTGTCCTTAAGAAAAAGTGTTTGAAATAAGTGAACCATAACCACTAATATTATGGATAAATATACACAGATATTAGTCATTTGTTCATGAGACAGTAACCAAACCACTCAAAACCCCAAAAGATGAATTTTGTACTTGCATTCAGATTTTGTCAAGGGGGCTCCTGATCTCTTCAATTACATGTATCTCGTAAAATAGGAAAACCATTGTCAAATTTCTGTAAAATGCACTCACAAATCTTTTCTTTTGGCACAGAATATATATTTTGATTTTAACCTACCTCTGTCATTGTAAAGGTTAATAAAAGTCAATAAAAGGGTCATTGTCAAAAAACTTAAGTCAAATGCTGTGTGCCCTCAGAGATTATGACAAAATGTTTTCTATAATATTACCACATGCCCAGAGGATTGCACTATCACTGTTCTATTGTAAAAACTTAAGGTCTCAGTAATTGTGTAAAATAGTTTATGAGAATATAAGTTCATGCATTCTTCCTTAATTTTTGGGCAGGTTGGATCAAGTTCAAAACTCACCAGGCTAATAGCATGGTGATGTCAGGCGGGCGTTAGGGGAAAAATGGATACCTAATTTGTGTAATCAACTCCTAGAGTTTTTAAACCAGGTCCCTTCAACTTCACAGGAAGATTGTACCGATATATATGTTGAAGTTGTGCACTTGCTATTATGGAAGTGTTTGAGGAATTTTTTCTCATTTTTCCAGACTTGAGCAAAATTTATGAAAGAGGGTACAAGTTTTGTTTACGGGGGGAAACACAACGGGGACATTTACAATTGGTCTTTGTTATGTAAGCTCTACATATAAATTAAACACATTTGGATGCCAGCTTTCTGTTTTTGATATTTGACATTGAATGTTTTAACCTCATTCAAAATTTTAAGATTCTATCTTGAATAGTTTTTGAACACCAGTGAGATTAGTGGTCCAAAAATTGTCATTTTCAGAAGTTATGCGGTTGGGCTTAAAACTTTACATTATTTTTATCTTTAAAACCTTTTTAACAGTAAGTGTAATGATCATTTCTCATGTTTTCATTTACAGATTATTAAATGGTGATTAAAATTATTCAAACATTACAAAAATCTGAGCTAATTTAAGAATTTAACATGCAGAATTGTAAAACTGGTACTTCTTAATACATTTTTATGCCCCACCTAGGGGCATTATGTTTTTCAGTCTGTGCATCCATTCGTTCGTCCGTCCGTCTGTCCCGCTTCAGGTTAAAGTTTTTGGTTAAAGTTTTTGGTCAAGGTAGTTTTTGATGAAGTTGAAGTCCAATCAACTTGATACTTAGTACACATGTTCCCTATTATATGATCTTTCTAATTTTAATGCCAAATTAGAGTTTTGACCCCAATTTCACGGTCCACTGAACATAGAAAATCATAGTGCGAGTGGGGCATCCGTGTACTATGGACACATTCTTGTTTATTTTTTTTTACGCTTTTTCCTTCATTATCCAATATTCAAAGTACTGGTGTGACTTCCCCAATGAGTGAGCTTAGAATGTAATTAGGGATTAAGTATGGGTGTGTAGCCAGTGCTTTGCTTTTGCGCCAATTGGCATTTCATTTGCGCCACAAACCATATTTCATTTGTGCCATTAATACAGGTAAATACAGGTAAATAATATGAAAAATAGTTTTATTCAAAAGAGACTTTTAATTATAACTTTAAAACACAGTTTTTGATTGCATAATAAAACATATTCCTCTAAAATCAGCCATCGTAACCATAATGAAAGCACTATACACTGATACATTCTCAATAATAGACTTTTCATAATAATGTTAATAAACAGTTCTGTTATAAATTTACGAGATCATAAAACCTAAAAGAAAGCACTATACACTGGAGTAAAACAAAAAGTTTGTTCTGACGCAAGACTTGTAAGCAACAGCTCGGGTGTACTCATGTACACTAAAAAGATTCTTATTCACAATGTAACAATGAGTATTTTAACCTTTTTCGTTATATGTTACCTGTAAAATGGCGTAAATGTAGTTTTATTTTTTGGAACAAATGAAATATATATAACCTTATGTCGCAAATGAAAGATTTGGATTTTGCAAACATTTGGCGCAAATGCAATGCGCCCTGTGTTGCAATTGAATAATCATGTCAACTTTTGACAGGTGTTCAGTATAATAACCTCAGGCAGTGCTCTAAATCAACATGATCAATGAAAAGAAAATATAGGATTTAAGAGTTATTAAATTTTGATTACTGCTAATCAATTTAGAAAAATGTTCAAGGTCTAATTTCTTTTGTTCCTTAATATTCCAATTATTTTTATTTTATAATATTTGAACAGTGCATCTGATAAGCTTGCATTGGATAAACTTAAACAAACATTGATTTCAAACGGATCTTTAATTAATTAATTTACTTTTATTAAATTAATAAATGTTAATTACATGATAAAAGCTCTTGCCATTTTATTAGGTAAAGCTGGGAACAATATATATGTTCCTGGTTAAAGATTGCATGAAATGCAATCAAAACCCTAAGGTACTGACTTGATATCTAAATCTTCCAAGGTTTATCACTACATTTGAGATACACAAAATATAGTGTGCATTGATCATAACATTCTTTACATCCTATGAATGAACATTTCCAGAAATTTATCAACGAAATATATGCTCATATATTCAAGTCACAAAATGATGTTATACTTGTCCAGAAAATTACATGACTTTTGCAAGGTGCAGTATCTGTTTTAAAAATATCAATGATGTCATTGTTAAAGTCATCTTTAAAATTGGAGTTATCTTCCTTCGTCCTAAATTGTAGGTGAATCAATTACAACCAATGCTTTATACGAAGCAATATTTAATTTACTTCCAACTGGTTGCAATCTTTACCCTTCAGTGCTTACAAGCACTTTGATTGTTTATGACTTTAGAATTATTAAATTAAACAATTTGATTGAACAATCAATCTTATATTTTTTTTATCATTCAATAAACTTGAATGAATATTAAATACATGGTTTAATTGGTCCCTATTAACGTTTTTACCCTTGTCTATCTGTACGTCCAGCCATCCATACATACGTCCGTACCTCCAAAAATTGGTGTCCATTCTCTAACTTTAGTTTGTCTCAACCAAATGTTATGAAACTTATACATAATGCTTATTACCACAAAACACAGATCAAGTTTGAATTTTGGTGATGTCACTTTTACTGTTATAGAATTATGCCCCTTTACAAATGGTACAATTGCTGAATTTTTCGTTTCCGTTCTCTAACTTTAGTTTGCCTCAACCAAATATTATGAATCTTAAACACAATGTTATTACTAAAAAACACAGAGTAAGATTGAATTTTGGTGACGTCACTTTTACCATTCTAGAGCTATGTCCCTTTACAAATTTGAAAAATGCGGCATTTTTTGTTTCCGTTCACTAACTTTAGTTTGTCTCAACTAAATGTTATGAAACTTATACACAATGCTTATTACCAGAAAACACAGATCAAGTTAGAACTTTGGTGGGGTCACTTTTACCGTTCTAGAGTTATGCCACTTTTTAAATGAAAAAAATGCTGAATTTTTTCATTTCAGTTCTCTAACTTAAGTTTGCCATTACCAAATGTTATGAATCTTATACACAATGCTTATTACCACAAAACTCAGATCAAGTACAACTTTGGGTAACGTGTCACTTTTACGGTTCTTGAGTTATGTCCCTTTATAGCGTTACATGCAAGCGGGCGCATCATCTGTGTCCCATGGACACATTCCCCATTTATTTTACAGTGACCTAGACCTTTTAAATAATTTTTTACTTGATTTTTTCTTCTTTTTTTTAACTTTAAAAAGAAAAAAAAGGTTACATTTTTCACGATTTTGGAGGGATGAAAAGTGGATGAGTGTTATACACAACTGCATACTATACATGGCTAAATATGGTAACCTCAACCCAATACAACTGTATTTGAACATTATACAGGATTAATATGAAAACACCTATTAAATAACACTCTATTACAAGTGAGGGTGTGCTTATCACAACAACAAATGCATTCTTGTTCAAATATGCAAATGAAATCTTTAGGTTAGCATACAACAAAAGAGAGATTCTGTACAATATGTCAAGCTCTGAGTATGGTACTGATAACCATGCTTCCAAGTGTTTCTGGAATAATCATCATCGGTTACGCACACAAGACCAAAAGTTATGAAAGTAAAAATATAAAACATTTGGGAGCATTAAACCATTCTAATGAAGGACCTGATCAGTACATCAATCATGTCTTAAGGTCAACTTTGCCCGTGGGAGTTGCAATAGATAAAATAAGAGATTATTATTAAGTGTCTTCAAAATTGGAGGAAATAGATAGGATGCACACTGTCTTTGGAATTATTCTAATTACAGGCTGTTATGTTAGAGTAATGTAATTGTGTATTGTTTAGAGAGGAATTTGTTACTTGTGTAGGAAGAACAAAAGGTAATTTTATTTGATTTTTTATTTTGACATTTCAGAATTATACCACCCAAAGAAACAGATACAGTTTATAAGATACAGTTGCAGCCGGTTTCAGGTTCATGTAAGAATGCAAGAAAAAAGAAAACTATACAGCTCACTTGACCTAAAGGGTTAACATGAGCTTTCCCTTAGTGTTTGTTGTTCATTGACAACTAGTTGTCATAAAAGATTTGCAAAAATTGTCTGAAAAAAAAACCCCAAGTTAATTGATTTTGATCTTGGTCACAATCATATCTTTAGCTTGGTTAGGTTAAAACCTCATGCTGTAGTCCTTATCAAATGTGCCATCTCTTGAAAAAAAGATTACTAGTATTTGGAGTAAAAAATTCAAGCAAAATCTCTTGTTACGGTTATTTAGCTGCAAAACATTGGAAAAAAAGATACATTTGTTTTTACACTCTGCAAAATGTATAAAAAGTAGTGCATTAATTACATAAAATTATCATAAAAAATTTGCCAAATATATTTTTAACTTAAACCATTGCCATTGATCTACATGTATACTACAACATGCCACATGAATATGACAGGGTTAAATTAGTTTTATTTGTGATTTCAATCCTGCTCATTTTTTGGAAAGATTGGAACTTTCTGAATCTTTCCTAAGGCACCAGCCTCCCTAACAACAAGTAGCACAGGTTAGCTACTAAATCTACAAAATGTATACACATTGAAATATAGTTCCCTATAATTCTCATGTCTGTGTACATATGCACATATAAACTGTGAAAAATTTGGGTATATTTTTGGAGCAGTTCATTCAAGTATGTATGTCTTTAAGGTGCGTTGATGTGCAGGCTATTTTTGTCATTTTGATTAGGTAATTAGAATAATGATACAACACCTGTATGATTGACAGCTGTCATGATCACCAAACAATCAGAGACAAGGTGGTGCCTTAATTACAATGCCCCACCTCCTTAAATGGCAATCATAATTTGACCACATTACTTAAATCAATCTTAGTCTTACATAATTATACAAACCCTTCATAATACATCTCAATACACAAATATTTGACCTCATAATTGAATACACAAATGTATATATTAGATGTTTGATATATAGAAATGATAGATTTATTCATTGCCTATTACTTTTGATCTACACTACATAAAGTGATTTTGTAAATTATGTCTGAAAGATAAATGATCAATTATTTAATTAAGGATTAACAAGATCTTAAAAAAAAGACAAAATATGAAATCTAAATATAAATATATAAAAGGTATTCAAGTAAGGCCTGTAAATTACTTGATAAATCTGCAATAATCATCTGTAATTAATCAATAATTTAGGTTAGTACACTTATCAGTGATCGGCTTGAAACAGTTAGTAAAATTTTAAAACTTTTAATTAGAACAAACCAATATATTTTTAGTTTATTCCCCATCAAATGTCTGTTAACAATTTTAGTCATTTGAATATAAGAAGTGTATATATATTTTGCAATTAAGAAGGAATCCCATTTCAATAAAATAAGTTTTTTAATTTGTTTATGTTGAAAAGTACATTTTCAATGCCCTTTTCTGGAAAATACTAATACTTATGTTATAAAAAATCAAGAAACTAAGTCTTTGTCATAAGATGGTATACTAAATTACTTATGTATTGCAAAATAAGGGGCAATAATTCTTATTATTTATACTAATAGAACAACTTTGTTGCAGTGAGTTTGTGTATTTGAGTAAATATCACTTAAAAGATTTATTTGATTCGTTATCATTTCTTATTAATGTGGTATAAATTTGACATCATCTTCAGTAGTGAACTTGCAAGGGTTCACATAGTTATTATTTATATATGCACGCCCAATAAAATATTTTAAAAGTGGGGGGATTGCCTCCCCTGACTCACTGCAATAATGAATGATCTATGAATTATCAGAAATATATTATATACTATCAGATTATTCAATCCATCTTGTATGGGAAAGGATTTGTATAGGCGTTGCCTTTTGTCCAATCCCTTTGTTTAAATGTACGTTTGATATTTGAACAATAAAAAATATTTTGAATTCTGGAAAATATTTGAATTATAAATTGATTTAAATACACTCTACAACTTTTAATCTTCAGTGTCAAGTAATCATGATAATTGTTTTCAAAATCAATAAGCAATTCTCAGAGGAGAAAAATAGTATACCTATGTTTCAAATTACAAAATGCCCCAAAACAACCTTTTTAGATAAATTTTTTGACACATTCAAGTTCTTAGCTTCAAGTCTATCTGTTGGTCCTATGTCTTACAAGGATAATTGATAAACTTGATTTATAGAAGAATCTTTGTTTTTTAATTTCTTTTGTTTCAAAAGATAAAATGTAAAAGGTGAAACATGTAACAGGGAACATTATTTGGTTAAGATATAAACTGCAATTTAAACGAAATTTTTGTGCAAATTAAGGGACCCGCTATCATTGATTCACATTTAGCTGATTTTATCTACTGAAAAGTGCTTATCCTTCTAAAGACCTGCAGTTAATGCAATTGTCAGCAATTATAGTGATATATTAATGTTATTTTTTGTCCACACCGTAGTTAATATGATTTGAAATTATTCAAACTACTCTTTCAATCTTTCCTAGAGTGATCTCCATCATTTTGATTAATCTAGATTACTGAACTACCGAAAGGTATATATAGACCATACAGGCATACACTAAAAATTAGTGAAGGAAAAGCATTTTACTCTTGTGTTTTCACTACATTTAAGTAGATTGTAACTGAAGGTATAAAACTAGTAAAGCATTTTGCTCATTTTGTTACTGGAGATATACCACTAGTGAAACATTTTTAAAGAACTGTTCAATTATAATATTATTTTATTCTTAGGTACCTGGTCAAAGCAGGCTTCAGTTATCTTAATAGTTGTAGTCATCATTTATACAGGTAAATACAATATCATTTAAATTAGATAAGATAATAGTTATTATATCTTGGTATATTGACAGTATGTTTTTTTTCATAATAAAAAGAATGAAATATATGTGCTATTCCTTTCCAGAGACTATTTGCCAGTAGATAGTTTCAAAGACTATTATCTGGGTTAATAGTTCCCATTCATATTTCTCAAACTTTTTCATACTTAAATATTTGTGATTGGGCAAAAATGACGTCTTTGACTATTAGCATGATTAGTGTTGCTTGAACTGAGGTAAAAAAAACACATACAATCGTTATAGATAGATAATTACAAAAATGTATATGTGTCATCATCAAAATTTATTTTCAAAATAATAAATTACCTCATTGGAGTAATGTTTTTAAAAAAAACCCAAGAAAATCTGCATGAAAATTGCCTTATTTCGATAACTATAACAGA
The DNA here is from genome assembly GCA_017311375.1 of Mytilus coruscus. Taxonomy (NCBI): domain Eukaryota; kingdom Metazoa; phylum Mollusca; class Bivalvia; order Mytilida; family Mytilidae; genus Mytilus; species Mytilus coruscus. The sequence goes on from CM029599.1 coordinate 61,725,767, forward strand.
ACAAATGTATGTCTTGCCAGACTCTTTTGTCATCTTCCTCATTTGTGAATACTTTGGTGCACGAATATATATTTTTTGGTAGTTAAGCTGCCATATGCTAGCCCAGCAGATTTGCCTTTGCCTTGGATAGGTGCCATTATCCTTATCTAGCAGGCTGGTAGGTTATTTATAACTAATTGGATTTTTTTTCATGCTTTTAATTTTGGAACACAAAAAATATGTCTAGAATAACCTTAAATGATTGTCAAACAACCCAAAATTAATGGTAAGCCTTACATTATTTGTTTTTATCTGGTGTGCTTTTGATACAGACGTAAAAAGAACAATTGTAGGAAATATTTCATCACTGAAACAGTGAAACTTTCTATATAAGGGGTATGAATATTGTTTGCTGAACATTTTAACCTAGAAGATGAAAAGTAAATTTCAAGGATTTATAACTCACGTTTTTTTTTAATGCAACATCGTTTTCGTGAATTGTACCTTTTACTGTACTAGTGGTGTATAAACGTAGTGATATGTGGCAGTCATGCATTGATCACTAAATGCGAGGTTTTCAATTTTCCTTCCTTCCTTTTATATTATTCTGTTTTATTACATTAATGGCCCTGTCAAATCAAGTTGTTACAGTTGGATTTACTGGCTTCTCAGGCCAAGACATTGGTCATGTGATGAGTTTACCGTTTTTTTTTTTCTCATAGTTTTTTTTTTTTACCTTGTATCTTCTTATTTTTACTTGTATATAAATAAAACTTAAAGTGTTAAAATCCTGAGTGAATAAACTTCCATACACTTGTTATGCATGGAGGGTTATAAAATTAAAAAAAAAAATTGAAAAAGCATTTTAAGGTTCTTATTTGATTTATAATTGACCATAAATTTACCAGACATGCAATTGTGTCAACTTATTGGTGGTGAAGCAATGATCAAAGAGTTCCAAACACACTAAGTAGGAAATGCAAGTTGAGTTAAACAGTAAATTTCAGTAAAAGTATTGATTGCAGTTATATTTCGGATCTTTCTTGAATAGTTGTTCCATATTTCATATTCCTTCACATTTGTTACAAAACAATAGACATGGAATGGTTGAGTACTAGTATTGCATTTTTTCAAGAAATAAGAAAGAAAATTATTGATAATTTGCTTTCCTTTTAAACATGGAAATTATGAACTGCTTTCCACTCTCAAATACCTTCTTCTTCAACTTCTTGCTGTAAGGAAAACCTTCAACTTTTGAAAATTACTATCTACCGCATGCCTGTGTTAGGTTGCTTTTAAGTTAATTACATTTTTTCTTTTATTTTTAAACTTTACAATTTTCATTTAATTTTTAATTTTTAACATTTTTTTTATATATTTTTTTATGTTAAGATAAAAACAACAAGCAAATTTAGTTTAGGTGAGAGAATGCTTCATTAGTGAGTGCATCCTTATAGGTTGCACTTTGTAAATACAGCTGTTTCATAAACCACGCCTCTGTTGGGGAGATATATAATATTCATAGATATTTTATTTTGTTTTGTTTACGTACTGGTTCCCGGATATGATCTCTATGTTTCATCTCATAGAGACATAACTTGGGAATGTTACTAGTATAAATGCACATGGTAGGCGGTGGAATTGAATTTTGAGTAAGACATAAAGTGAAGGGAGGGGTAGTGCAGAATTTTAGTATAAGTTTAAACTCTTAGAAGTTCGGGGCATAAAAATGTTGAAAATATGCTGCACAGCCCTATGTTTTGACCTTTGAATAAAAAAGGTAGTGCATATCAACTTTCCATTCTAGGATATATTTTTTTACGAAACTTCATAGTAAAAGTGGCACAGTTTTAGCCGTAAAGGGAGTTCCTATGGGAAATTGCATTGTATATATTTACAGAAATGCAACCTAAAGTTGTCAGTGGAATTTTGGTATGAAATTTGATGGTGGTAGCTAGTTTATTCCAAACTTTTATTGTTTGGCTAAAGAATGAGAATTTAAAACTGTCTTTGTTGCATTGAAGTTGTCTGTATGTTTGTTGATGGGTTGATCTTGTTTTAGACTGTTTTTTTATGACTTTATCTTGTGATTGTATTGCATTTTCATTGTTTATGACTCAATTTCCCAAACTGTGCAACAATACTCTAATTTTGGTCTTGCTATAATTTGGTATACTCTTTCCGTTACTAATTTTGATTTAATTTTTAAATTTCAATGAATAAAGATTGATTTGCTTTTGCTGTTGTACTAGTATATGTTTGTTCCATTCGAGATCTGAAGAAAGTGTAATGCCAAGATATTTTGCTGACTTATTCTAGGATAATAGAAGTGTATAAATGTTGTTTTTATAGACTCTAAGGATGTTAATTTATCTTGGTGGAAAGACAAGAGATGGTCTTTTTCCCGTTTTATAGCTGCTTCGCAATCTTTTTGGCAGGTAATAGGCCAGTAAATGATGGTGTCGTCTTCAAAGAGTCTTTAATATTTGGCTGTGTTTTAGGTAGTCGGGCAAGTTGTTAATGAAAATGAGAAAGTATGGGTCCTAGTACAGTGCCCTGAGGAAGGTCTGATGTTACTGCAATTTTTACAGATGTTGTGTTTTCAAGAAAGACTGTTTGGGCTCTGTTGGATGATGTGTTATAGTATTCTAAGACTTCATAAAGTATTTTAATTGTCTAAAGGGGTTTCATCGTGCTACTATAGCTAGCTATATGTTCAAGTTATGGTACTTTGCATATTTCTAGATATTTGCTTAAGATGATTGTAAGACTGAGGTTATGTCAATGTTTTCCTTCAGTATTTTGCCAGCAAAATTATCTGGTCCTTTAGATTTGTTGGTGTTCATTTTTTTTGGTCTCCTATGCAATGCGTTGCGGGGGACATAGAATTACCGGACGTCCCGTCTTGTAAGCGCTCTCACATGTACAATTCTTGGCAGATTTTCATAAAACTTATAATATAGGTTTATATCAGCAATGTCTCGGACGAGTTCAAAAATCAGTGATGATGAACTATTTTAAAAAGAGTTATATATGCCCCTTGGAAATATTGATTATATGGAAAATTGCATTGTTAGCACTCTCAAGTGTGCAATTCTTGCCAGATTTTTATACATCTTATATCATAATATAGATATAAGAAGATAGATATAAGAAGATGTGGTATGAGTGCCAATGAGACAACTCTCCATCCAAGTCACAATTTTTAAAAGTAAACCATTATAGGTCAAAGTACGGCCTTCAACATGGAGCCTTGGCTCACACCGAACAGCAAGCTATAAAGGGCCCCAAAATGACTAGTGTAAAACCATTCAAACAGGAAAACCAACGGTCTAATCTATATAAAAAACGAGAAACGAGAAACACTTATGAACCACATCAACAAACGACAACCACTGAACATCAGGTTCCTTATATCAGCAATGTCTCAGACGAGTTCAAAAATCAGCGATGATCAATAATTTTTAAAAGAATTATGCCCCTTGGAAACATTAATTATATGTGAAATTGCATCGTTAGCACTGACATGTGTACAATTCTTGCCAGATTTTTATGAAACTATATTGTAGGTTTATATCTGCAATGTCTTTGACGACTTCGAAAATAAGTGCTGATCAATTATTTTTAAAAGAGTTATGCCCTTGGAAATATTGATTATATGGAAAATTGCATTGTTAGCACTCTCAAGTGTACAATTCTTGCCAGATTTTTAAACATCTTATATCATAAGTTTATATCAGCAATGTCTCAGATGAGTTCAAAAATCAGTGACGGCAATTATTTTTTAAAGAGTTATGCCACTTGGAAACATTGATTATATGCAAAATTGCATCGTTAGCGCTCTCATGTGTACAATTCTTGCCAGATTTTTATGAAACTTATATTGTAGGTTTATATCAGCTATGTTTTGGACGAGTTTGAAAATCTGTGCCTATCAATTATTTTTAAAAGAGTTATGCCCCTTGGAAATATTAATTTTATGGAAAATTGCCTTGTGAGTGCTCTCAAGTGTACAATTCTTGTCAGATTTTTATGAAATTTATATTATAGGTTTATGTTATCAATGTCTTGGATGAAATCAAAAATCTGTGCTGATCAATTATGTTTAAAAAGAGTTATGCCCCTTGGAAATATGAATTATATGGAAAATTGCATCATTAGCGCTCTCGTGAACAATTCTTGCCAGAATTTTTTAAAACTTAAATCATAGGTTTATATCAGCAATGTCTTTGACAGTTTCGAAAATAAGTGCTGATCAAATATTTAAATGAGTTAAGCCCTTGAAAATATAAATTATATGCAAATCACAGGGAATTTGCATTGAAGCATTAATTTCTCTAAGGTATTTATGAACAATTTTAAAGAACAAAAAAAAAAAGGTTTTTTTTTTAGTTATTGCCCTTGTATCTTGGATATATAAAATATGTGCAATGAGGGGACATTGGAACTCTGTTCTTTTATTATATGTTTATATTCTCCTTTTCGACTGATGTTTATTTGTTCAATTTTAGGATGTGAACTAGGTTCGTTCGTTGGTATTTCTGTATTTGCTTCTTATGTGAAAGCAGATTGAGATTGTTTGTTCAGAATGGGTTTTTTTTTCAGAGGGATTTGTATGATTGGGTACCTTTTCTTCATAGGGGTGCAATGCCAGTGTTTTCATTTTTGTGGCTTTTTATAAAAGAATATAGTTTTTTGGTTGCTTTTTGAAACATTGCTGGTCTGGTTCTTTTATGTCAATGTCAAAGATCATATATCGTCTATGTATGCTGAGTATGCTTTTCTCATCTTTTTGTGAAGTTTGGTCTTTATCTCTTCTTTGTCCCCCACGAAAACGTTGCGGGGGACATAAATATACTGTCGGTTTGTCTAGTCTTGTTAGCACTCTCATGTGTACAATTCTACGCCAGACTTTTATGAAATTTATATTATAGGTTTATATCGGCAATGTCTCTGACAAGTTCGGAAATCAGTGCTTATTATTTATTTTTTAAAAGAGTTATGCCTTTGGAAATATTAATTATTTGGAAAATTGCATCGTTAGCGCTCTCATTTGTACAATTCTTGCCAGATTTTTATGAAACTACATCTTAAGCGCTCTCATTTGTTCAATTCTTGCCAGAATTTATAAAATCAATGCTGATCAATTATTTTTAAAAGAGTTATGTCCCTTGGAAACAAGAAATATATGGAAAATTGCATTGTTAGCGTTCTCATGTGTACAATTCTTTCCAGAATTTTATGAAACTTATATATAAGGTTAATATCAGCAATGTCTTTGACACTTTTGAAAATAAGTGCTGATCAAATATTTTTAAAGAGTTATGCCCCTTGCGAATATTAATTATAATGGAAATCACATTGCATTTGCTCTGAAACCTTCATTTCTCTAAGATATAAATAAAACTAAAACCACCTTTTCATAAATTCCCTTGATAGATGCGTTTGTTCTTTTCAATTATTCAATGGAAACATGCATACATATACATACATCTTCTTAGACATTGGGTTGTGAGTTCGAACCCCGCTGGTGCGGGTGCACTTGACTCCAATCTTAATTGACTAGGAATGTCAGTTTTCCTATCGAAGGTCGGTGGTTTTCTCCGAGCACGCCGGCTTCCTCCACCAATAAAAACTGGCCACCACGAAATAGCCCAAAAGCAGTGCTTAAAAGTGGCGTTAAAACACCAAAAATCAAAATCAAATCTTAGACATTGAATCTTTAAACAAGCATACATATTTTTAGACAATTTTAAATCTGGTAATAAAACTCTGAAAAGAAATGGTATAGTGGTTGGGAAAAGTGTGTAGGATAGTGGAAAACAGAACAGTTCAAAAAAAAATTGATAACCAAGATTTTTTTTAAGCTGAAATAAATAATTAAACCATTGCTTCCATAGTTTTCTTTATAATATTTAAACCCTAGATTACTCACTACGTAGTTTATCCATGGTGTGCTAGCATATATTGTTTACAAAAAGTCCTAAACAACCTTTACAATCCAAAAAACCTTGTGCTGAGTTATTAAAGTCACACACACACGAGGTGTAATTGAACTGGTCCATATTTGCACTTGTTTTAACCAATATCTTTATTTTAAAACTTGTTTAGTGAAATCATTCCTAGCACTGCATGCAGTAATCCCCTTTCTATTTAGTACATACTTATAAAATATAAGAGTACATGGGAAAGGTTGTTGATTTTCTATAAAATTTCCATATGTTGAGCATTGAAACAACAAAAGGGTACATAATCCTTAAGTGTAAACTACTAACTCTGGTACCATTCATTGGTACGATTGTTCGTTAGTGATATTTTTCATATTGATTGTAAGTTATAAAAACAAGGCAATATTTTTAAAATATTCCATGATACCTCTGACATGTTTGCTCTTACTGAATAAATTTAATTTAATTTTCGATGCCAATATTAAAGTAGATTCCCATTTGAATGTGACCATTTTCATACTATTTGTTCACTAATTATGGGACTTAAATGGTAAAAACTTATAATGGACTTTTATCATATATCTCTTGAAAATTAATAAGTATAATATTTTACTTATAGGAAATTTGTATACATGCTAGTTTGTTATAGAAAAGCTGTTTTTTTTTTGGAATGTTATGATTTTCATATGTGTATTTATTTGGAAACAAATCAAAGCAAAAAAGTTGGGGAGAAGGGAAAGGTAACCTGAACTTTGCATACATCATGAAGTTTTGTCACAAAATTTGTCTGCACCACATGGCCAAGAAGCCAGGAATTATGATGGATGTCTAAATGACATGGATTTAAGCAACTTTAGTTCACATCACTACTTCAACAATGAGCAAAACCCATACCGTATAGCCGGCTATAAAAGGCGCTGAAATGAAAAAACTTGAAACAATTCAAACGAAAACAAAACAACGTCATGTTTTATGACAAACAATGAACAAAAAAATATAACCGACAACTACATTGTACTGAATTACATACTGTTAACTTGGGACAGGTACATATAGAATTTGGCCGGGTTAAACAGTGCTCAAAAATAATTTTCTAACATTTGTGGTCCAAATGAAAAACAGCAATCTCGCGTCATTCTAAAATTAACCTTCATTTTAAAATGAAATTTAACATTCATGATGACACAAGCTTCCACAATAAAATGCACAGGTAAATAAAAGAAAAACTTGATAGAAATCGTGTTTTCATGATCCTAGCAAAAATATGTAATTATAATTAGTATTGAATACTTCTTTTAGTTATTTCTGTACGGTTGTAAAAGCATTGACCGTGCACACATTTTAGAATGAAGTGCTTCTGCGCTTCATACAAAATGTACTTCGGTCAATGCTTTTACACCCTAATAAATTTACAGAAAGAAGCATTCGATTCTTAAATGATAACTGATTAATTCATAGCCTGCATAAGACCACTCACTACGTCAGAATCATAGGGAGAAGTGATTTCTCATTTTGAACTGATAAGAAGTGGTGAGACTTAAAAGTGCATGTTTGCTCGGGGCGCTATAATGTTTGGTTTTTACAAAAATGTAAAGTGCCATTATGCATTCTATTAATTCAAATTTTGTATACAACCGCAAAAGGTCCTTTGATATGCTGAATCTAACCATGTGTTTAGATTTTTGATTTTGGACCCTGTTATCGAATTGGTCCACATTGAGGTTCAAAGGGTCCAAATTAAACTTTGTTTGATTTCATCAAAAATTTAATGCTTGTGGTTCTTTTATAGGCTCAAACTTACCATGATTTAGATTTTGGATATTGGACCATAATAGGTAAATGTCCAACTTCAAATTTTAAAGTTCTTAGACCACATTCATTCTGTGTCAGAAACCTAATCCAAATTCAAAGCTGTAACAAGCTTGAATGTTGTGGCCATACTTGCCCTAACTGTTCAGGGTCCTTCCTCTGTGGTCGTGTCAAGCTGCGCCCTGCAGAGCATTTTATTTCATATTGTTAAAATCATACATGAGAATCCAATCAAAGTAACAGTTGTCTCAGTTTATGTCTAAACTTTTCATTTATACATGCAGTAACACATTCATATTTTTTGTCATGTTTGTTCTTGTAAGAAACTACCAGCTAAATATCTGTCAATAATTACATTACATGTATGTTTCCTTATAATACGTTATTTTGATTAGCCAACAGCAATCTCGCGTCTTTATAATATTAACCTTCATTTCATTTTGAAATGTAAAATTCATGACAACATGAGCTTCCACAATAAAGTGCACAGGTAAAAAAAAGAAAAAACTTGATAGAAATTGTGGTTTCATGATCCTAGCAAAAAAATGTAATTATAAGTATTGAATGCTTCTTTAAGTTATTTTATAGGATTGTAAAAGCGTTGACTGTGCACACATTTTTAAAATCTTCTGCACTCCATATAAAATGTACTTCGGTCAATGCTTTTACACCCCAATACATTTACAAAAAGAAGCATTCAATTCTTAAATAATAAAGAAAGTTTTTTAAATTAAAAAGGAAAAGAAATAATAATTTATCAATTAAAATTCAATGAAGAAAATTATTCTGTTAATGAAATTCATTGTTTCACATTTAAAAGATATATAAAGGAGTAGGGCCACGAAGGGTTAAAACTGCCCTGTCTCAGAAATTGCCGAAATTACTGCAGAAGGATCACTAACTAGTGTAGTTCATAAAACGATATCATTTAGACTTGTAACTGTGTTTGTATAGTTTTCCAGGGCGTCAGAAAAGACCAAGGTACAATGGTATTTTAGCCATTTGCGCATAACGTTAAAATTGTTTTCATTAACGTTCTAGTAACTTTATAATCTTTTTACCACAAGATTTTTTTTACAAAATATTTCTTGAATCTCGTCCATATATCTTGTTTTTTTTTTTAACTCTATTAACAGAAACTCACTAAATATTAAGGTTTAAGCTGCACATAAGCGCTTCAATGAAATTTTGTATAAGTGGCCTGAATACTCGTTTTCTGTATTGATATTCACGAAATAGAAATTGCAGAGACTATATGTAAACAAACATACTTCTATATGCATATTGTTTGCGTTTACTTTTCTACATTGGCTAGAGGTATAGGGGGAGGGTTGAGATCTCATAAACATGTTTAACCCCGCCGCATTTTTGCGCCTGTCCCAAGTCAGGAGCCTCTAGCCTTTGTTAGTCTTGTACTATTTTTAATTTTAGTTTCTTGTGTACAATTTGGAGTTTAGTATGGCGTTCATTATCACTGAACTAGTATATATATTTGTTTAGGGGCCAGCTGAAGGACGCCTCCGGGTGTGGGAATTTCTCGCTGCATTGAAGACCTGTTGGTGACCTTCTGCTGTTGTCTGTTCTATGGTCGGGTTGTTTTTCTATTTGACACATTCCCTATTTCCATTCTCAATTTTATTCCATAGCATAGATTAAATTAAAAGTCATAAAGGATTTTAAAACATAAGCAATGAATGTCTTTTATTGGGCAGAAGGAATTTAGATTGAAAGCTGTAAAATATCTTGGGGAGCGAAGTACAGTCGTTAAAAAGTATGAGGATAGTTGATCACACCACATCATCTTATTTGTATATGGAAAGAAATCTGTGATTCACTTAAATACAGAAAAGTTTATTTTCTAGTAAAGAAGTAAAAGATGAAAACACAGATAAAGATAAACATTGTGTATAGCACATGTACTTCAATAATAATATAACACATTATAATTATACAAAAGTCATCAGACACCAGAATCACACCTGCACTCATAAACATCATTCTCATTCCGAACGATTACATGCTTACTCTCAAAGCAACATTCAGAATTAAACACTTGAATGAACAATAGTTTCATAATAATACTGCCATTCATATGTCACTGACCAGATCACATAGTACTGCTCTCTCTAATTGTACCTAAAACACATGAAATATGTAGTCACCTGTAACAATTGAAATATAATTCTTTCAAATGGTTCAATGAATCCTTTTTATATTTTCCCAGGACTTTTTTACTAGACAAAGTAATAGTTTAAAGGCATTGGCTATTTTGCCGGCGCCGCCAAAATTGAAAATATGTTATTTTGCCAACTCTTGGTAAGCGGAAGCCAGCATGCAAGTAAAAAAGATTTTGTTTACAGATATGCAATTCAAAACTGACTATTATTTCAAAACTAAATTCAATATAAACATTTTTGATTTTAAGCTATGTGATTGATTTTTTAGACTGCGTAACGTTTTTATCAAATCGATATGCTATGAGATTTTTGTTTTTCATTTTTTTACAGCATAGTTTAAAAATCTGAGATTTTATTCTTATGCATACATGTAGCATTAGACTGATTTTAGAAGTAATTTCAACTACATGTTTTGATATGATTTCATTGCTACAAATGGATGCTCAATAGTTTTTATTTTTATTCCTTTTTACAAATTCTTATTTTCACTTCGACTCATAAATGTTTTTAAACGATTATATGTATCTCAAATATTGTGACATTTATCTTATTCCACTATATGTCGAATAATAATTTGATTCTTTAATGTTGACAATGCACATTTTCGTAGTATTTTTCACAAGTAAATATTAAAATCCACTCTTTACAAAGAACCGGCAAAATAACAAATTCACTATATTGCCAGCGCCGGCAAAATAGTCATTGCTATCGAAATATGCTATTTTGCTTGTTTTAATGAAGATATTGTAATCAAAGACAACAAAATAGCATATTTTCTATTTTGCAGGCGGCGGCAAAATAGCCACTGCCTAGTTTAAAAAACTCAAAAATTTGACAGAATACTCATTCTCAGTTGTCCATTGTGGCTGATTTCATTTAGAGATTTAGCTAGATTCAATTAAATCTATCAATTATGTTTTAAAAGAACAAATACTTTTATTATTTTATGATTCGTGTTCTCGTTAAAGGGGCATTGGGTACGAGATATAGAAAAAAAAAAGATATTTTTTTTGTTCAATCATTAATGAAAGTGAAATAGTGAAATAATAATTCGCTTTAAGCAGCCAGTTTGGTTCAGTTTTGTCAAAATAAGCAAAGAAACGTCGCTAATGAATTATTCACTTGCAAGTGGATAATTCGACCTCATTAAATCCGTATTCATGCGAAGTTCAATTGAACACCTTAGCTAGAGATGGGTTACGCATGAACTAGGCGTGTTCAGGTATTAAAAGAAAAAGAATGTCAACATTGGAAGTGAAACAAGGGTAAACCATTTGGTTGACTGATTCGATCTACAAAAACTCATTCTTATTAGGTAAAAACGATTATTAACATATTGTTTTAAACTATAATATCAAATCAAACAGACCTAGAAAAATCCAATTGCACGAGTTTGCTATCAATTTATATCTTTGTTTATGTTTATATCGTGTAAGATGACAGTCGGTAGTCTTCAGAAGGTCGCCTCGATGGTTAATTAGATGGCTGGCGTCTAGACTAAAATACACACGAAATGCTGATACATACTATCGAATCTATGCATCGTAAATTGTTTATTTTATACTTTTTTTAATTTGGATATAGGTTTTAGTATGTTATAAGTCGAATATGAGAATTTGAGTCAAATCGGTGAACATGAATTTGACAGCTAATGCCCCTTTAAGTTTTAAACTGAAATTCTTTTTTAAGGTTTTCACAATTATCAATTTCTTCTTGACTAGCTTTTATCTCGTAATCTTAACTAGTCTGGCTCGTGGATAAAGTGTTCCGGTATTCTACATTACAACTATCATTCTTATCTCGAAAAAAGTTAGAGTGTTCTTTGATATTATTTTTATTATCATTTGGTCAAATTAAACAGATTCATACCTCAATCCGTATGAAAAAAAGAAGATGTGATATTATTGCAAAGAAGACAACTTTCAACCAGATACCGAATGACGTGCATGGATTCATTTAAAAACTAATAGAAATCCATGAATATCAGGTTTTTTTTAATTTTTTATTTGGCGTTGATTGTAATGCTATAATTGTACGTAAGCTGCGTCCATTGAAGTAATGTATTATCTATAGCTATAATTAATATACAAGATCAATTATTTTCGTCTATATATATAAAAGGAGATGTGGTATGATTGCCAATGAGACAACTCTCCACAATGTTTGTTTTCTTTAAAGTGAAATGAAATGTGAAGTTTTTTGTGAACTATTTCTCATGGATATGTTATATTAACCTGTAAAAATGTTTTAAGAGTTTGCTTAGTTGCAAAAAGTACGATATAAACAAATAGGTTTCAAAAAGATGAGCAAGAGGAATACTGAGATAAACGTCAATGAGACAGCTACCTAACAATGATAAAATTAATATTCTATTCTTCAACTACACTCTGCTCACTGTCACTTTTGTCCATGACATGTGGGATAAATGCTGCATCTTCAAGAGAAGCTCCTCAATTCTGGACTCCATGTGCAATGTCCAGATTATGTCTTGTAAACCCTAGATACCAGAGTCTAGAGGCAATGTGCGCAAATTAACGTGTTCTCGTCTGGAATATGCATATAACTTGCCGCTGGACGTTAAACAGTCATCCATCATCATGAGACAAACAACTCATGTAGTAAAATAGTGTGTTTCTTCGATATTCAATATTCTTTTTTTTCTTTTTTCCCAAAAAGTGAAATAATAGACGGGTACATATCTTCTCAAAAGATTTTAAAATCTTTAATCATTTATTTAGTTATGTTTAAAGTCATTATTGTACTGTAACTTTAGAGGAGATATGATTGATAGTTGTTTGACGAACGTCCAGTGACAAATACTTCATGCAAATTTATGACGGACAGCAATTTAGAGAATCTATTTCAAACAGGAAACAAGAAATTGCATATGTTGTCATTGAACATAAGAGAAAATTCTCCAAAAGGGGGGCAATAAAGAATCATAAGACCAATAAAATCATACAACACCATGAACATATAGAGGCAACAAAAAACAGCAATAAAAAAATATAAAAACAGGTAGCTACAGATTAAACATGAACCTCGGGCCATCACAAGAAAACGAAAAAATCAGAAATATAAAGATATCTCATAGATAATTTATTCATAGTAAGCAGCCATTTTTGTTGGTCACTTGTAAAATAGTATCACTCAAATTTAAAAGAGACCACCAAAAGGAGACCAAATAAACAATTGCTCCTTGTATGCATTCTGACCAATTATGCACGCTATCCAGCGTGAATATCAGATATTTATTTGAAGTTACCCAAGCTATATGATTGTGTCGGATAGTTTTGTTTCATATTTATTTCAGTTTTCATTGAAAACAAATATTTGTTCTGGTTGAATGTCACGTACAGTATACACCATGCCCTCTCATGGCGTCGTAATTTTTATTTTAATTAAAGAAATATTGAAAAGCTTATTTAACCACTGTGCAATATGATATCAAAATTATCACGTGGTTTCTTCTTATGTCCTTTGATTTTCTATGTATGTTATTGTTCATAGTTCTGTAATTTATTTACACAATCCGTAGTAGTTATTTAAAATGTTAACTTGGCATGCCATACATGATAGAAAATGCGGACGTGAAAGAAAGCACTTCATCAAAGCGTCAACATGAGATTAGGCTACATTCCGCAGTTACATTTCGACGATTTAGTCTTAAAAAAACAAAATATGTGTATCTAAAAGGAAATTTGTATTGAATTTTTATGTTAACACCCATATCGATCTGCTGGATGTAGAATTTTACGGAAAAAAACTACGGCTCCAATTTAAAACTGTTATATTTTTGTTTGCAAAGCACAGTCTCAGACCGGGTTAATTATTACATGACGTGGAAATGAACTTTAAAATACTTTGCAAATTTTTATTTCCACCAATTTGTCTTGTTTTCTAATAAAAACAGTTATGAGGATGCATCTATCTATGTTTAAAAACCTCACCGGGTTGGCGGTTAACGAAGCTTCGCTAAAAACAAAGACTTGTTATTCCATTTTCTTCTTTTTTGTTTGTTATAAATAAAAACATAACAAATCATAGAATTTATTCTATTTTATATAGCAATTGTACAAGTTCTTGGTACAGTTATTTCGTCACAGAATCTATCGTACCTCGGAAATGGCGGCGTTGAACCAGGATTTGCTTGTTAGCAAAAGTTAAATTTCGATGTGGCCACAGGCCTCGACCATGCTAAATATTGTTGCAAACTGAGTCAAAGTGTCAAGCAATCAAAATAAGAGTAAAATTACTTTGGTCAAGGCCTGTGGCCAATGCGAAATTTAACCAGGAAGTGTGAAATTCTGTAAGAATTTGGACATTTTGAGCTTTCCGGTTTGATTCCGGGTATTACGTCACATTAATGACGTCACAAAAATATAATTTTATACTATAATAACAAATAACGATATACGTAGATATGTTTTAGCTATAAAGGATCCACCTTATTTCTCTTTTATTTTTTGTCACCTCACAGGGCCAATATCGGCATTTCGTGGCCATACTCCTTTAACTAATTTAAGCAGCTTTTATCAATAAATTAAACAATGCATTTACATGGAAATATACATTTAATTATAGGAAATCTAACCAAATGTCTGTTAAAGCGTGTGGAAAGAGTATTTTCCCATTTGGATCATTATTTTTCTGTCAGCTTTGCCATTCACGCGTTTGGATGGTATCATCAATTATGAATATGGATTTCGTTCACAGTAATTTTAAGCACTGTGAGACATTTTTATGAGCGCTCTATCATTCACTAACCTGGGACGGTGGTGTAATAGAACACAAGAACATACTGTAAAACTGTAAAACTCAGTGGAAAATGGTTAAACTAAAAGTTTGGCTCAAGCACAAAAAAAAAAAAAAAAAAAAAAAAAAACATACACAAAGATCGATCTTAAATAAATAAAATAAATAAATAAATAATCTTTATTTCAAGAGGATAATCCCATTAGTTAAGACTAATCTTCCTGAGAGTCCTCAAAATAATAATAACATATTTATAAGTACATACAATATTATAATGATATATTATATACAATATACAATTGTATCTAGATAATAATGAAAAAGCATATTAATTTGCACAATTGATGAAAAATTTGTAACATTTTGTTTTAAAAGATACAAGTGTATTACTCATTTTTATTTCATTTGGTAAACTGTTCCATATTTGAGAACCTGAATATGTAAATGTTTTCTTTAAAAAGTTTGTTTTTGGTTTCGGAAGATTTAATAGTTTTTCATCAGCCGAACGTAAATTATAATTCTGATTACCAATAAAATGAAAGTTTTCTTGTAAATAGTTAGGAACCATATCATTTAATGATTTAAATACAAGTATTGCCTTTTGATATTGAATGCGTTTTTCCACATTTAACCAGTTTAAACTATTAAACAACAAACTGGATGATGTCATTATGTTAGCTTCTACTATAACCCTAGCCAATTTCTTTAATAACTTATTAAGTTTATTTATTCCACTTTCATAGCAACTTCCCCATATATTGCAACAATAATCAAACAATGGCAGAATATAAGCATTAAAATAAATAATACGTATATGCATAGGTAAATATTTTGATATTGTACATGACATTTTATCTATTTGCTCATTCCAATTTAGGTTTTTGTCGATATATAAACCGAGAAGTTTTTCACAATCTACATTCTCTATTTGTTCATCTGAAATTTTGATATCTAAACTGTTCCCAGTTGAATAAAGCCTCTGTTTTGAACCAATAATCATTGATTTACACTTTTTGGCATTTAGTTTCATACAATTTTGCGAACACCAGTTTTCAATTACATGAATATCATTTTGAAGGTTAGCAGTTAACTGAAGTACATTATTACCTTTACTATGTAATGTAGAATCATCTGCATATAAATCTATTAATGAATTTTCTATGTTCAGTGGTAAATCATTGATATATAAAATAAATAACAGAGGGCCAAGGATAGAGCCTTGTGGTACACCAGTTTTTATGCATTTAGTATTAGACATGACGTTATTGACCTTAACTTGTTGACTTCGTTCAAACAAGTATGACTTAAACCAGTCTAGTGTACAGTTTGAAACATTATAATATTCAAGCTTTTTTAATAAAAAAATATGATTAACCAGATCAAAAGCTTTCTTTAAATCTAAAAATATAACTTCGTTTATTTCTCCATTATCTATATTTGCTAACCATTCATCTACTAATTTAGTTAGTGCAGTTGTGCACGAATGTTTAGGTCTGAAACCTGACTGTGTAGTATTAAGAAGGTCATTACTATTTAAATATATATACAAACTATCAGCTATATGTCGTTCTATGATTTTGGAGAGACAAGGCAAAACTGCTATTGGTCTATAATTATCAGGATTACAAGCATCGCCACTTTTAAAATTGGGCAAACTCTTGCAGTTTTAAAATACTTGAAATTTACCACATTTGATGCTTAGATTAATTAAATATGTTAAAGCTGGTGCAATGACATCGCTGCACATACTCAAAATATTTGGTCCAACATCATCTAAACCAGTTGCTTTAGACTTGTCAAGTTTTTTTAAATACATTTTTACATCTAAAATACTCATTTCTGGTATGATGAATTTTTCACTACCCCTTTGTAACTTTGATTTCACAAATTTGTTGAGTACATCGAAACTTGGACCTTCATCATTATTACATAACTTGTTATCAACTATACCTTCAGCAATATTTGTGAAATGCACATTAAATGTATTTGCTATATCATTATCATTTTGAATTACTCTATTTTTATATTCCAAATGTGTGATATTATTATGTAATTTTTTGGGATTTAGACTTTTGACATACTTCCAGATAGTTTTACTATCTTTACAATTTGAGATAGCATTTTGGAAATAATTTTTCTTTGCCTGTTCTACTAAAAATGTAACCTTATTACGCCAAATTTTATAATTATATATATCCCCAATTCTATGAAAATAATCTCTTTGGTGTCTAGCGCTATTTATATCAGAAGTCCACCACTCTGGTTGTTGAGTATTTTTCACCATTTTAATTTTCTTAGGAGCATGCTTGTCTAGGGTGCTCAGAAATAGATTATACCAATAATTAGCTGCTTCATCAACATCTCGTATCGATTCAATGAGATGAAAAGGAGTATTTGTTAAATTTTCAATAAATTTATTTTTATCAAATTGTTTGAATGATCTATATTCTATGGACAAATGCTCCATTTTTGATATTTTTGGGTTAAGTTTTCTTGTTACGCAAACAGGATAATGATCACTGACAGCATAACTAGGCACATTTACTTCTGTAATATGGTCTACATCGGTAGTATAAATATGGTCTATAGTAGTTACACATTTATCTGTTACTCTTGTGGGTTTATGTACAATTTGTTGTAAACCATACAAATTAATACAGTCCTTCCATTTTTGATTTCCGACAACTGTATGATCTATATGTGAATAGTTTATATTGAAATCTAAAAGTATAATTTCTTTATTTTCTGCTGACGCTTTTTCTATTTCTTTTTCAACTGAATCAATCCAAGATTGCAATGAACTCAGTGGACGATAACAAATGCCTATTAAAATAGAGTTTGTGTTTGGAAAAATAATTTCAATCCATAAAGATTCAATACTACCTATTTCTAAATTGATTCTTCTCTGGTGACACACTATTTGGTATGTACGCAATCACACCTCCGCCATCATTAATAGCGTTTCTATCTTTTCTTTCTATTTTGTAACCTTCAATTTGTAATGTTTCGGTACCAATTTCATCATTTAAAAATGTTTCTACCAAACCAAATATATCAAATAATTGTTCATATTTTAATAGGAATTTTATTTCTTCAATTTTGAGTTGTAAATGTTGAATATTTAAACAACCTAGTTTAAACCCTTTTTTAAGTAACCAACTTGCTTCATTATTTCTACTTCTATATACAGAACTAAGTGTTTTATTTTGACTCTTTCTATTTCTCTTTTGAGATTTTCCCCAATTAATATTATTAATGTTGTTTATATTTCATGTACATTGTATACTACTACATTGATCACATAACAGATTTAAAATATTATATCTGTTTGAAAAATTAGAGTACTTGCAGTTGCTGAAAGATAGTTCAATTATGCAATTTAAAAATTAATGAATAGTCTTGTTCTCCCAGACTAAAATAGACGTATTTACACTTGTATGCAAATTTGTCCGCCATTACGTAAAATCACACAGGTTCCCATAAACTTTGACATCATAATCCAAAACATTTGACGTCACAATCGAAAAGTGATTGTTGCCTGACGTCAAAAGGTGATTCGGAGTAGATCTAAGGTCATTCGGAGGCAAAATATAGCTAAATACCAAAAGTGTAAATATGTTTATATCAATCAGTGCATATCCTACATATTAAGTGTAAAGACATTATAAAAAGTCAAGAGAAAAGCAAGATCTTGTGCAGTACCAAAATATAAGTACAAAATATGGACAGGATGTAGGACCATAAGTTTTTATAAATATAAAGCAAATACATATTTAGAAATGTTTTAATTATCCAAAACAAAACTAATGTTTTGTACCTATTAAAAATATATTAAAAATCTAGCTGCAGTGTTAATTGATAACCTTAATGAATAAGTTTATTCCAAGGAACAATAATGTACATCGATTGTATCAAAAGGCTTTATAAACAAAATAACTCTGAAAATTAGGATGTGATTTTCTTTTTTTTTAGGTAAAAACAAACTTCAAAATCAAATCTAAGGCTGGCATAAATTATATTAATATCTGACTTCTTTTTCAGTTCTCATTGGATTTCTCTTCTTTAGTGGTAAGTGTATCGATAAACTTATCAATATCTAATTATAAAACAATTATTGAATTGCCTTGGTATGTTTCCATAAGCTATATGAAGAGGATCTTAGTGAAAAGTGGTCTAGTTAGTTAATGTGCTTTTCTACCTGTAGCAATAACATCAGTCCATTGCTACTGGGGTCTGTTACAGTTTTTGATTTACATATATTAATAGACTCCAAAAGCTATGACAGACATGATGCATTTAGTCTATATATATAATGGTTTATTTCCAAGTATAAATTAACCAAGTCAATGCCATTACATGTGTATTGTGTATACATACATGTTTAACAGTTATTTCCCTTTTAAAGAGAGTGTCCTCTACTACGGACTCCTTCTAGAGAGCACATCAGTATCACATAAACTGCTGAGTAAGAAGTATATGCATCTATTAACAGAAATAAATTATAAACTGTACACCCACCATTATGAAACGGTAAACAATTATCAGGTGAGTGCGAGAATTAGTTACAATTATAATTCCTTCTGGTATATCTGAAGTTTATATAGTTAGGTCAGTTGGCATTGACCTTTTTTATGGTTCAATTCAATTACTCACTATAAATGGGCACTCGTTTATAATATTATTGAGTGCTGAATTTGATAAATATTTTCTCCTCCATTTATTTCAAGAGGATCTTCCAATAACACTTCTATGAAGATTAATTTGGAAGGCCTAAAACTTTTCTTACCCATGACAGCTGCAGTGATTTTATAAAGGATTCTTTATGTGGTATCTTTACACTGCCATTCTCATGATTTTAGATAAGTATAATGCTTTTAGTTTTCCTCTTTATCATATTGAGAACATTTGCAGTGTTGTACACTACTTATAAATATGCACACAGGAATATTACCCCTGTTCTACAATTTAAGGGGAACTCTGTCTCAAAGAAGACCTGAATTGTTTTTGCTCTAGGTTTTTTTTTTAATAATTTTTTATAGACTTAGCCATTTATATTTTAGATATTCTAATAGTATTACAGGACAGGGGTATCCTTTTTAGAGTTCATTAACATTCCTAATTTTATTTTAGATCAGGTTTAAGGTTTTGGATTGGGTTTGTATTATTATCAGATATCATTTATAAAAGGTGATCAACACAATATAAATCTATTGTGCGGAGTGTATATGTCTATCTGCAGGGTTCAGTTGTTTTGACTTCAGTTTCAGGGCTCACTGAGCTTCAAAGTAAATGGAATATTGTAGGAGATGCAAAATATATATCACTTAAATTTTCACAGGTATTGCAGATGAGTCTGGGGGATCTATAATGACATATGGTAGGAACAGATAATTTGTAAAATTCTCACAATTATTGTTTTTTCTCTTCTATTTTTACAGTTCCAACTGTAAAAAACATTTTGCTGAAGTCAAAACTGCTTGTGAAAAGAAAAGAAAATGATTTTATGGTTTTAAATGAAGACAATGTGAAAATAGAATGTAATGTTAAGTCATACCTTCCTGTTCGCTCAGTTACCTGGAAGAAAGAAAGAAACGGTGATTCCATACAAATCGTTTCATCAGAGGAAAAATATGAAATAGTTTGTGGAAAAAACCCATATTTGAAAATAAATCATTTTAATAGTGATGATGAAGGAAAGTACAGATGTATTGTAAGAAATGTTATTGGTCTTAGGAACGAAATGTTTTGTAGCTGTATGAACTATATGCCAAGTGTTGGTTGGTTGACAAAATTTGTGAAAGTATTACAACATATTCCTGCATTCCACACAGAAGAGATAACATTACATACTTACAGTAGGTTGTCATCTTTTTGTTTTTAAAGAATATATAATCACTTCATAAATGCTTAATTACAGTACATATATCATAATGTCCTTTACACAATGACATTATTAAATGTAATTTAATATCCTGCTATGGAACGCCACAGCTGTCTTATGTGGAACTCTGATATAACTTTATGTTGTTTTATTATTACTTGATGATATTTTGTCTTTACTTAATATGGTTTTGACATTACGTAATGATGTTTTGATATAACTCAATATGGAATAGTCATTACTTAATGATATTTCGATATTACACGATATGGTTTCGTATTGACTTGATATAGTTTTGTCATTACTCAATATGGTTTTGTCATTACTCGATGTGGTTTCACCATTATTTAATGTGGTTGTGTCATTAGTCAATGTGGTTTTAACATTACTTGATGTGAATGTGACTTAACGTTATGTAGTTGTTTCATTACATGATGTGGTTTTGTTATTTCGTAATGATGATTTGCCTATTCTTTATATGGTTTTAACATTACGTAATGATGTTTCAAAATTTGACGATTTTACACTACATGATGTGTTTGTTCCATTATTTGATGAGGTAAAATCACGTGACCAATTCGGAAAAAACCTGTTCTATTTTTAGATAGATTTCCATGTTGTATGTGCCTTGGATGAGTGTGGCCATCCATCGAATTAGAGTTCAAATTAAAGTTCGGGTTACTGTTTGAGTTAAACTTTGAGTTAGTCTTCGATTTCGAATTCAAGTCGTTATTAGAATTAAAGTTTTAGTTAGCATTGAGTTTCGAGTTGGACATCGAGTTTGAGTCACATTTAACTGAGGTAGAGTTCTAGTTACAACATTAAATTTGAGTCATTTTTTGAGGTAGAGTTTGAGTAAGATTCGAATTTAAGTCTCATTTAGATTAATTAAGATTTTGAGTTGAAATTGAGCTATCTTATATGAGTTCGTAATTAAATTTTCTATCGCGGAACAAGGACTTTTGCTCGGGCTTCCGAAAAGAGGGCTCCGGGGTATGCGTACTAAAGATAAACAATGTTACAGTATACAAAACGCAACATAGAAGTTGAAATAAAGTTAGATGTGGTGTGATTGACAATGAGACAACTATCCATCAGAGTTTAAATGCAGTGGATGTAAGAAATCATATATAGGCAACCGTACAGCCTTCAACACACCGTATAGTCAGCTACAAAAGGCCACCATGCAACATGTTAAAAAATTCAAACGAAAAAACAAACGGTCTTATTTATAAATAAACAATCTACAAAAAAGAAATTACACACATTTATACAACGACAACAATTGAACTTCATGCTCCTGACTTGGGGCAGGCACATAAAGAAAGTGCACGTGGCGGAGTTTAACATGTATGTGAGCGCTAAATCCTAACCTTACATCGGACTGTTACAGTTGTGTAACAGCACAACACGAGAAAAAATGTAAACTAGACAAAGTGATGCCCCTGCACTCAACTCATTTAACCGCTTATACCCCAAAATGACAAAAATGTTCATTTATCTCCCAAAAGAGCAAAGATAATAAAAATAAAACCCTGACCACATGCACACCTTCAATATATGTACAAACAGACAGTAAAGAGAAAACTTCCTAGGATTCAAACTGTAGGAGGAGTTATGCGGAATAACTATATACCCATAATGGGACGGACAGACGGACGGACGGACGGACGGACAGGGGTAAAACAATATGCCCCCCCCCCCCAACTTTCAGTTGCGGTGGCATACAAAACAGTTTCATTTGGCTGTTTCAATAGATCGGTATGACTGGGTAATATAAATCCATCGCGGTGATCTCGGATGCTCCAGAAAGGCACCCGTCGTGTTATTCGAGAAAGTACAAACCCAGTGATTTGGTTTTATTTGGTAGTTTACATTCAAGGAAAAGATGACGGTTTTATGGTTACGACCACTGGACATGTCCGTCGTCACATATACTCCAGATATTCCAAAAAGTTTATTTTTCAATTAGTGCGAGGTAGATCAGGGAATTCAATTGATTACAAATAAAAGATTGATATTCGTATAAGTTCAAATGATCATTTACGCTAAAAAAAAATCGGAGAATTCTTGTTTGATAGTATTGATGCTTTATCGCTTAGTCCGAGCCCCCCTCCACCCGTTTCCTGTAACTTTAGTGTGAGTTGATTTGAAGTGTTTCATTTGTTAACAATAAAGTTCAAGTCTTTTGATTTGTGTCGAGCCTGCGACATCAATGTAGCGGCAGTGAGACACTATCTATCTATCTATCTATCTATCTATCTATCGATCTATCGATCTATCTATCTATCTATCTATCTATCTATCGATCTATCGATCTATCTATCTATCTATCTATCGATCTATCGATCTATCGATCGATCTATCGATCTATCGATCTATCGATCTATCTATCTATCTATCTATCGATCTATCTATCGATCTATCGATCGATCTATCTATCTATCTATCTATCTATCTATCTATCGATCGATCGATCGTTTTACATGTTTCATTTCGGGACTTTTATAGCTTACTATGGGGTATGGGTTTTGCTCATTGTTGAAAACCATACAGTTTTGTTTTAGTTAAATAAAACCGAATTACATGTAAACTGTTTTGACATGATAAATTTGTAAACCTCCATGAAGTGTTTTAAAACTTGTATAGGAGTTATTCCTCAATTTCAAGAAAAAGCATCTACAGAAAACATTTTTTTTTTTTTTTTTGACTTATAAATGTATAGATAAATGTACAGCCGATAAACATGACGCTTTCACACTTACAGCAGCAATATCAGGCGAGACACAGGGTTCCGTGGAGTATTTTACAAATTTATTACAAAATACTGCTTCCGTTTGAGAACTTAGGATAAAAACAACAGGACCAAGTGGTTTGGGATATCCCAATTATGTCCGAAATACTATAAACTTTTAATACTTTTTCTTATTATTATCTGCCGTTCCCTTTTTCATACCAAATAACTCTGAACAACCACTCGAACTTTAATTTGAACTTTAACTCAATGGATAGCGATACCCATCCAAAGCACATTGAACAAACGATATATTGAAATCTGTTTAAAAATAGAACATATTTTTTCCCAATTGGTCACGTGGTTTTACCTCATCAAGTAATGGGATAACCACATCAAAGAATGACAGGACCACATCAAATAATGAAACAAACACATCGTGTAGTGTAAAATCGTCAAATTTTGAAACATCATTGCGTAATGTTAAAACCATATAAAGAATAGGCAAATCATCATTACGAAATAACAAAACCACATCATGTAATGAAACAACTACATAACGTTAAGTCACATTCACATCAAGTAATGTTAAAACCACATTGACTAATGACACAACCACATTAAATAATGGTGAAACCACATCGAGTAATGACAAAACCATATTGAGTAATGACAAAACTAGATCAAGTCAATACGAAACCATATCGTGTAATATCGAAATATCATTAAGTAATGACTATTCCATATTGAGTTATATCAAAACATCATTACGTAATGTCAAAACCATATTAAGTAAAGACAAAATATCATCAAGTAATAATAAAACAACATAAAGTAATATCAGAGTTTCACATAAGACAGCTGTGGCGTTCCATACCCTGCATTTAACAGGCTTTATGATCAGGTCAAATTCCTGAAATCTTTACCATACTCGAAATGATAATGCCAAATTGGAAGAGGTAGACACCTGTTGATGTTGTGTTAATTTTTTTTGTTTTTTTTTTTTGGGGTCAAAGTTCAATGTCATAGTAGCTATTTAAAGACTGAAACTTTGACAACACTTTCATTCCCTGATGTTATACTTTAAAGCATTTGTCGACTTGCACCAAACATGCAAAAGGAAGCACAATGGGGTTTGGAAGATCTCTTGATTTTTGGAACAAATGGTCAAGGTCACAGCATCTATTTAGTCAGTATTGATAGAATAAAATTGGTGGTTTCTGAATGTTATCTTTTGGGATGAGGAAGACCCCTATAATTTTAGGGATTTAAGCTCAAAGCATCTATTGATAGACTAAAATTTTAGCAAAATTTTGATTTCTTCAATGTTATATTGTGAACCATGGCATATGTCTAACCTTCATTAAGTTTTTCTTGAAATGCCCTTTTTCAATTTGTAAATTAACTTAATTATATATCTATATATTCTTCATCATAAATTTCTTGACGTTGCATATCCCTAAACCATCATTTCACATAGATTTCCAGCAGACTTTATAGCCTTCATCACAAAAACCCAAAAAATGGAAACAAACAGTACCTAGCCCATTTCCCCCTCTTATACATCATGTACATATCCATTTAGATAATAACTTGGCTTATGCACCCATGATGCTTCAATTTATGGAATTTTAATATACTGTAATGTCAGACTTCACACCTTTAATTGCTATCTCCTTTGCATTAGCATAGTAATTTGAAATAAAGAGAAACAGGTATAAGCTATATCTGTCAATACTTCAATAACTGCATGTATATGACATATGTACTAAATACAGAAATTGTGTATATCTAATAAAGGTTCTTTACTCCAGTCTGTATTATCTACCCATAGCTTAACCTGTATCGCATACCATGTATCGCACCCCTTTTGGAACATATCGAGGTTGTTTCTGAAACCCTTCTGTTGTTATCCGTTTGAAATTTCAGAAGATGACAGTGCTCTTCATGCTGCTGCAGGGACAACTGTGTCCATATATTTGATTTATATAATTACTTATTCATTACCGCATTACCGCATCTCTTTCAAATAAAAGACCAAAGATTATATAGTTAAATCTTTTTCAGAGGTTTCAATAGGTCTCCAATGTTACGTCATCAAGGCATGTTGTCATATATCGAATGACGTCAAAGTTGGACATATGACGTCCAGTTGCCATATTTCCTGGTATGATACAAAATGTAACCACATTAAATAAGCGCCAACAAGAGTGCTAAGTAGCAGTCTGTTAGGGGACGACCATCTAGTTTTGATTGGGGGCTAGCAAATTTGATGAGGTCAGATAAAATATTTATTTTAAACTTAAAGACGGCCAGATTATTTATGTTCACTCAGACCAGGACCAGAATATTTATTTTCTGCTCATCCCCTCATCCCCAAATTGACTCCAAATCTGCTCCTCTTCGCCACCCCTCAGCATCAACTTTTCACCCCCATAAAATAATTTATCTTTTGTGATAAAGATCACCTTTTTATAGGATACACATACAACTTCAAACAAATAGAGCAGTTAAATGAAGTCTCAAATATATATATTTTATTGATATGAAAATATAATACATGATATGACAATATAATACCATAACAATCAAGGGTGTGTCCAAGAAAAGAGGGTCTCGATCATTATCCAAAGTGGTAAAATTTCTGGCGAGCGTAGCGAGTCAATTTTGTTGTTGAAGATTTCATAAACGAAATTATATTTATTCAGGTCAAAAGGACGGGGGACTTTCACTGTCTATTCCTTAAAACAACCACTGACAATACTTATTAATTCACGATTTTCTGTTAATATTGGATACCTTTGTAAATGATTACAAAAATGTGTTTGGGGCCAGAATATTTATTCTCATGTGTGATAAGACAAGATTATTTATGTATGGATTTTGCCATGTATTATTCTATATTTAATACTCAAGTCATGCGGATAATCGATAAAAGCACCTTAGGGTTCTATATTATTTCTTTTTTTTAGCCATTGTCTCACAATCCAAACCAACTGTATGCAATGTTTTAGAGGGAAACGATATACTTATGGAACCATGCTGGGGTGGTCAACTGAAACTGCAAGCGGTCACATGGTTTAAAGGAAGCAACAATAGGATCATGTTGAACCCTAGTAATAAACAGTACATTGGAGGTGCCACTGATGTTCCATCTCTGACAATCAAGAAAACAACATTAGAAGATGCAGGAGAATATTTTTGCATACAGTTAAATGATAATGGAGAAACACAGATGTCTTCATTTCAACTGAAAATAATACCTCAAGGTCTGTATTTGCAGTTACCGGTAGTAAAAACATAGTATTAACATACGATACTAAATTTTGCTTCATGCAAATTGTTTTTTTACATTCATCTTCAAGCTAAATTTGAATTTATTCATTTCCAGTTAAAGTTAGGCCAATAAATATAATGTGTTTTCAGTCTTGTATCACCATCACTGGTGATCTGATGGATAAAATCTGTCGTAGAGTTGTCACTGGTTCAGACGTACTTATAATATATAATATTTCTGTGACTTCATCCTACATTAATTTGTAAGATCCTCAACTATAGATAATTCAGCTGATCTGTAATATTCCATCTTCATGCCTTATATATCATGTACTGTGTTACGACGCTAGATAAAAACTGACGAGGAAAGGTAACACCCGGCCACCGAAAGTTTGATTTTTGTCCAGCCTAGGTGGTCGAGTGGTATAGCGCGTCGGGCATAGTGCAAGGCGATTTGGTGCCACGATATCTCAGTAGCATGAGTTCGAATCCCGGCCAGGGAAGAACAAAAAATTTGCGGAATACAGATCTAACATTGTTGGGCTGTTTTTAGACGAATTATATATATATATAATAATAATAATAATAATAATAATAATTCTTTATTTAAAGAGGGTTACACAGTTAGCTATAAAACTAATCTTCCCTGAGGCCCTCATGAAATACAATGAAATATAACAAACAATTACGAAATATCAAACAAACACACATATATGAAAAAATGAAATAAAAAATTGTTATGAAATATACAATTTTCAAAACAGGTAAAAATTACAAATTCATATAGTATTGGCATCATTCAAATTACCTCAACAATATCTTAAGTTTGAGTAAGTGTGTGAAAATTATTATACATATAAAATTACACAGCTTCTTAATGTTCCAACAAGTAATTTTTTAAATCTTTTTTGAATGAGCTTGTACTTGAGGTTGATTTTTTCAGGGATATTGGTAAGTTATTCCATAAAATAGATCCTGAATATATAAAAGATTTCTTATACAGCTCTGTTTTGGCTTTTGGAACTTGTAAATTTTTGCAAGACGCATTCCTCAAACAATATTGGTTTATTTCTGGCATTTCTTTAAATTTTTCAGTGAGATATATAGGGGCTTCGTTCTTAAGGCATTTCTGCATCAAAACAGATTTGTGGTATGAGATTCTGTTCTCTACTGTCATCCACCCAAGCTGTTTAAACAGTGGTGCTGATGATGAAAGTGGATCAGCATCTAAAATAAGTCTTGCAGCCCTTTTCTGCAATTTTATTATTCTGACTAGCTCATTTTTAGCACAACCACTCCAAATAATACAACAATAATCTATCAGTGGGAGAATATAGCCATTATAAAATAATTTTCTTGAATCAATATTTAGAAATTTCTTGATTTTAGAGAGTAAATGAAGTCTAGATGATATTGATGAACATAAGTAATTAACATGGCCTGTCCAGGACAGATTAGAGTCAATTCTAACACCTAAAAGTTTTTCAATTGATGATTTTTGAAGAATATTATTCTCAATAGTTAGAACTGGTTCTGCTTGATTTAAACGCAGCCTTTGTCTTGTACCTATAACCATACATTTTGTCTTATCCGAATTTATGAACATGTTATTTTCATGACACCATTTTTCGACACATTGGAGATCATCTTGTACTTTTAATTGCATATCAGCAATACTCTTTCCTGATGTATGCATAGTTGTGTCATCAGCATACAAGTCTGTATGGCAGTTTTTGATGTGTAATGGAAGGTCATTTATGTACAAAACAAACAAAATGGGACCAAGTATTGAGCCCTGTGGAACACCAAAATTTATAAACTTTTTATCAGAAAACTGATTATTTATATGGACTTGCTGTGTTCTTTCTCTCAAATATGATTTAAAAAAATCAACAGTATCTTCATGGAAGCCATAAATTTGAAGTTTTTTACATAAAATTTCATGATCAAAACATCAAAAGCTTTCTTAAAATCCAGGAGGACTGCCAAATTGATATTTCCATTATTCATTTCATGTAGCCATTTATCAATGATATTAATGAGGGCAGTTTGACATGAATGGTTAGGTCTAAAACCAGACTGGGAAGGGTGTAAAATTTGAAACTTTGTCAAATAATTATACAGATGTTTAGATACATGTCTGTCTATTAATTTTGATTATGTTGGCAAAACAGATATTGGTCTGTAATTGCTAGCTACGTTTTTTTTTCACCAGATTTGAAAATTGGAGCTACCTTGGCATTTTTTAAAACAGATGGATAAATACAAGTATCAATCATTCCATTAAAAATGTATGTTAAGGAAGATGCTGTGAAAGGAGCACTCAGTTTAAAAATTTTTGGACCTATATTGTCAGAACCAGAAGATGTCTTAATATCTAGTTTAATTATTTCATCAAATAGTTCTGAAACTTTTACAGGAGGAATGATTTGTTGTGCCTTTTTTCAAGAATTTTATTTGTACATAGTTTGTCAGAGTATTAAAATTTGAGTTACCTGGTGCCCTGCTATGCCTTAATTTTTCAACACATGAGGTGAAATAATTATTGAATGCATTAGCAATTTCTTTATGATCTGTAGTTTTATGGTCTCCAGTTGTAATAAGTTCATGTGGTTTTGATGGATTAGATGGATTTAGACTGTGAATACATTTCCATAGCGTTTTATAATCTTTTGAGTCTTTTATCATATCATTGTAATATTTCTGTTTAGATTTATCAATGATATGTTTTGTTCTGTTTCTCAAGAATCTATATTCAGCCCATATTCCCAGTGAATTATATTTATCTCTCATTTTTCTTGCATATGAGATTTCTTTATTGTACCATTCTGGCTGTCGGTCTTTTTTTACCCTCTTTTTCACAATAGGGGCATGTTTATTTAAAATGTTATTAAAAATGTTGTACCACATTTCAATACAAACATCTGGGTCATTTTCTAATTCAATATGTTGAAAAGGTGCACTTTTTAAATCTTTTAAATAATTTTGCCCATTAAAAGTCTTAAAATTTCTTTAAGTGATTGTTGAATGAGTATGTTTTTTATCATACATTTTCTCTTGTCTTGTCATACATATTGGATAGTGATCACTGAAAGAATATTTAGAAACATGAGCCTCTTTTACCATGCTTAAATGGGTGACATATATATGGTCAATCAAAGTTTTTGATTTATTTGTTACTCTGGTTGGTTCCTTAATTAACTGTTGAAAGTTATAAGTTTCTAGAGCATTTAACCATCTTTGTGGTATTTTATTGGGTTGTAAACAATTTATGTTAAAATCTCCCATAAGGATTACGTCTGAATTATATTTCATTGCCACCTTAATCTCATCCTCAAATTTATCTATCCAACCAATTAGTGACTTGGGTGGCCTATAAACAAAGCACAATAAAAAGGATTTCTTATAGCTAGGTTTAACTTCAAACCAAATAGTTTCAATGTTACTTATTTCAAAATCAATTTTTCTAGAAAAGGAGGTGGTTTCTGTTAAATAGACAGCCCAGCCACCCCCACCATCGGTTAGTCTATCTTTCCTTTGTAAAATATATCCAGGAATATCTATTTCTCTATCAGAAGTATTTTACCCAAAAAGTTTCACAGTAACCAATTATATCTGGGGGATTTGGAGTGGACATTAGATTGTATTTAATCTCATCAAACTTGCATTCCAATCTATTCACATTGTGGGAACATATTTTAAGACCTTTGCATTTCTCAAATCCATATGTTACAAGATCATCATTTTCTGTATCCTTATCAATAAAATAAGTATTGTCAATAACACATAAACATGACACACATATTATATAATATGTAAATAAAAATATAAAAAAATCTTCAATACTAGAAGTGGCCTCAGGGATTTGTATTACAAAAGTATTTGTTTTGTACATTATGTCTTGAGAAACTTGAGATGGCAAAGATAGGGTAAAGTCTGGTACCTGCTGAGAGGTTGTATCAACTTGATTTAATGCTGGTGTCATTTTATCAGAGTTATTAATTACATCCTTATGTTTAGATAATTGGTAAAAATATTTTGAACAGCTGGATTCAAATTTCTGATTAGCTAAATTCTTAGTACAATACAGACATGTGCAGGAAATATTATTACATTCTTGACATATGTGGTTTAAAATTTCAAAAGAATTTTTTTAAATTTGATTTTGTAGGGCTTTGTCCTCTTTGCCATCACCCTAATGATAAAATTCACAGAATTTTTCTTTGTGACCAAAATTGTTACAAGAGTGACATAGAACCTTTCTACCATGTCTACATGATTTTGAATTATGATTTGGTTCACCACAGTGAACACAATACCTTTCTGATTGATCTGTATGCCCTAATATGCTAACATGCATGTCGACTGATCTAAGGAACGCTGATGTCCCTTTTTTCGACAAATGAATCCCATCATGATGAAAAAAAGAATAAGAAAGATGGTAATTCTTATCATAAAACATGTTTGTATGATCAATAAATTGTATGTTAAACTGTTCACATAGGTCTTTCAGCATTTCATTCGGGTTATGCATATTAAATCCTTTTCTGGGTAGAATTCCAGAAACTACAAATTTACAATGTGGGTGACATTTGGTATTCAGTAAATATAATAGAGCTTCATAATTATCTCTTATGCTTTGTAGATTGTCACCATTATCAAAGTCATTTCCACCAATATGGATGATAATTGTTCTGTATGTTGACATATCCTTCTTTTTTATCACATCAGTCTATCTATGTTGGCTCCTCTGCTGGTACATACCTCGGTGTTTTGTAGTCCACGGGGCTGAATACCCTTTAAAATGGAACTCCCAATTATTAATGTGGTTTTGTTGTTTTCACCAGTGATAGGATTGGGATTGGGTACTGCATTGTTATTTGAATAATGTGTTGGTCCAAATTCTGTTTTAGTTAATTCAGGTTTTGGAGGTTTTGGTTTTTTGGTTGATAGTCAACTACATTATATGGAGGAGGGTCAAAACGTTTTATCATCAGATCCAATGGGTTTGTAGATCTGTGTTGAAACAGTTTTATATTCAATGTGCATTGAAGTTTGCCGGGTCTTCAGGGTCTTTTCTTGTTCTTCTGTCTCAGTAGAAACACTTACAGTTTGTGTTGATGAATTGATAGTTTTTGAAAGAGGAAGACTTTGATTCTGCTTGTTTGAAAGGATTGTTTTGATAATTGATTCAACCATCTGTTTTAAATCGATTATTTCTTGTTGCAGATCTAGGTTACTATGATCAAGATTTTGTAGATTATGAAAAGTACTGTTCACAGAGGAGTGTCTAATTGGGGTTGATGTTATCAAGGTGTTTGACATATCTTGTACAAATAACTTTGGGTCTTTTACTGAACTGTCAAAGTTTATCATTGATTCTAATAACAAGTTTCCAGTAGACATCTGGTCAGTGTTATTTTCTATTAAAGAAGTTTGGAAATATGTTACCTCATTGTGTAATTGTTTTCCTAAAATACTAAATTCTTCCTTGAACCAATTCCCACATCCTTTTCCTTGTATATGAAGAGTTGCAGACGAACTGTATAGGGTTATCACAACTTTATTCCCTTCATAAATGAAATTATATACAAATCCGTTCTTGTCTTTCTGAATAAATAAATTTCTGTCATAATTTTGAAAAAAATATGTTTTCAAAAATAAAGTATATTTTCTCACTGCTAAAATTAACAACAATTGACAATGTTCTATCTGTACAGTCCTCAATTGAATATAGATCACAGGTGTTTAGGTAGCATTTATAATCATCACTTTCAAATCCAGAAAATTCACCAGAAAAAGATGTAAATAAATTGTTCACAAATGTAGAATTGAAATCCATTTTGTCTTAATATCAAATAATTCCAATAAATAATGTTGACATGATTTTGATTCACATAAACAACAAGAAATTCAGCTCCATTTTGTTAACGAGATGGAGCTCATGAAAACACATCTGATCACCTCAGTGTCTTATCTACTATATATATATGAGTCTACAAGATTGTGTAACAATACCGATAAATAGATGGAAAACAAAACATTAAAAAGTGTTGAATATCATCGCACAAAGATGGAAAAACTGAACAGATGATATAAATTATACAATAATTGCAAATATTTCGGCTCAACAAACAGGAGTGACCTCACAAAAAAACCGTATATTCCTGTCAACCAACACTTCAGGTTACCAGATCACAGATACATAACTACCCTAAATATCAGCCCAACAATGTTAAATCTGCAACTTTGCGGAAGCAACTATTTGTTCTTCCCTCTCCGGAATATTGGGATATTGAGAAAACATATATATATATATATGAAAATTTTTGGCGTTTATATAATTTATTTATTGTGTACATGTATCGTTACTCGTAACGATCAAGCGCCCTCGTAAGAAAGATCGTTGACGAATATCTAGACATTTTATATATATATAAGAAATTTTTGGTCTTTTGGAAAATGTTGTTTGTGCTGTATTTAGACCCCTCTATCAAGAAATTTGTTTTGCATGCACACGTATAAAAATTGCGGTTTTTATTCAACGCAATCATATATAGGTTTGAACGTTGTATTATATTTGCCTTCGCGTTTATATGATCCGTTCATCCTATTTCGACTCTTCAAAATTCAAGAGTCTATCCTAAATTGAGGTAAATTATATGGTCTTCCAAATACCCTTTCGATTCCTAACATCACTGAAGAGACATTAATTGTCGAAATCCGGATATGGTGTACTAATTTTGCACTTTTGTTTGCAGTATACCATCTTTTCCGCAAGTTTATTGTTTTCTGTTTGGTATAAAATTAATAATTAAGATCCATTTTGTTACATCTGGTGATCCGTTTATTTAGCAATCGCCAATGGCAGTCAGCAGGGTTTAAGAACGTCCGTTGTTCGACCTGCTAGTCAAATGCGTTTTGTTAAAATATACTTTTTCACTTTTTTGTTCTTTTGGAAAATGTTGTTTGTGCTGTATTTAGACCCCTCTACTAAGAAATTAAAGGTATACACATGTTAAGAAAGGACTGATAATTTGGATTATATCAACCTTAACCTCTTGTGTAAATCTATACTATGAAATAGAGAATGGAAATGGAAAATGTGTCAGAGAGACACAACCCGACCAAAGAGCAGAAAACAGCCTAAGGCCACCAATGGGTCTTCAACACATTGAGAAAATCTTGCACCCGGAGGCATGATTCAGCTGGCCCCTAAACAAAAATGTGTACTAGTTCAGTGAAAATGGACGTCACACTAAATTCCAAAACATATAAATGAACTAAAATTAAATAAACATACAAGACTAACAAAGGCCAGAGACTCCTGACTAGAGACAGGCGCAAACATGCGGCGGGGTTAAACATGTTTTCTGAGATTTCAACCCTCCCCCTATACCTCTAGCTAATGTAGAATAAACAAACACACAGCAAAACACTCAGTAAAACTCAGTTTAAAAGAAGTCTGAGTTCAATGTCAGAATAGGTAACAGAAAATGACAATGATACATAAATTAACAAAGGACTACTAGCAGTAACTGACATGCCAGCTCCAGACCTCAATTTAAGTGATTGAAAGATTATGACTTCATCATATGAAAATTAAGCACAATCCCTCCTGTTAGGGGTTTAGTATCATACCATCATAAAATATATAAGAAGAGCATAACCCGTATCATGCCAACAACTTGTTTTAGAATAAATGTGTTTATTTCCGATGCAAAGACCCTATGAGTGAATCAATATTAATTCCAAAAAATGCCAACTTTAATGACCTGACAACAGTATCGTAACTATATCCTTTCTGAATAAGTCTGTTTTAAGGTTTGGTTAGCTTTTGAGGTGAATGACAACATTTTTGAGCTTTGTATAGAATATTACCATAAAAGATTGGATGTGAAATACCTGAAGGTATAAGATGTCTGCATGTTGATTTATATTTACGAATGATGTCTTTGTACCGATGATAAAATTTAGTAAATGTTTTGACTAGTTTGGAATAATGAAAACATCCCTGGCGTAATAATTTTGTCAGTAATGCAGAGATTTCTTTCGTTAAAATCAAATAAGTTGTTACATACATGAGCGAATTGAACAAGTTGAGATATGATGGTGACAAGGGAACATCTAAAAATGGATAATTAACAATAGGAAATATAAAATCATCTCTTTTATTGTATATTTTCGTATTAAGCTCCCTGTTGAAGATCCAGGAACGGGCAGTATTCATTGTTAGTATTAGCTTCATTTAAAGTCAGTTCAGCAGGATAAATCTCTTTAGTGTACATACTGAAGTCGTCATTATTGAGAGCCAACATATCAATTAAATATCTAAAAGTGTTATTAAATTTTTGTATCAGATGTTGTTTCGATGGGTCTTTGCTGAATTTAGTCATAAATTGTAACTAGTAACACTACAGAAACAGGTCCGCAATAAGTGGTGCACAGTTAGTCCCCATTGGAATTCCCATAACTTGACGATATACAGAATCTCCATAGCGAACAAAAATGTTATCTAGTAAAATTCAAGTGCAGTTATCGTATCAAAGCAGGTCCAATTGACATAGTTCATTTGTTTGTTTTTACTTTAAAAATGATTTAAAAGAGTTTAAACATATATATTCGCATTCTGACTTTTTAAATGCCGATTAAATTAGGTGTGTGAATGAGATTATGAGGCAAAGTGGTATATAGGGTAGAAAAATCAAAACTTTGAACAGAATCAAAATCACCAATATGAGCATGCAATTTATCAACTTCTTCCAACGAATTTTTGACACTCCAAAAGTATTAATGCCACTTTTTTCAAAGGCCTTATTTGAACAATTTATACCAGGTTTTTGATTGTACCAAGTGTACTAGTAAGTAGAATAGACAGTTAAGTATTGGAACAATGGCTTGAAGACGAAATAAATATATATTTGTAAGGTGTTTTGTGCAGCTTTGGAAGCCAGTACATAGTTGAAACGTTCATTGTATTTGGTTCTGCTTGTAAAATGGTAGCTTAAAGTTTATGTTTGTTACAGATGTCATTTTTCAAAAATGGAGTCAGTTGGAATGTTGGTGAATTCATGATTTCCTTTTGCAGAACCTCTATGTAAAATTTACGTCAAATAATAATAATATTATTGACAGCCTTATCAGCTGGGGCAAAGACAATATCCTTTGCGAAATGGACAAGATATTATTTTACCATTTTGCAGGCTGACACTGAATTCCCAATTGTTTATCCCCTCAACAATTAAACTTTGGGATAATCTGAACATGTCAGTTCGAAATGTAGACTCATTATCAAAATTTAAAATCCATTAAAAAAAAACCTGGCATTTGAAATGAGACTCCATCTCAACATTATTTATATGGTCCTAGAAAATTGAATATTCCTCAGTCTTTGGTTTTCTGTTTTGTGTACTGTTGTTTATCTGTTTCTTTTTTAGCCATGAGTTTGAATGTCCCTTTGGTATCCTTCACCTCTCTTTTCCTTAACCCAATTTAGATGTTTGGCATCTTTCTTGAATTGTGACTTATTTAGAGCTTACATTATATCTGGTCCAACATGTAGATGTTGATTGGATATATATATATCGAGGATATGCACCATTTTTTCTTCGATTGTCCTTTCTATTTTGCTATTCTGTTTAAAAGAGGGACGAAAGATACCAGAGGGACAGTCAAACTCATAGATTGAAAATAAACTGACAACGCCATGGCGAAAAATAAAAAGACAAACAGACAAATAATAGTACAGAAGACACAACATAGAAAACTAAAGACTAAGCAACACGAACCACACCAAAAACTGGGGGTGATCTCAGGTGCTCCGGAAGGGTAAGCAGATCCTGCTTCACATGTGTCAACCGTCGTGTTGCTTATGTTTAATGGTCTCAGCTGGCTTCCCAAAGGCTGAATGCGGACACAAAACTATTAGTTTTTGGAAAAGAAAATCTTTCCTATCATCAAAATGTGCAAATTGTTTACTGATTAGCTAAATTCTTAATACAATACAGACATGTGCAGAAAATATTATTACATTCTTGACATATGTGGTTTAAAATTTCAAAAGAATTTTTTTCAATTTGATTTTGTAGGGCTTTGTCCTCTTTGCCATCACCCTAATGATAAAATTCACAGAATTTTTCTTTGTGACCAAAATTGTTACAAGAGTGACATAGAACCTTTCTACCATTTCTACATGATTTTGAATTATGATTTGGTTCACCACAGTGAACACAATACCTTTCTGATTGATCTGTATGCCCTAATATGCTAACATGCATGTTGACTGATCTAAGGAACGCTGATGTCCCTTTTTTTGACAAATGAATCCCATCATGATGAAAAAAGGATAAGAAAGATGGTAATTCTTATCATAAAACATGTTTGTATGATCAATAAATTGTATGTTAAACTGTTCACTTAGGTCTTTCAGCATTTCATTCGGGTTATGCATATTAAATCCTTTTCTGGGTAGAATTCCAGAAACTACAAATTTACAATGTGGGTGACATTTGATATTCAGTAAATATAATAGAGCTTCATAATTATCTCTTATGCTTTGTAGATTGTCACCATTATCAAAGTCATTTCCACCAATATGGATAATAATTGTTCTGTATGTTGACATATCCTTCTTTTTTATCACATCTATCAGTCTTTCTATGTTGGCTCCTCTGTTGGTACATACCTCGGTGTTTTGTAGTCCACGGGGCTGAATACCCTTTAAAGGGATGGGGATTAGGTACTGCATTGTTATTTGAATAATGTGTTGGTCCAAATTCTGTTTTAGTTAATTCAGGTTTTGGAGGTTTTGGTTTTGGTTGATAGTCAACTACATTAGATGGAGGAGGGTCAAAACGTTTTATCATCAGATCCAATGGGTTTGTAGATCTATATTCGATGTGCATTGAAGTTTGCCGGGTCTTCAGGGTCTTTTCTTGTTCTTCTGTCTCAGTAGAAACACTTACAGTTTGTGTTGATGAATTGATAGTTTTTGAAAGAGGAAGACTTTGATTCTGCTTGTTTGAATGGATTGTTTTGATAATTGATTCAACCATCTGTTTTAAATCGATTACTTCTTGTTGCAAATCTAGGTTACTATGATCAAGATTTTGTAGATTATGAAAAGTACTGTTCACAGACGAGTGTCTAATTGGGGTTGATGTTATCAAGGTGTTTGACATATCTTGTACAAATAACTTTGGGTCTGTTACTGAACTGTCAAAGTTTATCATTGATTCTAATAACAAGTTTCCAGTAGACATCTGGTCAGTGTTATTTTCTATTAAAGAAGTTTGGAAATATGTTACCTCATTGTGTAATTGTTTTCCTAAAATACTAAATTCTTCCTTGAACCAATTCCCACATCCTTTTCCTTGTATATGAAGAGTTGCAGACGAACTGTATAGGGTTATCACAACTTTATTCCCTTCATAAATGAAATTATATACAAATCCGTTCTTGTCTTTCTGAATAAATAAATTTCTGTCATAATTTTGAAAAATTATGTTTTCAAAAATAAAGTATATTTTCTCACTGCTAAAATTAACAACAATTGACAATGTTCTATCTGTACAGTCCTCAATTGAATATAGATCACAGGTGTTTAGGTAGCATTTATAGTCATCACTTTCGAAATCCAGAAAATTCACCAGAAAATATGTAAATAAATTGTTCACAAATGTAGAATTGAAATCCATTTTGTCTTAATATCAAATAATTCCAATAAATAATGTTGACATGATTTTGATTCACATAAACAACAAGAAATTCAGCTCCATTTTGTTAACGAGATGGAGCTCATGAAAACACATCTGATCACCTCAGTGTCATATCTACTATATATATATATATATATATATATATATATATATATATATGTACATAACTACCTAAATATCAGCCCAACAATGTTAAATCTGCAAATTTGCGGAAGCAACTATTTTTCTTCCCTCTCCGGAATTTGAACTCATGCTATTGGGATATCGAGACAACATATATATATATATATATATATATATATATGAAAATTTTAGCGTTTATATAATTTATTTATTGTGTACATGTATCGTTACTCGTAACGATCAAGCGCCCTCGTAAGAAAGATCGTTGACGAATATCTAGACATTTTATATATATATAAGAAATTTTTGGTCTTTTGGAAAATGTTGTTTGTGCTGTATTTAGACCCCTCTACCAAGAAATTTGTTTTGCATGCACACGCATAAAAATTGCGGTTTTTATTCAACGCAATCATATATAGGTTTGAACGTTGTTTTCAGTATAGACTTGTTTATATTTTTTCGTTTGGGCTTGTATTATATTTGCCTTCGCGTTTATATGATCCGTTCATCCTATTTCGACTCTTCAAAATTCAAGAGTCTATCCTAAATTGAGGTAAATTATATGGTCTTCCAAATACCCTTTCGATTCCTAACATCACTGAAGAGACATTAATTGTCGAAATCCGGATATGGTGTACTAATTTTTGCACTTTTTGTTTGCAGTATACCATCTTTTCCGCAAGTTTATTGTTTTCTGTTTGGTATTAAATTAATAGTTAAGATCCATTATGTTACATCTGGTGATCCGTTTATTTGGCAATCGCCAATGGCAGTCAGCAGGGTTTAAGAACGTCCGTTGTTCGACCTGCTAGTCAAATGCGTTTTGTTAAAATATACTTTTTCACTTTTTTGTTCTTTTGGAAAATGTTGTTTGTGCTGTATTTAGACCCCTCTACTAAGAAATTAAAGGTATACACATGTTAAGAAAGGACTGATAATTTGGATTATATCAACCTTAACCTCTTGTGTAAATCTATACTATGAAATTGAGAATGGAAATGGAAAATGTGTCAGAGAGACACAACCCGACCAAAGAGCAGAAAACAGCCTAAGGCCACCAATGGGTCTTCAACACATTGAGAAAATCTTGCACCGGAGTCATGATTCAGCTGGCCCTAAACAAAAATGTGTACTAGTTCAGTGAAAATGGACGTCACACTAAATTCAAAACATATAAATGAACTAAAATTAAATAAACATACAAGACTAACAAAGGCCAGAGACTCCTGACTAGGGACAGGCGCAAACATGCGGCGGGGTTAAACATGTTTTCTGAGATTTCAACCTCCCCTATACCTCTAGCTAATGTAGAATAAACAAACACACAGCAAAACACTCAGTAAAACTCAGTTTAAAAGAAGTCATCATACCATCATAAAATATATAAGAAGAGCATAACCCGTATCATGCCAACAACTTGTTTTAGAATAAATGTGTTTATTTCCGATGCAAAGACCCTATGAGTGAATCAATATTAATTCCAAAAAATGCCAACTTTAATGACCTGACAACAGTATCGTAACTATATCCTTTCTGAATAAGTCTGTTTTAAGGTTTGGTTAGCTTTTGAGGTGAATGACAACATTTTTGAGCTTTGTATAGAATATTACCATGAAAGATTGGATGTGAAATACCTGAAGGTATAAGATGTCTGCATGTTGATTTATATTTACGAATGATGTCTTTGTACCGATGATAAAAATTAGTAAATGTTTTGACAAGTTTGGGATAATGAAAACATCCCTGGCGTAATAATTTTGTCAGTAATGCAGAGATTTCTTTCGTTAAAATCAAATAAGTTGTTACATACATGAGCGAATTGAACAAGTTGAGATATGATGGTGACAAGGGAACATCTAAAAATGGATAATTAACAATAGGAAATATAAAATCATCTCTTTTATTGTATATTTTCGTATTAAGCTTCCCGTTAAAGATCTAGATATCAAGATCCAGGAACGGGCAGTATTCATTGTTAGTATTAGCTTCATTTAAAGTCAGTTCAGCAGGATAAATCTCTTTAGTGTACATACTGAAGTCGTCATTATTGAGAGCCAACATATCAATTAAATATCTAAAAGTGTTATTAAATTTTTGTATCAGATGTTGTTTCGATGGGTCTTTGCTGAATTTAGTCATAAATTGTAACTAGTAACAATACAGAAACAGGTCCGCAATAAGTGGTGCACAGTTAGTCCCCATTGGAATTCCCATAACTTGACGATATACAGAATCTCCATAGCGAACAAAAATGTTATCTAGTAAAATTCAAGTGCAGTTATCGTATCAAAGCAGGTCCAATTGACATAGTTCATTTGTTTGTTTTTACTTTAAAAATGATTTAAAAGAGTTTAAACATATATATTCGCATTCTGACTTTTTAAATGCCGATTAAATTAGGTGTGTGAATGAGATTATGAGGCAAAGTGGTATATAGGGTAGAAAAATCAAAACTTTGAACAGAATCAAAATCACCAATATGAGCATGCAATTTATCAACTTCTTCCAACGAATTTTTGACACTCCAAAAGTATTAATGCCACTTTTTTCAAAGGCCTTATTTGAACAATTTAATTTATACCAGGTTTTTGATTGTACTAAGTGTACTAGTAAGTAGAATAGACAGTTAAGTATTGGAACAATGGCTTGAAGACGAAATAAATATATATTTGTAAGGTGTTTTGTGCAGCTTTGGAAGCCAGTACATAGTTGAAACGTTCATTGTATTTGGTTCTGCTTGTAAAATGTTAGCTTAAAGTTTATGTTTGTTACAGATGTCATTTTCCAAAAATGGAGTCAGTTGGAATGTTGGTGAATTCATGATTTCCTTTTGCAGAACCTCTATGTAAAATTTACGTCAAACAATAATAATATTATTGACAGCCTTATCAGCTGGGGCAAAGACAATATCCTTTGCGAAATGGACAAGATATTATTTTACCATTTTGCAGGCTGACACTGAATTCCCAATTGTTTATCCCCTCAACAATTAAACTTTGGGATAATCTGAACATGTCAGTTCGAAATGTAGACTCATTATCAAAATTTAAAATCCATTAAAAAAAAACCTGGCATTTGAAATGAGACTCCATCTCAACATTATTTATATGGTCCTAGAAAATTGAATATTCCTCAGTCTTTGGTTTTCTGTTTTGTGTACTGTTGTTTATCTGTTTCTTTTTTAGCCATGAGTTTGAATGTCCCTTTGTTATCCTTCACCTCTCTTTTCCTTAACCCAATTTCTTGAATTGTGACTTATTTAGAGCTTACATTATATCTGGTCCAACATGTAGATGTTG
This sequence comes from Mytilus coruscus, assembly GCA_017311375.1. Taxonomy (NCBI): domain Eukaryota; kingdom Metazoa; phylum Mollusca; class Bivalvia; order Mytilida; family Mytilidae; genus Mytilus; species Mytilus coruscus. The sequence goes on from CM029599.1 coordinate 61,767,465, forward strand.
ATTGGATATATGTATATCGAGGATATGCACCATTTTTTCTTCGATTGTCCTTTCTATTTTGCTATTCTGTTTAAAAGAGGGACGAAAGATACCAGAGGGACAGTCAAACTCATAGATTGAAAATAAACTGACAACGCCATGGCGAAAAATAAAAAGACAAACAGACAAATAATAGTACAGAAGACACAACATAGAAAACTAAAGACTAAGCAACACGAACCACACCAAAAACTGGGGGTGATCTCAGGTGCTCCGGAAGGGTAAGCAGATCCTGCTCCACATGTGGCAACCGTCGTGTTGCTTATGTTTAATGGTCTCAGCTGGCTTCCCAAAGGCTGCAATTCGGACACAAAACTATTAGTTTTTGGAAAAGAAAATCTTTCCTGTGATCAAAATGTGCAAATTGTTAAACAAAGTCTTTTAAAATTTAAAAAAAATATCAAAAAGATCCTCGTGGTATAATATCAGCATCAGTAAAACGCACATGATCATCATCATCATCATCATCATCATCCTAATGTCTGTTGTTCTTTCCACATTTCCTTTCCTTTTTATTAAGCCCCCACAGCTAGGCAACAGGGTGGCATTAAGTGTTACCCTTGTCTGTCCTGTCGCTTCACGTCCCCATCTATCCGTACACACCCAGAATTGGTTTCCATTCTCTTACTTTAGTTTGCTTCAACCAAATGATATAAAATTTGTATACAATGCTTATTACCACAAAACACAGATCGAGTTCGAAATTGGGTGGCATCAATTTTACCGTTCATGAGTTATGCCCCTTTATAAACATAAAAATGGCTGAATTTTTCGTTTCTGTTCTCTAACTTTAATTTGCTTCAACCAAATGTTATAAAACTTACACACAATGCTTATTACCACAAAACATATATCAAGTTCAAAATTGGGTGGCATCACTTTTACCGTTCATTAGTTATGCCCCTTTATAAACATAAAAAAATACTGAACTTTTCGTTTCCGTTTTCTAACTTTAGTTTGCCTCAACCAAATGTTATGAATCTATGACAATTATTAGTACATTGACTCATGCATATTTATAAGCAGGTGCATCTGTGGACTATAGACACATTCTCCATTTCTTTCAGTATAATTTAGTAATATCTATGTTGTTTATATTATATAATGCACGCTTATATATACTGTATTGTGGAGGAGACCTCATAAGTATGATTTACTTGTGTCTGATCTTTTTTGCTTTGAGCTAATTAAATAAAAAATGTTTAAACTAAAATTGCCGTAACGTGTTAAGTTGTGAAAATTTTAATAGAGAACTGAAAAGATAATTTGTGAATGAATTTAACACCAAACTGAAATGATCTACTATAAATACAAACTTCCTTAAAAAATTATAGACAGAAATGAACCATTTAAAAAGAAGATATTTTAGTTAATTTTGATAACATATTTTGTTTCCTGTTCTTTCTCTGCATAGGCTCTGACATCCCTCTTGCAGATACCACATATATTTAGAATGTAAATAATAAAATTCAACCTTTTCAGCTAGAAATGTCGGTCATTTTTTGCTCACTTGACCAGAAGGTCCATTTTAGCTGTTGCCATCGCTTTGTGTCTGTTGTCCTTCCGTCTGTCATTCTTTGTCCATCTTAAGTCATCCATTGTCAGTAAACTCTTCTTTAGAAATCTTTCCTGAAATTGCCCAATGGATTAAAACTAAAGTTTGTCTGCTTTATCTATAGGATGTCAATTATAAAGTTTTTGATTTTGTCCAGTTAATTAACCAACATGCGTGTATGGTAGCCGTGTCTCAAAATATAATTTAACTGTCAAACAACAGTTTTGGCTAATATTTCTTAAACTATAGCAATTATAAAACTTACAAGGGTAAAAAAAGTCAGCACAACCAGTTCTATTTACTCAGAAATTTTTTGGAAGAAAAGTAACAACTTGTTTTACAGGTATTGCCCCTAAAATGTTGATTTTTTACTTGTCAAAAACTAATGGAGCTAGGTCAAAAGTGTGAATTGCAGAAATGATCCACATGACAAAATGTATCCACCCTGAAAATTGAAAAATCTAACAACTTGTTCTGGAGTTATTGCCCCCTGATTATCGATTTTTTTACTTATTCTTTGCAATTGTTGGCTGTTATCATGAAACTATAGGAGCAAGCTTAAAAACGTAAATTTAAAAAAAGGTTCAATACGACAAGATGAAAATTGGAGAAAAATCTGTCAATCTCTTTTTGAATTATTGCTCCTGAAATAATCTGTTTACATTGTTTGGCTGTAACAACGTTCCCAAAAACCAACCAATCTTGTATTAATGCGAAAAGACATTGGAACTCTACCAAGTTCACCATATACAATGCAATTAATAAGGTGTACATTATTAGCTCACCTGGCTCGAAGGGCCAAGTGAGCTTTTCTCATCATTTGGCGTTAGTAGTCCGTTGTCGTCCTCCCTCATCGAAGTCGTCTGTCCTTGTTAACTTTTACAAAAATCTTCTTCTCTGAAAATACTGATCCAAATTTAACCAAACTTGACCACAATCATTATTAGGGTATCTCAATGACCCCGTCTGCCAACCAAGATGGCCGACATGGCTAAAAATAGAACATGGGGGTAAGATGCAAGTTTTGTCTATTATCTTGAAAACCACTATAAGTAGAGAAAATCTTACAAGGGCAGAAATGTTTGGAATGATGAGATCTACTTATTGTCTATTGATTTGCAAACTGTTCGTCGACTTTTTATAGGAGTTATTGCCTTTAAAAGTAATATTTTACAAACTTTAAGATTTATTCCTTATGTCTTGAGAATTATAACAGATAGAGAGAAACTTTATACAACAAAAAAGATTAGCAAGATAAGTTCTAGAAATAAGTCAACATGGTTGAAATCTTCTGATGACCCTTTTTGGAGTTATTGCCCTTTAATGATGATTTTAATATTATTTTGTGTTTTTGCCTTATATCTGAAAAAGTATAATAGATAGATAGAAACTAAAATAAACAAAAAAGACCAGCAAGACAAGAATAGTTAAAATTGTCTGACAGCACCTTATTGGAGAGATGGTTCTGACCAGTTTTTTCAATTTTTTTCTTATATCTAAAAACTATAGTAGATAGATAGAAACTGAGATAAGCAAAAATGATCAGCAAGACAAGATCTACAAATAAGTCAACATGGTTCAAATCGTCCGATGACCCCTTATTGGAGTTGTTCTCTTTAATGATTTTTATAAATTTTTTGCGTTGTTGTCTACTATCTGAAAAAAACTTTATTAGATAGATAGAAACCTAAATAAACAATAATGATCAGCAAGACTAAATCAACAAAAAAGAGATTTTTGTCATGAATTCTATTCTAGTCCACAAAGATGGAGAGTGTCCATTGTTGAAGATGCACATAGACCTAGGTGAGCGACACAGTTTAACTTTTATAATATTTCAAAATTCTAAAAGAAATAATTCAACTATAACAATTTTTTCATACCCCCAAACCTATGCAACATATAACAGAATAAGTGCAACCATAGCATCAAACAATTGTAATAAAATATCTATTGTTAAGCATAGAAAATAGTATGCCAAGGTATTGGAATTCATCAATAACAGATAAACATTCATTATTATACATAAAATGAGCATTTTCAGCCTGTCTGCCCTTGTAAAATATAACAATATTAGGTTTGACTGAATTTAATGTAAATTTTCATGTTTCACAATATAGATACATTGCATTCAAAGCAGACTGCAATTCAGCCGTCGAATTAGCAAAAAATGGCAGTGTCAGCATAAATTACAAATATAATTTGAAATAAACTTCAATATCATTGTTATCAAATAATAAATGGGACAAAAAAAATTGTTACAAACATCACTTAAAGCACTATAAGCATATGACATAAACTCCTTGAGATCATTGAGGAAAATGATGAGTTACAGATTGAATTACGTTTGATTCCCCTCTGCTGATTTTTGCTGAAATTACAGACTTTGGACTTTGAAAATTTCTGGAAAATAATAGTTATATGGACATTTTTTCTAAACGCTACAAATATTGAGCTTATTTCATTGTATTTTCAGCGTATGAGACTACTATGATTAGTTACAGATCTAGTTTAGTTCCATACCAAAACATGAAGGTTTGGATTGATTTTGGGGGTTATGGCCATTAATGTTCAAAGGGTCCAAAAACAATACTTTTCTAATACTTTGTATAAATTGCTTATTTCTAATGTTTCTTGACCAATTTCAATGGGGTTTAATTCATAGTCTGGAATTCTTTGGGTTCTTTAATATGCTGAATCTAACTGTGTATTTAGATTTTTTAATTTTGGCCCCATTATTAAATTTGTCGACATTGAGGTCCAAAGGGTCCAAAATAAAACTTTGGTTGATTTCAACAAAAATTGAATCCTTGGGGTTCTTTGATATGCTGAATCTAATCATGTATAAAGATTTTTGATTTTGGGCCCCGTTTTCAAGTTGGTCCAAATTAAATCAGGGTCCAAAATTAAACTTTTTTTGGATTTTAACAAATTGAAAATATGGGAGGGGGATCTTTGACATGCTGAATCTAATCATGTATTCAGATTTTGAATTTTGGGCCCCATTATTAAATTGGTTCACATTAAGGTCCAAAGGGTTCAAAATTAAACTTAGTTGATTTTAAAAATTGAATTCTTGGAGTTCATTGATATGCTGTATTTAAACATGTATTATGATTTTTGATTTTGGGCCAAACTTTCAAGTTGGTCCAAATCAGGGTCCAGAATTAAACTTTGTTTGATTTCATCAAAAATTGAATTCTTGGGGGGTTCTTTGTATACTAAATCTAACCATGTATTTAGATTTTCGATATTGGACCATAATAGGTAAATGTCCAATTTCAAATTTTTAAGTTCCTAGACCTTATTCATTTTGTGATAGAAACTTTTGTTATGTCAAATATTTAATCACAATCTAAAATCAGAGCTGTATTGCACAATTAACAGAAATTGTTAGAAGATGAATAGTTGAAAATAGATATAGCATCAAATTCTAATTTTAGAAATTATGTATAAATATAGTTTGAAATTTACTGTTCATTATTAGATATTTTGAAAGATAATTAAAGCAGTAAGTTTAATAGATTTTTAAAGACATTGTACTAATTAGGAATGATATTTTGGAATTGTTTTTCATCTTTTTGTATATTTTTGGAGATCTTAGTGGTAGGTTGGTTGTTATTCTGTATAAATTTATTTCCAGAATGCTATGTATATGTATATTTTTGAGGAAGCGAATCCCTTAAAAACTTAGCTAATATTTACCATCAATAATTGAATATATTAAATTATTGGTGTACTTAGATATGCTGAATCTAACCATTTATATAGATTTTGGATATTCGACCATAATAGGTAAAAGTTCAATTTAAAATTTTTCAGTTCTTTGACCACATTCATTCTGTGTCAGAAACCTATGCTGTGTCAAATATTAAATCACAATCCATAATCAAAGCTGTATCAAGCTTGAATGCAGTGTCCATACTTGCCCCAACTGTTCAGGGTTCGACCTCTGCAGTCGTATGAAGCTGCGCCCCGCGGAACATTTTATTTTTTAAATAAAAAGGGCAGGTGAAACCCTTTGAAAGAGTCAGGAATAATAACACTATCAAATACAATATTAAATATTATAACAAAGACAGGCATAACGTTACCAGATGCATGTTTCAAAACTTCATTAAATATCATGTCATAAATTATAAAGTAAAAAAATTTAAATTAAAAAAATATTGGTTTCTCAACTTTAAGACCAGACCACACAGGTTTAGAGCTAAAAGTTTAATTTTATTTAATTATAAAACATTTTTAAAAGCCTTAGTTATATTCTCCAATGAATTTTCCTGATAATCAACACATGGTTTGCCATCTGAACTGACACTACAATATCAATTTGCATGAGAAACGCACAGTATGCTATCTGCACCGACACTACACAAACATTCCTCCCCCACTTACCTTTACCTCTGTTAGACCTCACTTCTTGTAGTCAACTTTGATAAAGAGGTCGTCTTGTGAATCTATGAAAATTTTGGCGCCATTTATCATGTAACATTATGAATCTTGCCGTCCCTCGTATGTGCATTTTTCACATCTTCAGACTTTCACACCGTCTGGAAATCAGTGGCAATCAACTATTTTTTAAAAGAGTTATGGCCCTTAGAAATATTAATTATATAGAAAATTGAATTTTTAGCACTCTCATGTGTACACTCCTAGTCAGATTTTTATGAAACTTGTATTGATATAAGAAGATGTGGTATGAGTGCCAATGAGACAACTCTCCATCCAAGTCAAAATTTATAAAAGTAAACCATTATAGGTCAAAGTACGGTCTTCAACACGGAGCCTTGGCTCACACCGAACCGTAAGCTATATAGGGCCCCCAAAAAATACTAGTGTAAAACCATTCAAACGGGAAAACCAACGGTCTAATCTATATAAAAAACAAGAAATGAGAAACTTATGAACCACATCAACAAACGACAACTACTGAACATCAGATATATTGTAGGTTTATGTCACCATGTCTCTTTGAAGTTCGAAAATCAGTGCTGATGAAACATTTTTAAAAGAGTTGTGCTCCTTTAGAAGTTTTAATTATATAAAAAATTGCATTTTAAATATATGGAAAATTGCATTGTTAGCGCTCTCATGTGTACAATTCTTGCCAGATTTTTTATGAAACTTATATAATAGGTTTTTATCAATAATGTTTCGGACAAGTTCCAAAATTCTAAATTTGTTTTCAAATTCAGATTTTATGAATGAAGTTTTCTACTTACCACCTTAGAAATATACATACGGATATTACTTTGACCTTACCAGTCCAGACTTCGCAATTAAAATAAAACATCTAGATGACGGAGAGAGATACTTCCAACCGGAACTACATCACCTTCATGCTTTACTTTACCTGTACCCACAGTTTGATTTTTTTTTCTATTTTTTGTAAACATTATTTCTACTATAGAAAATTTTAAGTGGGGAGGTAGGGTGGGTAATAATTATCAGGTGGAAAGTAGAAAACTTCATTCATAAAATCTGAATTTGAAAAAAATTTAGAATTTCATTTCATTTATTTTCTACTTACCTCCTGAGAAATATACGTACGGATAGATTACAAAGCCTTACCTCTCTGGTGGCAGGGTAATTTTACAGGTGGCGTGAATCAGATGTGGAAACCAAAAAAATCCAAAGACCTTTTAGAGTACATACAATATAAGACTCTTTTTATAGCTTTATAGTGTTTGAACTTTTGATGTTGCCATTTGATTAGGGACTCTACGTTTTGAATTTTCCTCGAAGTTCGGTATTTTTGTTATTTTTATTTTTTCATCTTGCAATAGTATTAAAAAATTTGAATTTTCTACACTCTACACAAGTATTCCCCATTCCAAACTAAAAGACAAATTGAAAGAGTTGGTCCTGCTTTGTTTCATAAAAACGAATGGCCAACGTCGATACAAGTATCTTGTCTTAGGGAGGGATAAATGCTACTTTGTGAAAAATCACTCTGATTCGAAATAAAATTCTCTCAAACGGACATTAACAAGATGCTTGATTTATTGATTGACAACATATTTGTTACGTTTGGAGGACATGTTTTTCAACAAACAATCGACATTCCCATCGGAACAAACTGTGCCCCTCTTCTTGCCGACTTGTTCCTTTATTCATATGAGGCTGACTTCATACAGGAACTTCTTAGGAAGAAAAAAAGAAGTTAGCAGTATCCTTTAACTTTACTTTCCGCTATATAGATGATGTTCTCTCACTAAATAATTCAAAATTTGTTGACTATGTTGAACGCATCTATCCCATCGAACTTGAGATAAAAGATACAACAGATACAGTTAAGTCTGCCTCATATCTTGACTTACATCTAGAAATTGACAATGAGGGTCGGTTGAAAAAAACTTTACGACAAAAGAGATGTTTTCAGCTTCCCAGTTGTGAACTTTCCATTTCTATGTAGCAACATTCCAGCAGCGCCTGCATACTGAGTATATATCTCCCAAATGATACGATATTACAGGGCTTGTATTTCCTATCATGATTTCCTTGATAGAGGGTTGCTGCTCACAAGGACGCTATTAAATCAAGAGTTCCAAGTGATGAACATGAAATCATCCCTTTGTAAGCTTTACGGACACCATCACGAGTTGGTTGATGGTTATGGAATATCCGTTTCACAGATGATAGCGGATATGTTCCTTATGTTGTTACTACAATCCCGTCCCCTTTTCACGAATGTGACGTACCAAATTAGACTTATCATCTGATTTGTACTTACATGAGCAACACGACGGGTGTCACATGTGGAGCAGGATCTGCTTACCCTTCAGGAGCACCTGAGATCACTCCCAGTTTTTGGTGGGGTTCGTGTTGCTCAGTCTTTAGTTTTCTATGTTGTGTTATGTGTTCTATTGTTTGTCTGTTGGTCTTTTCATTTCTAGCCATGGCGTTGTCAGTTTATTTTCGACTTATGAGATCTTTCGCCTCTCTTTTTCAGAATAAGTACTTATTATACTTAACTCATATTTGAAAAACAGTTGCATCTTCATCAACCATGTATCTCAATTTTGTCCTCTGTCATAATGCAGTGACTTTAAATTAAAATGATTTCTTATTAGAAGTGTTTCCAACTAGGAATTTGAAAGGAACAAAATGATTTTTAATTTTGGATAATATGAGAAACAGGCTGATCGGTTCTTCCAACTGTTTATGTGCTTCAACCTGAGAATTGTTGAAAAATCCTTTTCAAATTTTACCGATGTTATGTTGTTTCACATGCATGACAAAAAGGATAGCAAGTTTGATATTGAAGATTTTCACTTTTGCCGTTCAGTATATATAAAATCATGCAGTAAAGGAAACTATTAAAATAACATGCAATGTGTTAAAAGATTTTTCACATACCAATAGGGAGTGGTGGGTGGGACTAGAAATTTTTTCTGCCAAAAATTAAAAATGTCTGCATACGCCGCTGGTAAATTTGAAAGTGAATAATTGTGCTCTTGATAAAACAAGAGCCACTAATTAGTGCCCTGATTGGATAATTCAAATAAATACTGGGCCCTGATTGGCTAATGTCTTAGTAACCTAAATAGCAACTTAATTAATTAGTAAGGGCTGCAGATACTGGGAAAAACTCAATCTGATTGGTTAAATGCAATTGTATCTCTTAACAACATATAAGATCAAGTTCCCCCTATTTAATACTTCATTTAAATAAAATGAACACATGTACACTATGGAAGTGGACCCCTCCCCCCTTATTCCCTTGTATACCTTGGCCTTATATAAGTGTAGTGTGTATGCGTGACAACTAATGTGAACTCATAAATGGTGGGGTGCTATCACATGGTTGGAAGCAAGATCAGATCCTATACAGCCACTGCAAGAACCAAGCTGAATAGAGTCTCATACTCCTACCACCATGTATAACCACATAGACATAGGTTGAGGAAAACATAATACAGGTTTGGGCGAATAACCACAGTTTAATTAATCTTTGCATCATATATAAAGACAATTAACAATGAAACAATGATATTTTCATTTTGCATAAACAGTCTTTGAAAAATCTGTGGTACTCCAAATGAAACGCCCAAACCAAATAGTAGAAAGTAGAAGTTACTGTTGAAGGGCTTTAGCAAACGACTTCATCACTTGTTGTCGGTAGGAAAAGGAAGGGTCCAGATACCTTTTGTATGTGTCACTTTTCCAGTCACCTTGGGCTTGTATTAATTCCCCTGGAATACCTCATTGAAAGGCAAATGATGCTCCACCCCTGCGAAAACTTTGGCCTGAATACTGTGTTGGGTCAATGCCTATTTCCTTCAAATAATCTTTTAACCTTGTAAGAAAGCTAGAGTGAGTTAGAGGAACAACCTGTCAACCTTTTTTGAGTAAAAACACAGGACATAAGGCTATACCAGATGGGACTAGCTTAAAACTAAACATTAAGGCCTGAGCTGGACAAAGTGGAGAATTTCTAATAGCCGGTAATGGTACCTCCAATGACCTTTGAGAGAACTGAATAGTTTTAGTCTTATTAAGATGTAATATAACACCTTCAGGGTGAAATTAAATATTTTGTCTGCTTAAATGCCTATTTGGATCAAAGTCTTGTAATGATGGCACTAACAAATTAAATTTCCTGAAAAAGGAAAAGAAGGCAACAAGGCAAGCTACCCAAAAAGTCACATCTTTAGTGTTGTTAAAATTAATAGTGCCAAAAATTTGAAACAAAGTTTTTGGAGTTATAGGTAATTTTACTTGCCTTGCATCGCCTAAAACCCGCCTTGCACCTTTCAGCACATTAGTGATATAGTGATGGCCAATGGGGGATGGCAGATTTGTCTTCAAATGTAAAATTCTAACAATAGACAAATAATTACATATAGAATTGTATTGAAGGCGACAGGATAAATGTGCAATATACCTAGCTAAATTATCCCTAGTTAATGAAATTAAAGGTAGTTATATTAATTTACAAAAACCTACATAAGACTTTAAATAAGTCAAATATGTCTTTTTAGTTGACTCTGCATAAGTGTGACACCGGAAATTGAGGACAATGTCATCAAGAGCTGCTTTCTCCCTGGAGCCCGGTAACCCTAGACAAAAGAAAATCGAGGGAGTTACCAGACATATGTGATTTTAGATCATGCACATACAAAGGACAAGGCAAATAAAAACGCATACACGATTCACACATAGAGCGCACATGCAAACGAGAGGTCGTATCAGCTTATATATTTTCCTTCCCTGCAATATGTAAGGTTTTGATATGAAAATTATATTTTGCAGACAACCAAAACAATTCTCTTAAATATGACATCAAGACTGAATTTTTTGATGTACATTTATTCATACAGTTAACTGTTGCTGCATTGTCACAAAAAATTATAACTCGCTTATTTCGCCATGCGCTCGCCCAACGCTTTGCTGCTTCCAACTCATTTATATGCAAATTTGAAGCAAAGGGAAAATCTTTTCCCCAGTTAACATAAAACCAATCATTTTCATAAAAGCCACCAGCTCCTGATCTACATGCATCTGTTGCAACTGATGTCAGTGGTAAAAATAAGAGATTTCCCGTTAAAAGTGGACATAAAATTATGCCACCAAAGAATGTCATCCGCAATATCGCCTTTAAGATTCGTCTTATGCCAGTCTCGCTTTAATCGTGTAATGCTATTTATGATACGCCGAAGAAAAACTCTTCCGCCACGTACCACTGCAGAAGCCCAATTTAATTTCCCTGCAAGGGATTGCAATTGCTTTTTTGTCGCATGCGCACGCTTTGAAAAGTCAGCTAAATCCGCTTTTAGCTCTGCTAGCTTTTTGCTTGGAAGTCGAACTTCCATTTTGGATGAATCTATTTCAACACCCAGAAAAGTAAGTTGTTGACATGGATCAACAACCTTTGAATAACTTATAGAAAACCCTAATGCCCTTAGCAAGGTAATAAGTAAATTCATACCTTCCCTGCAGCGTGATTTAGTTTTCTCGCAGATGAAAAAATCATCTAAGTAAGCAACAGTGGTAAAACCCCTGCGTGACATCATACGTCTTACAGCCTGAGACAAACGATGAAAGATATTAGGGGCTAATTTTGAGCCAAATGGGAGTTTGCGATCAAATAATGTGTATTCTTTCCCATTAGGAAAAATCCATCGAAAGCCTGTGACTTTTTGACTAGCTTCACTTATTTTAACAGATCTATACGCGGCCTTCAAGTCCACTTTTGACATGTAACAGTTGGGGGTTACAAGTTTAATAGCATCCTCAATAGTCTGAAATTTTTGTTTTGAAATTTCCCCCGCAAAATCATTAACTGCCCTGCCTGCAGGCCTACTACAATCATGAATAAGCCTAACACCTCCCTCTGGTTTGGAAATAACAGCAAGTGGACTAATTATTTTTGGGGGGGGTTGTTGCAAAAACATAATTGCCATTTTCAATTTTTACCAAAATCTGATCATGAGCTTTACTATAAAGAGGACTTGAAGGCATAGCAGATGGATGATTTTTTGCCTGAACTTTGGGAGGAATGTCTAAAGACTCTACTATATCGAATCCTAATTGAATGCCATGTAAAATGAAATCTATATCAAAATCATCTTGAATTTCTTTTTCCTATACTGATAGATTTAGGTCACGCAAAGGCTTTACCACTATTCCTGTTTTTTTGCAAGGTTTCGTGAAGAATGAGTGTGGGCAGGATGTTTGTTAGCACAACCAGGTACAGCGCATACATGCTCAAACCTACAAGTAGACATGAAACATCCCTTTCTGCTATTAAATCGCTTACAGATTTCCCTACCCCCTGATGTATGTGATGCATACTGTATATCATGCTTAACAAAAGGTTTGGGGGCGGATGTCTGAGGTTTAGCAAAATTTTTTGGTCTCAAGTACACCGATTGTAAATGAGGTACATCTGTCCCCCAACGAAACTTATGTTGCTTCTGCAGTTGCCGGTACTGCCTATCAAAAAAGAAAACAGAAACCATCTCACATGTGACTATAAGATCTAAAATCCTAACGGTATATGAAAGATAATACAGAATCTGGGCATGTGGCAATTCGCCTGAAGATAAAAGCTTGTACATAATAGACAAGTTGGCTCTAGACCATTGACATAAATTTAAGGACTCCAGTTTTGGCTTGGCAGGGCCGGACTTGAAAACAAGTTGCCCCCCAGATGCATCTCACAAAAGCTTTTCCTCAGACATACCCGTCCCCGACATATGCATTTGAACAAAATCAACAATATCATGATAAATAATGGACACATCAGTAAAAGAAGATTTCAAAAATATTTGTGGGTCTTTCCACGAAACAATATTATTAACAGAGTCAAAGTCATTGGTACCTGTTTGCCCAGAATTTCCCAAACTAGAAATATGTCCTTGCACACCCTTGTTAGTGTTTGTAGCATTTAATAATTCGGCCAAAGGCACCGACTGTTGAGTTTGTAATTGTTTGATAACTTCTGATGTGTATAAGTCATTACTTCCTGTTTGTACTGGCACGCCATCTACCGGTACGTCATTGGTCTCGGTTTGAGGTTGGGATTCCGGAAGTGTTCCTGCTGAGTTCGCGTCGTTCATTGAGAAGGTCGCCTTCACCGCCCGCAATACCAGTCTTTGTTGTCCAATTGGAATTTTAGATTTTGTCAGGTCTTCCGGACACACTAAGGATAAAGCCTCCATTGATTCATAGCCAAGTTTAATTAATTCCGCCGCAGTTAAGTCATTAATTTTCTTGGACGCCGCCCAAATCTTCACTCTTTCAATGTCCGACATATCAGAGGACGCGTGTGCAATATGCTCGTTCTCCGGCATAATTACTGTGTGTTTGAACAAAATCAAAGTTATTCTTAGAAAATAAAAATAATGCGTATAACGATAGTCTAAAGATGAATAAAGTTACTCAGGCCGTTGACATCTTGTGTCACACAAATCAGAAACGCCTCCACAAAAATAACATCCATTGCAGGCAGCTGCACAATCTAATCGAAAAATCCAATATAATTGGGATATATTTCCATTGCAGTTTTTTATATTTCTTGCCACATAACGAATTTCAGCTTTGGACAGAAGATACCAGCTTGGAATTTTCAAAATGTTTCTAATTTTCTGTTCTGCACGATCGTAAGCACGTTCACTCATATTTAAACATAGAGTTAACAATAAATATAGAATTAAATTCTTGTATTATAATCCATTATTCACACAAAAACGATGTGTATAAAACTAGAAATTTTTTCTGCCAAAAATTAAAAATGTCTGCATACGCCGCTGGTAAATTTGAAAGTGAATAATTGTGCTCTTGATAAAACAAGAGCTACTAATTAGTGCCCTGATTGGATAATTCAAATAAATACTGGGCCCTGATTGGCTAATGGCTTAGTAACCTAAATAGCAACTTAATTAATTAGTAAGGGCTGCAGATACTGGGAAAAACTCAATCTGATTGGTTAAATGCAATTGTGTCTCTTAACAACATATAAGATCAAGTTCCCCCTATTTAATACTTCATTTAAATAAAATGAACACAAATAGTCCAGTGTCCCCTGTTCTCAGTTCTAGTGACTTTTTTTTTATGTAGGACCCCAATTTATTTACTTGTGATGGATTGAGTATAAAAAATCACCTTTTCTTCATCAGACAAATCTTTAACAGAAAAGTTTAATTCCAAATTGTCAAAAAAAAAGTTGTTTCTCAGTTCCCTTTTTAATTTACAATCTAATAAAAAATGTTTTTCATCTTCTAATATGTTACATTTAAGGCATAATCTCTGCTCTCTAGGAATATTAGAATGTCTTCCCTTTTTTATATTTAAATTATGGTCACTAATTCTTAGTTTTGTTATTAATTTTCTATAAGTAAAGTTAGATGTTCTTAAATAGTCTTCAAAAAAATAGATTTGGTTTAAGGTTCTTAAATAAATAAAGTTTACTTTTTTCATCAATGTTTTGCATCTTATTATGAATCAAATTTTCAAAGTAGTTTTTATACAACCACAAAAAATTTGTGTTCGTATATTGCTATCAAGTTGTCGTTGTCGTCCGAAGACATTTGGTTTCCGGACACTAACTTTAGTTTAAGTGTATGGATCTCTATGAAATTTAACAAAAGGTTCAATACCACAAAAGGAAGGTTGGGATTGTTTTTGGGGGTGATGGTCCCAACCGTTAAGGAATTAGGGGCCCAAAACAGGTATTTTTCTAGTTTCAGGGCAATGACTTGTGTATAAATATTTTGATTGCTCTGAAATTGTACCACAAGGTTCAATACAACAAGTAGAAGGTTGGGAATTTATTTTGGGGGTAATCGCCCAAACTTTTCAGGAATTAGGGGCTAAAAGGGGCCAAAACAAGCATTTTTCTAGTTATCAGACAATAACTTGTGTTAAAGTGTATGGATGTCTCTTAAATTGTACCACATTTTATAAAAAGAAAATATCATCAAATATTTTTTTTTTTGAAAAGGGGGTAAAAAATTTGGGGTCAATTTTTTTCCTATCAATTTTCCCAAAAAAAATTGTGGGTCACAATTTAATTTGCTAATTCTTTGTTTATAGACTGAAAACAGATTTACTAAGTATTGCACAACAGCAAGAATTCTTCAATTGAATATAAATTCCAATCATATAACCAATCACAAGTTCTTTGACTACATTTATTCTGTGTCAGAAACCTATAATGTGTCAAATATTTAATTACAATCCAAATTCAGACATGTATCAAGCTTGAAAATTGTGTCCATTTTTGCCCCAACTGTTCAGGGTTCGACCTCTTCGGTCGTATCCAGCTGCGCTCGGCAAAGCACATTTTTAGAGCTTGTTTTTATATAATCTTTAAATGAATTATTTATTTTTAGGTCTGAACTAGTATCTTGTTGTATTTGTAAATAAAGTTCACTTAAAATATTTTTTACATAGGTAAACCAGGAGTATACTCCTTCTGTGTCTAAATTTTTGCTAAGTATGTAAGCTTCTTTCAAAAGAGGATTTAACTTACAGCATTCAAATCTCTTTAAATATAATAAAGTTTGTAATATCACTTGATAATATTTCTCAACAATAAATTAAGAAAGGTTGAATCAATCCTTTTCACATTTCAGCGGCTTTAACTGATTTCCGAAAAACTCTCGTCAACCTGTATGGGCGGCTGCCAAACAGTGTATGTTCATTAACAAGAAAACGCTATGACGAAATCTTTTCAAATTCATATATGTTGTTTACTGTGACTAAATGAAGGTCATTTAACTTTTACAGTTGTTGAGTTGTAGACCTTTAAGTAGCGAAAAGTGATACTTAGATTGATTTTGGCCTTTCCATTTCTGAACCCTACAATAATTTATATTCAAATTTTTTTTTTTTTTAATTGATCCTGTTTGTGGGTTCAGATTTGCAAATATCATTTTCATGCAGAAAAATCCAGTTTGCTGTCAATCTGACAGTCTCCTGTATTATTTTGTTTTGAATTACAAAATAGAGGACAGGAAAGATGTTTATGATTTTCAATTTTCCTGTTCAGGAGTTATGTTGAATGATAAAAATTGGCTTTCTGTCGTTTCCATCCAATGAATCAGAATGGTCAGCCAATCATTTTCAATTTTTAATAAGCTGTTTCTCATGACAAGTCCAAGCTCAAGTTCCAAACGAAGATTTTTGCTTTTGCCAATTAGGAGATTTGGTCTTTGATTGATTAAACATTGCAGCTTGTAATTTTGAATTTGTTTCTGTGTGATAATTTGAGAACGGTCCAACCAATTCATTTCAAATGTTAATATGTTTTTCTGATTAAACAATGGTGTTTGAAAACTTCCACTTTATATTCTGTAACAGTGTAGGAATTAAGACACTATATTGCATTACATTGGCAATAATACCAGTAACACATTTACAGTTTACCGCATTATGACAGTCTCTTGTTAAAACATTATTTATGATATATATTACTAGTAATATATCGTAAGCAATATTGCATCCGAAAACATGCATTTCAGTTTTAAGGAGAAATGGGACTTATACGTACATGAAATGAAAAGCCTTATAGATGATGCGTGATCTTGACTAATATTCAAGCAGAACTGTGTGCATACCTGTAGAAAGAATGAATGTACAAAGTTATCTGATTGTACCACATAAGCATCTAGCAATGATGTATGGTCTTCCTGAAAAGATGAACTATTAAGGACAAAACAATTAATGAACATTTATATTCGTTTTTATGTGAAGACTTTTTCATAAGATAACTATAAAGTTAGATGCAGAGAAAAAAGGAAAACTGAAAAAAAATGTATGTTCATATTTATTTATATCAACAAAACTGAAAATCGAAGATAAACAATGGATACGTTGAGTAACAACACCAAGATCCCAGAATAAAAAACAGGTTTAAGCATGTGAAAATGTCTTTACCTATCCTTCTACGAAGCTAAAGCATGACAAAAATAGTCAACCAAGAATCGGTGATCAACAGCCGTCTGCAGAGACTACTATACTTTTTTTTTAAATAGGAAGTAGCATAACATTTAAAAGTGGAAAGACATTTAAATTATTGCAGATCTGACTTTATTTATCACCTGTACAAACTGTAGATATATTTACATAGGCCAAACAAGATTTTTTTTTTATCGTCCGAGTGCATACACAGCGATTTCTTTAACCAGTGACCAGAAAAGTATACCTTTAAACAAACATTTTGAAGTGTGTTGTCGAAGAAAATTTCAAATAATTCTTTTCTATAAATGTCAAAGTGACAATGATTTCTATGGTAAAGGACTAGAAAAAAAAACATGTTATGAAGGTTTAGTCATGTTATATACAGTTGCATTGCATCCTTACAAGTCCTGTGAAGGATGATACACTGAAATATTAAGAAATTGTTTTTTAAATATCTAAAATTTATTTAATTATGAAACTTTTTTCAGGGGAAATTTACGAAGCCCTTTTAGAACACAGAGAAGATAAAGCATTTTTAAGGCCAGCTATTTGTGACGCTATAGATAAACAATTGCAAGAAAATAACATAGTGGTCATCACTGGCAGGGAAGGAACAGGGAAAAGTAAACTGAGTCTAGAATTAGCTTCAATTTACAATGAGAAGGGTTATGTGATTATGAAAGTGGATTTGTCAGAAAATTACGCAATATATACAAATATTAATGATGCATTGCTAATAATTGATGATAAAGTGTATACATCAGATTCTCTTAATGCCTTAATGAAACACCTTTTACCAGTATTACTTGATAGAAATATCAAAGTGGTATTAACCTGCAGCAATTTAGATTTAGAGACCGTAAGAAGTGTACTAGAAAAAGATAAATTGAAGGATGAAGTATTTATAGACATCAACAGATGTTTAAAAGTTGACGAAAAAGAAAAAATGTTGAAAAGATATTTAAAAACGAATAACATTGCAACATCAGCGTCCAGTGAAAGTAATTTCAAGGATCCGAACATTTTGACTGATTTGTCTGTTCAAGTTACACTTGATGATGATGCCATCAAAGTAATTAAGAACGAAGAGCCCTGGAAGGGGTTCCCCTTGTGTGCTTCATTGTTTAGTTCTAATAGAAAGTGTTTGCATTTAGGGGAAAAATATTTCACCAACCCACCAAGTGATCTTTTTGAAGAACTGAAAGAACTTTATAAAACTGCACGAGAAAATTCTAATTGCATAGACACAATAAATGAGTACTGTATTTTAGTTTATATTATGAATAATAGTGATCATCATCTAGATCTTAATGAAAATAATCTCTGCAGACAGTTTGTTGAACTATATCAAACATTATTTCAGTTTAAGTACACACCCGAACGAGGTTCAAATGAAGATAAAAAAATAGCAATAGAAAAAGCATTACATAGAATGAACAACAAGTACCTCAGATTCCAGGAGGGTGTTTACACGTTTATTCATCCATGTTTGTCAATAGCAATGTTCCTGTCATCTGATTACATGGTTCATTACCTACTACAGAAAGGCTCCTTAATTGATATCACTGAATTAGTACGAAGTAAAGATTACACTGGTTTGGAAAATGAATTAGTTATTAAAATTGATAAAGATTATCATCACATCCTTGGTGAGAGGTTGGTGAGACATGCATTTGAGAATCGTGACGCATTGCTGCTTGTTACACAATATATTTACAAATACTGGCGTTCATCAAGCAATGAAATGGTGAATATGATCTTTAGTCATATTGAATTCATTCTATTTCAAAGTTTCGGAGTAAAAACTGATTATCTACAGCAACTTGATGGTGAAGAGGTTTCTGAAAACAGCATCAAAGCAGAAAATCAAGTATCACTTTCTAAAATCATTATGTTAGTAGATGAATTAACGTATAAAGGTAGAGATCCATGGATTTATGCATCTGGTACAGATTTCCTTATACTAAGTGGGTTGGTTACAGCTGCAATGGGTAGATATGCAACCAACAGAAATCAGACATTTGATATTCTGTTGTCAGAGTTTCAGAATAGGGTACACTCAGAATCTTTTGTAAAACAATTGAGTAAACCTTTGGATATATACAGAAACACATTCTTCCATTTTCTAATGATTTTCAGTCAGAAAGAATCATGTCAGATCTTATCTTTGATTACAGGTGAAAAAAGGATATTTGATGTAGAAAATGTTAAGAAGTTTACTCCAATTGATATTGCAGCATACTTGGGAAAAAGAAGTGTTTTGGAAGTTCTGGACTTGAAGACAAACTGTACAAAGAATATCAGAAACAGACTTCGGAGACTTGCTAGAAGTGGGAATATTGAGAATTTTAATAGAAATTCAAAGAATAAAATGATTGACCAAGCAATAGTCAACGAAACCGCAGATGATGGTGCCTCACCAGAAAAACTACAAAGTGAATATGCTGATGATGAAAAAAAGGAAGTAATAGATGAGAGTAAACAAAAGAAAAGTTTTCTGAAAAAGACTTTCAGTCGCAGTAAGGATAAACCTTATAAAACAGAAAAGCATGATAAACTTAAGTGTGAATC
The DNA here is from genome assembly GCA_017311375.1 of Mytilus coruscus. Classification (NCBI taxonomy): domain Eukaryota; kingdom Metazoa; phylum Mollusca; class Bivalvia; order Mytilida; family Mytilidae; genus Mytilus; species Mytilus coruscus. The sequence continues at coordinate 61,787,038 of CM029599.1, forward strand.
AGAATTTATTGATATTTTATACTTTGAAGATGCAATGCTTAATACTGTTGATTTTGGGAAATTAGAGGATTATCAGGCATGTATCAATCTGCTTTCTTAATAAATTGGTGAAATATGTTATATTAAAGGAATTGTAAATACACACTTATTACGCTTAATATTAAAGGAATTTGTTGCATACTTATTCTTACAATACCTTCGTATTAGCTTATCTGGCCCTATGGGCCATGTGAGGTATTGCTATCCATTCTGAAGTTGGCTTCAGTCATAATCTTTACCTTTGAACCCATTGAGCCAATTATAACCAAACTTGAATTATCCTTAGGGTTTCTAAAATAAAGTTTTTTTGACCTACCAACAAATAGTATGGATGGCTACTTTTGAACACAAGGGTAAAATCCAAGAACTTGTCTAATATCTTGAAAACCATAACAGATAGAGAATATATAACTAAAAAGAACCAAATAACATGAATAAGTCAGAATCTATCTTCATTGTTCACAGTGATATTACATGTTTAACTTATGACTCATTGTAAAAGTTATTGCCCTTAAAGAGAGTATAGAATTTTGCGGGACATGTTCAAAATGAAAATTACAAATGTTTAACTGCTCTGTTCTGATGTTCAAGTATGATTCGAATAAAATACATGTATCAACAGTCACACTAAATCCATAGATTTAAAGCTTGAAACAAAGAATGCCATGATCTATCAAATCAAAATCTTGTTTTAACAATATTGCTAGGTTTAAATAACCATCGGTCATTTCTTCCATCCATTATATTTGTCGAAGATATTAATTACTGCAGTTTGACAAAAATGATGTTGCCTCAAACCGGATTGTACTGCATGTAAAAGTTTTAAATTTAGATAAGTATTTGTACATGTTTTTTTTTTCTTTTTTATATAAAGATGCCTTTCTATTAATTTCGATAAAGTTGGAAGAACATATATGGGTCTATTATATACATATATATATATAATATGTTGCCAAAAGCTTGTCACCACCCTTGTAAACTGGTGTTGCGTTCTCATTCTTTAGTGAAAAGGGATATATACCAGTATCTTATCCTTCTGTAGAATATATATGCAATAGGGTATGCAATAAAAAGGGGCATTTGATCTTAGGATTTTTTGTTTCAATATTATAGAGACCAGATGATTTGTTTATATCAAGTTTTGTTATCTTATTAATAGCAGATTAATGATCACTGGTGTTATAGGAAATGTTGCATGTTTATTGATTTATTTATTACACATTTAGCAAGATTAAGATAAATCTGCTTTGTCTACATGTGTATATCTTCAGCACAGGAAGTAAAAAAGTATTAAACGTATCGGCTAATGATTTTATGTCCCCCGGTGCGACGCGTTGTGGGGTACATAGACATACCAGGCGTCTGTCCGTCCATGCGGCTTTCTGTGGTTCTTGGTAGCGCTATCACATGTACGATTCTTGCCAGATTTTTATCAAACTTATATCATCAGCATTTCTCATACGAGTTCAAATAACAGTACTGATAAAAAAAAATTAAAAGAGTTATGCCCCTTGGGAATATTAATTATCAAGCACATTGTATTGTAAGCGCTCTCACAATGTCATGTACAATTTTTGCAAGATTTGTATCAATTTATCAAAGGTTTATATCAGCAATGTCTTGGACAAGTTTGAAAAGCTGTGCTTGTCAAATATTTTAAAATAGCTATGCCCCTTTGAAATATTAATTATATCGGAAGGTATTCTTTCTAGTTTTTCCTGTAGCTTGGTGAATTGATGAATAGTTTCAACCCTGCTCTTCCAAGTAGAAGAAGTCATGGTCATCGCCTTTATATATATCACTAAAAACTGATCTTTTATTTTTTTACATCGGGTGTGACCGTGAGAGGTCATACCGGTGTTATGTTGCCACAGAAATTTCTGCACACGTCCCTTGCGCTTTTGACTGATAACCGAACGTATTTCGTGTCGCTTGTTGTAAATTCATTTCATCAATGAATACTCATCTAAATATTTGTTAAGACCATAAATAAATATTATGAAAATGTTTTGTCGTGAGAAATATATATATATATATATGTAAAAAAATCATTAATATCTATGCACACGTACCGAAAAAATGTGTTTGCGGATGAATATGTCATTTATATCATGTGTATTGAATAATTGTAAGGTGTAGATATCTGTCTGGCAGGTATCATATTTTCATCATCCAACATATCTTGCGGTCATCTGATGTTCAGTACTTCAGTACTTTGATTTAAAGAAAGCAAAGGGTCGTTATAAATAATATGTCCTCTGAATGGGGGCAATATAAAAGGCTTCAGTACCCCAGAGGTCGATCCTACCCCTCTAATTTTTCATTTTATTATTTTGATCAATGATATACAGTCCATTATTAAGTTGTTTGCTGATAATAGTTTAAATTTGACAGAAGATAATCCCCAAGAATCGGCAATCAACTTGAATAATGATCTAGCAAAATTCCATACATGGTCTTCAAATTGGTTATTGACCTTTAACCCTCAGAAAACCGAGACAATTTCACGGAAACTTCTCCCTGATCATTCAAAACTTAAAATGGACAACGTAAATTTAACTAAGGTATCCACCAATAAACACCTTGGGTTACATATTTCAAATGATTGCACATGGCATAAACACATTGATGTAATAACCGAAAGGCTTACAAACGACTGAATGTTCTACGAAAGTTAAAAATTCATCCTAGACAGACGAACACTCGAGATAATATACCTACAATATACAAGACCACTATTAGAATATGTTGATGTTATCTTGGACGACACAAATCTTTTGATTTATCAGATTGACATGTAAAAACAGAGTCTTCCGTGATCGTAACTTGGGGTACTAGACTGGTTTCTTTAGAGAGATTTTGTCTTGAAACAGGTTGGGAAAATCTTACAGATCGAAAGGAGGCTATTTATATTTATTTTTTTCAAATTGAGAACCCATATTACCCTCGAATATTTATCGAACAAGAACAGCTCTTTACTCAAATTAGTATTTACCCACAACTGTATGGTCATGGAATTTCCTACTTGATAGTACTTTAGTGGGAGCTTTCAGGAGTGTGTCCATTCTCGGGTAACTAAACCCCCATATCATTATTGCATCGGTAAGCGATTAGGTCAAATGTATTTCTCCAGACTTCGTATGCAGTGGAGTTCTCCAAATCAGCATCTTTGTATCAAAAATATAGTGTCCTCACCACTTTGTTTATCTGGTGCTATATAAACCACAACGCATTATTTGTTGCACTGCCCCGATTTCACATCATGCGTGAACAGCATTTCTTTTAACATCAGAAACAAATATTTCTTGTCAGTCGAAGTTTTGCCATACGTTTCAACGGAACTCAGTATATGAACAAAACATCGAAATATTTTTTGCACATGTGCAAGAATATGTCACATTTCCAAGCGAGATAACCCAATCTGTTTATATTGGACAGTAGATAATTAACGATAACCCTTAACTCCTTCCAATAGATGTCGTTGCATTTACTAATCTTGTTAAATACAACAGAGACATGTCTCTGATAAAAATTAATTAACGTCTTCACGGGAGTTATGAATTACGATACTTGAGTTAGTGGTCTTTAAAAGGACTATGATATTGAGATCAAAACCGCGTCGAGATTATAAATCAATGTACGAAGGGGGAAATTATTTTGAAAAATTAGGGAAAAAATCCATAATTTTTGTTAATTGATCTTGAATGACATTTTTTAACAAACAGTCATAAAACGTGTCTCATGAGTTTTGATGTTCATATATCTTAAAAACTACCATCTAGGAGGTTATATAACATCCTTGTTACCAAGAAATTTAATATTTTCATTTGTCCTTATGCAACAGAGTTGACGACGAAATTGTTACCGAACCGTAGCTTATTGCAGTTTAATCACCATTAGTAATGAAATTATATGGCATAATATCAGCTGTGTTTCTTATAAACATATTAACACTAGCAAACACAAGTTTGTCCAGCTTTCTAACAATAGGCTATATATATATATATTCATTTCAGTACAATCATTCATTTATGCCTTGGACAAATAAGTTTGCTTTAAAATGATGCTATATATGTCTTTGAAGAAATAACTTACAAGTTAGATGTTTTTCATTTTTTAAATGTTTTATGTAAAAACGGCTAAACATATCTCAACCATCTTTAGTTAGGTAAGGCGTATGCAGACAAAAAGGTTCAATAAATCAAATTTAGAAAATTGGTGAAAATTAAAGATATAAATTCTAAGACTAAATAATTGAAGAATAAGTCATTCAACAATTAAAATATATTTTTATTGATATTGATAAGTAGAGCTATCTCTCTGATTGATAAGTGAAAAGATTTATCAATTGTAGTAACTAAAGACATCATCATGAAGCAAGTTAGGTCGCAAGCGCTTTTATAGTGGGTCTCCCTTTTTATGTGTGTTTAGGAGTAATTCTTATTTGAAAGTTTTCTTTCATATTTCAACTTATTTTACATGTATACAAAGAATGGAGTCTGAGGAATACAACTACATTTTTACATATTTAAACGATGGCTCTTATTCTAAATAAGGCAAGAATAAATATTTTTAATATTTTATAACTGCATGCTCCACTGTTACTTACTTAACTAAATGGTCTGTTAGTCTGTACCAATGAAGAAAGTTTAGCTTATACTTTAGTCAAGCATGAAGTTAGCCACAAATTTCAGATGAAAATGCCTGTACTTTATTATTGGAAATTTACTTCCATACATAAGTAGCTAGAACTAATTTTGGATATTGTAGTAGATATTCCTAGAACTTTGATCATATAATAAATATTTCTAGAACTTTAATTATCTAATAACCATGATAACTATTCCTGGAACATTTATAATATAGCCAATATTCCAATATGCCTGGAACTTTTATAATATAACAAATATTCCTGGAACTTTTATAATATAACAAATTTTCCTGGAACTTTTATAATATAACAAATATTCCTGGAACTTTTATTATATAAAACATTGTCCATAATATTTATTCAAAGAACTTTTAGCATATAACAAAAGTTCCATTGGGAACTTTCCTTGTGTAATATTTTATCCTTTGTGAAGGAAATTTTCTTATAGCATTGGATAAAATATTACATAAGGAAAGTTCCCAATGGCACTTTTGTTATATGCTAAAAGTTCTTTGGAACAAATATTATGGGGAACTTATATTCTGTCACAAAGTCACGGATAAAAATTCACAGGACAATAAGGGACGACATCAAAAGTTCAATGTAGGATAAACAAACTTAATTCACATAGTTTTTTCACTGACCCCCACCCCCTCTTAACTTAATTTGGGAAAAAATGATTGACCAATACAGATATATGTAAAATCGATGTCAAATAAACAAAACTTGCAGCAATTTTTATCCCACCCCCAAACTATTTGAATTAAGTTTTTTATCCTACATTGATCCTTTGATGTCGTCCCTAAATCAAAGCTCATTTATGCGATTCATAGTTTGTCTTTGATAAATAAATCGCCTTAAAAAAAAGCAATTTACATTGTTCATGAACAATTGATTATAAAAACTTGGGAAACATTTTTCTTGTTTGAGATTTTTTCCACACAGCAAGAAAGATCGAAAATTTAAATTAAAAAAAAATCAGGACACAAATTCGTCGGACAAAACTAAATTAATGATTTTATGAGTCGTGGCATATGCACCAGACAAAAGGTGTTTTGAAATACAAGGAAACCCAACATATCAACGAAGAAGGGCTTCTTGTGCTGTGCATAAGATTAAAACTTGTCACCAGGTCTTCAGCAATCGGCTTTTTAATATTCATTTACAATGACAACACATGCATCATAATAACAGAAACCAACATTCAATGTGTTGTAAGCGTTACATTTTTTCACACAAGAACATTTTGAACAGTGTATTTCTAAAATGACCGAGAGGCAACTTACATGTGCTTTGTATTGCACCATTAAGTAATTAAAAAAAACATATATATAGAAAATGACAAATTAAAAGAAGAAATAAAAAAATAAAAGCAGCAAATTAAACTATCTATACATAGATAACACTAATCAATTTACTTCCATGGTCAAACTAAAGAGCGAGCAACACGATTCCCTAAAAAAGAGGGATTTGAAAGATTTTTTGCATTATAGTTTTCGAGTTCTCAAATTTGTTTTAATAGTTCCACCACATTGATGTAATGTCATTGTAACAGGATGATACTTCCACAACAAACCGTGCATACATTCATTACATGTACATATGTCACCAATTAACACAAGTTGTATTGTATCAGATTCAATTTAATGAAACAAACAGTGGCATATCCTGTTGAGCATATATAAGACATCGTAATTGGAGATAGGAAAGACAATCAAGCGACAGGGTGCCTGCTGATAATAAAATTCATTTGACAATATATCAATTTCGAACTTTTTTAATATACCTCCTTTTCATTTTCTTTAAAAATTATCGAAATACAAATGATGGAAAAATGTTTTACGGGTGAAAAAAAAAATGAACAGCGAATCGTTTATTATTTAAATGTAAATGTATACTTTATCATTTATCATTTATCATTAAATACGTTTCACCAAATATGAATAAAAATATCTTTATAGTCTCTGTTATATGAAATTTAATTTATACGAACTATGAACTATCATGAACAAGAACCCTTATAGTAAAACTTCATTATGTCCTTTGAACAGATGAGTTATCCCGACGAATACAATTTAATATAATTAAATATAATTTTATTTTGTATTCAATATTTATCGTTTCTATTTGAACAATAAAAAATAGCCGCAGTGAACACTTTGAATTTGAACTCATTATGTATTATTTCATTTATTTAAGAATAACTGGAGTTTATTTTACATGTATAACAGTATGATCTCGCTAATGTACGTTGTTTTCGTATATTACATTTGTGTTGGTTATTTTTTTTCAAAGACAACTTTTCAAAACGCCGGAGACCTAAGAACTTCTTAATTTAAACTGACTTTTCTGACATCAAAATATAGCTTATTGACAGGAGTATTCAACAGTATGTGTTAATAGTATTTCCTCCGCATATTAAGTGTGCTTCAATTTTTTTAGTTACTGCTGTCTCGTTTCTTTTGAGGTAATTCATCGATATTTACTGATGTGAGTAAGGGAATTTAGATAATGAAATTTCAAAAAATCGGAGACCTAACAATGAGATAAGATAAACTGGATTTTTTAATACCACTAGAAAGGTGAATCTATGTAGAATTCGGTCGTATGTGTTAATAAGAATTCAGATGATTAATAAAAATAATATGAAGAATTAATGAAGGGTACCCATTTATTTTCCCATTACTTTCTATGTTAATCGAACATCATTAAAAACATTGCACCCCGGGTGTCGCTGATAAGGGTAATCGGCCATTAGTGTCCTTCATTCTTGGGTATGGTTCAAACATTCATACTCCGTAGCAAAAGATTTGCCATATGATTATACAAACATTTTGTTCAACAGGTCTACAGTGCATATATATATATCTAAAATAATTGTGTCCGCTCAGAAACATGCACTTCACTGTTGTATTTCTGATATATCCAATTTTTGTTTTTGCTTCTTGTGTTCACAATATTACTATATGTTTTGTTTGTTTACATTTAGTGTAACATTATTAAATTTTAAGCATTCTACTTCTTGAGGATACAAATATGAAATGGTTTTTTTTTGTAACTTGAATTTTATTAATAAAATATTGTTACACTGCATGACCTACTCTCCATGATGTCTCTATTAATTAACTGCCGTTTATACAAAAGTCGTTAGGTATTCACATTCGCACAAAGCTGTATTCACTACTCCTTTCAAAACATCATTCTCTGTACAACTTATGTTATTTTTGAAAATCACTGTTACAAACTCCGATTCCATCTAAACAAAAACAGTTATTGTATCGCGGATATTGCCAGTGACAGACTTTTCATACCAGTTCGCATTGGAAAAGATGAAAAGGAGAGACCCTGCATAAACTTTCCTTTGCCAACAAAGGTCTGGATATCATCAACTTGGGCTTTATTCTTCCTCACAAATCAGATCATTCGAACATACCTCCAGTCTTTAAAGATCCATATGTACCTATCATCTCTGATACGTCATATACCAAACTAATTGCGACTTAAATTTTCCAAATAAAACACGTGATGCAGGATCTCAATATTTTAAAGTCTAAACAATTATTTTGTAGAGTGTAGAAACGTCAAATGTTTTAATACTATTGCAAGAGGAAACAGACTTAGATTATATGTACTCGTTCAGATTCAGATTCTTTATTAAGATAACTAATAGTACATTAGTGTTCTCCATTACAAATCATATGATAACTATACAAAACAACATTTCAAAGTTTTACATGTAGTATATATATATATATATATATATATAATAATACAATTGTACCCATAATTTTAAGAATTGTTTCTTATTTCTTATTTCTAATGCATCTCTAATACATGTGTATAAATAATTACATTCAGTAATATTTTGTGGATTTAAAAGTTTAGAAACGGAAAATAATTATTATGTGAATCTTTCAAATCTAAACCATAAGATTGGAAAAAGTTTGCCTTATATCTTTATATTTATCACAAGATATCAAAAATTTTCTTCTGTCTCTACTTCAGTGCAAAATTTACAAAAACGTTCTCTTGGAATTTTGGGTTTATTATATATACTCCGTTCTATATTTGAACAATGAGCACTGATACTTCGCAAACAATGTTCAAGTCACCACTTATAACTTGAATAGCCGGATTTTATATATGAATGGGGAACCAGCACAGATGCAATCAGGATTTTTTGACTGGAAGTCGTCAATATTGAGATCCTGCATCATGTGTTTGTAATTGAAAATTTAAGTCGCAATTAGTTAGGTATAGGTAAAAGAAAGATGATAGGTACAGAATGATCTTTAAAGACCGGGGGGGGGGTGTATTTTCGAGTGGTCTGATAAGTCTGTCACTGGCAAAATCCGACACGATAGAAAAAGGGAGGCGAAAGATACCAAAGGGACATTCAAACTCATAAGTGAAAAATAAAGTGACAACGCCATGGCTAAAAAAGAAAAGACAAACAGACAAATAACGGTACACAAAACACAACACAAAACACAACACAGAAAACTGAAGACCGAACAACATGAACCCCACCAAAACTGGGAGTGATCTCAGGTGCTCCGGAAGGGTAAACAAATCATGCTCCACATGTGACACCTGTCGTGCAGATAGCTGTTTTTGTTTATAGCATCAGCATATTCTAATAATAGTCATATATATTGTAGGTATATTATCTCGAGTGTTCGTCTGTCTATGAAATTTTTTTTAACTTTTGTAGAACATTCAGTCGTTTGTAAGCCTTTTCGGTTATGCCATGTTTATGCCATGTGCAATCATTTGAAATATGTAACCCAAGGTGTTTATTGGTGGATACCTTTGTTAAATATACTTTGTCCATTTTAAGTTTTGAATGATCAGGTTAGAGAAGTTTCCGTGAAATTGTCTCGGTTTTCTGAGGGTTAAAGGTCAAAAGCCAATTTGAAGACCATGCATGGAATTTTGCTAGATCACTATTCAAGTTGATTGCCGATTCTTGGGGATTATCTTCTATCAAATATAAACTAGTATCAGCAAACAACTTAATTAGGACGGTATATCATTGATCAAAATAATAAAATAAAAAAATACAGAGGGGTAGGATCGACCCCTGGGGTACTGAAGCTTTTTATATTGCCCCCAACCACCACCACCACCACCACACTCCGAGGTTATATTATTTATAACGACCCTTTGCTTTCTTTAAGAAAGATAAGGTTTTATGTGATATATAATGACGATGTCCATGACTTCGTTTACTTGGAAGAGAAGGGATGAAAATATTCATCAATTCAACGAGCTACAGGAAAAGCTAGAAAAATACCTTTCGATATAATTAATATTACCAAAAGGCATAACTCTTTTAAAATACTTGACCAGCACTGATTTTCGACTCTGTCCAAGACATTGCTGTTATTAACCTTTGAGACAAATTGGATAAAAAAATTTGCATAATTCTGCACTGAAACCATCAAGAATTTGAACTTGTGTATCCATTCTTTTAAAAATTGTTAATCAGCACTGATTTTCAAACTCGTCCGAGAAATGCTGATATAAACCTATGCTCTAAGTTTAATAAAAATCTGGCAAGAATTGTACACGTGGGAGCGCTAACAAGAACGGACGGACAAACGCACAGACGGACGGACGGACGCCGGTATGTATATGCCCCCCTCCGCAAAGGGTCGCAAGGGGGACAACACATCATTAGCCGATACGTTTAATACTTTTTCACTTTTTGTGCTGAAGATATACACGTGTAGACAAAGCAGATTTCTCTATATTTTATATTTTAGTACCTCATTATTTTCTATTCTATTTGTTTGTTCTATTTTATCTATTCCTTTTTTTTTTGTTCATTTTCTTTAGTATCGTCCCGTTATTCTCTATTCTGTAAACCACATCTTGACCCTCATATATAAACACCGTAAGATTATAGTTAATTAACAATATTCAAAGAAAAATTGCCCCTTTTTGTCGTAAATGTTTGTATAGAGTTTTTCGTGTGAAACTGAAATATTTAAATCTAGGTAAGGAAATTATTGCTGTTTATATTGTAGAGTATGTTTGATTAATCTGTAGAGATCTGAGTTGTGCCAAAAGCGTTATAATAAAACCCTTGCTCGATTTAAGGATGAGAGAGCAAAGCTGTCTTCCTGGCGTTTCACTAGTATTAGGAGCAACAATTTAACTTCAAAAGGGGGTTGTTACGGTCTTGTGTCTGGGTTAAAAAGAAATTTACATTTTTTAAGCAGTTAAGCTGCTTTATGCGAGCACCCTAGATTTGTGTTCTACCCAATAAATGCTGAAATATGTGCCACTGTTATTATCTGGCTGGCTATTATGTTATTTATAACTAATCATGAACACTTTTTTCATACTTTTTATTCTGGAATACAAAAACTATGACCAGAAAAACCTTAAATGATAGTCGAACCACCCAAAAGTTTTGAAGTTGCACATAGAAAGTAGTGCTCGATAGAAATCCTTATGTAGATTATTATCCCCTGTGCTGTTGGTTAAGATGTTAAAGAACAATTGTATGAAATATTTAATCGCCGAAAATCTCTAAAGACGAGTCGTTTACATTTCCCAAATGGCAAAAGTCGTAGGAATATTGTTTGTCGTCGATACGTATTAAATACGTCAGTAGTCTATTAATAATCAGATAAGTTGGCGGCAATTTCAAATTATATGAATTAGAAGACGAAATTTACGTACCTTTTAAATTTGGAGGATTCTGATGATAGAAAGGTAATTATTATTAATCATTTTATTCGTTTTCGTTTTCGTCTGAGATGATTGTGATTATTTAAATAATCTTAATTAAATGTATGCTCATTTGTATTCTTGTTAATGTTATTCCGTTTATCTCGTAAATGACCTTCTTCTTCTTCTTCTTCTTCTATATGTATATCCTTCCAATTATGGAACACCTCCTCAACGGATATTATCCAGGTGGGGAGTTAATTAAAACTTAAATAGTGTACACTAAAAGTTTTCCACAAATAACTAAAAAAAAATTTTAGATTCACTGTACACTGATAAAATCTAATATATTTAAGGACTGATAAAGAAAAAATTTTACGCAATTAAAAGGTAAAAATATCTAGGCCTTGTCAATATGTATTTTAAGATTTACTGTACACAATATGATGTTCAGTAGTTGTCGTTTGTTGATGTGGTTCATAAGTGTTTCTCGTTTCTCGTTTTTATATAGATTAGACCGTTGGTTTTCCCGTTTGAATGGTTTTACACTAGTAATTTTTGGGGCCCTTTATAGCTTACTGTTCGGTGTGAGCCTAGGCTCCGTGTTGAAGACCGTACTTTGACCTATAATGGTTTACATTTATAAATTTTGACTCGGATGGAGAGTTGTCTCATTGGCACTCATACCACATCTTCTTATATCTAACAACTAAAATCTAAAAATATAGGGTGCTTTTTACAATGGAAAGCAGGACACCCCTGCCTCTACCTTTACACATATGTACATAATGTTCATCTCATATCTTTCCTTATTACACTGATTGTATTATCTATATATTTAGCGAGACAGTAATTATTTTCCTTGTAATTTCCATACACGCTGAGAATGGAGTCTATAACACATGTCCGTAGCTAATCTTTGAATTTTGTCCAATTCGGTCCTATTTCTAAGCTTTGGCAGCAGAAAAGAACTGTCGATAATAAGTCTTATCAGATCCAAATGTCCTTTAAATTCTTTAGACCAATATCCCAGGCCAATAACTGATATCACATAAGACTTAAGTTTGCTGAATGTTTCTTTTCTCTGCTGGTGTAAGGCTGGACACAACAGCAGGAAATGGGTTATATCTTCATCCGACGTTCCACAGCATTTACATAATGCGGACTCCCTGCCACCACTAAATTTAGATCCGTGAGATTCAAGTAAATAAGTCCCAGTTAGTAGCCGGACTTTGATCGCTCCCTTTTTAACATCCGAGACGGTTGAAGAAAGGCTTGTCCAAACCGGATGTGTAGATCCAATTCTTAACAAGGTTTTGTCCAAATATGTTAATGAAGACTTTGTTTCTATTTCTTTAATGAGGGTTTTAGTCCAATAATCCTGAATTGCTAATTTAACTGTTGCTTTCCATTTTAATTTTGACGGTAAATTTTGACTAATACTTGGCAGATCATATAAAGCTAGTACACCTGTGACCTTACAGAAGAAGCTGAGATGGTTATCAATATTCATGGTGATTTGTCTGTCTTCTAAGCCTTGAATTGTCGAATTGTTACAAGAAAGAACACTGTACAGAAATGAAAGTTGCCTTTTATGTATTTCTGCCTCAATTGTTAGAGCACCCAACAGCATAAATACCGATCCAGTGGCTGTTCGTGTAGGCAGAGACTGAATATTACGCAATGTTTTTGTGTGGAAGCGGGTCATGATATCAAGTTGGCTCTGGTTAAGAGGGAGTATTTCCATTCCATATAACAGACGAGGAATAACATAGCTCTGATAAATCTTGTAAGATGTCTGTGGGTTTAGTCCATTTGTTCCATGTAGGCCAGTATTCATCAGAGAGTATAGGGTTCTTCTCGCAATGATGCGCGCATCAACATTAAGATTGTTTTCCTTCAATTCTGCTCTTATTAAGCCAAAATGTGTTGTGTCTTCTGATGGATAAACAGGGGTATTGCCTAGTGTCCAGTTTAAGTCGGACCTGTTTATATTTTTCGGTTTGTTGAGGATGACAGCTTTAGTTTTGGTAGGATTTATTGTTACTCTAGACTGTCTGGCATGATGAGTTGCAACAGAAAGCATGCATTGTAATTCCTGATGGCTGCTGCTTAAGAAGGCTATGTCGTCCGCACAAGTTGGGCACCCAACATAATTTGTGTCAATTTTAAGGCCAAGATTGTGCGATTTAAGATCCTCAAGCAGATTGTTCACATAGACTTTATATAGAAAAGGTGAAAGAATGCCTCCTTGTCGTACTCCCTGATGAATATTGAAGCTATCACTAATGGTTCCCTTCCATTTGACTCTTGAAACTAGCCCTGAGTAAAGATTTTTCACTATTGACCAAAGAGGATGATTTTGAGTATGGTCATATAACGCATCTAGTAGTATGATGTGATCTACCACGTCGAAGGCCTTCTGACTGTCCACAGTAATAAGAAATAAAGTTTGACTAGTTTTACTTCTGCTCTAGCTTCAGTGATGATGAGACTGGCCATAAGCATCGACAAGCCTTTTGTAAAGCCGAATTGAAGTGGTGACTGATTAAAATTCACTGTTAGACGAGGGAGAATGGTACATTCGAAAAGTTTTGAGATGACAGGTGTTACGGCAATTCCTCTATAGTTGTCCATTAGCATTGGATTTTCCCTTTTTGAGTACAGGTGTTACGATACCAGATTTAAAGATATCAGGTATATGATGATTGTTGAAAATGTTATTAAAGCAGTTTGTAAGAAAATGAGTTACAGTTGTTGGAGAATTTTTTAAAATGTTCAGCAGCAAGACCTAATTCATCTGTTGCCTTGCCAGAATGTAGCTGTTGGATTGCATCACAGATATTTTGAAAACTAAATTGTGGTTCGTTGCTGCTTTGTTTGCAAAGTTCATCAAATATATTATGCCGGATATTGCAGAGATCTAAGAATTCGGAATCATATCCATTGTCTTTGGGAACAGCCAGGTCCTCAAAGTATCTAGAGAAGCTGTTTGTTTGGTCAGTTGCAGAATAGTGGTGCTCGCCATTTTCCATTATGCAGATTGCATCTTTATTTTTTGGAGCCTCTGTTTTGTCGAATGAGTTTATGAAACATATCATTGCTTGGATTGTCCATCAATTCATTATAGAATTGAGTTCTATCCAAATACTGTTCCTTTCGTTGCGCCAGTATTTTGTCTGTTTTGAGATGGTCATTTTTCTTGCCATGGGATTTCCAGAGTTGATATTTTTCTTTACTTATTTTGAGCAGCATAAGAGTGGTTGGAGATGCCTTGAATTGTGGACCTTTTAATTTGATAATCTTTGATGGAACAGCAACTGTAGCAGCTTTTTTAAGACAGTTGCACAGGAAGTTAATGCTTTCTTCTATCGAGTGACTTTCAATATTGTGTTGAGAGAGTTCATTACTGATATGGTTATGGTATAACTCACTATCTATATCTTTCCACTGGATTTTGAATTTACTGATATAGCCGGATTTGATTGCTTTATTCGTTGGTTCTGATTTAACATTCATCTTTGCACTCACAGGAACATGACTTGAAGTATTGGAGTGACATTGGTCATGGATCTTGTAGTCCGAAAGAAAGGCAATTGTGGCATTATGCAGAATATAGTCAATTTGAGAGGTTGGACATTCCAGAATGATGAAAAAAGGTTGATTCCTCAGAGCGATGAGATTGACGATTCATTTCATGTACGAAGGCTTGCAGAAGAAAATCGTGTTTATTATATTTTCTGGGCGGCTTTAAAGTGCCATTGCAGTCTCCAACTATGACGATTCTATGTGATACTGAGTACATTGATAGAATTGAGCTAATAACATCAAGACATTCTGTGTATTCTAGATATGAGTCCCCAGAGTTATTCGTAGGCATATATACACAAATGATGCAAATCTTCATTGGTGATTTCAGTTCAATTGCAATTATCCTGTTGTTACCAGATGGTATTTCACTGATGGATGGAGTTAAGAATCTTTTCCACGCTATTGCAACACCACCTTTCCCTCTTGGCCGATTAAAATTTGAAATTTCCTCATATGTATCGCTGCATCTAATGAACATGTCCATATTTTGTAGAACATTACATAATGATTGTTTTTGAAATTCATATAACCAGTGTTCTTGGATACAAATAATGTCAGATGAAGATTCTAATGAGTTTATAAATAATGCATGTCCCTTCCCTTCCATATTAATTGTTGTTGATCTAAGATGTTCTTCAGCATTATTTTGAGAAGTTTGTTTTAGAATTTGTGATTTTGTCGGATTTTGTTTAAGCCTAGATCGGGTGGTATGTTGTTTTGGCTGAGCCCTAAAAAAGAGTTGTGAGATATTTCCGGTTCAGGATCATCCACTTTTGTTGTTGGAAGACAGTCCCTGGAGGTTACATCTGTTGCCATATCAGAGTGAGGAGAGTAGTTTGAGGACGATATGGTTTGCATAGGATGTTGGCCGTCATGAGGAGACGAGTCTGCAGAATTATCGCATGGAATGTCACCAGGTGAGTTAAATAGCGGAAATCCCTCTTTGCTCTGAGCTTGCCGTACATTTGTCATGTTCTCATTTTGCTGGTGCTTGTGTTTTGTTAGCACTTCTTCGGAAATTTGCCGCATATTGTTATTGTGAAGCCTAGGAGGAATTTGACTTTTCTTGTGATTCTTCCTTTGCTGTGGTCTATAGCACCTGTCTGTTTGAGACACGGACGGTTTAGGTTGTGGCAAGTTTACTCTCAGGTCCCTTTGAATATGCTGACTATTGTAAGATTGATTTACATTCTGATGTTGTAGATTTTGCGCAGCATTAAACTGTGGATATGGAGGAGGCTGGAATTGTCGATGATAATGGGGGTAAAGATAAGAGACCCCAGGAGGAGCATATATACCATTTGGAACAGAATTTGGTATTACATTTGGCACATACCCAGGAGGAGGTGGAATATGCCTTGGTATTGCCATGTGAGGATAAGTAGAGAAACCAGCAGTGGAATGTAGAAAAGATTGTTGCATCATCATTTGCATTTGTTGGTTAGCTAGCATGTTGTTCATAGACATGTTTTGCATCATTTGAAACTCAAGCATTCTTATTCTCTGCTCGTCAATGTTCGAGCTACCAAAATTTGAAGTTTGTGGATTTGGCTGAGAGGATTGTTGAATATTGTTTGCACTAAAAGATGACGCTTGCTGATGTTCCTGTAGGTTTCGGAGGCTATTCTGAAGTTCAATAGTTGATTTAAGCTTATTGATCTCGTTTTCCAGTTTGATAATATATGCTTTGTCTTCTGTGTTTATGATTTTAGATTTAGCTGCTTTTGAAGGTTGGCGTTTTGCCTTTTTCTGTAAGTTCTCTGTTTATGTTTGTTCAGAAGTGGGAGGAGTCTGTGGTCTGGTTTCATTGCCTTTGGTGGAAGAGTTTAAAATGGAGTTGACCTTTGGTGACTTTATCTGGTCATGCGTAGCATGTGGAATGGAGATTTCTTTGACAATTGTCTCTTCAGTGTCACTAAGTTCATAGATTGGCGGAGAGGCCTCTGGATTATTGTCATCGTCCGAGAGAGAAGAACATGTTACCATTTGCAGAGTTTGTGAACTGTTCTAAGCTGATGAGTCAGCATGGTACAACATATTGTCAGTACATAGAGAGCAGACAAAGGCTAGTGTGTTTAAGGCATCAACAGCCGATTGTGAAAGTCCAGCACAATGATAATGAATCCATAAAGAGCACTCGATGCATTCGATAGTGTCTAGAAGTGAGGTTGTGTTGCAAATTGGACAGATGTCTACAGGATCATGTTCAGAAGTTATAGAATAGTTTATAATGGTGGCAAACGGCCAGTAGAGCCAACACGTCGTGGATATTCCCACCGTTTGAAGGCTCTGCTGGTTGAGTTGGGGTGCGGAGGCTGAGTCAGGGAGCACGTCGTGGATATTCCCACCGTTGGCTATAAAATCAGCCCCAGCACTGTTTTTGTACCTGATTTGCCAGTTTTCTAAGCCAAACTTTCGACAAGGTCTGCTTTGGATGTATACCGTCCCTGTATAAATCAAAAAAGTACTTATCTCTGATGGTTAATTTTTTGGATTTTGAGGTTTTTTCTTGATGATGATGGCTGATGTCTATTGCAAAATTTGGAGAGAAGGTGTCTAAAGTTGAATTTATATAACGAATGCTGCTGTTTAGTTCTTCTACTTTTTTAATTAGTTGTTCCTCTTGGTGTTTGAAGGTTGACGGGTTGTCGTGCTTTTTATATGCGTTGAAATCAAGTATTGAATATGGAGGAATTTCTAAGAAGGTAATTTTACAGGCAGGATATGGTTTCAAAAGTTCTATTATTTCTTGAAATGTGTCGGTTATTTGCTGTATTTTGTTCTCTTCTGTTGAGAGTGAAATGAATTTCCCGTCGTAGTTCGTTAGGTCACAGGTGCCTAGCCAGACGTATAGGTGTATGTTATCCAGTCGGCCAATTTGTTGGGCTATGTTTTGTTTCAGCCAGTCGTAACCTTTCACTGATGTGCGAGACGACTTACACCACCATCTGATCTCCAATTCAATTTGATTAGATACTTGATCCCACAGATTAAAACCTTTGCTGTCAGTGAGGACTACTGGAGTATGAGTTTTAGTACCGATGATAGAAGGCAATGGTCTTTTTAAATATTTTTGAAGTTTTCTTTCCGACATAAATATCTTGTGTTGAAATTAATTCTTTATAAATAATAAATTTTTCTCTGAAGCAAGCAAACAAGAAGGGTCAATTAGCTATGGTGGTCCAGGTGAGCAGAGATTTGTAATTGTAGATATGAACTGATGAACTGATGAATGGAGAATGGTGAACTGAAGTTTTTATCGAAAATGATACGCAAAAGAGTTGATGATCAGATAAAAGTCCAATAGAGCCGACACGTCGTGGATATTCCCACCGTTGGAAGGCTCTGTTGGAGATCGGTAGGAGTTGTTGTTACGTTGATAAATTTTTACTAGTTTGACAAATTAACCAAGCAAAAAATTCAAGGAGGATGCCAAAATAATCTCTGTTGAATTGAAATATTTATATCGATATACAGTACAATGTGCAAGGTAGAGGCAAGGGGAAAATGTTTGCTAAAAAATAATGGTAGCCATTTTTTCCCGGGCAAAGTGTGAAAATAAAATATGATTCAAAATGCCAGTTCAAAATATTGTCTATCGAACAATAAAAAGTCTATGAACGCATGGCAGTGCGACAAAAGGTGATAACACAATACTAAAATGTTTTCAATGAATGAAACACTATAAAATCTAAAAGATTTCTCTCAGGAGGTGCAGGTGCTGGTGCGTGGTTCACATCCGGGAATCACTCCTTCATGCTTGTCAAATCAAGTTGTTGTTAATGTTATGTAATGAAATAAAACAAGAGATCCGATTGGTCGATGTCAAGGTCATTCCAAGATGGTTTCCTTTGTGTTTTTAGTTCAGGCTTTGGTGTTACAGAATGCTACATGTGCTTTGATTTAGCTCAATGTGCTTCAAACAATATTGAGATTAAAACTTTAACAACTATTTTCTAAAGGACGGCATTATTTAACTTCCAAAGTCGCATATTTTTGTAAAATATTAAGTCCGAATTTGTGACGCGTATAACACCGTAATTGTTTTTGATTTACAAGGACTTTTCAATTTCCGGTATTGAAAAATACAACTTTTTCGATGTTTCCTTTTATGAATTTTTCATATTTAAACACTCGTGAAGTGTTCTAGAATCATTTCTATGCGCTTCCTTCAGCAACTTGATGCTGGTAAACGACTTTTCCATGAAAATGCTGCAAAAAGAAATCGCATGATACGAAAAGAAGGTAACGCTTACGTCCGTCCACGTTTTACTTTATGTTTTCAACAAGTTGAAGTTACAAACAGTTTTTTTTTCTTAATTCCTATTACCAGTGATTACAGTTATTTAAAGTTCAAATAAATGTTTTTTTTATTATGATATTAGTAATGGAAGACAGTGAAACAGTAATTAAGATATTTTAATTCACTTATAATTTCCAAATAAAATTGAGAATGGAAATGGGGAATGTGTCAAAGAGACAACAACCCGATCAAAGAGCAGACAACAGCCGAAGGTTACCAATGGATCTTCAATGCAGCGAGAAAGTCCCACACCCGGAGGCTTGCTTCAGCTGGCCCCTTAACAAACATGTATACTAGTTCAGTGATAATGGACTTCATACTAAAATCAGAAATGTACACAAGAAATTAAAATTAAAAATCATACAATACTAGCAAAGGCCAGGGGCTCCTGACTTGGGACCCCAGAGAATATAAACATTAATTATCACAGCATCAATGAAAATGGACAAAACTAACACACAAAGATTTTAGACAGGAAGCTTTTTTGCTACATTTTATTTGTCAAAATAAGCAATATTATACCTATTTGTATTTGTTTCTATTTCAGCTTGATTCCAACCTTTGGCAATGGCTAATACTAGAAGAGGCAAGGCATACATGTACATGTACAATACATGATTCTCTGTAGCACCTGGATTGTCTATTCACCACAATCAGCTGACAATAATTCCATAACAGCAATGAAACTCTAGACTACTATGATGTTATGAAGATACTTACATACATGTACATGTACATGTATATCTACATATATGATCAATGTTGAAGATTGTTTATGCCAGGTCTCATCATGTCGACTAGTCCGACAAGTTTTGGTTCAGCTTTCTGACAGGAATAATTATAAACTTGCCAGCAGTTACAACACATGAATATTAGTTATTATTAAGTGCGCTTATTGGTCTAGCAATTTTTATTATTGTGCACTAAGAAGTATGCCTAGTAATCCGAAACTTTTTGCATGAAGTTATATAAAGATAGTTGGAATTCATGATATTGATGCATTGTGCAGAAACATGAAATATTTTAGTTTGTAGTCTTAACAATCCAAGAGTAAGGTTAAATTGTACCAAGGAGAATCACTTATTACCATAATTACGCAGCAGTATTTTGATTGTGGATTCTTTTCAATTTTATTATTTACTGAATGCCTATTTGTCACTTGTTTAATGCCTTGTTCAAACGTAAGTTTAATTTGAATTGAATGCGAACCAAGTTCACACAATATTCTTTTTTTGATTTTGAATTAAATTCAAATCTAATGTGAATCGAATTCGCTAATCCCGTTCACACACACTTCTTTTTTTAATTCGAATGTAATTCAAATTGGCTAATTTGCATTATCCAATTCTCATTAGAAATACCTTTTTCAGTTAATTTGATTAAACTTTGGTGTGAACTTTCTAAATTGTAATTCAAATTAAACTATAATAGATTAATTGATAAATTGAATTAAAAGTTAACGTTATTTGGACAGTAAAGCGATTTTGACACTTATTGCAATTTGAAGTAGAATTTACATTTGGACATTAAACATGTTAAACGTTTCGAATGGGTATTAAACTATAAATTCAAATCAGTTAATGCGAATCGAATTCGAATTATGTGTGAACACAGCATTAATATATATCTAAGAAATGAAGAATATAAAAATATTAAAATAAGATAGCCAAATATTTGTATTAATTTTGTTGCAATTTTTGTCTTGCCTTGACAGAGTCGAAAAGAGAGACATCTATATATATAGAGAGAGAGAGAGAGAGAGAGAGAGAGAGAGGCATGCTGTTTTGGCAGCATCAACAATGTATTAGTTTGTGATTTTGTGATAAGGTCTAGGTTATGGTAGGTCAATGATATTTGGTAAGCAGTTGTGTAAGCATAGGCACATCTCATTACCATGGAGAATATTTGGCCCCACCCCCTTAGTCATGGTCTATTGACTTTGAAACTTTGCATAGTTAACATATGTATAAATTTGTGATTAGGTCATTTTAAGGGGGGACCAATAGTATTAGGTCAATGCTATTTGGTGTGCAGTTGTATAAACTTTGTCATTTCTAATTTCCATTGAGATTATTTGGCCCCGCCCCCTCAATCATGCTCGTTTTACTTGGAACCTTATGTTACTTTGAAAATTCATTTATTAGCTTTTGATTAGGTTAGTATTAGGGAAATCAATAGTGGTAGGTCAATGATAATTGGCATGCAGGTGTAGAAGTATTAGTATGTCTCATTTCCATAGAGGATATTTGGTCCTTACCCCTCAGTCATATGCATGATCTATTGACTTTGAAACTTTTACTGAGTTTACATGAATTAGTTTGTGATTATTATGATGATGTCAGTTTAATATTACCAGTAATCTTAAGTCAAAGCTATTTGGTATGCGATCGTATTGGTATTTAAAAGGTTCATTTCCATGGATATTATTTAACCCCCACCTCCTCATTATGGTTCATTGACTTAGAAATTGAATTTGTGTTAAGGTTTGTTTAAAGGGAATGACTTATGAAAAGTCAATGGTATTTGGTAAGCAGTTGTATAAACATTGGCACATCTTATTTCCATGGAGATTTATCAGCCCTGTACCATCAGTCAAGGTTCATTGTCTTTGAATATATTTTACATGTTGCGTGAACAGCTTATTATAGATTAAACATGTACAATTATTATAAAAATAAGAAGATGTGGAATGATTGCCAATGAGACAACTATCAACAAAAATTCAAATGAAGTGGATGTAAGCAATTACAGGCAACCATACTGCCTTCTAAAACATATGTTGCATCATTGCTAGGCCATTTTAACAACATAAGCATGTATTGTAATATAATATACAAGAAAATTGCACCACTTCAGATAGTTTCAGGTATGATTTGATAATTGTGCATAGTACTAGTGGCACCAGCTGATCCAACTAAAACCGCTAATATGGTATATTCAAACTCTAGTACATAGTGGAATTAAACCATATATACACCACTGTTAGACACCTTATTGAAATTATTATTCTGATAAGAATATTCCTCCATGCAGCCAGCACAATTAGCAAAACCTATACTGCATAGTAAGCTATAAACGACCATGAATTGACAAATGTAAAACAATAAAACTGAAACATCCTGATTTATGTACAAAACAATTATGAAAAATAAATATGATATACAGCAACAATCACCAAATTAGTGGGTCCTCACTATGGACAGGTACATACAGAATGTGGCGGCTTAAACATGTTAGCTGGCACAAAACTCTCCCCTAACATGGGACAGTGTATGTGCATAATCTCAGACATTGAATCTTTAAAAATTAAAATTGGAAATAACTTTAGAAAGTGGTAGGATTGGATAGCGTGAACGTTACTGTACAAACATTATTGACACTTGAGAAATAGCTGAGAACAATGCCTGAGATAAATATTTTCACTAATTCTTCACAATATTCATCTGAACTTCTGCCAAGTTTGCCTTTGGTTTTTAATTAACTGCCTATAGCGTCCTTGGCGCTTTGATCTTTAGTTTTTCGACGCTATCAATCAAATTATTTTTTCAAAATTTAACACTAAGGTATGGGGAAAATCAGAATTAAGAATTCTTTTTTTACATCCGCTTGACCATAATATTTTTTTTCATCAATTTGGGGATCAAAATATTTTTAGGAAAAAACCTTAACCCCCCTTGAAGTTAAATGGTCGTTCCCTTACAATTTGTTTCAATATAATCTGACAATATATGTTATTAGGTAAAATTTTATCAATAGCGAAATGTATTCGAACAAGACAACATTATTTTAAAAATGTTTCTGACTATTTTAATGGATTGTAATACTGTTGAAAGCAAACGTCCATAAGCCATACATTGTTTGCTTCGTTAATACTTTAAATTTTACTTCGCTGATTTCTCATCGCACCAAAGAATGAACATTTAATTATCTTCAGATGGGGTTGTTAAGATATCAGTCATTTGTATTTACTTCAGTCAGATAATCTTTACTCGTTCATCTATTCTTAGTACCGCCTAGTGGACTGAATAATTTACACATTTACTATTCCATGACTTCCAAATGTTTAGTTTTGAACGTTCCATATGAAGTCAAATCCACAAAAGCGCTTCGGACACATGAAATTTATAAAGTTTTCATTTCATTTATAAGTTATAAAATATATGATTGCATCATTTAGAATTTTACCTGTTGTTGCAAGCATGTATAAGAGTAGTTAGCATTTGAAATGTCATGTGTTTTAGTTATATCAGTAATTAAGCAATTTATGAACATTACATTTATTACACAACCTGAATAAACTTCTCATCTTATCTCAGTTTGAAACCTATCATATTGGCAAAACTTATAAAGAAAAAATCTGAGATCAATAGTAGACGCTAGATCATCTCTTTTACGAAAGAGACAACTATCCACCAGAAACCAAATAACAAAGATATTAAAAACTTTATCACCTCAGCCCTGACATGACAAAATGTAAATCAATTCAAACGAGAAAACCAACGGCCTGATTTATGTACAAAACCACAAACGAAAATCAAATATAATATAATATAATATACTGCATCAAAAGACGACCACTGAATTACAGGCTCCTGACTTGGGACAGGCACCCAACCATCCTCCTTACCTGGGACAGTGGTGTAACCGTACAACATAAAAAAAAACTATAGGAAGGTTTTTGTATGTATTCTGCTTCATATGAATACACAAAAGTCAGCCAGAAAACAGTAAGATGAAAATTTTGTTAAACCTCCTGTTTTCAACTCAATGAAGTTTTCCGGCTACATTCCATGTCGGGGCTATACCCTTCAGCGAGAGTGTAGTCGAGAAACTCCCTCTTGTTTTCAAAACCATAGATAATTCATAAATAGAGTTTGTGCTTTGTATGCCGTATGTTTTGGCTGTTCAATTTTACCCCCTGTTAGATATAGCTAAACATTTCCAAAATGTATATAACTTGCATGAATTATTTCTTAAATAACAGCTAGAAATATTGTGTTTTATTCATTTAATTCTCAACCCCAACAATTGATATATTTAATTTACATTTTTTTCTCGTAAGCTACCGTCAAATTCACAGTTGACATTTCGTAACTAAAGAGCCGCCCTGTTGACATTGTTGAAAACTGTAAATGTGCGAATAACGCAATAGAATAGAAATTAAAACAATATTTTCCTCAAAACTCCATTTTAATGCGATATTATCCGAATTTGAAGGGTTCACGTAACGGAAAAACCTTCAGCTTTAGCGTTTTCATTCGTATGACGTAATGTTTTGAAATGACTTTAATGCGCCAAAAGCATTATTTCATTTTGATTGTGTACAGTTTTCCGAGCTCTAGTGAATTAATTCTTTTTGTTGTTGATCAGAATAAGAATAAAGGTTTTGTAGTTTTATTTTTTCAATTGCAATTTTTAACACAGCGAAATCGGCATAGCGTTTGCACAGAGATTACGATACATTGGATTAACGTAGGAGGTGTATTGCAACAGCCATAATTGTCTTTATTATGTTCATCTCTGAGTCTATCGAGAATTTTATCACGGTGTTGTATACAAAGCGAAAGAAGCACGTCATATTAGAATCAGTTATATACATTTTTTTAATTACTAGAAGATGCCCGCGAAATCGCGGTACAAAGGGGGAGGGGTCCGGACGTCGGGTGCCTGTGTTTACACATAAAAAGGGGGAAGGATCACTTCGACACGTTCAACGCCCATTTCATTTTTGGACAGTTCTGCACATGAGTAAAAAGGATGGATGTCGTTTAATTTAGCAAAATGATGCATAAAAAGGGGGGAGGATCACTTCGACACGTTCAACGCCCATTTCATTTTTGGACAGTTCTGCACCTGATTAAAAGGGTGGATGTCGTTTAATTTAGCAAAATGGTGAACTTACAATACAATACAGGATCCTTATAGGCCTAACCAAGGATTTGTATAGTAAGATCGATAACGGTCTCCGAATTTGGAATTTACAGGGGCGGATCAAGCCATTTTTAAAGGGGAGTTCCAACTATATGTCCCCATTCAAATGCATTGATCGTCAAAAAGGAGGGTTCCAACCCCCGAATCCCCCAGATCCGCCACTGATTCATACGTCAGATCACAAATATTTCCGACTTTGTATGGTTTCAAAGGAGTTGCGGCTCAATGAAATCGGTTGACCTGGTGTCAACCGGTGTAACTCATTCATAAAAAAAAACTTGAGCTTGGTGTATTATAAGAAACGAGAGAACTTAATGTCTGTTAAACATTGTCATGTTTGTGTGAATTCTAATAATAATTTAAAATTAATTATGTCTAGTAAGGAATAGGCAGAGACAAAATAAGAAAACAGACAGTGTGATATTTGAGCTGAAAGGAACACTCATATATAAACCATGATTAAAAAAGAGGGGTATAAGATACCAAAGGGACATTCATACTCATAAGTCGAAAACAAACTGACAATACCATGGCAAAAAACGAAAAACGATCAAAAGACACACAACAGTAAACAAAACACAACAAGAACACTAAAGACTGAGCAACACAAACCCCGTCAAAAATCGTAAGTGATCTCAGGTGCTCCGGAAGGGTGAGCAGATCCTGCTCCACTAGTGACACCCATCGTGTTGCTCCTGTGAGAACAAATCCGGTGATAAGTCTAATTCGGTAGGTTTTTCTTGAGACAAAGAGGACGGGATTGTGGTAACGACAATTCGAACATATCCGTAGTCCTCTGTAAAACAGATATTCCATATCCAGTCTATGGAAAAGGCGAATCGATAAAAACGTTTCTTGTATGAAATAGCGATACTGTCATATATGAACAAGTTGCATTGTGTGAAATCTCAGACGATTCTTTACATTTGTATGAAGAAAGGAAGATTTATCGGTATAAAGTAATGACTATTCTTCTTAAAACAAGGTAACATTTAACACAACGTCTGCCTGTATAACTTTCATGAATTGTGTAATATAATAACAAGCAAGTTGTATTAATACGAGAAAATCAATATGGTGATTAAATGAAACATAAATGCACGATTTATCATTTGTAGATGTACACATTCAATTAATATCATGAAGCAAAATTAGTGGAATGCAATTTCGATGAATTCAATTGTTTTCTAAACCAAAATCACCTATAATTCAATGATACTGCTATATTTTATAATATGAATGCGATATTTTTCTAATATAACAGCGATGTGTTTTTAATATGAAAAATTTATGAATGCAATATTTTTCTAATATAACTGCGATAGTTTTCTCATATAAAATAAATACGATAACAAGTCACAATGTATGTCAAGAAAACCGGAAACATAATTCACAATTATAGTTCATGACAGGTTTAATGTTACAGGCAAAATATCACTAAAATTTCGTACCTGTAACAAAATTAACGCTTAAATGTACTAATCATGTCGAAAAATGTTGTTTTACCCTATCGATAGTTGACAGTGTTAACAACCTGCTAAGTCAATTATTTTCGATCATATGGTTATACCGAGTAATTCTATTTTCAGTGATGATGCTATGGCGGAATTTAAATGTTGCTTCTGTGAATATTCTACCGACTTATTTGATTATATCATAGGTCATGCTGTAAATATCCACAAAGACAAAGACATATTATTTCTTAAAAGAAAAAAAAACATTCAGGAAAACAATTCAATCCAATACAGTTCCCAATTACACCTGGAAATTAATATTCAAATGGAAAAATAATTTTTCCAAACCAAGAAAAATTGTACAATTACTGTTGTCTCGAACTTTGAAGATACCATCTGTCATACTAATAAAAAACTTTAAAACAAGTTATGAAAATCCAATTGAGCAGCCTCAGACTATAAATAAAACAACTTCAGATACCACGAATGAAAAATGTTGTCAAACAGAAGATGTATTTATTATTAACATTGAAAAACTTGTTGACAAGGAAACACAGTTCTTATTGGATATCAAAGACTTTTCCCGTTGGCAATTCGATATCTCTATGAACATAACCAGCTCGCCGCTTGGACGCTTCTTTTCAGATGCCTTGCCAATAAACTTCTCCCTTTTAACAACATATCGTATCAGTTATTTCTTGAAGTTGTTACCTGGTTCACTACTGAAAATGTATGTGCAATGCGATACAATGAAGTAGTCCGACGGTTTTGGAGGACTAGAAAGCAGTTATTTAAGGGAAAATTTTTAAGATTCATGTCAGGATTGAAAATACTGGTCAGATTTTGTCGAATCAAATTGAACGAGGACAGTATGATACATCTTTGGCACAAGTTAATTTTATTGTTCCCAGTAAAGAAAGTCTTGATTCTGTCGATTTTGACATAAAAGAGTGTTCTAAACAACCAGGCATTATGTTATCACTAATACAAATAGTCCATATCAATTGTGTATAGACTTGAAAAACTGAACCCAGGAGGAAAGTTTGGGGACGTAAATTGTTTTGGCTATGCAAACTCCCCAACGTTTTCCGATCGAAATGGACGACTATCTAATGAATTGACTGATTTAACATCTATTCGGACTTTGCCAAAAGAAAATGTTTTAAATGACGGCAATTTCAAATTGTGTTGTTGCAAGCGTAAAAACAGTGGTATTTAGCTTGAGTTGTAGACAGAAAGACTTCCATGACATGTAAATTAAAAAGAAATAATCATAAAAGCTTCCATACGTGTAGGGAGAATATCGGATATGTATTGTTTCGATGCGTTCATGTAGAAATTTTATAGATGTAACATGTGTGAACAATAATTTTTATAGTTGCCTATTTAATTACGACGATGTTTATGAAACCTTTATTTGATTGATTTTGCTTCAAAAACCAATTAAGATATTGGAAAGATGTTACCAAAAACATTTTGACGTTCAGCAGTGACCTTAAAACTGCTTATTAACATACAATGTTACTTATAGTGACATAAGAAAATGTACATAAGAAAAACACAGCACTTCAAATTTTACACGGACATGAACTTTTGCTTTTAACTAACTTTTAAATATATATTTAGACTTAATTGTTGTTTGTTTTTGAACAATATGTTTTAAAGTTGGTATTTTCTTAACAAAATCTTACCTTGATTCTTGTTGAACTGGTGTACTTGATTTTTACCATCAAAACGATCTTGAAAAGCAGGGTATTGCTTATTTTACGCTCTAGTGATTTATTTGTTGTAGGAAAAAATCTTCTATTCGACGCGTTATATAATCCAGAATCATTGAATGATTTTTATACGCCCGTCAAAATTTTTACGGGACGTATTATGGTTTACAAATGTCCGGCGTCCGTCTATCCGTCTGTCCGTCTGTCCGGCGTAAACATGTCCCACCGTAACTTGAGAACAACTTATCCAAATTTCATGAAACTTAACATAGTTGTTTCTTATGATGGTCAAACGATCTGTATACTTTTCGGTGAAAATAAGAATAAATCTTTTTGAGTTACGGGACTTTGTAACTAAAACAGGGGTCGGTGTTTTTTTTTTCACATGTCGCGCCGTATCTCAAAAAACGATTTATGATTATTGCTTAAAACTTTACACACTTCTTAGTTATATTAATCTAAAGATCTGTATACTTTTTGGTCATGATTCAAAATTTTATTTTAGAGTTATTGAGTTTTTTGTAAAAAAAAGGGGGGTTTTCACATGTCGCGCCGTATCTCAAAAACGATTTATGATTATTGCTTAAAACTTCACACACTTTTTAGTTATATTAATCTAAAGATCTGTATACTTTTTGGTGATGATTCAAAATTTTATTTTAGAGTTATTGAGTTTTTTGTAAAAAAAAGAGGGTTTTTCACATGTCGCGCTGTATCTCAGAAACTATTTATGATTATTGCATAAAACTTCACACACAAGACGACGGGCGTATCATGCGCTTGTGGCGCAGCTGTTTATTTTAAATATGAAACATATTTCTAATTGCCGATATTCTTATATAAAATAAATACGGTAACAAGTCACAATGTATGTCAAGATTTTTTCGCATGGAGTGTCTGCAAATTTACAATTTCATATTATACAATATCGCTATTTCATATAAGAAACGTTTTTATCGATTCGCTTCTTCCATAGACTGATAACGGTCAACCAACTCATGATGGCGTTTGTAAAGTTTTCGAAGGAATGATTTTAACCTCACCACCGCTGGAATCATCTCTTTTGTCATAACATTTTATTCTCAACCGACCCTTATTGTCAATTTCTAGTTGTAAGTCAAGGTATGAGGCAGACTTAACTGTATCTAATGTATCCATTATTTCAAGTTCGATTTGATAGATGAGTTCAACAGTCACCTAACTTTGAATTATTTAGTGAGAGAACATCATCTATATAGCGGAAAGTAAAGTTAAAGTTATAAACATATACCTAAAGGGGAGGGAGTCTCTTCTTATATCGAGGTATACTGACGTGCCGCTAGTATGGGTCACCATTTTGGAATGTGTATTATATCAATGTGGTGCAATTTCACGGAGGTAACAAAACAATGGATATACATTTATATGTCAATGCCTCAAACAACTGTTTTCTGGTCCTTTATTAAATATACATGAGCTCATGTAGTTAACATCTAAATAAGATGGCATAGAGTGTATGTCTTAAAGCTTGAAAATATATCAATAGGTTATTATTTTCCTATGGGTAGGAATTTTCGCTAAAATCAATATATGAATGAGGGACATGACAGCTGTAACTTTATTTGTATTTGGTCTTTAGTTTTCTATGTTGTGTTTTGTGTACTGTTGTTTGTCTGTTGGTCTTTTTCTTTTTTAGCCAACGCGTTGTCACATTATTTTCGACTTATTAGTTTGATTGTCCCTTTAGTATCTTTCGCCTGTCTTGTATGTTGAACTCCCCTCCCCCTTGTTTGTGACATATTGACGTATACATAGGAGGATGTGTACAATTAAGATCCATGATGTGCTCCTACTGACCTCATATTTTGGTTAAATATATATAGGAAATTAAAATTATTTAATAAGGTCATAATCATTACCAAATAGGAAACACTAATTTCTGCATATCTTTCAGGAAATATTTCCTTGAATGATATATTTTGTCCATAAATGATGAATGAGAGAGAGCATGGTTCTTTTTTTAATATTCTGGATTTGTTTCAACGCTGGTCTTTTGTACCAAGTCACTAAAGGAAGACGTTGCGAAACATCGGACGGGTATGTTACCGTTGTTCTTTTTATTGTACCATCGACATTTAAATTCAATGATCATTATTCACGAAAGTACTTCTAATGTTGGATTTTCGCTTTTCTTAAAAATAGGTTTATCATTATCAAAAAAAAAAAAAAAATTATCATAATTATTGTTGTCGTTGATTTTTGGCGACTTCACGCTTCAAAGATTTTCAACTGATTTTTCTGTAGTTTAGAAAAATAATTGAATGGCAATTTTTAATAGAAAATACTTACGTTTGTAAAACGTTAATGTGTGTGCATGTTATTTACTCATGATACTATCACAAAAAGTACAATGTACCAGAAAGTCTTTATTGAAACTACGTTTACTTATTATATGATACTGGATTCACATTCAAAATGGTTTCCGTACAAACGAAAGCATTTCCATGGAATAATATTGTTATGTATTCTTATTCTAACTTGTTACATAATTGAAGAAAAGTTGATGTTAAATGAATAATATGCTTCTTTGAATTATTTAAAAAATAAGGAAAATCAGGAAATTAAAATATCTTTTATTCTTTTGAATTTCCAAAAGTCTTCTAAATTTTAAGTTAAATCTTTCCAAATAACACGGTTAGAATTTGTCTAAAATGAAAAATACATATGTTTACTTAATTTTTCACCCAGTCTTGCACCAATCTTTTTAAATATCTCGTTTTGTTTATATGCTTATATTTTCTTTAAACAAATTTATTTTTGCAATTAAATTTTGTTCCAATTTTTCATTGGCAATCTAATTAATAAAATTGTCAAATTTGCAAAAATAAATCATTTTTCTTTCTAAACATTTAAAAATCAATTTTGTTTTCTTGTCTATAGTGTAATACATATTCAAACTAATTATGTTATTATCTTTCTATTATTCATCATTAAAGTTATTTGTAGTTAAAATTTCAAAGAGCATTTAAAACATTCTAAATTAGTTTGTGATAAAAAATTAAAATAAAAAAAAAAGCAAAAACAAAAACGCGCAACTTAATCTCTCTCATCATGGTCATTAATTAGATATTAACCGAAATTCAATTTTTCTACATGTTTGCTTTCAAGTTCATTGTTTTTGTTTATAGTTTCCGTTTTATTGGCTTTGTATATTTTAACCTTTACTGTTTATTCCATTTTCGGTAATATCCTGTTGGCGTGGCTCGGTATTTATACATCCTGCTATTGATGTTATTGTGTTATGGTCATTTTTTTTATTGTTGTCTTTCATTTTTGCTTATGTATTTTTATTGTTTTTCTTTGTTGACTTAGTTGTTTGTTTTTAAACGATTAAGTTATAACACAATGTTTTGTTATTTCACCTTTTTTGTATGTAGTTCTTGGGTTTAACAAAGGGATAATTGATATCCAACGTAGTTTTCAATTTTTGGCAACAACCTTGTACAGGAAGTGAATTCTCGAATTTGGTGTTAATATTGGTGACTCTATACGCTCTCGTTACGTTTATATCTGGACGACATCGTCTCATTGTCATCCACCGAAACTGATCACATGCAATGTATACTTGATAAAATCCATGAATGGTTCAAGCGATGTAGTGTTTTTATAAGTACAGAGAAATGAAAAGTTATGCATTTTTGTCCGTCTCGTTCTAAACGAGGTGAATTCCAGTTCAAAATCGGTGACTATTTACTTCAAAGCACTGACTATCATAAATCTAAAGGACTTTAAAGATAATGCAAATGGACTATATCGGAAGCTTTTTGAGGGGTCATCTCCAAGATTTATCATTTTTAAAAAAGGCTTCGGAATGAAAACTTTTGAGAAACTTTTTACATTGTGTGTAGTGCCAGTGCTAGATTATAACTCTTCGATATGGGGACACAAAGATTTCGCTTGCTTGAATCAAATTCAGAATAAAGCAATTTGTTTTTTTTTTCTCGTGGCGTCCATAAATTTTCACAGGCACTTGCAATAAATGGTGAAGTTGGTTGGGTGCACACAAAGGAACGACGATGGTGTTATATTAAAAGATATTTGTATGTATAGACGACACCCGTGTATGTAAACGCGTCTTTACTTTGGATTTCGAAAGGGAGACAAGAGGGGGTTTATTAACAGGTTAACAATTTTTTGATTTTGCTCAAAACAAATCACAGTAAATCTAAAATAATGATAATCGATAACAGCAATTTAAATTATCTTATATGAGAAAACAGATAACAGCTAATTAGTCAATAACAGTTAACAGCACACAAATATTCAACATAAAAGTTGACAAAAGTTTTAAAATGCCTGAAACACCTTTACAGAAACGATCTTGCCCCCTCTACGAAAGATGTACGAACAATTGGTCATCTGAAGTGAAAAAAGTTATGGTGTTTATAGAATTGGAGAACAACTTTGTTTTACAAAAGACACTTTTGATTTTCTTGCGTCGAAGACAGTTCTAAAAAAAGAAATGCTCCGCAGATTGGGAGAAAGGTTAAGCGAACTTTCTGAAACTTCGAACATAAAGGCTCATAAAATCCGAACACAGCTGTGAACATTACATAGAACGTCATCTATATCGTAGCGAAAGATCCATATAAGCGCACCTTAGAGGTGGCATTCTTCCACTCAGGTTAGAAACTGGTCGTTTTATAGGTGAAGCAGAATATTGCCGATTGTGTGAAATGTGTGGTGATTACTGTAGGAAACGAATTACATTTCTTCATTCTCATAAATTGTAATTTCTACAATCATTTATTAGTTCAACATTTCTCACAAATTAA
Organism: Mytilus coruscus; assembly: GCA_017311375.1. Lineage (NCBI taxonomy): Eukaryota > Metazoa > Mollusca > Bivalvia > Mytilida > Mytilidae > Mytilus > Mytilus coruscus. The sequence continues at coordinate 61,820,220 of CM029599.1, forward strand.
AAATTTATATATTCTATCAAAAGATGAACAGTATAAATATTTACTATGTCAACATATATTTTGACTCTGTGGTTGTCTATCCCTCTGAAACTTGTTATGTCGTAAATCTATATTAAATCATCTACAATATGGTGTATAAAACGCCATTGTCTATTGTCGGAATTATTCGTAACAGGCCTTTGAAGTATGCCAACCGTAATTATTTCGTCTTTTCACAGCCAATTGGTTCTCTGTAATTCATGCATAAAATATTAAATAGATATATGAAATAAGATGTGAAAATGGTCGCCGGGTACACTACCTTATACAGATAGGCATAATTTAGCATACTAATGTTCCCGCCAATGTAATTGTTTGTTTACCTTGCACCAAATTTTTACTTGGGAAATTGACCTTTCATCTTAATTATTCTTATAATGTGATTTTATTCACAGACCATAATAGAAGGTATTAGTTTTATGCTCAGTTTAACGAATAATTGTTTCTGTCCAGAGAAAAGGGTGTCGAAACCACTAGAACTCTGACGTAATGCATTTGCATAGTAATTTCATAAATGCAGAATGTAAACATGCCACTAAGAAATTTACCAATCGACACGATGAACCACGATGCATTGTGGGCCACTTCGAATTAATTATTACTGACGAACACATGGAATTTGGTTGAATAGTGTTATTTTATATTTTTTTTTCATCTAAAGTAAACATGAAATATATAATTTATAGCATAATCTTCAATTTTGCATGCGCAGATTAAAAAAATAGGTTAACTAGTTCAGCAATCGACTTTTTTTGACTTGTCAAAGTAGTAAAGAACAGGTTATTAATTGTGCCTGTGCTTTCATTTCTGGTGATATTGATAGAGAAGTGTCTTTTGGTCAGTAAAACTCCTCTGAGCTCTTTAAAACTAATTAAACACTTTAAAGGAATGGTTCTTCCACCAATAAAACTGACTGCCACGATACAGCCTTAAAGGCTGAATGTGAGGTTAAACACACCAACAGTAAATAAATCAATCAATCCTTAATTCCTATTTTATTATCATTATAAATGACATCATATACGTGTATATCATAGCAAAAGTAAAGGAAAATAAAGGTCGTGGTGTATTAGGCCGTGTTCATATACCAAACGTCGCGTGCTATAAACCTGTGTACAGTTAGTTTCAGGTAATGAACACTGTTTTCACATCAAATGTGTTCTCATTTGTAAACTCATATTTTTCATGTCGAGGCCTTTTATAGCCGACCATATGGTATGGGTAGTTGAAGGCCGTACGGTTGCATATAATCTCTTACATCCACTTCATTTGAACTTTGGTGAATAGTTGTCTCATTTGCAATCATGCCACATCTCCTTATTTCTATACTGTTTTAAATATCTTCACATGAGAATTGTTCACACAAGTAAACTAAAAGTACACGTAATTTATATGTATATACGTACATTACATAAAATTGAATTGTAATCTTCCGAATCCGGTAGTCACAGACAAATATATCCGTTTGTTAAGGGGTAGATAAGTTGTTTAAATTCCAAAATTTCTTAAAAATAATAAAAGGGTTTGATTGCCTTAAAAATAACGGGAATGAATTCAACATTAATTTGAACAAAAAGTTGTTCATGCATGTTATTGATTTTTTTTTATTGAGAGGGGTATTTAGAATATTTTTATAAAATGTTTGCCACAGGAACCCCCCTCCCAATAAGAGATTATTTGTGATTCCTTATTTCCAGTAGTGAGCCTTTCTGTGTTGACATGAATTATCATTGATACGATAATAATTAAAAATCTACTGTTTACAAATTTTTCGAAATACAAAGAATTTTCTATCCCAGGAATAGATTAAACTAGCTGTATTTGGCAAAACCTTTTGAAAATGTAAGTCCTCAATGCTCTGCAAATTAGTATCTTATTTTGCTTTTAAAATTGTTTGATTCGAGCGTCACTGATAATGAGTCTTTAGCAGACTCGCATACAAAATTTTGGTCCTGATATCTTTGATGAGTTTATTTCCTAATGAAAACCGTTTTTCTGATTTGTAGTACTTTGACAGTACAAAATATATGTCATGTTTACACATGTTACAGTAGTGTAACAATAGGTTAAACCAATTTGAATGTTCAGGTTGTTTATTTATAGTGGCTAGGGTTCAAGTATTTCATTCACTTTTTTCTTACAATAGAAACGATTATTCTCTACTCTAAGCATATAACTTATACTTTATATCATATGTCATTATAATAATTCTATACGCTATCAGAGGTTATGACAAAATGTTTTCTAGTGTAACCACATGCACTGAACATTGCACTATCTTAAAAACTTATTATCTCTGTAATTGTGTAAATTAGTTCCAGAGAATGTAATTTCATTCATTCATCCTGGATTCACAGCATTTCCTTTATTTCTTTTTCTTAAGCGCATTGTTATTTTGTATAATGAACTATTTCAACCTGGCCTTTACTTTTGCTATATACACATATACGAGTTTAGGATATCATTTAATATGTTTTAACTAGAAAATATAGCATTAAGTCTTCAACAATAGACCGATGTCATATTCTATTCTTATGACAAGTTATTCAAAATACAGATATGGACTACTGTGGATTCATTTATTTTCATGGGTACCAATTAACGTGGATTGAGGAAAACTTGCATTTTCGTAGATATTTAATTTCTTTGTTTTGGCAAAGTCTGCATACATTCCTTTAGAAAATTTGTAATTCGTTGAACATTTAAATTCGTTGTTCCCCTGTACTCACGAAATCCACAAAAATTGGTATCCAACGAATATTAATGAATCCACAGTGATGTTAATGCAACTACTTTAATATCAGGTCAAGCTTATAAGTCAACGCAACCAGTTCAGATAAATCATAATTATGTTTGTTTTAAATCATGGTGCTTTGCAGTATGTTATGGTTAATATCATATAAAATATCAAACCCGTGTTATCTATCTATGTTGTGATGTTACACTATTGTTTCAGAAAAAGGATGAAGGTTTGGTACCATTAAAACGTTTAAACCCGCTGCATTTGTTTGCACCTGTCCTAAGTCAGGAATCTGATGTTCAGTAGTTGTCGTTTGTTGATGTGGTTCATAAGTGTTTCTCGTTTCTTGTTTTTATATAGATTAGACCGTTGGTTTTCCCGTTTGAATGGTTTTACACTATTACTAAAATTTTACAGTTCAATAACATTTAAAAATATTAAAAGGCTATCATAAGTGTTTCTCGTTTCTCGTTTTTATATAGATTAGACCGTTGGTTTTCCCGTTTGAATGGTTTTACACTAGTAATTTTGGGGCCCTTTATAGCTTACTGTTCGGTGTGAGCCAAGGCTCCGTGTTGAAGACCGTACTTTGACCTATAATGGTTTACTTTTATAAATTTTGACTTGGATGGAGAGTTGTCTCATTGGCACTCATACCAAGGCTGCCAAGTCTCACGCAATTAGCGTGAGACTCACGCATTTTCATGCATATTTGGCGGCATTTTCCTTTGATCTATTGTTTTTTCTCTTTGATCTTTACAATTTTGGCCAAATCTCACGCATTTGCTTCATGAAAACTTGGCAGTACTGTCATACCACATCTTCATATATCTATTTAACGAAAAATTTTTTTTTTAAATAAATAAGAATATTCGTTATGAAAATCCCTATATAATACAAATCATGTTGCCCATTCAATTAAAATTTTTTTTTTTTTTGTAACTGGTTGAGTTTTACTGGAAAGGGGACACTTGAAATAAATGCACAGGAACATTACATAATAATAAAGAAAATCTAGTCTAATCTAATATCGAAAGATACCAAAGGGACATTCAAACTCATAAGTCGAAAATAAACTAACATGGCTAAAAAAGAAAAAGCACAGCATAGAACATATAGGACTGAGTAACTGGCACTGGATGATTTCAACTTCACCACTTGGAACTCTTGGTTTAATAGCTTCCTTGTGAGCAGCAACCCTTTATCAAGGAAATCATGATAGGAATACAAGCGCTAAAATATCTTATTAACTGGGAGATATATACTCCGTTTGCAAAAGTGGAATTCTCAGTGAAGCCTAGTACAGTACTTGCATAGCTATATAATATCATGCAAATATGGGAATTAAGGTATATACATTATTATTCTAACAGTAAATGAAAAAAAAAAATAAAATAAACATGATATTCCGAGATACAATACAAAAAAGACACTTTTTTATGTAGTTTCATGTTTTAAGAGATGATAACTCGTAGTTGCCTACAATATAATATTATAGATTGTCTCCCTTGGTCAGTTTCTCTTTACGTTTTGCATTTAGAAATTACTATGCAAAGGATTTCTGACGTCAGGTTTCTAGTGGTCTCGACCTGTCTAACTTTTAACTTTAAACTTCCGTATTATTTTACCACTCAGAAAGGAATATCACAATTAGGGTTCGATCTTGTGTGTATATTTACTTTAATAATCACCATAATCTTTGATTCGTGCATGATACCACTGTGACACGACTGTTGATACATTTACTCCCAAAGCTTAGTTGATAATTCTTGTTATTACAACAGGCCAGCAAACCGTATTGCTGTCTGATCGAGCTCATTTTATTTATGAATGATACATTATGTTTCTTTTTTCTTCTTCATTTTGATGTTTTTATTTGTTTATTAATTAATCTTATTAGTGAGGTTATTTGTTAATATAAGGACGATAACGTTCGAAGTTTGGCCGTTCTAAATCAAAACAATGGATCGTTATTACGATTTATCGAGAGATGAAATAGAGCAGTATAATTATATAACAATATAAAAATATAAAATTAAAACAAGGAAAAAATTATCAAAACTTTCTCTGAAAACACTTTAAAAATACTGTTAATTCCGGATGTTAGGTTTGCACATGGGTCGATTTTCAGCATGTGATGAACCGAACATATATGCGATTGTGGCTATTACACCTAAGTTATAAACATAAAAAAACGTAAAATAAACATCCATGTCCCCATTGCTTTTGTCACGTGTAACGTACAAGGACTTTTAATTTGGGAGTGTTTACCTATCCTGCTTATCCTGGTTTTAGTTTTTATATTACATTCATCAATCAGTTTTACTTTTATTGGTCATTAGGTGTAAAAATAATTTAAACATCATGTCAACTCTATTAAACCAAAGTCAACATAACAGCTACAACAGCACACTTACTTCTTTGACAGTAAAAAAGAAAGATATGGTGAAAATAAAATACATTACATTCCTATATGATCTGTTATTAGAAAATATATATGTCTTCAGAACAAAATAAAACTTGGTCATTACGGATACGCACCCTGAACTTAAATATTTATAATTCTATCTTTCATTACAAACACCTATACGATCACGACTGTCAGCGCCACACACAAATAATAAAAAGTAGCATATATCTAACATCCAAAAGCTAAGGCACAATTACTTCTTCCCTTTTAAATCTTGTATGAAGATAATAATTGCCGAAATCTTATTCATACAATATGCCTGTGATTAAACATAATTTCCGAACTATACCAGAATCAATTACTATAGTCATCTTTATATTATTTGTCGGGTAGAAAATCAAAGATGAGCTCGTATGGATATAGCCATTTTGAGCATAAATGAATAAATAAACAAACAATGAAATAATGTTATGGTAAGTTAATTCCGTGTTTGATATTGAAAATGTATATGCTTGTTAAGTTTACACCTTAAAGTTGGAGAATTTAAAAGAAGTGTTGATTCGAAATCAAAATCAACTCGCAACTAAAATCGCTCGTTTATTATTTATCGTTTTACGAATACACTGCTTCTTATAAATCATCTTCAATTCAGCAGCTTAACCCATTTTTCTCACGTTATTTTGTTCTTCCAACAGTAGATTTTTTTTCAAGACTCTATACAGTGTTAACTTAAGTTAACTTGTTGGCTGCTCTTTGGTCGGGTTGTTGTCTCTTTGACATATTCCCCATTTCCATTCTCAATTTTATTATAATCGAAATTTTTAACTGACGAGCTTTATTCCTATTAAAATGTGTTTAACATTTCGTGATTTAAAATGCGCGTGTGTTATCACTTATGATCATAGTCTGCAGTCTCGACCACGAGAACTGACATACACTTTGGATAACATTATACTCGCTTAATTCTCCATACATGTCAACAAGCCGTCTTATTGATCATCTTTAATTTAGGATATAGGTATTATATTTCTTGTTTTTTCATCTCGCTGTTTTCATTTGCGAGTTCATTTTTTATTGTGGGTGTTATTTTTTTTACCCTTTTACGCGACGTTTTCAGAATAAACGAAGGTTGGTTCCTTCCGTAAAATGTTCAGTATGCCTTCGTAATATACAAATATCAACATAACATGGAGATACTATGCCTGTATGCATAAAGTTACTTAGGTTAAGATTTTTCTTAGAAAAAAATCCATTTTATCTTAGAGGTATGCATTAAAAATCTGAAACTAAGTATTTCCTTATACAGGCGTCACACTATCCCGAAATTGACACCAGATGGCCATACAAATATGGAATTTGAATTTCGCACGAAGATTGTCCGGAACTTGTTCAAAAGCCAATCATCAGCCGACGCAAGTACGATGTCTACAGATGGCACTCGTACCACACACGATGGCAATACAAAGATGCGAATTTTTATGACGATGTTTATACGCAGGACACACGAAGGCAACACGACGACTATTCGATGAAGTATTGAGTGTATGATGCGTTCGAAGTTGGTCACGAAGGCGTCACGAGAACTCCAGATGGTATAAAACCTTCAGTCGGCCGAGGGGAATTTAATTTGATTACCTAATTTGTTGGTCCACATTTTACAAGTTACTTTAATTTTCAAACAAAATTTCAGAAATTTATATGTCCTTTTTCTAAAAAAGTTCATCGGAAGATACCAAGACCCTGTTGATAAAAAATCCGTATCAACTTCACAAATAATACACGATGGTCTTGAAGTATAGATTCTAAGTACTGACGTTGTTTATCATCTGAATAACGTGATATAGTATTATTTTATTTGTCTTTGTAAATTATTACTTTTACTGTTTAGTCTATTTTTGGTAATATCCATTTGACGTGGCTCGGTACTTATACACATCCTGTCATTGTGTTATTGTGCTATGGTAAATTTTTTATTGTCTTTCGTTTTTGCTAATGTGCTTTGTCTATATGCCTTTTTGTTTTTCTTTATTGACATATTTGTTTGTTTTTATAGTGATTAAGATTATAACACAATGTTGACTGCTGTACCCATATTTTTGACATTTTTACCTATTATGTCTGTTTGTTTTGTTCACACATCGTTGTCAATATAATGGAATTTTATGCGTCTGTCATACAAGTGAGAGGTTTAGCTAGCTATAAAACCAGGTTTAATCCACCATTTTCTACATAAGAAAATGCCTGTACCAAGTCAGGAATATGACAGTTGTTATCCATTCGTTTGATGTGTTTGAGCTTTATATTTTGCCATTTGCTTAGGGACTTTCCGTTTAGAATTTTCATCGGAGTTCGGTTTTTTGTTATTTTACTTTTCATTACTCCATACACATTTTGCTTTCAGTTACAATGCAATATGTGAAAATAACATGTTCGTCATCACAATGTTAGTGTCTATGCATTGATTTTACTGTCACTGCATTGTGGGAATAGTTAATGAATTCTCCTTTTTTGTCATGGTACCAAACAAGCCTTTGAGTTAAAATAGTGACACAGGTATATTATTATCTGCCTCCCACCCTTGGTTTCAGTGTTCCTTGCCCCCTCAGGATTAACATTCAGAAGTACTTTGTCATTTCTCTGTGCCCCTGGGATGACATTCTAGTTCTGGTCCTCCAAGTCCACAAGGTTTTTGTCGGTGGGTGGATATCTCTGTCTGATGAGATTGGTGATTTTTCTGTTTGTCTCTGGCCTCTGATTCATGGTCCTCAGCAAAACGCGGAACTTGTGTGCAGGAATACGAAAGGCATTCTCCACTAGTACTACACGCCTGGCTCTGGAGAGTCTATAGTTAAATGTTTTTTTCATTTGTTCTCCATTTTGCCAGATGGAAAACGGGTTAATCAGGCGCTTGTTGATCACAAAACTGTCAACGTATATTTGTTCCGCCTAACAGTAGTTCCCTGAAACTTTATTATAAACAATGTCATAATATCTGTTCCTGTTGGAACAATATTCTACACCCTTTATTAAGTAAGGAACAAATGCTGTAATATTTGTTCCAATGGAAACAATATTACAGAATATTTCTTCCACTTGGAACTTATATTATGAAGGAACTTCTATTCCATGACAAAACAACCTCATACCCAGGAAGAGACTTCTTTTCAGGGAGATTTTATACGTTGTTCTGACTTTGCAAGCCTTCATTCAGGTCTGACCCATAAAAGATACTGGCTTCGTTCCTGGAACAATCAGAACCGACATCAATCCAGAGAAACTTGTAGTCTGTGTCGACCAGGGCTATTAGAACAATTTAGAAGAAGTCCTTGTAGTTTCTGTACACAGAGTCAGTATTCCAAGGACAGGTGACTGAAACATGCTTGCCATCCAGAGCACCAAAACAGTGTGAAAATTTTCATTTCTTCTCAAACTGCTCAGCAATAGCGGTCTTCTCCTCAGTTGTAGTAGGGACACTAGATCACCTCAACGGCACACTCGGCTTTGGTGGCATCGTAGACATCATTGATGATATGGGAGATGGTGTTTGGAGCAACTCTGAAGTTGAAGGACAGGCTTTGATAATTGTCACCGCAGGCCAGGTGTCGTAGAGTGATATACATCTTGAGACGAGAAGGGAGAGACTGTCCTTCTTCTCTATTATACCTTATACCCTTCGCAGGACCTCATCGTATACGCCTCAGGGAAGTCTTGTGTTGTTGTCGAAGGCTTTCTCATATTCTGTTTTCACCTCCTTTAGTAGAGTTCTATAATGGCCAAAGCGTTCTCGTCTTTTTTCAGCCAGCCATTTTTTTTTACCCAAATAGACCTTAGTTTCCTCCTTCGCCTCAGTTTGTTCTTGCACTGGAATATAAAAAGCAGAACAAGATAAGGACATAAAAAGGCAAATAGCAAGATATGATAAAGATATGCTGCCTTCTTTTACCTGATTGTCTCATCATCAAAGTATGCCTTTCTGCAGGAACTGGATTGTGAATAAGTGTGATTGAAGTTTTGGGAGTTACACACGCCTCTGTTCTGTAGAGTTGCTCAGGACTGTCTGAGGAAGATGCTCTGAAGCTGGCTATTATATATCCACGATACAATGACACGTATGAAACGCTTAAGCTACTCAAATTTGGCTGTCTTTCTCAACACGGTGGTCTCATCTCGATGTCATCGTACTATAATACGATGGCTACACGACGGCAATGCGAGGGTTTCATGTAGTCATTTTGCCTTCCTTAGACAATCAGGCAGGTTTTTTTTTCATTCGTATAGTCTTCGTGAGGCGAAAATAGCCGATGACACCGATAATCACACGAAGTAAAGACGAAGAGGACACGATTTGACAAGATGCCTCCACGATGGTCTTACGAAGGTCAAAATGGACATTCGAATTCAACACGAAAATTAACCTTCGCAAGGTCTTTTGGAAATTGTTTGGCATGCCAAAGATTTTGCCACTGCTCACGCAGTTGCTGCCGGAGCTCGAAAACTCAACTGGCGGTGATATAATTGCTTGAGATGCCCTTACGAATGACCCGATGTTTTTACAATCACACTTCAATTTGACAATTTCCTATACCGTTTGTCCATCTGGAATCCATTTTGGGACAGTGTGACGCCTGCATAAGTAACATCTTTATTGGTTTAAGGCATCCCCAACACAAATTCAGTGGTATACATACAACCCCGCAAACTAAGAAAACGCCTATGATTGTGCTTAATTATTCTACCGAATGTAAATATTGATAGCAAAATCAACATTTGATTGGTTAAGAATATCCCACGTGACGAAATGTCGGGACTTCCTCGTGCGACGTTACGGTTAATGAACATAACGTTTTGAACTTTTTTTTAAAAATTATGATAGTACAGCCATTATTGTGTTCAAAACTTGTCATATAATATAAAAAGAAGATGTGGTATGAGTACCAATGAGACAACTATCTACCAAGTCACAATGTTAAAAGTAAACAAATTTAGGTCAAAGTACGGCCATCAACACGGAGCCTTGACTCGAAAGGAACAGCAAGCTATAAAGGGCCCCAAAATGACTAGTGTTAAACAATTCAAACAGGAAAACCAACGTCCTAATCTATATGAAAAACGAGAAACGAGAAACACTTATGAACCACACCAAAAAAAGACAACCACTGAACAACAGGCTCCTGACTTAGGACAGGTGCATACAAATCAGCGGGTTTAAACATTTTAACAGGCGCCATCTTTAACCCTAACCTGAAACAGTAGTGTAACATTACAACATAAAAAGACACACTATGAAATATCAATTGAAATGGCTTAACTCGATCAAAAAGACATATAAACAAAAACAAGTAAACATACACTGAACGAATAAGTTTGATCTATGACACAATATAAAAACAATATTCATAAAAAGACGACTCTAACCTGGGACAACATGGCGATTTGAGAGTATTCACAGTTACTAAAAGCTAGTTAAAAGCCAAAAACAATTAATAATAAAAATGTATGCTTCAAAGACTAAAATCAACTAAAACACATCCCAGGGATTTGGCATTTTAACGCCATGGACAGTCAAAGAAGACATGACTTGTGCAATGCCAAAATAAAAGTAACGACAAGCAGTAGAACATTAAGGATTTAACCGACCGTATAATAAATATGTATAATGTAAAAAAAATAAATAGATAAAGCAATCTCTTAATAGAAAATAAATGTGGATGTTTATTTATACATCCCAAAAACCATGAATGATTAACTTTTGATTGGTATTGCTTATCAATGTGTATGTCGTGATTAGCTATACAAGCGGATATGAAACGTTTTATGGAAATTAATATTTTATGTTTATGAAGTTATAAAAAGTACAGTATAGGCAGTGGAAAAAACATTCATTTCCCTTGGCGAAGATTTGTTCGCCCTTCTTTCATAAAAAATCATGTTCACCGCTGGAAAATTCATGAGAGGTTGATATAAGATTTGAAAAAGATAACGTGTACCTAAATAGTCATTTTACCTAGGCAACGTCAATGACGTAGGTTTATGACGTTGTGCAAATTCTCGTTTTTCTTGTATTCTTATCAATGTCAAATTAAAAAAGTAAGCAACTGCCAAATCAGATAATATATATAGTTAGTATAAAACATATTTTTGGAAAAGTTAGATAACTTTCATCAAGAGCAAATACTAACAAAATGGATATGGATAAAAAACGTCATATAATAAAACAATTGTTGACTTTTATATATCAGTTGGCCTCGGTGAATATCCTATCTGTGGTTAAAAATTGATAAATCAGTGTATCAACCTCACCAAAAGTCAATTATTGTATAGTATTATTACCTTACCTTAAAATAGTTTAAATCAGTCGACAGTATGTTGTTTCGCAGAAATATACAATATATGTACATTGTCGGAAAATATAAAATTTATTTGTATGAGCTTTAGAAACAGGACGAAAAGCGAGGCTCGCCGAGCTTTTCTCCTGTTTCGTAGCGAGTACAAATAAATTTTATATTTTCCGACAATGTACATATATTGTTTTTATCCTGAAATTTACACCCAACACTTGAAACTTTAGTTGTAAAAATATAAATCATTGTCTCTAATTTTTCAAAGAAATCGACATAGTTTAAACGCGGACCGCGAAGAGGACCCCAAAATGAACTGGTACGCAAAAAGAAATATCCACATTACCGCTTGCTCAACATGGAAGCGGGGTAACAGGAGACTTTATTTGTACAAGTACAAATAAAGCAAAATTTATTTGTGTACCTGTTATTTGTACAATAGTTAGCTGATTGCAGGATAAAAAGAAGGATTAGTTACCAATTAATCAATTAATAATAACTACGTCTTTTCACTTTTCTGTGGAAAGATCTTTTGAATTTGTTCTGAATATTATTTTTCTTCTTCCGCCACTTTTTTATATCTTGCGCTGTATTATGGTATTGCAAGACGTCGCTTACATATTTTGAATATTATGTCGAACAGTTATTGCACTTTTGAAACTCATCCTGTTTAATCGTACACTTGTATTTGTGAGAGTTTTTTTCCCTAAATATTGTATATCTTGTGAGCGCATATTCTCCAAAGTTCTGTTCAATTTTGACCTAAGCAATGCAAAGACGTCATATGCGAGTTATTCCCAATTCTGTATTTGAAATAAGTGATTTTATCATATACTTGTATAAAATATTACTAAAATTTTACAGTTCAATAACATTTAAAAATATTAAAAGGCTATCATAAGTGTTTCTCGTTTCTCGTTTTTATATAGATTAGACCGTTGGTTTCCCGTTTGAATGGTTTTACACTAGTAATTTTGGGGCCCTTTATAGCTTACTGTTCGGTGTGAGCCTAGGCTCCGTGTTGAAGACCGTACTTTGACCTATAATGGTTTACATTTATAAATTTTGACTTGGATGGAGAGTTGTCTCATTGGCACTCATACCACATCTTCTTATATCTATGAAAGGATTACTAGGTTTATTGATCAGATTCCTAAGAATTTCCTCAGCGGGCTGATAAAGGAACCTTTATTGACTGCTTCCGGAATGTTATCACATGCCTTTCCGTTAATTTCCGTGACGTTTATCACATGCAACTTCGTGCATTTCCGGAAATTTGTTCGAAAACTACAACACAGTGCGGAAAACCGCAAGTGATTTAAGACTTTTCACAAAATGGTTGAGGAGCAAATTTCAAACTAAGAACATGATAATTGTTATGACAAGATAAATAAAATGCTTGTAATATCAATAAAAACAATTAAAGTTAAGAAATTTATATTTGGTTGTCTGTAAATTATTATCTAAAATTCATTGAAAGACAAAATTTTAATTAATAGTTCTTGTCTGTATTTCTTCTGTTGAAGTATATGATAAAAGATAATTACATGTCATTTATCATATCAGACCCTTTATCGGCCCTCGTTCATTATATCAGCCCTCCAGCCTGCGTCTCTTGGGCTGATATCATGACTTAGGGCCGATAAAGGCTGATATGAAAATGCCATATAATAATCTATACATATTAACGTCATGAACCGTAACTTGTCGGTAAGTGATGGAGACCTAGGGTGTTCTCGGGCCTAAGAGATGAATTCAGTAAATGTAGATCTTGTACTTTGGTAACTTCCCTTAATAGTTTGCTGGTATCAAATTGTCAAATTAAATAAAAGTATATTATTAACATCTTTATTCGAAAGTCCCATTTTTTTCATTTCATATGTCCAAAAAAGCATTTTTAAGTAGTTTCCATATGTTTGTCTTGATGGCATGCTGACTTTCTATCTTAGTTTTCATGTTTTGATATTTATGTTTCTACGCATAATTCAAGTTTTATTAATCATTTGCGAACTCCGAATCTAGAGAAAAGTAGATTATCACAGAAAAAAATTACAAAAATGTGTTGTATGTATGGTCCTGGTCGAACGGCCTGTTTGATGCATGTGAAATGTGAGGAGCTTTGTACATACAAATTGAATAAAATTGAGAATGGAAATGGGAATGTGTCAAAGAGACAACAACCCGACAACCCGACCACAGAACAGACAACAACAGAAGGTCACCAATAGGTCTTCAATGCAGCGAGAAATTCCGTCCTTAAGCTGGCCCTAAACAAATATATATATACTAGTTCAGTGATAATGGACGTCATACTAAACTCCAAATTATACACAAGAAACTAAAAGTAAAAATAATACAAGACTAACAAAGGCCAGAGGCTCCTGACTTGGGACAGGCGCAAAATGCGGCGGGGTTAAACATGTTTATGAGATCTCAACCTCCCCTATACCTCTAGCCAATGTAGAAAAGTAAACGCATAACAATACGCACATTAAAAGTCAGTTAAAGAGAAGTCCGAGTCCGATGTCAGAAGATGTAACAAAGAAAATAAACAAAATGACAATAATACATAAATAACAACAGACTACTAGCAGTTAACTGACATGCCAGCTCCAGACCTCAATTAAACTGATTGAAAGATTATGAAGTCCATTATAAATATTTCACTGAATCTAAAAATCCCTTTACAATGATAAATGCACCTTAGTCTTTTCATATTATACTACATTTTTTCCGTCTTTAGGATAGTAAGTGGTTCAAATATATGCATGTTGAGACTAAAATTATATGCAAGTTTTCCATTGAAAAGTGAAAATAACTGTGCACCGGACCATACTGTCTGCAAACAAGTATGAAACATATTTACACCCTTTTCTACATTTGTACAATTTCTTTTTATAAAGTTTTTAGCTCTTATTGCACCCTTATTATTCGTCGAGCACTCGGAGGAGCTCTTACTTTGAAGGTGTTCTTTCCCTGAATTTTCTTTTTTTCCCTTGGCTTCTGCAAATTACTTTTTTTTCCTTCTTCCCTGTCTGACTTTGTCATATCATGAGTCAGTGATATGGCACCGTATTTCGTATCTGACTCTTTTAACTTACTACCCTTTCTCAAGATAGCTATCTTTAAACCACGTGTTTCACTTTGAATTAAAACGGTCTCTGATCATTGTCTTTATCAAATTTTCAAATTCTTCCCCAATGAAGATTAGATTTTGATTTGAAAAATTTGATATCAGTTTGTGATATAAAAAAAAACTTAAGCCCATGTGTAGTGAAAAGTGACTTTGGCAAATGAAATTTCAAAATATTAGTAAGACATTCTAAAGTATTATTTTGAAATTAGTTTTTGGGCTAGAAGGTATTATAATAATATTTTTAGGACAGACTTTAAATATATAGAATTTGTAATTGTATTTACATATATGTTTTTAAAGGATGGAAAAAGATGTTCACTAATGGATTAAAACAAAGGACTTTATACTGATCACTATGATATTGTATTTCATTGTTATGTCCATCTATGATCCCAATATGCTCTGTTTAAGTAATTCTTTATTATCTGAATTCATTTGTCAAATTTAATCTATTTTCATCAATTTTTAAAAGGGAGTTAGCAACATTTTAGAATGAAAGCTTTCATAATTTTTACTGAAAACTCCATGTTAGCACCTCATAATAGCTTGATACAAATTATGTAAGAGTCACTTCCCCCATACTGTGATCACTCTGCATAACTTTGGATTCAATTAACTTATCTAATTTAATAAATTTCTATTTTCCCCAGTATTTAACAGAGCCTGTCAGAGGAAAAAGTTTACTGGAGATAAAATTTGTATATGCGGAATCGGAAATTGAAATGAAATTTACATTGTTTCCAGGTGGCAATCCCACCAAATTACCAAGGTTGTTCAGTGATTGTTAGGAGAATTTGTTTTGAACCTTTGCAGCAATTGATGACATAATATGGACTCCTACTTCCTACAAAAGTGTTGCAAAAAAGATAACTTTTATATATAAGCGAGACGCGTCAACATTATGTCATAGATGCGTATTAGTGAAATGTACATTGTATAATAAATTCAGATTATCAAATCAATTCTGTCATGAAATTTTAACCAATATCACTGTTATATAATAAATATGATTCTTTATATGTTTTTCATAAAATATTAACAAGCGAATATATAAGTGCAAAATTCAGTGTTTTATTAATTTTCTCTCTGGCGTCAAATGTTTTACTTTTATTTTGAATGAATGTTTTCTTTGAATGTTTGTGTGTTTGGTCAATTGTGCACAATTTTATACACCCTATGTCTTAGATGGGACATCATATTATGGTATATAATGTTTGTACAGTTAACTATTAAGTGGACACTGATCTTATTGAGCTGTGAATAATTGTTAAATGTATATGTTCCAGACCATATGAGTATTTGGACCATACGCGTATGGTCATGACCATATGCGTATACTCATATGGTCCGACCATACGCGTATGATCGGACCATATCAGTATTATACTCGTTTGTTTATTAACGGGCCGGACCATATGAGTATTTAAACCATATAGGTATATTTCTAATATATTCTAGCTTTCGCATGAACACACAGCTCATTATCCGAAACAAAAACGACACAAGTTACTATTTGAATTTCTTTATCTTTTACATATATATATTGTCTGAATTTTGGTGTATTTATTATTTTATCTTCGCTAGTGTCAATTTAATGCGCCTTTCTCCTGGCTGTCGACTTCTTCGTCCGTATGTGAAACTACAGGCGTTTGAGACATGTAACGTTTTCTCTTTTGTTCTTTTAATTCTTTGGTGTTTAAATTATTATTCCAAAACAAATTTCTTGTAATTTCAACTTATTTCCACTTAAATGATCATGTCTGTTTGCAACTAGATATATACGATCTAAATGTCATTGTAAGACCGTATCAGTAGGAGCGAGAACACATTAAATATCTAAAGATAATTTGAAATATTCAAGATATTTTGATTTAATAAACACAATAATTCCTACTTTTAAGTAAAATTCACTCTGTTTGATTAATCTTCTTCTTCGAAGTCCACCCTCTTTGCAGGGTCAAAACATTAAAAATATATTAGTTTAGATAATTTTTAAAAATGCTTATACTTTATAAAATATTAAAATTCTATTAAGTTTAAATATGTAACTTTGTTTTATTAGTAAAACAAAAATAATAAGGATAAAAGGTAAAGTTGTATTTACACTGTACAGATCATACTGCCATGAGCTTAAAACATTAGATTTTAAATTCAAAAATGGATAAAACTTAAAATTAATAAGTTTAAAATGTCCACTTGTTATTATTTATCATTCAGCAACAGGTTTAATTCTCTATTTCAATGGAGTATTTAAGGGTGGAATGACAAACAAAACTATCATTAATGATATGTTCTTATTTATATCCATTCTCATGACCAACACTAGCTAGATTTTTATATGATGTGATGTTCACCAGCAAAGAGTCAAGTACAAATGTTGATTATCTTTCACTGAATTTCTGCACTCTTGCAATTGGTATGCAGAGTATAAATGTTATATATATTTCACTGAAATTCTGCTCTCTTGGTATGTAATGCATATACCCAGTCTTTGCAAATTCTTTCTATAGCTGCTAGTTGAGATTTTGGTATGCGACGGTTGGTGGAACAGTCAACTAATAATTGGAGTAGATCATTTTCAGATTCAATGATGTAGTTGTAGTTGATCTGATTTTCAATCATCAAATGTTTGAGTCTGATATGATGATTTTTTTCTGACAGAGTTAAGGCTTTTGCAGTTAATAAGAAAATGTTAACTGCAAAAGCCTCAACTTTATCATGTAACATTGATTACCATATGATTGAATACGTCAAAATTTCATTGTAAGGAACTCATAATTATGCGACACCTTTTCAACGTTAACAATCATCAGTTAATTACCCGGACCATATGAGTATATACACATATGGTCATGACCATACGCGTATGGTCCAAATACTCATATGGTCCGGAACATATATAATTCTATGAGCTGTATTGCTTACGAATAAAGTTATTATTGTTCATCAATTGTTCTCGTACTAAACGTTTATGCTATTACCAAAGCGATTAATATTCTTATATTTGAGTCGAATAAATTGCTTTAATCAAATTACATTTGCTTTCTTTACAGAGACACCTGCTGCAGCCACTTCTATGAAAATCCCGAAAAAGAATGCATAGGTGAGAAAACCTGATACGCATACAAAATTTAAAAATAGCTGTTTTGACCAAAAAGTTTATGTTGCTTAAAATTAGAATGTGATATAATTATTTCAAGTTAAAGTAATTAATCTGTATTTGCATTCTCATCTGATCAGCTCGCGCCTTAAGTTTCCCGTTCACCTAAACATTTATAATTTATCAAAATGAGTCCAATAATGAGACAAAATATATGACTTAACTTCAAAAACTCTTGTCAATGTTGCGAGTAAAATCCGTTAGGTTGTTCCACAGTCGTATAGTTAAAGATATGACCGATTCTCGGGTCTATGAGAGTCTTCAAAAAGGGTATAATATATCAATTATTATATACCCCCAAAAATGGGGGCTATATCGTTTTCCCCTTGTTCGTTCACCTGTCTACTCTAAACCACTAAAGTAAACAAACAAAATTATGAACTCAATTATCAAATATAAGATTATTTGTGTGTTTGTTTGTGTTATTAGGTTGCTGTCTAGTTGACATATATGCCCCACATCTTAAGGCTTTCGTTCATATGTACAGGTTACTTTATCTGTAAACATTGCACAATCTAGGAAACGAATTCTTGATTAAAACCAACCAACAGATCATTTCAGCCTTGAGCACTTTATAAAATTGTATGTTTGCAAGAGAATGATAATCCCTTTCTTCGTAGATGTAAGAGAATTGTAATCCCTTTCTGCATGATAAAGTACGAGTGTTAGCGAGTACTTATAATGAAGAAAGAGAGAATTATTCTCTTACAAACTTAGAATATTGTAACGTGCTGAATATCTGTGGTATCCTTTATATCATGGTCGATGGGATAGATGCGTTCAGCATAGTCACTAAACTTTGAATTATTTAGTGAGAGAATAATGCTAGCTTCATTTCATTCTTCTTAAGAAGCTCCTGTATTAAATCAGTCTCATATGAATAAAGGAACAAATCGGCAAGAAGAATAGCACAGTTGATTCCCATGGGAATGCCGATTGCGATTGATTGTTGAAAAACACGTCCTCCAAACGTAATAAATATGTTGTCAATCAAGAAATCAAGCATCTTGCTAAAGTCAGTTTCAGAGAATTTTTTGTTTAAATCCGAACTAATGGCTTGAAAAGATTGAGAAATATGCACGGAAAGTCACCATTGACCTATCTAACATGGATTTGGCTTGGCATGATGATGTGACAATGTACAATTATTTCATCATATATCATTTTATGTTCTATATGTACAAACGAAAAAGTTGTTCTATTACACATCGACATGAGTCTTTTTCTTTTACGATATTCCCGAGCTTGTATTTCCTATCATGATTTCCTTGATAGAGGATTGCTGCTCGCAAGGAAGCTATTAAACCAGGAGTTCCAAATGGTAAGGTTGAAATCATCCCTTCGTAAATTTTACGGACGCCATCACGATTTGGTTGACCGTTATGGAATAACCGTTTCACAGATGATATCGGATATGTTCCTTATGTCGTAACTACAATACCCTTCCCTTTTCACGAATGTGACCTACCGAATTAGACTATTTACCGGATTTGTAATAACATAAGCAACACGAAGGGTGCCACATGTGGAGCAGGATCTGCTTACCCTTCCGGAGCACCTGAGATCACCCCAGTTTTTGGTGGGGTTCGTGTTGCTTAGTCTTTAGTTTTCTATGTTGTGTCATCTGTACTATTATTTGTCTGTTTGTCTTATTTTTGGCCATGGCGTTGTCAGTTTGTTTTCGATCTATGAGTTTGACTGTCCCTCTGGTATCTTTCGTCCCTCTTTTACTGAATATCCAGTTTTTCAAAGTTATTTTGTAATATATTCGCTTTTGTTAATAAGATGTATTATTAAAAAAAAAACTAAAAAAACAAGAATTTAAGTTAATGGTATAGCACTTTTGAATGTAGTCATAACAGGAAAAGTAGAAATTCTGCGATGAAGATTTTTATTTTATTGTTATTTGAGTAATTTTCTTTACTAAATCGTAGTGAAATCAAAGAAGATATTTTTTGATTGATTGGAAACAGAAAAAAACAACAGAAAAAAATGTTAGGAATATTTTGATCATTCTAACACTTTTTTCTTGTGTAAATTCCTATAATGTAATAAAATGGTTTGGAAAAAAACCCACATAAAACGTCCCTTTATTTTCGTAAGTACTAATGACCGAGTGCACCCTAATGAGTAATCAATCTTGGCTACAGTCTTACTTGTTGGAAACTATCCTAGTGACGCCATATATCATTATTCTGGGAGAGAGGCGAAAGAAACCAAAGGGACGTCTAAATGATTCACTATTTTAAGATTTTTCTTAAATTTGACTTAAAGCCATGAAATCTCAAATAACAAATGTATAGATTTTCTTAAAAATTGATATGTTGTTGATATACATAGTACATTATTCAATAACGAAAAACACCCACAATGCAATTGATTAGTGACGTTTTCAGTAATTCTCGATAAAACTCACAAGGCTAACACATGATATGAAATCAACGCCAAAGAACAGAATGTTACAACCTTCGTGGTTCATGTGGTTCGATTTTTACCGATCTTTTTCAATTGAATCTTTGAATCTGACGCTTTCATTTATATTGAATGATTTTCTTTTGATTTCGGAAAAGTAGATTCTGTATTTTTTTCATTGATAATTGATAATTCGTAATGATTTTGTATTTTAGAATGCGGCATTGGGTATACTTCTGAAAATGGTTCAATGTGTTCCAAATGTCCACAGCCATATTATGGATTCCACTGTGCTCATAAATGTAGTTGTTATGATAATCAAATGTAAGTAAAGAGTTACACTCGTAAGCGGGGAAAATTCTGTTATGAATACGTAAACAACAGTACAAAAACAATTGAATAAATCACACATTATTATTTAACGATGTCCTTTCTGAGATTTTAATTTTACATATTCTTATGTTAATATCTATATTATAATAATCATAAACGAAACAACTCTTTCTTTTGTGTAGTTCAATTTCCTTTCCTTCATGATTATGTTCTATTGTCTCCTTTTCATGGCTGTCATTGGGTTCATCGAGACAAAATGATCGTGAAAGAATAAGTAGCGGTGGTCATGTATTGCGATTGGATCGTTAAAGATCTGGTATAGGATCGTGATGAAAATCGTATCGAAAAGACATGCAACATCAGTAAATAATCTAATTTAATGAATTATAATGACAAATATTGGAAAAATAAAATTGCCTGCCAAAATAGTTCAACATTATGATCAGTATCAACGAAAAATCAAGGTTTAAAAGAACACCGTTTTAACAAAACTACAAAAGGCAGATTGCTTATCGATTTTTTTCATATTTTGAATGCATAAACTACTTTTCTCTTAAAAGTATTGTTCCATATTACTATTTGAAATATTTCTTAAAGTTATTTTGTTTTAGTTTAATCAGAAACTTTGCAAAAATAGGAATAATTGTAAAAATTTGATATTTCGGATCGTGAAAAATGGGTATTATTTGATGAACGTGAAGAGGATTGTGAAAGATTTGTTGCCACTTATTTGTTATTGCAAATATCCACGAAATCGATCAAATCAATCTTTAAAATCATGATAATTTATATTTGTAATTGGTATATAAAAAGATTGGATTTTCATGACTTATTCCACTTTAATTTTGTTTGTGAACACGGTGAGCAAACCAAAAAATACCTAATTGGTTAACGTGGCAATCATAACGTATTTATTGAGATTCAACAATATTTAATGGTGCCGTAACCTTTGGATATGGATTCAAAGCTGAAGTCAGTTCGTGCTGGACACAAAGGAGCCGTCACGAAGTTACTGGTAAAATTCAACGAGTTAAAATCAAAACAGACACAGAAGTTGACGAAGTGGAAGCTCTCGATGATGCCGTCACGCAGAAACAGAAAACATTGATTGACCTGAATAACAGACTCTTGGATCAGACATCGGAGGAAAATTTGGAACAGGAAATCACCGACTCAGATGAGTATATGTATCAACTTGATTGCAAGATTAGACAAATACGCAAATTTATTAAGTCCTTTGAAACAAATAATAAAACTTCACATGATAATAATGATCCTTCAACGAGCAGACTTAAACCAGACGCATTAAATTTCACGCCTGAAGCTAGAGTTGATATGAACACATGTGCAATAGACTCTATGAACCAGCAGTATTCAATTCACGCCCCTGCAGTGCATACCCGTCCGTCTGAGAATATCATGTTTCAAGTCCCGTCAGAACCGAGATCTTCAAAAAGTAATTATCACAGACTACCTAAGTTAGATATGCCCTATTTTAATGGAGATATTCTCAAGTGGCAGACATTTTGGGATTGTTTCGAGTCATCTATACACTATAACGACACATTAACGCCAATCCAAAATTTAACTATCTTAAAGCCCAGCTTGAGGAAGCGCCGCGCAAACAGTAGAGGATTCGCTTTGACTAATGGTAACTACAAAACCACAGTCAACCTTCTCAGAGATCGGTTCGGACAACATAGCAAACTGATACATGCTTACATGAAAGCACTCATGAACATACCCGCACCGACAAACG
Organism: Mytilus coruscus; assembly: GCA_017311375.1. Lineage (NCBI taxonomy): Eukaryota > Metazoa > Mollusca > Bivalvia > Mytilida > Mytilidae > Mytilus > Mytilus coruscus. The sequence goes on from CM029599.1 coordinate 61,842,547, forward strand.
ATGTATATAGCTTGCAGTTTTACGGAGACAAATTAGAGTCCTGTGTGCGAGGTTTAGAGTCACTTGGTCAAACACCAGAGATGTATGGATCGCTACCGATTGACATTAGAAAATCTATTGCACGAGAACACGGAGAGATAATTTGATATTGGAAAATCTACGCAAATCTATAACCAAAGAGATCGACATACTCGAAGCTGGAGAAGAGTCACAGATTCAGACAGATTGTACGCCACTGCATTTTTATGGGTAAGCAATCACATTCACACAAGAGCAAATTCACAGACACATGTAAGAAGGTACATACACGTACATGTATATTCTGTTCAGGTGAGCACTATCCAACGGAGTGCACTAATGTAACACAAAGAAATCAAATTGTAAAACAGAAACAGTTATGCTTTAACTGTTTAGGGTCACACCGAGTGGCCGCATGTCAGTCTACAACACGATGCAAAAATTGTAACGGAATGCATCATACTAGCATATGTAAAGATAAAGAGGTCATTCCAGGTACGAAACCGGAGCCTACAATACAACAGTCAGCGATAAACGAAGTTGAAACACCAAACGAGACTAGAGTAATGTATTCATCACATCAAAGTAACGACTTTCTCCTGAAAACAGCAACTGCACCAGTTACCTGTAATATATTATTTGACGAGGGAGCACAGCGTTCTTTCATAACTCAGAAATTGGCTGATAAACTAGAAATTAAACCAACAGAAAAAGTCAGCATTCAACTGTCTGCGTTCGGAGATTTATCTCAGAAAGTTCGTAACTTAGACACTGCAACAATACAGCTACATACCGACACGGGAGAAAATGTGGATATTAACACACTCATTGTTCCGGAAATTGCCGTCCCGATTCACAACAGTATTTCACAAACTACAAGGAGCTCGACTTACTCATAGGCGCCGACCACTATTGGGACATTATCGAGGACAAAGTTATTAGAGGAAACGGACCCACCGCTGTTCAGTCAAAGATCGGATATTTATTGTCAGGACCGATCAATAGAAACATCAACCAGCCGCCAACATCTACAGTTGTTGTAAACGACATTTCAATCAAGAACACAGCTATTGACAACGAGAAAGGAAAGTCCACGGCAAAGTTGCCATGGGAACATGATCACCCAGATGATATACCTTCAGGTATGACCGTTGCCAAAAGAAGACCAGAAAACACATCGCAATGGCTCGTACAAAGTAGATCGCACATGAACCCATTTGAGGAAAATCTACAAGGAAGTAACTTGCTACCAAGACCGCCCGAACGAACACACCCTCAACTGGTGGAGTCAAGAAGCCACATAGATTCAGGACAGGAACTTATACCGCATAAAGGTGGCTCGGCCCTTTAACAGTGCGCATATTTTAACGCATGTTTCTAACGACGAGCGCCTTGAAACGGTCGCTTTGAGGGTTTTCTCAAAAATAGTTTTGACGACATTAGACGGGGGCGTGTATGAAAGCACCCTTTCCCGATGTCAACAAACCATGCAAAACGTTCTACAAAACAGGAAATACGTACGGTCAGAACTACAGAGTGGTTTGTTCATTTTCACATAAAAGGACAGAATTATACATGATATATTAAAGCATAACCTTTAAAAAAAAAAGAAAATATAAATATTGACATGTACGACGGTATCTGGAAAAAGCTCCAAAACACATTCTCACCCTACACGTTCGCCCCTTGGATCCGTTCGCACCCTATTTTCATTTAAATACTGGTTGAATATATCAAAAGTCAAAGATGTCTTTAAGATGTATTAGTATATATATGTTCGGGACCATATGAGTATTTGGACCATACGCGTATGGTCATGACCATATTCGTATATACTCATATTATGGTCCAGGTAATTAATACGATGAATGTTGAACACTATATATATAATCGCGTAGAGCATAACCCTTCATAGTGTCATAAATTAAGAGCTTCTAATAATCATTTTTACGTGATTAATGAAATAAAATGAATTTTACTCACAAGTTAAAATTATAGTAGAAGCATTTTTGCCAGTCTAAGATCATTATTAATTTTTCTTTACGAAATACAATATGTCGACTCCAGAAAAAATAATTATAGTGAACTGTCAAGCAAGAAGTTAACTGTTTTAGTCGTCAGCAATTGGAGCATAGAAACCTCCTTTTTTCTTTATGTTGGTGTTTTAATTTATTTCAAATTTCTGAAACATTTCAAATTATTTTTAGTTATAGATCTAATTTGTTCATGCTCCTTTTTATACGATCTACAATTACAGTAGTTTATACGTGCTGTCCCTCTATTCTTATGTAGAAACCACTGTTATTGTAAGTGAAAATTAGTGGAAATTAGAAGAATTTAAAGAAACTCTAATCTAAACGCCGGGGGGGGAGACAAAAATTGTCCATGCCCCAAACACCCGTGTGGTTTCACGTACGGACGTAACTGTCGACGTGATAATGGTGCTTAAATTTGACTCTAGATAGCGATGACAAGTCAACAAATATACCAAGATTTAGACAATGTGTAAAAAAGATAAAGGATTTCAGTTAATAATTTGTGCCGATTTTGGTCCAGAGAACGAGCTGTGTCTGTTAAGGAAGTTTGAATTTATTCGAAAAATACCTATATGGTCTAAATACTCATATGGTCCGGCCCGTTAATAACCAAATAAGTATATACTCATATGGTCCGACCATACGCGTATGGTCGGACCATATGAGTATACCAATTGAATATGGTCATGACCATACGCGTACGGTCCAAATACTCATATGGTCCGGAACATATATATGAAAATAGTTTGCCAATGACGCAACGTTTAACCGTAAACAAAGGATAGCGATGTAAACAACTGCATGTCACCTTACGGCTTCAATAGGCGGATCCAGAACTTTTTGAAAGGAGGGGCTCTGACTGACCTAAGGGGGCCCGCTCCAGTCATGCTTCAGTGATTCCCTATATAATCAACCAAATTTTTCCCACAAAGGGGGCCTGCTGGATCCGCCTATGGGCTTTCAAAAACAAGTAAAACCTATACAGTATGCTATTATTGTATAAAGGCATCGGGGTTCATCTGCACGCTATAAATAATAAATAAATAAATAATAATAAATAAGCTTTTTTTAGAGTCGGCAAAGTATACAAATAGAGTCAACATAAGCTCTAATGAGCTTTTAACCGTTTTATCCGTTTGGCGTATTATAACATTTTGTTACTGTCATAAATCTCTTTTCTTCAATTCCAAGTATTGGTAGGATCTTATTCCGGAGTATGTGAAATATTTTCCCACTGCAAAATTTTACGGGCGTATTTTTTATTTGCCAACATTTTTTGAACATAACAATTCCGGAGTATGTGAAATAATTTAACACTGCAAAATTTTGATAATAGATGTCATAGATAAGTATTTTTTATTTTCCAAAACAAATTTTGGACATTACAATTGTTAAACAAAGGCTAAATACTTGACAGTCACACATAACATTTTTATTTAAAGACTTATATATACTAGTCAACAAAAGAAACGATACAAGGCAATGTATTTTCCATATATAATGAAATTGGATACACTGTACAGAGGTAAATAATTGCCGTAGTGGTCTAATTTTTCCTGATAAAGGTAAATCCAGAAAAGCGCTTCGGACGCATGAAATTATTAAACGTGTTGTTTTCAATTTTTTACAGTGTTATTTTCGCATCAAAACCATTGATTTAAGGCAAAAACACGAAAAAAAAATTTGGAATTTTTGTTATTTCAAAAATCGTATTCTCACCCAAAAAATTAAAAATTTTATTGGAATTTTTGTTATTTCAAAAATCGTATTCTCACCCAAAAAATTAAAATTAAACATGGTCTAGTTAAAATTTTGAATGCCTTTGCAGATATTTGAATACTTAATTCTCATCTTCGAAATTAAGTGCCGACTTTTGTCATCATTTTCCGCAAAATAAATTTGACCCCTGTGTTCAATAACTCGATATTTTCTAACTTTCCAATTTGGTCAGATTCTTTTAATCATATGCATTTGCTTTGTAAATAAATGTTTTTCATTGGTTAATTTAACAGTTTTTCCTATTTATTATATTTTATGATAAATTTTAGTTTAAACTTGTGTATCGTTTCTTTTGTTGACTAGTATACTTTATCAAATAATGGGCACGAAAATATATCTAACAAATTTTCTCGTATCATGATTCTATGATTTTTGGAACTCTAGTCCTATAACATGAGACCTCGGGCCAATGTTTTCTATTTATGATATTTTCCTTTTACTTATTTCGATATTTGTTAATTTTCTATTTTCTGTTGTATCTTTCAATATGCCAACAGAGTTCGCATTAAAAAAAAAAAAAAAAAAGAGGAAATATCAGCATAAAAACTAAAATAATTGATTAAGAATGAGTTATTATAATAGTCTAACGGAACTGGAGCAACACATTTTTTTGTTTTACGCAGGAAAAAACCGGACACTTCAATAATTTGCAGTTTTCCACCTTTGATCATGTAGATGAAAATTGGTCAATAGCAACCGGGACCTTACTAGTATTCCGACCTTATATATCGGTATATGCTATTATCCCTCAATACCGCATGCTTTGCGGAGAAGCGCAAAATATTTGGTTTGACCAAGTCGGGATTTTGCCTAGGACACACATCCGCAGTCTACCGGGCAGTTCCAAACACTACCAGTTAAAGACATTATATATAAACAAAATCTATACTACTTACTAGGTTCAGGAAAAGTTGGGATTGTAATTTTAAAACTCCGCCCAGTACACAGGGATTCTATATTAGTCGGTGATATTGGCAAACTTTAACTTCTGTCTTACTTTTTGACACGCGTTTTTTTTCAAAAGGGAACCTAATAAGGAAAGTTTTCGATTTAAAAAAAATAAAGTGCAGTGTGTCATTGCGGCATATATGAGAAATATATATATGAAAACTTTTTTAATGATGTGTGAACACTGGTTTGACCCACCTGCTAGCTGCAAAGAAACGTAATTATCGGCCTATGATGATAATATGGAGATTACATTCTTTTTTAATATTGACTTTGAATTTGAACTTTGCTGGTGGATAGTTGTCTCATTGGCAATCATACCACATCTCCTTATTTTCATATCGTAGGGTATGGAAATATGACTTCCCTAATCTGACAGATAATCCCTTGCTATAACAGGGTGTTCGGGGAGGGGCACTTCAATACTTAATTGATAGGGGGTGCCGCTGGGGCCCACCTTTTTCATATAATTTATATTTCAAAAATGTATAACTTTTCATATATTGCGTAGGTAAAAATGTAACCTTTTCCGTATAATGCTTGGGTTTCATGTAGTGTAATGTAAGACTAGAATACCAAAGTGTTAAAAGAGAAAATTTGGGTTGATAAAATCACACCCAGGAACACCAAAAAAGATGACAGACGAAGAAGTTATGGAAACTTACTTGACCTTATCATATATTTTTGATAGTTTTCCCCGGCCTATTCACATATTTTCAAGCTTGAAAAGGTGACCTATTCCAGCGGCATGTCCTATCACCTTGAATATAGGAAGTGCCTAGCCCCCCTCCTTTGAGATAAATACGCAGCCGCGTATGGTACCAAGCATGCATTGTCCATTCATTTTCTAGTGGCAGCAGTCCATATAATTTTTGTGTTAACAAGAGTGCACAAGCTGAAATGTCTCACCTGCTTTACTAATCATCATTCATGATTGGTTTTATGTTGATTTTCCTAAAGATAAAGTTTTACTACAAGTATCAGAAAAAATTAATATTATCAATGATCATGAAAATGATCAGATAAACCAATCAAGCCAGCCTTACACAGTGGCGGAACCAGAATTTTTCATGAAAGGGTAGGGGACTGCCTAAGAGAGGCCTGCTCCAGTCATGGTTCAGTGATTCCTATATAATCAACCAATGGGCCTCCACCGAAATCCGCCTCTGTTACAATCACCCCATCAACCAAATATTTTGAAACATATATATAGTATGCCAGTAACAAGACAAAACCATGAACATGAGGTTAATAGATATAGGAAGATGTGGTGTGAGTGCCAATGAGACAACTCTCCATCCAAATAACAATTTATAAAAGTAAACCATTATAGGTCAATGTACGGCCTTCAACACGGAGCCTTGGCTCACACCGAACAACAAGCTATAAAGGGCCCCAAAATTACTAGTGTAAAACCATTCAAACGGGAAAACCAACGGTTTAGTCTATATAAAAACGAGAAACGAGAAACGAGAAACTACTTAGGACAGGTGCAAACATTTGCAGCGGGATTAAACGTTTTAATGGTACCAAACCTTCTCCCTTTTTCTGAAACAATAGTATAGCATCACAACATAGAAAACCACACGATAAAATATCAATTGGAAGGCTTAACTCAATCAAAAACGTAAATTAACAGAATATGAAGTTCAGATAGACCCTGCAAGACAGGGCATATTTGTTTTCATTCATTATTTTGTACATAAATCATGCCGCTAGTTTTCTTATTTGAATTGTTTTAAATTGTACATTTGTCATTTGAGGCCTTTTATACCCAACTATGCAGTGTAGGTTTTACTCATTGTCGAAGGTCGTATGGTGACATTTAGTTATTTCTGTGTTATTTGGTCTCTTGTGGAGTGTCTCATTTACAATCATATCACATCTTTTTACTTAATATTTCAATATATATAAATTTGATAATCATACCATACACCAAATATAATAACCTATTGATTACACAATGTAGAATGTTAAAACAGGACTTACCATTGACCAATGAACCTTGCAAATGTGGTCAATGACAACTGCCAGACAGACATGTACTCCTTACATTTGTGAATCATTGCATACATATAGTTTATCTACTACATGTACTTTTAGTATTAGAAAAAACAGACAAAAACACAAAAACATGACATTGACAAATGACCTATTGCTTATAACAGTATCTGATAAACAACCCTAATCAGGTAACTTTAACCTTGATCACTGATCCATGAAATGAGGTAGAGATGTTTGTAGCAATCTGTATCAATTTGTGTGCATATCTAAATTTACAAACAATATTAATCTGGATCATTGTGATACTGTAAATTTAGAAATTATTGTGAGGTTTTTATTAATGCAAATAATGCGACAGGGTGAATATCACAATAAGAACTTGCATTCTGATAACTGAATTATAGATCTTTATGCGGATTTTTTTTTGTAATCCCAATAATTAAACTCGCAATATAGTCCATTTGTCAAAAATCGCAATTATAAATGCACGCAATAATTTCTGAATTTACAGTAGGTAAAAATGTTGTCAGTTAATAGTGAGACATAAGTTTTCCCAGACAATATATAATTCTTTTGTTTTTTTGTTTGGTTGCTGTCTCATTGAACAAAACTGTATTTTATTTCTCCTTTTATCCAGAAAATATAGCTTTTGAAATAGAAACTGAATAGCATATGGATGGAAAATAAATGCCAAATGATGTAAAATAATTCAAGTGGCAATTTAGGTCAGGGGTTGGTGAGGTAAAAGATGAGGTAATTGGTATTATGATTTCCAAAATTTACAAATCTCATAGCTACCTTCTGTATTAAAGACAACTGCATATATTGCAGTTTGCATATCATGAATTGTGTTTGCAGCAAAATTCACTACAGACAGCAAAAAAAAAAATTAATTCAGCTCTATTAAAATTCATTTTTTGAAACATTTTTTATTTTTATTCCTCAAATGTCTACGAGATCAAATTTATAAAACATTTATTAGCATTGTTAATTTCAATATAGTAGTAATTGTTGACATGTATACATCATGTACATGTACAATCATTAGCTGATCAGCTCTATATTTTCATTATTTTTATATCAATATTAATCTTCAGTGTTCTTTTATAAGACTCAATAATCTGTATTCATCATTGGGACCGGTAGGTAAAGTAGGTCCTTTTGATCTTTTGGATTTTTTTATGGATTTTGACAGCACTAAGGCATATAGTTCCAAATTATAGTTGATCTTGGCTCTTAAGTGGATTCTGACAACACATTGCATATAGACACCAAGTGTAGATGATCTTGCGTTCTCTGATATGGATTCTGACAGTACTTTGATTATACATGTAGTTCTAAGTATTGTTGATCTTGGCTGCTAATGTTGGTTGTTCTTAAGTTTCAGCAATTTACATATAGTTCCCAATTGCAAGACAAGATGATACTGGCTTCTCCTGTAAATTCTGTCAGAACTTTGCCAATAGTTTCCAAGTAAAGTTGAACATTCCGGGTTCTTTCACAACAAATCACTCCTTCCTCTTACATGTACTTGAAGCCTGAAATTAAATGTCAGAGTAATTCTGTCAGAAAATCAAGTTGAACCATGATTGACATTTAAAAGCACAATCTAATTCATATTTTAAATAAATAGGGAATGTGTCCATGGGACACAGATGATGCCCCCGCTTGCGGGGGCGCTTGCATATAAAGTTATAAAGGAACATAACTAAAGAACGGTAAGAGTGACACTACCCAACTTTTTACTTGATCTGAGTTTTGTTGTAATAAGTAATGTGTATAAGTTTCATAACATTTGGATGAGGCAAACTAAAGTTAGAGAATGGAAACAAAAAATTCAGCAATTTTTGCATTTGTAAAGGGGCATAGTTCTAGAACTGTAAAAGTGATACCACCAAAAATAAACTGCTTCGCTCAGCGCAGCTGGATACGCCCGCAGAGGTCCAACCCTGAACAGTTGGGGCAAAATTGACACAATATTCAAGCTTGATACAGGTCTGAATTTGTATTGTACTAAATATTTGACATATTATAGGTTTCTGAATGTAGTCAAAGAACTTGAAATTGGTTATATGAATTGAATTTATATTCAATTAAAGATTTCTTGCTGTTGTGCAATACACTGTGCTGTTGCGCAATACTTAGTAAATCTGTTGTCAGACTATAAACAATTAAAGTTCAATTAATTTTCAATGTCATATTAGAAATTTGTGAAAATGTAAAGGGGCTTACATCAATAGATATAAACAATTTGCCAAAGTTTCATAAGAACTGCTGAAAGCATTTTTGATTTTTTGTCGGAAAACTGGAAAATCCCCCTTTTTTATGAATAAAACCCTGTAACTCAGAAACGTAAAATCTAAAATATATAAAAATCCAAAGGGAGCTCATGTCATTAGATATAAACAATTCACCACAATTTCTTGCAAGTTGGTGAAAGCATTCTTGAGTTATTGTCTGAAAACTGGAAAATCCTCTTTTTAATGAATAAAACCCCATAACTCGGAAACGTAAAATCTAAAATTTATAAAAAACAAAAGGGAGCTCACGTCAATAGATATAAACAATTGAATAAAGTTTTATGCAAATTGGTTAAAGCGTTTTTGAGTTAATGTCCGACATGTTGACGACGGACGGACAACGGTATACCATAATACGTCCCGTAAACGGGCGTATAAAAATTCAAATTTGATCTGTGTTTGTTGGTAATAAGCATTTTGTATAAGTTTCATAACATTTGGTTGAGGCAAACTGAAGTTAGAGAACGGAAACCAATTTTGGGATGTACGTAGAGACAGACAAGGGTAAAACTTAATGCCCCCTTCACTACGGCGTAAAAAAAATGAAGAATTTGTGGCAACAACAATGAGCAAACAAAATATAAAATTACATGCACAGCAAGTGTAAATAGTGATTTTGTTTTTATATGTTGAATACAGACTTTTCGGGGCATGCTGTTTCGCTGCCAGGGACAAGTTATTTCTCTGCCTAAAAATTCTGAAATGCAGCTGAGCTACAATGTACATTTGTACTCCCCGTCAACCAAATTATGCTGAGGTGTCTTGTACCTTGTTTGGAATATGGGATAAACAAATTTTGTATTTAAAAATACTAAGCACAAAACAATAATGAATTTTTCAACTCAAATGTATGTTTTATTTGGTAAACAAGATAAGCCCTACGTGTATGTTTAAACCTGATACTTGACGTTATGAATTTTTTACCAAATAGAGACGGGAAGGGGGCTGGGTTGTTGTTAACAAATTGTGACCAAAACAAATCCATCAATAAAATGTTTACAATTTAGGCCATTCATATTCAAAAATACAAACGAAATATCGAACCACATGAGCGGGTGGACAGGGGTAAGGAACATGGGAATGAGGGATCAAGAAGCGAGAAAAGGGGGTATGTGCATGTCCGTTAGTAAGCCTGGTCTGAAGTGAAAATAAAAGTAACTAATTTGGTAGAAGTAAATCTTATGAAGATTATAAATAGAAAAACCCTTTGATCTCGTGTGAGTCACTTTATTTTTAAACAATAAAAATAAACTTAATATATCTTTATTTTATTGTGTTATAGAACTATACTAACAAAAGCATGATTTAGATTAAAGGAAGGGTACAAATGTAACAGTAAATTTGGTCCGGTAGTAAAATTTGTCCGCCAGACTTTTTCTCCTAGTTAATCAAGTCCATGACCATTATTTTACTAGGAATTTAAGTCCGAGGACAAATTTTCCTAGGAAAATAAGTCCATAGCTAGTAAAATATGTCTGGCACTTATTTTCCTAGGAAAAATTGTTCTAAGACTTGTTTTTCTAGTATTTTTTTTATATTTTAAAAATTATTGCAAATAAAAAAACAACATTTTTTCTTAGTTAAGATTGGAAAGTTTCATTAATTTTTCCTATTAAAATAAAGGACATGGCCGGACGTTATAACCTAGGCATGTTAGTGACATGGACATGATGTCCTAGGAAAATTAGTCTGGGGACATAAATTTTATTAAAATATTAATACGCAACTTTAAAACAATATTAAAACATAACAATTAAATTTAACTTTCAAACTTTTACCTAGGAATATTAATGACATGGACATGATTTCTTAGGAAAGTTAGTCTGGGGACATGAATTTTATTAAAATATTAATGCACAACTCTTGAACAATATTAAAACATAAAAATTGAATTTCCATTGTTTACATGTAAATAATTTGTTTCACTAAAATTTTCCTTTTAAAATAAATGGCATGGACGTTTTTATCCAGGAATATTAATGACATTAACATGATTTCCTAGGAAAATTAGTCTGGGGACAAACATTATATTAAAACAATTGATACAAAACTCTTAAACAATATTAAAACAACATTTATATTTACCTTTTAAAATAAAGGGCATGGACGTTTTTACCTAAGAATATTAATGACATGGACATGATTTCCTAGGAAAATTAGTCTGGGGACATGAATTTTATTAAAAATATAAATACACAACTCTTAAACAATATTAAAACTTAAATTTAAATTTCCAATATTGTATAAATGTAAATGATTTGATTCATTAATATTTTCCTAATAAAAAGAACATGGACTTTTTTACCTAGGAATACTAATGGCATGGACTTGAATTCCTAGGAAAATTAGTCTGGGGACATAAATTACTAACATCGGACTAAAAATACTAGTAAATTCTGTAACCATGGACTTTTTATACTAGTAATATGTGTCCGCCCGGACATATTTTACCAGGACAAATTTATCACTTGCACAAACAGACTCAGGGTGCAAATGTAAAAGGGATGAACGTGAATTTGAGCGAACAGGATTTTGGGTGAAAAGACAAGAATTCGAAAAGAGAAAGGGGGGTGGGGGTGAATAATCTGGGAAATATATTTTGCCATTTTTTTTTTCTGGGAGCAAGGGGGATGGAAGTAGAAGTTAGGGGAGAAAATTTTAGAGTAAAAGGGAAGAGAAATAGAGGTTGGGGATAGGGAGTGGGAATCATGTTGGACTACATGAACCCTGTCCGAGGAAGTTATGGGTACACCATTTTACTAGTCGTTATTGACGTTAACGATAAATATTTTACTCCATTTGACCCTAACGTGGCTACGAAATAAGATTTTACAAATGACGAATTCAAATCAAGACTCATTTGACGCTAACGGTAGCGCAGATGCTGATATATATGCATTCAAAGAGGAATGCTATGAAAATAAATTCGTGTTACCCATGACCGGTACCTCGAATGACCGAATAACACCGTTATTATCCGAATAACATTTGTAATGACCGAATAACACTTGAAATTTTAATATTAGCACATATTGGTGACTTTTAAACATTGATTATTAAATAATATTATATTATAAGTGTATTTTATAACTTAAAAATGATATATAGAAAGCAGGTAAGTTCATAAAGATCATTATAACTATAGTGTGTACATCCAACATGGCGACCAATGAAAACACAATGGAAGAATAAAGAATGATTGCATATATATGCATTCAAAGAGGAATGCTATGAAAATAAAGTATTAATTTATGTACTGTATATACATAGTATTGTCCAATAATTGTTTTTCAGTAAGGTTTTGAAAAGTTCACAAGCACATCAAAGCCATGAAATTACTCCAATCACCTATTAGTGTTCTTAACGATTTACTCAATATTGAATGAAACGTAATTCAGAATTTTCACATATTTAATTTAAATTTAATAAAAAATTGATTATACTTGATTGTTTTATAATAAAAACAAAGCAGCTGATTGGATGATTCGTATGTATGTTGTAATAACATTTTCTCAAAAAGAAATTAAAGATTTTCAGAAATAAAAGTAAGGAAAAAATAATATTCTAAGTAGTGACATTTAATTTTTTATTGCTATGACCATCCCTCCACTTTGACTGTTTGACACTAATATTTTTCAAAACAGGCTATACATGTTCAAAACTTGCCAGTTAACAGGTTAAGGGTCAAGTAAACACATAAATAAGATACCAGCCATAACGACTATACATAGAACAGAAATTTAGCCCATGCAAGGTTTCAGTGCTTTCATACACGCCCGCGTTCCAATGTCGTCAAAACTATTTTGAGAAAACCCCTCAAAGCGACCGTTTCAAGGCGCTCGTCGTTAGAAACATGCATTAAAATATGCGCACTGTTAAAGGGCCGAGCCACCTTAAACGTTGTGGACGATGTTCCTACAACACGACGTTACACTAAAAATGCGGCGTCAAAGAGTGTTTTGACTTCGATTAATTTTGCAAGTTTTATTCGTTTTTATGTTGTTGGTTGATTCTGGTTCTGTTCTTTTGTGATGTCATTTTATCATAAATTACCCTTTAAGTTATTTCACCTAAAAGTGCAGTACTGTCGCAAGTAATGTAGGAAGGAAAAATGGGACGGAAGTACATGTATACGGTTTTCCATAAATATTTTTTTTTTTAGATGTACAAAACTTTTATCATAGCATGTTTAACTTTCGTGGTGCATATCATCTGTCATTGTAAAATTTCTATATCTTAATTGAACCCCAATACAAATATATCTGACACTCTGCAAGTAAATCGAAACATTTTTACCCTTGATTAATTTGAATAGAATTGTATTTTCCAAGGCACATAATTTGTCGAAACACACCCCTATAATTACTTAAACCTTGGCTTGAGAATTATTTCCCAAGTCATCTAAAATTGCTTGCTTAAATTGTTTAACTTCTGATATACATTTTAAAATATAGTAATCTACTCCTGGATCGTCCGTAAAAACGGCTAATATAATCCCGGGTTTTATTTTTTCAATGAAACGGTTTTCGTCGCTGTTTGGGATTAGTCTTTCAATTACCTCCATTTCATGCACAAGTTTATATTGACGAAAAGTTCCGGCTTCGCTAGTACAGGAATTACTTTCATCACGACAGTTATAACATGAATAGCAGGACAAATCGCGAAGTAAAACATTCCGTGGACTTGTATTATAGTCTGGCTCAAGCTTTGCTGTCCATCAAAAATTGCGATTATTTTTTATTTGTGCAAACATTTGTTTCAAACAGCGATTTTCTTAAAGAAAATAAAATTACAACACGTTTCACGTACCTCGTGTCATCCAGAAACTGTCTAAATGCGTGTACGTAGCATTTTAAATTTCTCTATGGAAATTAACATTGCAATGGTCGCCTATGTTTTTCCGGATGTTTTGTTTGGGAGAATATATTTACGTCATCAAAGTTCACGCGACGTTACGCATAGTAATCAAAGGAAATAACTCCTATGTAAAACACTGACTGACTTGCAACCAGCTATAAACTACGTGTTGTGGCAATTAAAATAAAATAAACATCAGATGTATGTAATGGAATTTTGTAAATAAACAAGTGTGCCATTGGGGTTCTGTTACCCTACCCTTTTCATTTAATTTAGATTTTAAAACGTATACCTTTTCACACATTCCGTAGGTAAAATGTTACCTTTTCCCATATTTTTTGCGTTTCATGTGGTGTGTACTGTAACAGTGTAATACAGGTACTAAAGTTTAAAATGAGAGAAAATTGGTTGAAAAAAACACAACTGGGAACACCAAGAAAGATGACGAAAGAAGAAATTATCGGAACTTTATTGACCTTATCATATATTTCTGATAGTTTTCCCGACCGATTCAAATATTTCCAACCTTGAAAATGTGACCTATTCCAGCGGCACGTTCTATCACCTTGTATATATGAAGTGCCCCCGAAGATTATCATAACAATTCTTTATTTTATTTTATCTAAAAACAATATTTATCACTTTCTCGGATTAACTTGCTCTTTTCATTACGTTCATAATTGCAAATCCGCCACACCGTTTTTATGCATGTCTAAAAGATTAATTCCGAAAAAGTAATTTACAATAGAACTTTGTTTACCCTCCAGGATTATTAAAAAATGACGGATTTTTTTTTTTAACATGGGGGTATTTCTTGTTCCGCTACTGAGGATGTTTTTTCCTTTGCGAATCCATAGGAGAAATGCGACTCAATAGGATATATTTTGTTGAATAAAACGGTAGTTTTATCCGATAGATTTTTGATATTTTAATCGGATATAATAATTATTTTGATAAATACAAATAATTTATTGAAGTTTTGTATGCATCTATATCAAGATAAAAAAAAAAAAATCCCGTACAGCAATTTTGTCTGGTGAAGCGCACAATGTCAGTGTGAATTGCAAAACATGCTCTGTACCTGAAAATGCAAAAACTGTGTATAATTTGTAAATTCAAACCGAAAATGGCCTAACTATATGTTATGCAACCTTATCACCAATGAATGGGATGGAGTTCATTTTTTGCCTGTTTATGTACATTTATGATTTTGGTTTTTAAATCATTCCAATTCCGTTACATCCAAGCATTAATTGCTGCGGAATAATACAGAATATATGATAAATCAATCAAATATACATGTAGTACGTTACTTTTGTCTCTCAAATTGGTTCAACATAATAAAAGGTGAAATGGTATGTCTTGTGTGTATCCTTACCTATAAGGATCGCTTAGGCTTTATAGCTCAAAACGGTAAGCCTAAGCACTTGGTGATTCTTTCTTCTTGAATAAATGAGGATAAATTCGGAAGTATGGAGTGAATTCGGAACACTTTACATTTAATTTGTTAAATAATGAAATAAAATTGAGAATGGAAATGGGGAATATGTCAAAGAGACAACAACCAGACCAAAGAGCAAACAACAGCCGAAGGCCACCAATGGGTCTTCAACGCAGCGAGAAAATCCCGCACCCGGAGGGGTCCTCAGCTTGCCCTAAATAAAATTGTGTACTAGTTCAGTGAAAATGGACGTCACCTAAACTCAAAACATATAAATGAACTAAAATTTAAAATATACAAGACTGACAAAGGCCATATAATCTCCTTGATCAACTACATGCAAAAACTGCAGATTTACGCTATAGTTAGGAGGCCGAAATTATTGCACACATAAAAAGAAACACAAAAAGACAAAAAAAAAAAAAACCCAACACTTTACATATTCCATTCATTCGTAACGCTTTTATGGATTAACTTTCACCAGGAACTCTCAGAGATAGATATTTTAAAGCCAAAGAGCATATAAAAAGGATAGGCGTGAAGAGCTATATGACCAATAAAGGAACTACACATTCGCCACATTCTTTATGTGCCTGTCCAAGTCCGGAGCATGTAGTTCAGTGGTTGTTGTTACTTAAAGTCTATTTCATCAGGGCTTAACAAATTTTGTTACAAGTAACTAGCTCAGGACTTATTTGCAGCAGGATTTTACTTCCCTGTTGGAAGAACTGCTAGCCCATCAACTGACCTGCTAGCCGAGAATGCCTTACGAATCCGAGTTTGCTGCATAATTACAAGGTGGGTGTCCCTTGTTTTGAAGGCGGCATTATACACTGTATTTAGGAGCTACCATTTGATTTTATGGTGAAATTTGAAAAAAGGCAGGACAGGAGTTTTGAGTAAAAAAAGGCAGGATGAGGATGAGCAACTAGGCAAAAAATGGCACGATGACAATTTATGAAATAAAAGTCAGGATAAACTATTAAAAAAGGCAGGACCGAATAGAGTGTAAAATAAAAGGCATGGCAGAGATTACAACTAAAAAAAATGCAGGACAAAATTTTTCATCCTAGCCCCCAAATCAAATGGTAGCTCCTTAATAATTTTCGTTGGCCTGCTTTTTATTCTGTTGGTAAACAAACAGTGGTGTAAGTTATTCTAACTGAGTTGTTCCACATACAAAGCAGACTTTTTTGGCGTGCTCGGGAAAAATAGCGGCAATATTCTCTGCTTTTTCTCATCAGCAACACGGCCGACCTTGGCCAGTGGGATCTCTCTTTCCGGGACACTATAAATTTTCCTTTCCGCTTTTCCCGGTCGTATTTGGCATTTTAGGGGTTGAATTGTCAGTCTCATTACCCCTTCATCTACAGTTTTCGTTTTAAAACTTACGCAGTTCCTGAGGTGCGAAATATTGGGTTGCATGGATTGGTTTCGTGCTCAACAGCTGTCCTGACAAGACAGGTCAATTCCGATCAATACATCATACCCCCGTACTGAGAAATCGATATTTAAAGTACGAGAATTGCGATCAATACATGATACCGGGTCATCCAGAGTTATTTGTTCTCTTTTAAAATATGTACAACAGGACCTGTACAAACCAGTTCAAATTCTTGGAATCCCGGATGACGTAATTGAATCTGATCGTCTGAGATAGAATAGTGATGAAGGATTTTCCACTTTCTGTTTTGGAAACGCCAAGAATATTTTGTTACAAGTACGTTGGGCATATTGGGTTAAAATTTTGATTGCCGAGGCGTAAATGCTCTAGTCCCGGGCGTCGGGCTAGTGAAATTTTTAACCCTTGTAAACTTGTAAACATTTGTTTTCTTTTGTAAATTGCTTTGTTATTAATTATGCCGTTAGTTTTCTCAATTGAATTGTTTCATATTTTCATGTCGGGTTGGGGCCTTTTATAACCAACTTTACGGTTGCTGTATTTTTCATTATTGAAGGTCGTGCGATTGCCTATATATAACCGCTTACATCTTCTTAATTTGAACTTACTTGAACAGTTGTGTCATTGGCATTCATACCACATTTCCTAATTTTTTGTGCATTGTTCGAAAGATAAACATATGCGAATTTCGGTGAAGAGATTTGGAATATCTTCGTTACAACATTAGACTGCATTTGTGTAACAATTCTTTATTAATAATTCATTTTGTCGAGCCTTCGACTTTTGTCGAAAAAGCGAGACATAGCGATCCTACATTCCGTCGTCGGCGTCGGCGGCGGTGGCGTCCACAAATATTCACTCGGTGGTTTAAGTTTTAAAATTTTAATAACTTTCTTAAACTATCATGGATTTCTACCAAGCTTGGACAGAAGCTTGTTTATGATCATTACATAGTATCCAGAAGTAAATTTTGTAAAAATGTCTTTTAGCCGTATTTTACTAATAAATAACTTAGTTTTCTGTCAGTTAACTTTACATTCACTCTGTGGTTAAAGTTTTAAAAATCTTAATAACTTTCTTAAACTATCATGAATTTCTACAAATTTTTAATAAAGGGAATTCATTTAAAAAAAAAAAAAAAACCTAAAAAAAATGCATATTTATCTGGTTTAAAAAAAAACCGTCGGTGATTTTCTTCATTAAAAGTTAGGACAAATAATCTTCAAGCCAATTGTCGATTTAAAAAGGGGGTACATGTGCTCGTTTTTAAGTAAATGTTAAAAGTAATTGGAAAACATGCATCGTATATAGATTAGACTGTTGGTTTTCCCGTTTGAATGGTTTTACACTGGTCAATTTTGGGGACCTTTATAGCTTGCTGCTCGGTGTGAGCCAAGTCTCCGTGTTGAAGACCGTACTTTGATCTATAATGGTTTACTTTTATAAATTATGACTTGGATGGAGAGTTGTCTCAGTCATTGGCACTCATACCACATCTTCTTATATCTTTTACATCCCAACTTTGTCTAAATTACAGTGTCTATTTCATAATAACTGAAAAGAACTCGTTTTAAATTGGCAAAATGTTATTCCACGTCGAGGCTGTAACAAGAAAATCCGAGATTCTCGTCCTCATCTGCTATTTGGCTAATTTCTTTCTTTTGTATTAGTTTTCATTATTTTTATTGGTCGGTTTATTTTTTTCCGACCTGCGGCCTGAAAATGTTCTCCACGCTGTCAACTGACAAATCTCAAGTAATAGCAAAGTAAAAATGATTGATTTTTATTGAAAAAAATGAATATCCCAATGGGATTGATGGCATACATGAAACGTGAACACATTATATAATACACGACAAAAATGATAAAATAATCATAATATAGAAATGAATTATTGTGCGGCCGATTTATTAATTCACGGCATATTGTTCAGTTGCGTATGTAATGATTTTGATACGATGTTCCAAAAGATATTGTTGACTTCGGCACTTTTTATAATGTAGTATTCAAGACTTCGACACTATCTGACTTCCGAGTTTTTACAACACAAGTGCAAATATTTTTTTATTACATGTATCATGTATATTGTTTCCAAAATGAAACCTTCTTTTCAAAAAATGAAACTCTGATAGGATGGCATAAGAACTTTAGCAATCAATAACACTTTATAAACTATTTAAATCGATAAACAATACCGTTTTGCAATCCTTTGACTGTACAACACTATAAAGGGTATTTTCAAGTACCTGCAAGTTACTTTATTTCGACGTCTTACACATAAACGTCACAACTAACACTCTTTTTAATGACGTCATATGCTTTAACGGAACAGTTTAAAAATAAAATAACAATGTTTTTATAATGTCAACTATGTAAACTTAATGTTTACAAAGTAAAAGACATCACTAAAGGCATATTAGGTCAGGAATGTGTATTAAGAATATGCGGAAAATATGCATTTTACCACGAAAAAATAGGGTTTTGATAATTATTTGGGACTGAGAGGGTTAAAATGTCTATATATAGAACGATTTATACAATATATATATATTTTTAAAATTCATTTGATAGGTAAACATTAAGGTCATCCGCAAAAGTGATGAGAATAAATTTAAATATACTTATTGTTTTTCATGCAACTAAATTTAAATCCTAAAAGTTACATAAGAGGAGTTTAATGTCTGACGATTTACATTAATTTAGCGATTTTTTTGTCTACACAAACATCACGAGAGAGAGAGAATGACAACTTTATGTGAACATGCATACTGTTTCTGATTTGTGATGGGCGTGTCTGCTTCAGAAACCGCGCAAAGAAGATGGGAGTTAACGGTTTCGGTGATTGGTTGACGGAATGTCACGGAAATATCGGAAATAGTCGAAGTGAAAAACAATAACGACTCCCTGTTGTTACCAGGAGACGGAAAATGGCCGGCGTAACAATGTTAAACCTCCGTAAGGATCGGAAAGTGGGCGGTACATGATGATCAATGGACCGGTTAGTAAATAAATAAAGCTTAATTGAATGGACAGACAGTTATCGAATGTAATTTGTTGGTCAAATCATTTAAAACATAGGGGTAAAAAAGTTGCATTGTTTTTAGCCGGACAGGACCTCTTGAGCCAGACTATAACGCCCAATCTCATATAAGTCATGCAATGGATATATTAAATGCATAAGAAATAAAATCTCAATAGTTAGAAACTGTATTCATTTTTATTTTTGAAATATATTGAACTTTAAAATTGTAAAATATCTTGATCAAATCTCAACCACTTTTAAAGATATGAATATCCAAAGACAAGGGCTTTCTGCTATACTTTTATCATCAGATTCCTCCATAACAACGGAATGACTCTTAAGGATGCAATTTTTTTCTTTTAAAACAATCAAAAAATGCCAAGCCAATTTCTGATTTTTAAACTTGTATATATATAGAACTGATCTAAATTTATGAAAACGGTAAGCTATGATGTTTATAAAAGTGAGATTTATGAGTTTAATGGATAAATATTTGATTAAATTAGTATTTTTAGATTATGAAACAAACCTTATATGCCATTATCTGTACAAAACTGGTTTAACAGGACAATATAAGATTAATAACATTTTAAGTTCGGTTATAAACCTTTATCTGATATAAATATATTATATGCATATTTTAAACCAAGTTTACTTAAATAATAATCAAGAAGTAATCAATGATATTGTTACGGAAGAATTCGGTTTAATCAAGATTTTGGGAGTGAAATAATATGATGTCCTTATTGGTATATATATGTATTATTGAAAATTGAACATGATGAAGTTCATAAATCTATTTTATATTTCATGTTTGATATTATCTACTCATTTATTCACACATCAATTTCTGTTACGGAGGAATCTCAAATTATTTTAAGAACAAATAATTCATGTCAGTCATATATAGTTGCAAGGATACAATAGCAACGTTATAAGTTTTCATACTAACAAACATGGACAAACAAACAAATGTAATAATTGAAAACAATTTGTCAAAAAAGTAATTTAAATTCAATGTCCTGTTACGGAGGAATTTTCAAGAAAAAGTCTTTCAATTTCGATAACTGTGTCCAGTGAAAGAGAGAAAGCTCGTCCACTTTTTCCTACAGGTGATGGTTCATCTACTTTACAAAGAATCTGACTTGAAAAAACCCACATAATGTCTGATTTCGTTGGATTCTTGAAACTATATGCTCCCCGGAGTTTGGTTTTTGTCAAGAAGGATATGTTGTAATCTCCATCAACAAGATCGATATCTATGATTTGCCCAATATACCAATCTCCTTGATATGTTGCTGCAATCCAGTCATCGTTGTGGTATTGTGTTGGTTCTCTTTGGACAGTTTGTTCATCTGGTAAGGACACAGACTTGATTTCGTGCTGTTGCCATCCACCACAAACACTATCTGGACACAGCTTGCCATCAACAAAACATTCCTCACAAAAACAGGACTTTTCCCTTGTAATTATAGTAGACTCATTATGTCCAAAAACTGCATGCAACAACATTGTTCCTTTAATAGGTTTCAGTTCAGTTGCTTTAATGTCTATATCAGCTATAGCGATTGATTCCTTTCCAACCCAAATATAATTGATTGATGATTCAGACTGTGAAGCCCATGCAAAAAAGGACTGGGCATCTTGAATGACATGTTTGTCCCTTTTAACTGCATTGTCCGCCATTCGTTTTGCCACGGCACCTACACCATCGCAAGGACCCTTGCCGTGACCTGCTTCGAAGTACTGCCAGCTAGCAGGAACGTTGAACAGTGATACATGTTCGGCTACTACATTAAAGATATATCTGTTTCGGTATTGGGATGTCGGGCTGTCAGATATATAGTGTACACATGACATATTAGGAACAAGCTCGTGTAGTTTAGGAAGCAATGACCGTAGAAAGGCTAACACTGCTGCTGCTGTATGGGATAGTTCATCTGAAATCATAGCAAAGGATTTGTGCTCTATTTTGCCGTTTTCAATATTTCGAAAGTAGACAACAATAGGATGTATAGTGACCATAGTTTTGTTCCAGTATGCTGATTGTACTTCGTCGTATGTGGTACAGGTGTAGTTTTCAGCAAAATCAAGTTGCGCTAATACATGGCCATTTGGCAGATTTTCCTTCAATTTGCGTATCTCCTCGTATTGATTAGTAACCATTTCGACGTGTTGCCTAAAGATATCAGCACACTTGACTAGTTCTTTCTTGAACTCATTAGCTTCAAGCTCAACATTTACCAATCCTATCTTTTTTCGTCCGTCACCAATATCAATTCTCTGCCATTTACTAAACCCTATTTTCTCTTTGTCCATATCATCAACTATCCTTAGAAGATCTTCATTTGAATTTCTATAATAAAACTTGTCTAGTGCTCTGTCACTTTTACCAAGACTTTCATTCAGTCCTTTGCTTGTCATCAGGGCCATATTTTGATGCTTTATGCATAAGCACGATCTTTTTGTAGTGAACGAAACTGGCATAATATTACTTGGACGACATCTGTAGAATGTAGCTCTACTGACCTTGAATGTCTGGTTTTCCAAACGGAACTTATCATATAAATTGTCTATGTAATCATTAAGTATTCGTTTCGGCTTTTGTTGGTCATTAACTTTTTTCACGTCCTTCTTATTCGGCATGGTGGTACTATTATCACTGCGTTCTAAAAATTCCATGATTGCGATCTGATATTTTCCTTGCTCTTTCAGTGATCTTTTACGTTGATAGTTTTCTTTTATCTTCAGTTTGGCCATTCCTGCTAAAGTATTCCTAGTCAGTCCTGTTTCTTGAGCTGTGCAACTTAACATTCTATATTTTTTCAGGTAACAGACACTGCTAACTGAATAAATTGAACTTTTGGGCTTTGCTTTGAACTTGTACATTTTGTTAGTTTCTTTCAATTCATTTGTCATTGTATGATACAATACTAGTTTTCTTCTAACTTTATCAGCACTGGTCTTCTTTGAGATTACTTCCTGGATATCTTTGTTAGCCTTGCTTCTTGGGGAATCTGTGTCTCTTAGTTTCCTGTTTATTCTCTGTTGCTTCCTTGTAAGTGCTTGATATTTTCTTTTCAGTTTCAAATTTTCTTCTTCTAAACGCTGTAATGCGTTAGTCTTTTCCAACAAAATTTTCTTTCTCCTAGATTTACTTCCATTTGCTTTAGCTGGAAAACTTAGTTTAAGCACTAATACTTCCTGATTTGAATTTGCTTTCCTTTTTCTACTTTCCCTATTACTGGTCAGCTTTTGTTTATTTCTTTTCTTTCTTTGAGACATACTTAGTTCTTTTGATGGAATGTATGCTTTTCTTTTTCGCGCTCTTTCCCTCTGCAGGTATTCTTTTTCATTGTTTGCCTTTTGTCTTTCTCTGAACAGTTTTTGTCTTTCAGCATTGGTTAGTGCCATTTAAGCTGAAAAATAAATAAGACACAATGTCGTTAAAGTAAGCAACTATAGATAGGTAAGTTACACCATTGAATGGAGGTTTGGCATGCCGTAAAACCTTTTTGAAACCATGATTATTGCTTGAAAATGCCTGTAGCCAGTCAGGAATATTAGGATCGTCTCTTAGATTTCCATGATTTCGTAGATGAACCAGCTCACGTATTTGTAGTTTATGGATAATTTTTTGCTTTTTGCATGCTTGTTCAGAGATTCTGCTGTCTAATGTTAGTTTCAATTACATTTTAGAAAATGTGTTCATAGAAGTTTAATTTTGGATAATCAGTGTAAGGTAATAATAAAATATACCTAAACTTATTATATTCATTTATAAATAGTTGAAGTTCATATTTTGCATCATCATTGTCAATAAGATTATGTTACGGAGGAATTGTGATTCCTCCGTAACATTGTAGGCGCTTTTTTATTTGTCATTTTTTCCTTCTACACCGGAAAATTGTTTATGTACGTTTTGGTAGTTGTTTATACAGTGTTGTTATTATGTTTTTTAGTGTAAAAAAACTTTTTAAATACAAATATACTCTCTTTAAAATTTCCTCTCTATGAAATGATATATTTACCTTCACAGAATTTCCGAGATAACTCCTTTTTCTTCAAATTATATCGTTTTCAGTGGTTAAGAACTTCTTTCATTCAAACAATCCCGCTTGTAAAACTTTTAAAACCACGTGATACATGATTAACCGGTGTATGGATGAAAACGTACCCTGTATAAAAATGTCCCGTTACGGAAGAATCGTTTCGGAGGAATTTCCAGGCAGTTTTTAGTTTTTTTCAAGAATGCTGCTTAATCAAAATTACATTAAAGCTTGTTTTATTGTCGAAATAGTGTGATTGGTTGTATAAAAAAGAGAAATTCTTGTTTCTATACTGTACCAATGGTCTAGCCTACGGTTACGGAGGAATCATTTGATTAGCATAATTGGTTAAATGGAATATTAAAGAGAAATTCGCAGAGATAGCTTGTTTTAATGGACAGATTGAGATAGTAATTCAAAATTCAACACTATTCAACCCATAAACAAACATTAAAAGCACTGAACCTGTAAATTGCTCATTTTGAGATATACTTAAATCAGCGTTATGGAAGAATCATGAAACGGACGACACATCTAAATTGACGATAAACATTTTTTTGTGGTGTTTTGATATTATTTTTACTTTCATATTCAATAGTTCCTATAAGGATCATTTGGATTTAATCAAGAAAGAGCATGAAATTGGTGCACAGAACAGTTTTTTTCGGCTGCATATTCCTTATTCAAAATTGGCGACATGGCTTTTGACACTTTTATAGAATTTAAGTTCGATATTTTTATATTAAATGAAGTTTATTATAGTTTATATGTTTTTAAAAGTGAATATACATATCATGAGATATATTATCGACACAGGGGCTCATCAGAAAGTATATCTTTTCAACAGTGGACCCATTCAAACTCATGAACCATGTTTGCACGACTTATATGAGATTGGGCGATAAGTCTTTTAATATTGGTGAATGCACCTTACTGAAGTGACGACTTTAAATGATCTATTTCGGAGTACTTCCGCAACATAAAATCAAAATCCGCATTTTACATTTAGAGGACTGTCTTGGTGTCTCCAATTTGTCTTTGCAAAGTTGAACGAAGTTCATGTAATGATGTTTTTTTTTCCATTTCACCATTCTTTTAAATAAATCGTTAAAAGCTATAAACGATTAATACAAATTGCAAAATTTAACCTGTGTCGAATCTATGTCCCGGTCGGAGTCTATAGCAACATGCACTATTCTTTTTTTTTCGACAGCCATCAACATCTTTTTCCAAATTTCACCACACGATTTGTTTTAATCATCATGAACATTTAATTGAAACTTTCGCACATGTAACGTCAGAAATTAGCGTTTTCGGATTTTCCGACGTTTTCAGACGTTTGGACAAATTGGCTACCGTTTTTAATGCGTGGAAGCATTTAATTCCTTTAAGACCCAAATATGTAGTTAATAAGAAAATAATCTTGGCATTTTGTACTCTTCGTGTATCTAACTTTTGTTTTGATCAATTATAAATAACTTTTTGAAATATCAGTTAAAAAATACGCGTTAACTGCTTTGAAAAATGAAATATCAACTTGGACAAAATGGCTACCGCTTGAAAAACGACTGTGTAGAGAAGATTTTATAGAATCTGCAATATTTGAATTCACGAACAATGAGGCAAATATTTGTACTTTTGGTAGATGTAATAATTGTCTTAATCTTTTATTCATATTCTGCTATATCTACTTATAAAATTCACTTTCAGTCGTTGAGTTAACGAAAACGTCGTTAGACATTTTCTTATTCCAGCTTAATATGCAGCCACCGAGTCAAATAAAATTTGGCAAAATAACGGTTTCAACGCCACAAAGAACCGAAACAGGTAATTATTCCTGCCAAGTTTCAGGAAGATCAGAGAATAAGAAATAGGATCACTATACATAAGAGTTAAAAAGTTTTCATAGATGTAACGTTGGACATCCGTTTTTTCCACATAGCTTTGTTATTTGAATCCTCAAATATACTAGATATTACTTAGTATATGACCAAGAGCTATACAAACATAATTTAAAACATATATTAAATTTGTTTTAATAGTGGTTCGTGTTTGCTAACATTTTATTTTGTTTTGCGGATGAAATTTCGAAGATTCTGTTTTAAATCCTAGGGTTGTAGGAACAGCGTGCGTAACGTTTTAGTGAAGCTACCGTGTTTGCCAGAAGAAACATCCATGAATTGACTATGAGTAAAACTTTAATTGTGATCAGTTAAAGTTAAGTGACTTAAGTATTTTATTTGAGATGGACATTAATCTTAAATTTCTTTTATCTATATTGTGAACTTAAACTTTTAATTTTCGTTACATATTTCACTTTTGTCGGCCCCAGAATGTCGGAAAATACGCGAAGTACTAACATTGAACTATGGTAATGTTGTAACCATAACGGAGTAGAATCTGTTTTAGCGGAACCCGGTAGTTGGAAGATGCACAATTTATGCGCATGACCGATAACCCCAATTTACGTTGCTATGCTAGAATATAAACAGCGGTCATTGTTGTTTACCGCTTCAAAAGACGAAGATGCAAATAATTTTAAAGATTGCTTTTAACTAGTGTAAGTAGTGTAACTGAACAATTTAAAATAAATCTAATGCACTTACCCATTTAAACCTGAAAATCATTCAGGCTAGAATTTGATGTGTTTGTTATTTCTTTTAGTACTCTGGGTTTTTTAGTTGCAGATTGCGGTTCAATGATTATAATAGTTTCTGTCGTAATCAATGTTTATTTTTGTTTTTCTGGATTATACACTTTTTTAATGAGGTTTATCAATGCTATGCAAGGGTTGTTAAAGCCGATTATATATTTCTTTTATACACAATATTGACTGAAATAAGTATCGTATAGTGATTTTACCGTGCCGTATTTTGGTAGTGATTTTTAAACTGCACGCCAGGTACTTTCAATCGTGTTTGTATGCCCTCCTGTTTCTGGGTCTACAAAATTCACGGAATGGTTGACTTTTAAATGCTCAAATCCTTCTGAACCTAGACAATCATATGCTTTCCAACAGTCACTAATTATTGTTGTTCCTGGTTTTATATTGTCTTTAATTAATTTTAATAATGCTTCTTTAGTCCGATTTTCCACTGTGGCAAAAAAAAACTTTTTGCTGTCTCTTTCAATACCTCCAAACACCCACTGACCTTCTACTTGATGCCCTTTGTGGTATTTTCTTTTTCCAAATCTACTTTCATTTATTTCAACAATTGTGCTATCTCCTCTTATTTTTCCACTATCTATTTCGAAAATGTCTATACCGACTTCACGACAATAACTGTACCAATCTAAGATTGTTTGGTTACAAATAGAAAATGTATGCTTAACGAATTCTTGGTCTTATTTTGTAAATCCAGAAATACGTAATAAATAATATTTTTCCAAACTTAAATTATGTCCTTGAAACCAGGATCCGTTTCTGATAGAAACCTTTTTACTGCATTTTTTGTTGCTGCACTTCCAATAAAAATGTCGTTTGAAAAAGAACTGTCTTTTCTTAATCCAAAATGTCCATGGCTACACTTTTTACATACCTCTCCAGTTAAATCTAGAATTAATCCTATAGAAATACACCACTGAATAATTTTCTCAATACTTTCACAAATAATAAACAAATCTTTTAACTTGATCGGCATTTCCGTATTTACATTGTAATGTTTGTAAACACAGCTGATTTTACGTTACGGTTGACAATGACGTCACTTATTTCATGAATATTCATGACGTAGAGGTCACAGATAATGGAATTTTATCACGTGATATACCTACCTGAGTAACGGAAGCGTGGACATTTTGTACACTTACCAAGACGTCTTTCTGTTAGATTTTGTAATTCTAATTTAAAAACTGTTTAAAACAACAGTTTTTTAAACAAAACTTCACCTGGGGAATTCGATTTTGACCTTATTTTTTGATTTTGGGCTATTTTCGTTTTAACTTTTTGGCGCGACCAATTCCTATATACTAGTATTTACTATAGTTTCCCGTACTTTTATGGGGTCCGCTAAAGTAGAAGTACTCCCATAACGGTGTAGTGAATGACGTTATTGTATAGATTTCATAGCTATCACGATGATTAAACGTATTTTGCAATCATAACGTATTTATTGAGATTCCACAACAGCAGCTGCACACTCTTGAATATCGTATGAGTTGTGAAATGTATACTTCATACGCTGAAGAAGTCTGTAAATTGCTGCTATAAGGTGAGGAAAATTTATAATTTCAAAACTGAAATCATTTTGTTTGTTATAGACTCTAATTTTGAGATGACCGCTGTCGTCAAATTCGGGGTTTATGTCTAGAAATGACCGAGGCTTAAGAAGCTGTATATGTGATGTCTGTAATCTCTAGTTCAGGACTATTAATGGAACGTAATGTGTCGCTGGTTCCATCTTACGGTGTTTATATGCCCGTGTCTGTTAAAGATTTTGATTAACGTAATCACTGGTAAATTATCAAGCCAAGGATTTCGTTAGTAACACAAATTATTTAAAACCTTTACTAATTTTTTGTATAGATACAAAGGTTTGGCTTGTAACTATTTTTTTTTTTCTAGAGATGCTAACATCTATGTCATTTGGTCTCTGGTGGATAGTTATCTCATTGACAATCATATCTCATCTCCTTATTTAATCTTGCATATTATTGTCAGATGAGCGATTTAGGAACTTTGAAGCCTCTGGTCATATTTTTCGTATCCGTCTTGCTAAATCTTATTCGTTTATTTATTTATTTACAAGTATGACAGTTTATATGAAAAAACAATGTGTAATTCTATTTCTCCACGTAACTAAATTAAATACCGCGTGGTTTTATCCTTGATGGTCAACAGAATATGTTAGTATAGATCAGAAAAGGTTCATATGTTAAAATTTACTATAAAAATATATATTGTGGATATTTGAAAATCACATTTGGAAGAAAGTTTAGAAATAATTGAAAGTGTACAATATACGCCAATTTCTAGAATAAGAAACAAACTTCAAATGCTCGTATAGCGGTTTGTTTTCATACCAGCTGTCAAAGCAACCAACAATTAATGTGGCGTTGGTATGACACAAATACAACACGGAGTTTCTGAGGAATGAAATCATAAATTCTTCTACATTCAGCTCCACAGAGAGAGAAATAGTAAAAACCATACCAATACCACATCTTAGTTTATGGCCTCCTATAAACATTTGAAGGTACCTAGAACGCATAAATTGCCTAAATTATACACACACAAAAAAAACACAAAAAAACCGTTGAATATCGTTTCATCTTGACCTCTAGTAAGTGTTTTACAAATAATCTTTTAGACTAGTGTTTTTACCTGCTTCCCTACTTTTATCAAAGAACTTGATAAAGCATATGAAAATTCTGAAATTAACTATGTTTGGAGTGTAAAAATTTCTTTGGATGTTTTAGATAAATTACGTGCTTTTAGAGGTCCTTTTAACCCGGTTGACAGTTTTGACTGTTCGACAAGTACTTCCACGCAATCTTATCAAACAAAAGTGTTCCTATCTGAGTGCAAATTTATTTGCCGCAACTTATATAAAGCCTTCTTCTGTAATGAAAAAATGTTGATAATCTTACTGAAAGTGTAATGAGATGATAATGGCTGTGAATTTTCTACTTGACAACATCTATGTACGTTATTTAGTTACTAATGAAGACTTTTCAGTCCTAAATTGTTTGTCAACTTCACTTAGCTAAATGTGTTTTAACTGACTGACAGAGATATTAGACCCATAACAATTTTCGAAATTTCTGACCTTACGCTTTTGAATGGTGCAAACTAACCACTGTATGCACCGGGTGTAAAGAACATTTCAAATCCTACTTGCTTGGACATTGTAACGTTGACATATCGTCTTG
The DNA here is from genome assembly GCA_017311375.1 of Mytilus coruscus. Lineage (NCBI taxonomy): Eukaryota > Metazoa > Mollusca > Bivalvia > Mytilida > Mytilidae > Mytilus > Mytilus coruscus. The sequence continues at coordinate 61,872,274 of CM029599.1, forward strand.
GATATACATATTTCTTTTCTCGTTATGGAATAAAAAAAAAAACAAGCGATTAATCAGTCTAACCAGAGATAACGATTTTAAGGTAATTATTGATCATGAGTTAATGTTTTTTTTTGTTTGTTTGCAGATGCGATCATATAATCGGTTGTAGAATCGAAAAGTACAAAGGATCGTCGAGTAATGGTGAAGGTAAGTTAGCAGAATTTGTGCCTAATTTTTTTTCTGCGAGAGACATTCCCCGGTATTTTTTTTCAAGGTAGTCAGTCTCAAATGTTTCTTCAACATTTTTATAGTCTTTGCATTACTTAAAGTTGTATTTGATTTCATTAGATACGACCTTTCATAATTTATGCAAAGAGATAAGTATTGTCAATCCATAATTCTTCATAAACAATATAAAGATTGATTGATTGATTGTTGGTTTTTTAACGCCACTTTTAAGCACCGCTTTTGGGCTATTTCGTGGCGGCCAGTTTTATTGGTGGAGGAAGCCGGAGTGCCCGGAGAAACCATGGACCTTCGATAGGAAAACTGACAATCCTAGTCAATTAAGATTGGAGTCGAGTGCACCCGCACGAGCGGGGTTCGAACTCACAACCTCAGTGTTGACTGGCTAGTGATTACAGTAGTAACTACTTAGACCACTCGGCCACCGAGGCCCCAAATATAAAGATAAAGTGATTGTAAATGATAAAATTATCCATCAAAGACCTAATAACGAGGACGTAATCAACTATTAAAGTAAAAGGTCACTGTACAGCTTTTAACAAAGTACATTGATTACACCGAAAATATCATGTGGAATTCTGATAGCTATTTCATTATATTTGTTGAATCCAGTAGTTTAAATGTATTTTGCCTGTAGTGAAATCAGTCTGGGAATAAGTGGTTAGGCTGAAAGTCCATATTTTTTTTTACTAATCGATCTTGAAAGGCGAGTGTAGACGACTGAAACATGTTCCCCGGATAATAAGAAACCCTTTTTAAGTCAGTTTTTGGATTCGATTCCCTCTGTAATATAGTTATTCTAGCTTTCAATGAATACTTTGATTTTACACTACATGTATATTCAATACACGGTGCATTATTTTATCATTTTAGTTGAATTAATTTTTTACATGTAGTTATCGTCGAATATTTCTTGTTTTTTTTTTTTAAGTTTAAAAAATTCCGTGATAATCTGTGGCAGGCAAACGAAAATTCTTCCAAAAAAAACGGGTAAACTTCTGAAACAGAAAAGCAAAAAAGAAATAGAAAAAAAATACTATTCTTAGGTTATAGTTTCATTTTCATTTTTATTTTCAATATTTTTTTATGCCAAAAAGTGGAGGGGCGAAAACATAACCCCTGTCCCCGACTCCTACAACCTACGCCAGTGAATCGAATTTGCAATTATGTACTTAAATTTTTTCAGAGGAAGTTACTATTTCACCCATATTGCCTCAGGGTAATGTGCCATTTTCTGGTGAATATAACAACATAATAGAAAATGTAACATCTAGTCTGATGGGAACAATCCAGGGAATATATACGCACCTTTGATATATATAGTATGCGTGAAAGAGAAGGAGAGTCCAGGGAAGTTGCCTACTTCCCACTCCCGCTTAAGAGCTTTGGTTTCACATTCTTTCTATTCCAAATATCTAACCATGAACAGTTGGGGAACTGTTTACGTTCTTTCGAGGTCTCCCGATGAATAAAACAATTACGTCAGTTTTATCTTTATCTTGTGTTCAAACCATACAAGTGGTCTTTGGTCTTTTAGGGTTTCATATTTGAGACCCCCAGCACCACATGCTGATATGACCTATTTTATTCACTTATTTATAAACGTTTTGGTACACATACTTAATGTGGAAGGTTCCTATTGGTAATATTTTACATTTTACACAATTTGGGGGGCACTGATTTAGATTACATAATATTTTCTTTTTAAAGACATTAGTGTAAATTCAATTACTCAATTAGATAGTTATTTTAAGCGGACAATAGGAGTTTGGTCGTAAAAATCCACATTGGTCACAATTTTATAAAATTCATGTCAAAGGTCAAACCTCAAATTTAACAGATATACAAAAATATGGGTAAAAGAAGGACATTTATGAGATGCATTAAGTAGAATGCTACAAAACGATTAAATCACAAGCATATACTGCAAAGGATGTCATAACAACAAGTTTGACTATTTGTAAGAAGAGTTGAGATTACAAAACGGCGTTAATGTTAAACCTTCTGTTTTTTTTCCATTTATGACAAAGAAAATGTCGATGTGGCCTTCACCCTTTCTCATCCTTTTACTTTTACATTGCTTATCATTTTCACCACAGCATATAACAGAATTATTTACTAAACTATAAAACACCAGCTTCTCAAAATATTTCAGTTTTTTTTTCTTCATATAATACAAACAAACTTCAAACACTGAAACTGTGTTTTTTCCGATTTGCATCCAAAAGGATGTGCATTTTGGAAAACTAATATGTGGTTATAGATAAAATGGATATCGTGTACTTGCAAAGTCGACAGTGCAGTTATAACCCAAAGAAAAAAGCATGGAGGTAGTTAATCCGTTTTGGTCTTCCCAGTCTTCTCAAGTCTAAAGGAGACTGTTGTGGAGGCTGTGCAATATGTGGAGAAGTTCAACTACTGTCTGAAGCAAAGCTCATGACATGTTGCAGAAAAGTTGAATCGCATGGGAGTAGTTTGACTAAACTAGCATCTTTCTGTTTAGCTTTCCTTACCCGAAGTTTATTCAGATCACCGCGATAAAAATTTAGATCCCGTTTCTGGTCATAGAACCTTGCAACAAATGTTCTACAATTTTGCCCTTACTTTTGCCCAATGTTGACATACAGCAACAATAACTTAGTTATCCTCCAAATTGGTTCCAATTCTAAACGATCCTTTAAGAAGAACCCGAATAGTTATTACCATGCAAAGTTTAAAAAAATAGTAACGCTTTCGACCATCTACTTGACGATATAGTAAAACCAATATTAGAACATTATTTAACTTGCGTAAGAATGCTATTACATTTATGTCCGTATAGACTACTATAGTTTGAATAGAAACTAATGAATATTTCCTACTTTGGTGTAATAATTATACATACATAATAGAAACTGAAACGTTCCATTCCAATATCAAATCACTATTATTTGGAAACGAAATGCTAAAGAAGAACATAAACTCGTGTTTAAGTTGAAGTTGAAATTATCCTTCGAAAATTTTACAGACGGCATCACGAGTTGGTGGACCGTTACGGAATATCTGTTTCACATTAGACGACGAATATGTTCGAATCATCGTAACTACAATCCTGTCCTCCTTTTCCCGAATGTGACCTACCATATTAGACTTATCATCGGGTTTGTACTTACATGAGTAACACGACAGGTGCCACACATGGATCAGGATTTGCTTACCTTTCCAAAGCGCGAGATCATCCCCGGTTTTTGGCGAGGTTCGTGTTGCTCAGTCTTTAGTTTTCTATGTTGTGTTTTGTTTTGTATACTATTGTTTTGTTTTGCTCTTTATCTTTTTTTTTGCCTTGGCGTTGTGAGTTTATTTTCGACTTATGCGTTTGAATGTCCCTTTGGTATTCTTTTTAAGCAAGTTCAAAATCGTTTTAGGAATTGAAATCGATTTGGAATATAGCGACGTACTATAAACATATATTGTGATTTTGGTGGGACAATTTTGATCTATCCTGGTAACACAGATCCGACGTCGGTATGACTATTACAATAGCAGTTGTTTCCTTTTTTCTTTGGACAGGGTGACGTATGAACATAAGGAAAATCCCGTTTCCAAATTCCTTTCTATAATACCGCAATCATATTTTGTATGTCATGTATTCAAATTGTCTTTTGGAGTGCTAAATTTCTACAGGAAGTTTGGTTACGGATTATCAGTATTAACAAAGTATGCGTGTAAACAAATACTCTCAAGAAATCTCGATCGATATAAATGGCTAAATTGTTCTGAAATCATACCTCCCAATCCTCCCCAAACACACATTGATATACATATTCACTTTTTCAAGTTTCTCTCTGAAGCTTATGTAAATATTTTAAAATTCCACCGGATATGGTCATCACTGCAAATGTCTAAAGAAACCATTTATTTTACTTTTATCTTGACTAACTTCTAGAAATTGACAATGCGGGTCAGTTGAGAAGTTGTATCTACGACAAAAGAAATGTCGTCCATTTTTTTATTGCTAACTTTCCATTGTTTTTGTAGCAACACTCTTACAGCGAATGCATATGACATGTATACATGCATCTTCCAGTTTATCCGATATACCAGATTTTGTGTTTCCTTTTACTAAAATTCTAACTAAGTTACTGTTTGCTTATAAGGAAGCTATTTGATCAAGTGTGCCAAACTGTATAGTTGAAGTTATCCCTTCAAACGAATACGTACACCATAATGATTTGGTTAACCTTTCTAGAATATATGTGTCATAGATGACCACATATATGGTTCACTTGTAGTAGCAACAATCTCGTCGTCTTTTTCATGATTGTGAAATCACCGAATGGGACTTATCGAGGAATTTTGATTTGCCTTGGGAAATACGAAATGTGCAACAAGATGAGGAGAAACTGTATACCCTCAAGGAACCGACGAGTTTCTCCTGGTTTTTGGTAGAATTCGAATGGCTCAACTTTTTGTTTTATTTGTATTGTTTTGTGGCCTGTTGTTTGTTGTTTACGTCTTAACGTCTTGTTTTTGCCATGGTATTATCAATTCGACTTGTGAATTTAGATTGTTTCCCCTTGAATTTTTCGCCCTTTTATGACAATGAATAATAATTGCAATTTATTTAAGATTTTTGGACAAAAGTATGCTTCATTGGATAAACTAATCCTTATCCACATCACTCTAATTGAGCGATATTTATTTCAGCGAGAAAAATTTTAATGTGGTCTGGTTCGTATTTCGTACTGAGAAAATTGCCCATCATGATAATTATTTACAAAATTTTTAATGGAGTGAGAGAATGGCAAATTTCATTATATCTTTAGAAAAAAAAAACGATGTTGTAAATTCATCTATCCCAAGCCAGGAACATCTTCAGTGTTTTTTTTTTTTTATATCTTAAAGTTTTTGTCATTACTGGGATGGGGATTTAATTAGTATTGTCGGATCATTGATGAACTATTATTCATGCAAAAGCTTTCTCTGGAAGATTTAAAAACTTGACACATTATACAGACACGTGTGTATTGTTGAAGACCGTATGTTAACCTAAATACTGTTTTATATAAATTAAAAGACAGGTTTACCAAGTGAGTAGTGTTTAAATGTCATAAAATTATTTTCTAGGAAAAAAAAAATCATTTTTTGATATCAAAAATTGAAATAAGCTTCATGCATGTCACAACACATCCCAAACTAAGGGTCAAATTAAAATCAAAGATTACGTGCATACAGAACCAAGTGAGGTCGCATTAATGTCTTGTATCAGCGATGTTTTTTAACTTATTTTTTTTACAAAATTGAACCAAACTGCTGCTAATAGCGAAATTTTATTTCTAAATTCCGCTTGTATGGATGATTGAAACAAACTAAAAATCATACTATATTTTTTTTCCAAATCGTAAATAATGCCCTTAAAAGTTACACTAAAATACACCTTCTGATGTGGTTACTCACTTAGGACATGCTATTGCACATGTTTTGTGTATAAGCAGTTTTTTAAAGGAAAAAAAAAAAAACATCATCTTTTAATTTGAATCAGTCAAATAACTAAAGATACAATACATTTAGTACAGGAAAATCATTTGACTCTTTGAAACCGGTATAAACAGTAACATAAACAGAAGTACAATAACAACAATGATGAAAAATACTCGGCACTTACTGAAAGCAAATTTAGTACATAACCTGCTTTTCTGAAGTAATTCCTTCCTAAACATTTGTACAGGTGATTATATTCAGAGGAGATTCCATACATTAACATCATAACCAGTATATGAGGACGTTTAATTACGTTAATTGGCATCAAAGAGATAACAAAATGGGATTAAGTGTGTAGGTAATGACTATCAAAGTTAGGGAAATCAGCTGAAAGAGTAATATATTATGAAACGCATATTGTTTTTCTTTTGCTCTGTTTTTAAGGTAAAAATAGCAAATACAGCGTCAATTCAGCTTAAACCTTCCTTCAACCATGTCTAATGTAAGGATTAATTGATTGTTGCTGGTCTAACGTCACGTAACAATATATAATATATAAATACTTACTAGTAATGTCAGAATTTTTTTGGGGGGCAAATTGCTAAATGGATGGTGTTTTATGCTTCATTGCATTAAGAAGGAGTAATCATTTTTCCACTTCTAAAGAAATTAAAAGGAAATCAAGTGTGTATCATCCACTTTCTTCCAATTTTCTCATTTCCATATTTTTCATGCCCCCGCAACTGAAAATTGGGGGCATTTTGTTTTACCCCTGTCCGTCCGTCCGTTCGTCCGTCCGTCCTTCCGTCTCATGATTGGTACATGTATATAGCTATTCCAGATAATTCCTCCTACAGTTTGAATGCTAGGAAGTGTTCACTTTGCTGGCTGTTTGTACATATATTGAAGGTGTGCATGTGGTCAGGGTTTTGATTTTTATATATATTTGCTCTTTCGGGAGATAGTTGAACTTTGTCATTTTTGGAGTATATACTTGCGTAAGAGGTGCATAGCGTTTCCAGAAAACTCCTCCTTCAGTTTGAATGCTAGGAAGTTTCAATTTGCTGGCTGTTTGTACATATATTGAAGGTGTGCATGTGATCAGGGTTTTGATCTTTATTCATATTTGCTCTTTTGGGAGATAGTGGAGCTTTTTCATTTTTGGAGTATTTACTTGAATAAGAGGTGCATAGCGTTTCCAGATAACTTCTCCTAAAGTTTGAATGCTAGGAAATTTTCCCTTTGCTGGCTGTTTGTACATATATTGAAGGTGTGCACGTGGTCAGGTTTTTGATTTTTATTCGTATTTGCTCTTTTGGAGGATAGTTGAACTTTGTCATTTTTTTGGAGTATTTACTTGCAGAGGAGGTGCATAGCTTTTCCGGTAACTCCTTCTACATTGAACCATAGACCTATGTGCTCCCATGATCAACTTTGTGTATTTTAAAATAACACTTTACATCTGCGGGGCATCATTTGTGTCTCCCAGACACAATAATATCTCAAAGAAAGTCTTACATTGACTTTGTTATAATACAGTTACTTCAGAGTGGAGTGTGGGGGAATCACTATGTCTAATTTTTGATGATTTTTTCGTTGCTCTTTTACTATAAAATGATTTTCTTTAACTGTAGTGTAGTCCATACTGCTTCTTAAGCAACGTTTGTTAAATTTTCAACACTCATCATCTTTCATCTTAAAGTATATGAAGAGATGTAATCAATGAATAAATGAAATCCATTTTTTGGCGCCCTTTTCTAGTTAATGAACAAGACCAACAACTGACACAGTTTCTCGATTTGTTAGAAACCGTTACAGAGTTATCCAGTTTTATCATTGTGTAATTGTATATATGTTACTCACAGTATTTTGTTATTCCTCATTTAGGTTGCCCTATTGGTACTTTTTACGATGCTGCAGAAAACTGTAAAGAATGTTCGATCGGATTTTACGGAAAGAATTGCTATGCAGAATGTATTTGTCGAGATAACGAGCGGTAAGTTTGATACGACCGCAAAAAAATGTTCGTATATTGCTATCACGACGTCGTCGTCGTCGTCGTCGTCCGAAGACATTCTGTTTCTGGACAAAGGACCAAAAAAGGGCCAAAACAAGCATTTTTCTAGTTTTCAGACAATAACTTGTGTTTAAGTGTATGGATGTCTTTTAAATTGTACCACATTTTACAAAAAGAAAATTTCTTCAAATATTATTTATTTAGGAAAGGGGGTAAAAATCCTCAAGATTTAAGAAATTATCAATTTTCCCCCCAAAAAATTAGGGGTCACAATTTATTTTGTTAATTCTTTGTATATAGTCTGAAAACAGATTTACTAAGTATTGCACAACAGCACAGTGTATTGCACAAATCAAGAAATCTTCAATTGAATATAAATTCAAATCATATAAGCAATTTCAAGTTCTTTGACTACATTTATTCTGTGTCAGAAACCTATAATGTTTCAAATATTTAATTACAATCCAAATTCAGACCTGTATCAAGCTTTAACGTTGTGTCCATTTTTGCCCCAACTGTTCAGGGTTGAACCTCTGCGGTCGTATCCAGCTGCGCTCGGCGAAGCACATTTAAAAAAATATATTATGTATCTATTGCTATTTTTTAATGACTGATCATGACCCCATACAAAATCATAGGCAACACAATGTTTATCTCTGTATGGAAAGGAAAAGTAAACAAGAAAATGTAACAGAAAGTTTTTTGGTTTGAACAAAAACGCCTTGTAGAATATTCTACATTTGTGCAAGTCTTTACGGAAAAGTTTACTTTAAGTGATAAAAAAAACCCACATGTAATGAGGTGTCGTTCATTTAGATTTCAGAGTTATCAACTGTTTAATCCTGTTTAGAATATAATTATTAACTGATCTTTTTGTTGGGTTGTTTAATATCTATTTTTTAAGCTCGTATTACCTAAAATGATTGTAAAAAGGTTTGAAAAACTGTGTATGTTCATATAGAAAAAATCTTAAGTGTGTTAAACATGGGTTTGTGATTAGTGAGGCTGAGAAACAATTGAACAGCTTGTTACTCATCACAGCGTAGTAATCGATATATAAGAGTTCATTGGGTCAGTACAGATGCTAGATGTACTATCAGTCCCTGAGCAAAGATATAGGTAGAAGGCCTTTTTTGCCTATTCAATACGAAAAATCAAAAAGTGTTATAAACTATAAAACAATGTCTTCGGTAATGAAAAGACATTTGTCTGGCATATATAGGTATCTCTATTTTTGAATTTCATCTTGCATATGTGCAGTAGTGTTTCAAACTTATTGAATTTTATTGCAAAACTGCCAACTATTCTCATTTTGAAGTCATTAATGTTTAGAAATGAGACAAGGTTTCGCCAAAGATATAAGGATATTTTGCTATATAACATTTATCAAGGACATTAAAATGTGAACAAAATCTTTTTGTGTAAGGCCTTGGCTCATATCTTTTTTGGTCCATCATTATGTGTAAAACTGTCATTTCGGACAATGTATACATATTCATTGATCATAGTGACATCCCAAGTGATTTTTTCTGTCCTAAGTTTTCCTGCATTATACCAATCTGTTCATTTACCAATACATTGTCACTGTGTGTAAAATATCTTTTTGGGTAAGGCCTTGACTCATATTTTTCTGTCCAAAAACTATGTAAAAAAATATCATTGTATGACAAAAGTGTCAATTTCGGTATATCTATGCCATCATATTGACATCACAAGTAACCTTTTTGCAATCAAACGCTTGATTATATCAACCTGTTCATTTATCAATTGAATTAACATAAGTTTGTTAGGCTTGAATAGTTTTGTTCTTATTGCAACTTCAGGGTTCAAATAATGACTCTTATCACACCTCCTCCTTTCCGGTTTGTAATTATTCAAGTCTGTTAAAGCTAAGGATGTAATATAACTTAGTCCGACAAAGTAATACGGTACATTCTTGGTTTTCAATTTTGTGTTATTTGAGCATGCCTGTTTGAAGGAGGCAAATGTAGAAAGCGCTTCGGATGCATTCATTTATAAAGTGATATTTTTGTTCTTTTTCATTATTGACATTATATAGTTTTGGTAATTTTATTAAATATAAAGTCATTTCGGTTTTCATTTTCTCAAATGATTTATAAGTTTAATTTTCAAACATTTGGTCACGATCGTTCATAATGAAGGTTATTCAAGAAACACCTGTGTTATTTTTTCACAAAACAAAAATTGTGGAAAACAAAACTAAATTCATTGTATATAATATATAATAAGGAGATGTGGTGTGATTGCCAATGAGACACCTATCCACCAGAGTTCAAATGAAGTGGATGTTTTTATTGCTTAAAAAATATCTCTTTCGAAAAATAAAGACGGGTAAACACTTTCAGGAAATATTCATTTTTTTTTAATAAAGCATTTTAAAAATGCTCAGCAGCTATTGTATATTAGTATAGCATCATCACTTTTTACTACAAAAGAGACAGTTGGTTATACCAGTTAAAAATAATCAGATCAATTAACGAGGAGATATGTCATTAAACAAATAAAAACACATACTCAATTTCCAAAATAAAAAAAAAATAGCATCAGGCGTGCTGAAATAACAAAATGTAAAAACTATCAAGTAAGATAATAACATTGGTAGTTACATGTTTTTGTCTAGAATAGAGTGAATGAAAAAATCTTTAAACAATATGTAATATCAAAATAATTTCTGAAAGTAATTTCATCTTTCCCATTCTCAACCGATAAATTACCACAGGTCAGTTTATTATTTTGGTACCTGTATTAAGGGGTTTTGTGCCAAATTGATTAACATAATAAATGTCTTTGTGCTTCGTTATATGTGTATGTCAAGGGACGTAATATATGAAGACGTCCCATAATGAGTATTGTTCAGTAACATTTGAGCATCCCACCAAATGTATTTGCATAAAAGTTTCTGTACATTTACTATGAACTATCAAAATTATTGTCGGATTATCTGCTAAATATTTTCGAGTATAATTGTTCAGAAATTCAATATGCTAACCTTTTGATCCCTGGCATCGTTTTCATCGTGTAGATCTCTTGGTTTGAAGGTTACTTTTGCCTATAAATGTGATGTGTCGTATTTTTATTCCTTTTTGGTTTTAGCTGTCTTTAATGTTTTAATAAGTTTTGAATATACGATGGCCTTGAATATCACTGAAGAGACATTTATTGTCGAAATGCGTATCTGGTGCAGTAAAATTGGTACCATTAATATTATTCATATATTTCAGGGTGATCTATATTTGAATTCTCTAAAAGACTGTTATGATCTCCAATGTTCAGTAAAATGAAATTTGACGCCACGGAATATGTAAATTTTCTTTTTCAGTTGTGATAATAAACATGGCTGTGTTGAGCCAACAACCACACATAGATTTAGCACTATAAGCAAAGGTAAGATTGTTTGCTTTACAAATATTCGGTAAAACAGGCTAACGTATAAAGGTCAACTATACATTCATAATTGCAAGACACAAAAAAAACCTATTATTCACCGAGTACTGAATGGTCTAATCCGTCTTAAAGCAAAATTGCTCTCAGGGTCGCATGATTATGATTAAGTGAAATTTGAAGAAGCCACATTAGTAATTAATATTTTATCATCGAATGGGACTTTTAAAGGGGCACTAGCTGTCAAATTCATGTTCACCGATTTGACTCAAATTCTCATATTTGATTCATAACAATGTAAAACATTTATCCAAATTATAAAAAGTCTAAAATAAACAATTTACAGGGCATGGGCTCGATAATATGTATCTTCGTTTCGTGTGTATTTTAGTCTAGACGCCATCTAATTAACTATCGAGTTGACCTCCGAATACCTCCGATGGCCATATAAGTGATATAAACATAAATATAGATATAAATAGATATTTTTCTAGGTCTGTTTAATTTCATATTATAGATTAAAAATATATGTTAAATATCGGTTTTACCTGTATAAGAATATTTTTTTGTGGATCGAATCAGTCAATTAAATGATTTACCTTTGTTTCACTTTCAATGTTGACATCTTTTTCTTTAAATAACTATACACGCACAATTCATGCGTTATCTATCTCTAGCTACGGGGTTAAATTGAAGTTCACATGAATACGGATTCAATGAGGTCGAATTATTCACTTGCAAGTGAATAATTCATCATCAATGTTTCTTCGATTATTTTGACAAAATTGAACCATATTGAATGCTAATAGCGAATTATTATTTCACTATTTCAATTATATTAATAATTGAACAAAAAAAAATGTATATGTTAGATTTTTATTTATATATATCGTAACTAGTGTCCCTTTATTAAGATATACGTTTAATTACATAATGTACACAAAAGTTGATACATGTTCAATCGTCCATTTAATACGCATTATAAGTATGCATGATAAGTGTGATAGTTACCTTATGTATAAAATGTGAATAAATCATATCGTTTCTGCAAATAATTCGACAAGCGGATCTTCATTAGGAACGCTCAAACAAAAACTTTTGAAAGCAAAGAATGTATAAGACCAAAAACATACGAAGAACTATATGAAAAGGGACCTAAAGAATAGCCAAATTCCAATAAGGTCAACTTTGCGTGAGGGAATTTGAGGTTTAGTTTCTTAATAATTTCTTAATTTATCAACAGATAATTTACAAATAGTTTGTTATAAATCATGTCAGTACCGAAGCACTGACTAGATCTGACTACTGAGCTGATGATATTCTCTGGGACTAATAGTCCTTATAGGTCAACTTTGCGTGATGGAATTTGCAGTTTTGTTTCTTAAGAACTTCTTAATTTATCAACTGATAATTTACAAATAGTTCGTTATAAGTGATGTCAGTATGCAAATTGTGGTACTGGTACACTGTAACAAACAATTAATTTGTGGATGCGAACAATCAGCTTGTGAATCGATTAAGTAAGTCAACCTCCCGCACAGTCCTGTTTTCGTGACCAACATTGGAGCGATGATGGAAACATAGAACACTATGACACATGATGGTCAAATAATGAAAAGATGATAGAGAATATGAGAAATATGTTTCTTTCCTCAGTTGGAGGATATCGAAATACCATATACGTGTCCTTAAAGGTAGCTGTATATTGTCACTTCTTTTCTCATTGCATTAAAAGTAGAACTCGGTCATGAATCATGAAACAATTTTCGAATAAAAGTGATATTTATGAATCAATCATTTTAATTCTGAACTTTAAAAGGGCCGCTATCTCGGAATTAATCTATGAGGTTACACCCATTTCGTAATTGTAACAATAAACAACCCATTAGTAACCCTAACCCTAACTAAAAATGTGTAGTTAGTTTTAAAAGAATATTTTACGATTTCGACTAAAAGAAACAAACAACAATAACAAAATATAACACAGAAAACTAAAGATTGAACAACATCCAAAACCCCACTGAAAACCGAATGTGAACTCCCAACATAATATAGATTGCAGCTGATCTGGCATTGCATTAAACAAATAAATATTTAACCATTTATTATTAATTTCTTCAAGGAAAAGAAGATGAGGATAATGTCGTATTTTATATTGGCGGAGTTGGTTTGCTAGTAATTGGTTTTCTTATTGGAATGCTTCTTGGTCTCAAAAATAAATGTTGTTATCGAAAAAGAGCATCTGAAGAGAAAGATGACGACATAATACAGTATCCAGCAGGAGAGCAAATAGAAATGGATAGTTATGAATATATTGATGAACAACACATGACAGATCAAAACCAATTTACTGTTCCTTCTAGTTTGCCGGCTTTAAGAAAGTGTGTACAACATCTGCATAATGAAGCTTCAAATAACGATTACACATATTCAATAGATGGTCAAAAGGGTAATCGAATGGAAGATGAAGGGGGTCTTAATCCTTATGAACCGATACAAGAAGCAAACATTTATCGACGTGAATATAAAGCGATTGGTGCTGCAATTAAAACAAATAAACAAGCCGATGAATGTTTACATCCAAACAACTCTCTTTTGAAAAATGGCTTTTCTGAGGGTTACGAGTACAAAAACTTGAGAAGCAAAATCAGCAAACCTGAGTTGAATTCCTCTGATAGTAATAAATTTCAGTCCTTTGTTTAAAACCAAGAAGAGTGATCACACCTAATTAAATTAGTTTGACTATGTTAATGTCATGTTATTTGTTTTGTTTTGTTTTTATTTTCAATTTCAAACATATTTATTCTTTATCAAATGTTGTAAAAATCCTAAATTGTCCAGGTAAGGAACTGTGGGGTCCCATATTATTACAAAATCTGATTTTGCCAGGGCAAATGCAAACAAAAAACCCTTCTAGTATAATTATAAATAATCTTATTCTATCTATATACTTATGCACTACACCATATACAATCATTTTGACAAAGTATTCCTTTCGTTTTTATATATTTTTTCTTATAGAAAAGCCACCTGTATATCTAACAAATTCTATTTTAATAGCAATGTAATTCGTTCCTTTGTTTTGCTTATTTCTATTACATATACCGGTCAAATGATCTTTGCCACGTGCTACTCGTTAAATATTATTTGAAAGGAAATGTGTAATTAATCCATTGATAAAAGAATGATTTCTATTTTGTTTTATTTCTATTTTGTTTTAATAACAGGAGTTAATTCGAAGTATTTTGAGTAAATTATTGCTTTAATTCTGCACCTTTTGATATGATGTATATTTGCTACAAATATATTATAACATATATAATTTATATTATTAGTAAACAACAGAGAAGACACATTACACAGGAGTGTTGATTATATGATTATACAATATTGGTATGCCTAACAAAAGTATAAACTTATCTATCAAAAGTCTGAATAATAACAGAGGAGGCTTCATTGTTAGTATTTCGTATAAAGGATTTGAGAAACATTTCATTTCATTTTTATCATACTGAAAATCATCAATTTTTTTATCGTTTATTTTTATATTTTGCGATGGTTCTTGTTTTCCAAATAACCCATTTTGCTATGAGAAGCACCGTTTCTATAAATTAAAAGTATCGTCCTGAACATGCATGACATATTTACACCTAGACGTTAAGCAACTATCATCATCATTATAATTTATGATAATAATTTCTGATTTTTTAAATACTTGATTGCCAATTTGAACAAGATTCCAATATTTTCCTAAAAAATTTCGCGCCAAACTTCTTCGACTGGCCGAGTGTGTTCCGATTGTTATCATGGTTGGCTACTAAAGGTTTAATGCCAAAATTAGCATAAAAATTTGTATACTTCAGTCTCGAGGCCGCGAAGTCTCTCGTAACTTGTGGTCCATTTGAAAATAAAAGTTAAAATGCCGGAATCGATGGGTCACTGTGATAAAATGAAAAGTGAACAAAATGAAGTGCGATTTACAGGGATCCAATGCCGTCAGTCGGCCCCAGAAGCAACTAAGCAGCGCATCCATTTTGGACGGGAAAATATCCACTTTTGATATGGGACGAGCTCTGACGTCCCACGCCCCAGCTTGTCTGGCAAAACAGACGTTGGACGCCAAAGTAATCTCGGACTAGTTTTTAAAAGGTCAATTCGTTCTGGCGGTATTGAAGCGTTAATTCGCCTGTATTGTTTGAACCAGTTCCTGAATTCTTTGTTTATGTTATGTACATTTCACAGCTATTTTTGAAAATGTAATAAATATTTAAAATAAGGGAATGTTTTAACTATCGCATTGTGTTGCAGGAGCGATTGCGTATGTATATATATGAAATCCTTGTGTTTTGATTAAAAGTTTATACTTGAACAGTTTTTGTTGGCGTATTGATTAAATTTTGATTAACAAATATACAACTTGTTTTTAATCTTAATATCTTTCGATAAATAGTTTGTCTAAACAAATCCTTGAGAACGAATGCATGATAAACTTTAAATCGTGGTGCAATTTACACACACAATTACAAAATAAAAAAAAAACTTAAGTTTCCTTTGGTCTTTTTCGTACTTGCAAGATATTAAGCAGTAGATACCGAATTGTACATAGCATTATTAAATTTTTCATTATTTTATGAAATAGGCAATATTTAAATCATGTATGATAATGATTATTTGTTAGAGTAAGTGAACAGGTCTTTACTGGAATGCTACAAAAGTTATAGGAACTGAACTTGAATTTATTGATTGAAGATTGTTTAAAACAATTATATGCATGTATCTTAACATGAGTCCAATTAATCAGGTTGGTTACACTAGCGTTTATAGATACAAATACAGTAGCATACTTTTACATAATAAGCAGCAATTTTGACCTTAGCTAATTGACCGATCCAGTAGATAAGTTACAATATATGATGGACTACTACGAAATAACACGTATAGAAAACAAGTGCTTTTATTGACTTACATCTCAAATTTTTCACTAATTACCGGAAAGAGAATTATTTTCTTCTTTTGCCTCTACATTTACATAGAATGATATAATGCTGTATGATTAGATTTTTGAATATTTTTTGTGTGTCCTATAAAAGAGCGAAATACCAGAACCATAACCACAAAAATGAATAAATGGAGACTTACAACTTTTTGGTCATAAATAAGGAAACCAAACTTTACAAAACTCAAAAGACATTCAAGAACTTGCATTCAGGTTTCGAAAATGTGAGTTCATATTTTTTTCAGTAATCTTGTAAAATTGGGAAAGTGATTGTCTATAAAAAGGACTATTTTCCTTTTTTGCAGACAACGATAATAGATATTATGTTCCATATTTATTAAAGTCAGTTAATTGAAAGAAATTATAACCTTGAAAGAAATAATAATTTTATCAGTTTGAGTGGAAATTTATTCTTTCATTCATTTTCAATTTTTGACAATGCTACTTACTGATACACAACATCTTTACAAATGCCAAACGGTGACTTTGATATTAATAAAAACAATAACAGTGCTGCTTCTTTTATTTCCTTTTTCCAAATATGCGCAATTATTTTGTGTAATGAATGAATGGATTTCTATGAAAACACATACTAGAATTTCATCAAACCGTGAAAATAATAAGGACATTTTATGTAGATGTACATATCGACAGAAAATTATGATTCAATGTTTTTTCTAGGAGCTATGCCCCTTTGAAAGTAAAATTTCTGCCTAAATATACAACTGCAAAAGTTTGTCATCGCAACTCCTCTGAAACACCTTGACAGCAGAATTTGATGGAACTTTGTAGTACATGAGAACATGTGCGTATCCACAAGAAATTCTTATCAGTTGAATTTTGTAGGAGTTATGAGTCTTTGAGCTTAGGAATCTGATGAAGTTTTGTTTGCCCAGTGACAATGTTTGTGTGTGTGTGTGTGAAAAAAGGGGGTGTCTCAAAGGTTCTTTTATTCATTATACAATTAGAAAATAGCACGCGTAGTTATTCAAATTTACCTTCATATATACATATAGAGGCAATTGTGTAGTGAAATACGTGAGTATCCAAGGAAATATAATTTTATGGGTCTTCTATAGAATGCATTACTCTTATGCTCCAAGCGAAAAAACTTTCCTGACGAGGAAGAAATCGTTTTTATCACTGTCCAGAGCTCTTTCACAAACAAATCTTATGAATTTAAAGGATGGTATGCTTCTCTTAAATGTTCATGACGTTTATATTTTTGTCAAATATTTTGTGAAATAACCCAATAAACTTGAATTTGATTTACAATGACAATTGAAATGTTAATGTATTATCCGAGTATTGAATGATACAAGCTCTGAACATTTATTATTCCTTTAAATGAAACTTTAAAGTGTGATTATATAAATAAGTTTATTTTTTAAATTTTATGAAAAGAAACTTTTATTTTAAGGATGGAAAATGTGTAACAAGTGAATATTTACATCCGTACTTCAATCAATATCCAAACAAGTTGGTATCTATAGCCGATGACAAACACGTTGGAAATGTAAATGGTTCGGTAGTATTAACAAAATACGGGTTACGTTTATCTGAGCTGTTACGGCTTCCCTAGAGATACTTTGCTCATCTTAAAATTCACTTGAAGAAGATGATGTTTAAAAAATATATTGATCTAGCAATAACTTATTATAATCCAAATTCTTCTCCGAGATTTTCAAAAGAGAGGCAAAAGATACCAAAGGGACATTCAAACTCATAAGTCAAAAATAAACTGACAACGCCATGGTAAAAAAAAGAAAAGGACCAAAGACAAACAACAGTATACAAAACGTAACATAGAAAACTATAGACTGAGCAACACGAACCCCACAAAAAAGCAGGGATGATCTCAGGTGCTCCTAAAGTATAAGCAGATCCTGCATCACATGAGGCACCCGTCATTTTGCTCGTGTAAGAACAAGTCCGATAATAAGTCTAATTCGGAAGGTCACATTCGAAGAAAAGAGGACGGGATTGTGGTTACGACAATTGAAACACATTCGTCATCATCTGTGAAACAGATATTCCATTACGGTCAACCAACTCTTATAGAATTATTCAAACAATTTGTATAACATTTGTAAATTTTCAGTTTTTTGTAGACTTAATCGTTGCTGCATGGAATCTTCCATGAAGGACATCAACCAATATTATATTGTTGGGTGGCATGATTGATTTTATAAGCGCATGAACCTAATCCCTCTAACTGATACCGTGTTGTATATAATTTTTGTACTGTTCTTTTTTAATTGTTTGTTCCTTTTATCTGAAAAAGAGATGTGGTAATATTGACAAAGAGATGAAACAACATCCAACCAGAGACCAAATGACGAAGTTTTAAACAACCGTAGGTCACCGTCGGCCTTTAACCCATACCGTATAGTAAGACATCAAAAGCACTCGTCATGACAAAATGTGAAACAATTAATAAAAAAATAATAGTCTGATTCATCATAAAACAATAAACGAAAAACGAATAAGACAGAAAGGAACCACCGACAACCACTGATGTACATGCTCCGGGACGGGCATATACAGAATGATAAAATTGAGAATGGAAATGTGGAATATGTCAAAGAGACAACAACCCGACCAAAGAGCAGAAAACAACCGAAGGCCACCAATGGGTCTTCAACGCAGCGAGAAAATTCCGCACCCGGAGGCTGGCCTCAGCTGGCCTCTAAATAAAAATGTGTACTATTTCAGTGAAAATGGACGTCATACTAAACTCCAAAACATATAAATGAACTAAAATTAAAAAACATGCCAGCTCCAGACCTCAATTAAACTGATTGAAAGATTATTTCTTCATCATATAAAATCAAGCACAATCCCTCCCGTCAGGGTTTAGTATCATACCATCATAAAACATGTGAGAAGAACGTAACCTGTATCATGCCAACAACTGGTTTTAGAATAAATGTGTTTATTTCCGATGCAAAGACCCTATGAGTGAATCAATATTAATACCAAAATATGCCATCCTTAATGACCTGATAACATTATCGTAGCTATATCCCTTCTGAATAAGTCTGTTTAAAGGTTTGGTTAGATTTTGAAGTTAATGCCGACATTTTTGTGCTTTGTAAAGAATATTACCATAAAAGATTGGATGTGAAATACCTGAACGTATAAGATGTCTGCATGTTGATTTATATTTACGAATGATGTCCTTGAACCGATGATAAAATTTGGTAAATATTTTGACTAGTTTGTGATATCGAAAACCCTAGTGTAATAATTTTCAGTAATACAGAGATTTCTTTCGTTAAAATCAAATACGTTGTTACATACACGAGCGAATCGAACAAGTTGAGATATATAAACACCATAAGATGGTGACAAGGGAACGTCACCATCTAAAAATGGATAATTAACAATAGGAAATGAAAATCATCTCTTTTATCATAAATTTTGGTATTAAGCTTCCCGTTAGAGATATAGATATCAGACAGAGTTAAACATGTTTGTGATCGCTCAAAACTACTCCTAACCCTGGATAGTGGTGTAACAGCAAAATATTAGAACAAGCTGTAAAAATCAGTTTGAAAGGGCTTAACTCGCAGATTGACACGAAGAACACAAAAAACTTAATTAAAAGAACAAAAAAAAAAAATACCGATCTATGAGTTATCACAGCTACTAAACTAATTAAAAAGCATTTAAATTCTATTACTCGACTGATCGGGATTATTAAGTGGGAAGATTCAGATCTTAAAGATAAACAGTTCAACTCCATCTTGTTTTAAATCTCGACCCTACTCGGTGGTTGTTTTATGTTATTTCAAAATCAAAATTATCTTTAACAAATTTTACAATTGCCGATCGATCGCCGGATTTTTATGATTATCTTTTTTTATTTACATACTAATATTTATATGCATAAAATAATAAATTTATATGTATAAACATGAATACTAAACGGAAATGTCATGAAAATAATATATATATTTCTAGCCTAGAACTAATATACTGGGCCCGTATGCATAAAACATCTTAACTTAAGTAGAAATAAGAAGATGTGGTATGAGTGCCAATGAGACAACTCTCCATCCAAGTCACAATGTGTAAAAAGTAAACAATTATAGGTCAAAGTACGGCCTTCAACACGGAGCCTTGGCTCACACCAAACAGCAAGCTATAAAGGGCCCCAAAATGAACATTTTAGGTTTTTTTTAAAGTTTTTTCTGTAATAAATTTTATTGACGCGTTTCAAAATAAGGATAATAAGAGGTGTCCTGCATATATTGTGTCTAGTGAGTGATTTTGTGACACCTGAAGAGCCGAAATTTTTTAAATTGATAGTTTATTTAGAGATGATAGTTTGTAGTTTACACGTTCGTAAACTAGGGCCTTTCATTCATAATCGACAGGCATTATATAACTTCAACTTGATGAACTGTGAGGTAAAATGTTTTGGTATTTGCGACGTAAAAGTTTCAAATCCAGATCATACGCAAAGAATTTTGTCGTTCATAGAGACAATTCGTCCCAAACATTCAATTTTTCCTATTGGTGGGAACGATCTGGATGTGTAAGGATCCTCTGAAGATACGACAGAGGAATTGGGGTGACGGCTGATTTTATTATATATAATTAAAAGGGGCGTATTGTATTATGTTTGACTGTTCATGTTATATTAACGAAAATTCAGTTTAAAGAATAAACTTTTAAGTCATGTGTACTGAAATAAATTTATGTGTCCGAACTTCAAACATGTTCATGTAGTGGTTCATAGATCTTTATCGTTTCTCGTTTTTGTCGAGCTTGCGAAAGCGAGACATAGCGATCAACATTTAGGTTCAGTCTGTGGTTAAAGTTTTTGGACATCAATAACTTTGTCAAAAACATACATGGAATTTTATGAATTTGGGACAGAAGCTTCTTTATGACCAAAATACAGTATCCAGAGCAAAATTTTGCAAATATTTATTTTCATTTTCCGTATTTTACTGATAAATGGACTTAGTTTTTTACAGTTAACACTCAGACTCAGTCTGAAGTTTAAGGTTTTTAATTTAGATATGATTCAATTTTCAAAAGTCATTAGAGTAAAATAACTTGACAATGCAAGTTCAATTGACATCATTATTATTCTCACATCCTATTTTCACTTCCTTTTTAAGTTGAACAATTGACAAATATCAATGAAACGTTTAAAACTAACACCATTATGACTTCAATAATAGTTATCATCTTCCTGTGTACAATGTGTAGTAGGATGATTTCAAAGTTTGAAATAAAAAAACAAAATTATATTCGAAACTCTGTAATTGGCATTTTGTTCTTTCCTGATTATTCATTTTTCTAATTCATGAAATTTGGAACTGTCACGGTAAAATGAGGATATATTGGATAGGGACAGAAATTTAGCCTTGCAACAGGACACCTAAAATAGTTTTTGCAAGGGTTCTTGACGTTCAAAGAGCGTGGCCCTCTCTTTACACGAGGCATCAGATTTAACATCCCATTCTGACCGGACGGGGCTGCGAATTTGTACAGCCCGCACAGCCAACGGACGCCTCACTTTGGCGAGGGTTTTACTGCCGGTCGGAGGAAGACCAATGGTGACCATATAACTACTCCCTAGTCACCCTTGGGGAATATTATGCTTTAAATACCATTTGATTTAAGTATTCCGTAACGTGTTATGGTATTTCGATTTATTTGTGTAAGCATAGGCATTCATTAGGATATACTGCCCATGATGTGATCACCTTACATAATGTATCCTGTTCGAATATCGAAATACCATAGTTCATTCTTTTGGCTTGTATGTGAATAGGTTTATCATAGAACACAATATACTCATAAAACCATCTGTAGAAGAGAGAGGCGAAATATACCAGAGGGACATTCAAACTCATAAGTCGAAAAATAAACTAACAATACCATGGCTAAAAAAGAGAATGACCAACAGACAAACAATAGTACACAAAACACAACATAGAAAACTAAAGACTGAGCAACACGAACCCCATCAAAAACTGGGGGTGAACTCAGGTGCTCCGGAAGGATAAGCTGATCCAGCTCCACATGTGGCACCCGTCGTGTTGCTCATGTTAAATCCGGTAATAAGTCTAATTCGGTAGGTCACATTCGGGAAGAATGTAGAAATATCTTCCTTTTCGTCTCATTCTGCATCACAACCTTTTTTAAAGATTACGTACAGTTCTGAACAGATCGGTATACTTTAATATCAATTCTAGTAAGTTTTTTGGTGAAAACAGTCCTTGTACCAAAGTCACGATTTACAAAGAAGCCCATCAAAAGGAAATTTTTCTTTCGACTTTACAATGAGCAAACGACGGAAGAAAAATGATTACTTGAGCTCAACTGATCTTAGAACCATGTAAAATGAAATGTTTTATTAATAAGAAAGTAAAGAATGTACATTATGTAAAAGATAAAATTATTGTAAATATTTACAAACATACACGTATTAAAGAAATGAAAACAACACGTTAGAAATTTCATGCGTCCGAAGCGCTTTTCTGGATTTACCTTCATAAGGAACGCTCAAAACCGAATATAATTTATGAAAGCCAAGGATGTATAAGAAAACTGAAACAGTTGAAGAGGTATATAACCAAAAGGACCTAAAATAGCCAAATCATTCTAAGGTTAACTTTGCCTGAGGGAGCTGAAACCATAGTTTCTAATAATTTCAATTTTTTTTAACGGACAGTTTTAGAAAGGTTTGTTATAAATCATGTCAGTACCGATGTACTGACTTCTGGGCTGATGATACATTCGGGGACTGATAGTCCACTAGCATAGTTATTAAAAGTATATGATAAACCTACTCTTATTTAAAAAATAACTGTTGGTGTATTTGTACAAATATGTATCATGTAGTAATTGTGCCACAAGCTTGATCTAGAACTTGAATATTGAATATTTAATTCTCTTTGTCTGATTTTCTGAGTAACAGCTTCACCTGTGTGATGTAGATAAACATATGTAACAGGAGAATAACTTTTCTAAAGCTTTTGACTACTACATTGACTTTTTGAAGACAGCTCACAGTGGGGAATCTAAGATTTTTGAAAGGGGCGTAATTCCTTATACAATAAGTAAATACCTACTGGCGAGCGAAGCGAGGCGAAATTTTTTGGACGAATTTATGCTACACATTATAAATTTTCCTATGTTATATTAAAGAAAGTTTAGTTTTCAGGATACCTGATTAAAAAAAATTAGTTACATTGGAAGCCAAGAAACACTAGCATATGCTCTGAAATGAATGTATGTGTCAAAATTTGAACATATTGGATTATCAAACGTATTCACGTATCTATATACAGTTCAGTTTTTTAATATTAATATTTTCCACAAGTCATTAAAATACACAAAACTTGACAATGTAAGTTCAATTGACATAATTCTTATTTTCACATCCTATTTTCACTTCCTTTTTAGTTGGACAATAGATAAAAAACCAATATTACGTTTCAAAATAGCACTATTATGTCTACAATAATAGTTATCATGTGCCTGTGTTCGATTTATAATAGAATGATTTCAAAATTTTGATATTGAAAAAACAAAATGATTTTGTAAACTATATAATTGGCATTTGTTCTTCCTGGGTATTAACTTTCCAAATTCATCCAACACTTACACCAAATTTAACGGCCAAACAGAAAATGATCATCTGTCTTACATTTTTCGAAAGACACTAACTAAATTATTATCCTTTACCTTTTCATTTAAAAATTTCGTGGCATGTTATGATATTTGGGTTGATTTGTTTCAGCATATGCATTAGAATATATTACCCGTGATGTGATTAACTTACATAATATATCAAGTTAAGCTTCAGGTTTTTGAAATAGTATATTCTTTTGGCTTGTATGTAAATCGGTTTATGATAGAAAGCAATTCATATTCATATTATCATCTGTAGAAATATCTTCCTTTTCTTCTCATTCTGCATCACAACTAATTTTCAAGATCACAGTTCTTAACAAATCGGTATACTTCATTATCAATTTGTTAATTTTCTTTTGTGAAAACTGTCCTAGTACCAAAGTCACGAATTACAAAGGATACTTTTCCTTTCGACTTTACAATGAGCAAACGACGGAGGAGAAATGACTTGAGCTCAACTGATCTTAGAACCAGGTAAAATGAAATGTTTTATTAATAAGAAATTTAAGAACATACATTATGTTAAAGGTATAATTATTGTAAATATTTACAAACATGTAAGTTATCAAAAGTATATGATAAACCAATTATAATTCAAACAAAAATATCTGTTTATTGATTTGTACAGATATGTATAATGAAATAATCATTTGTTATTCCATGCATAATATTATTGAAGAATCATATTGCTGTGACAGCCTTTTCATAAACACATATTTGTTCTAGAAACAACTATATTATATAAGGTGAAACGCATCTACCAACTTACGTTCAATTTGTACTTGGTTGGTATATTTGATTTTAACAAATTCACAAATTTTTAACTGCCATTTAACAGTTATTTTAGTATTCAGAGGGTCTTTCTCAATCAATTGGAGGACCTTAAACTTTTTGACAATATGGTCAAATCAGAACCGAAAGAAGTGGAATTAAATGACTATTTAACAATTATTCGAGATATGATACCGCAGGGTTGTTTTCTTTTCTTCTTGAAGGATACCATTTACTAAAAACGAGTCATGATACATACCTTGATTTTATACAGAGGTTTGACCGCAAAATAGTGCAACAAACTTGATCTAGAAGTTGATGATCGAATGTCTAAATTTCATTGCCTGACTTTCTGAGTTAAAACTTTACCTGTGTCTGATGTAGATATACATATATAACAGGAGAATAAATTTTCAAAAGATTTTGACTTTAACATTGACTTTGTGAAGACAGGGCTCAGTAGGGAATCTAAATTTTTTGAAAGTGGCGTAATTCATTATACAATAAGTAAATGAATACTGGCGAGCGAAGCGAGGCGAAAATTATTTTTAACGAATTGATGCTAAACATTATATACTTTCCAATCTATTGAGGGGGCGGGGTTTGGTATATTACGATTTTTAACGGTTCATGTTATATTAACGAAAGTTTTAAGAATACCTGATTAAGGTAATTCAGTTACATTAGAAGCCAAGAAACACTAGCATATGCTTTAAAATGAATTAATATGTCCAAAATTGAACAGGTTTGATTATTAAACCTATCCACGAATCTATATATAGTTAAGTGTTTTTTTTTATTTAAGTATTTTCCAAAAGTCATTAGAATACACAACACTTGACAATGCAAGTTCAATTGACATAATTCTTATTTTCATATCCTGTTTTCACTCCCTTATTAAGTTGATCAATGGACAAAAAACCAATATTACGTTTCAAAATATCACTATAATGACTACAATAATATTTATCATGTTGATATTAAAAAACAAAATTATATTGTAAACTCTATAATTGGCATTTGTTCTTCTTGATTATTTACCTTCCAAATTCATGCAACAATTACACCAAATCTAACAGACAAACAGCAAATGGTCATCTGTCTTACATTTTGCGAAAGACACTAACTAAATTATTATCCTTTACCTTTTCATTTAAAAATTTCGTGGCATGTTATGATATTTGGGTTGATTTGTGTTAGCATATGCATTAGGAGATATTACCCGTGATGTGACCACCTTACATAAAACATCCAATTTAGCTTCAGGTTTTTGAAAAAGTTTATTCTTTAGACTTGTATGTGAATCGGTTTATGATAGGAAACAATTCATATTCATATAATCACCTGTAGAAATATCTTCCTTTTCTTCTCGTTCTGCATCACAATCAATTTGCAAGATTACAGTTCTGAACAGAATGCTATACTTTACTATCAGTTTTTGTAAGTTTTTTTTGGTGAAAACAGTCCTTGTACCAAAGTCACAAATTATAAAAGAAGACATTTCTACATTCGACTTTACACTGAGGAAACGATGGAAGAAAAATGACTTGAGCTCAACTGATCATAGAACCAGGAAAAATGAAATGTTCTATAAATAAGAAATTTTAAAAAGTACATTATGTAAAAGGTAAAATTATTGTAAACATTTATAAACATATTAGTTTTTGAAATATATGATTAACCCATTCTAATTAAAAAAAATTTTAAAAAGACTATTGATTTATTTGTAAAATATTTATAATGAAATAATCATTTGTTATTCCATACATAATATCATTGAAGATAATATTGAAGTGACAGCCTTTTCATTTACCCATATGTTTTTCTAGAAACAACTCTCTTACATGTATGTATATGAGCTGAAACGCATCTACCAAATTACGTTTCATTTTTTGTTTGGCTTGTATAATTAATTTTAACAAATTAAGTAATTTAAACTGGGATTTCGCAGTTATTCTAGTATATGGAGGGTCTTTCTCAATCAATTGGAGGACCTGAAACATTTTGACAATAGAGTCAAAACAGAACCGAAAAAGTTACAATTAAATGATTATTCAACAATTATTGGGAGATATGATACCTCAAGTTTTTTTTCTTTATTAAGGATAACATTCATAATAAACGTGACCGGATACATACCTTGGCTTCATACAGATATTTCACCACAAAATTTTATTACAAACTTGATCTATAAGTTGATGATCGAAATTCAATGTTTAATTATCTTTGCC
The DNA here is from genome assembly GCA_017311375.1 of Mytilus coruscus. Classification (NCBI taxonomy): domain Eukaryota; kingdom Metazoa; phylum Mollusca; class Bivalvia; order Mytilida; family Mytilidae; genus Mytilus; species Mytilus coruscus. Next base: position 61,899,041 of record CM029599.1, read on the forward strand.
TGCTTTTCTGAGTTAAAACTTCAACTGTGTCTGGTGAAAATATACATGTATTACAGGATTTAAAATTTTCTAAAACTTTTGACTTCTACATTTACTGCTTGAAGACAGCTCACAGAGGCAAATCCAGGATTTTGGAAAGGGGCGTAATTCCTTTAAAGTGAATAAACACTGGCGAGCGGAGCGAGGCGAAAATTATTTTGGACGACTTCATGCTAAACATTATATATTTTCCAATCAAAATGTGGGGGCGTATTGCATGATGTTTTACTGTTCATGTTATAGTAACGAAAGTGTTTAGAATACCCGATTAAGGCAATTTAGGAACATTTGAAGTAAAAAACACTGTCATGTGAACTGAAATAAATTAATGAGTCCGACTTCGAACCTGTTTGAATATAAAACGTATCCACGTATCTTTATATTATAGTTTAGTTTTTTTTTTATTTGAATATGAAATAACTTTCAAAAAGTTTTAAAGTTCACAAAACTTGACCTTGCAAGTTCAGTTGATATAATCTTATTTTCTAAGCCTATTTTCACTTCCTTCTTAAGTTGACCATTTAACAAAAATCAATTGTACGTTTTAAAATAGCACTATAATGACTTCAATGATATTTTTTATTTTCATGTTCAGTTTTGATATTAAAACACAAAAATATATTCGAAACTCTGTAATTGGTATTTTTTTTTCTTTCCTTTCTTTTGTAGTGTGCTATTGTATTTGGGTTTGTTTGTCCTAGCATAGGCATTGAGAATATATTATCCATTGTGCGATCACCTTAGAAAATATTTCTTGTTTGGCCCCAGGTTTTTGAAATAGTTCAGCACCTCGGATGGTTTTAGTCATGTACACTTTTTCAAAATAAACAAATACTTCTATTCATTATTCTTTTGGCTATCTGTATAGCAGTTAATGAAAGTAACGTTAAAAGATGAACCAAACCAAAACAATTATGTCAAATGTAAAGCAGAAAATTGAAATCTCAAAAGACAAATTCAAAGTAGCAAACATGCAGCAGCAAAACAGGTGTTCAAATAATGATAAAAAGAAACCAAGAAATATAGCAACAACGGTTCTAAAAAAACAAAATAACAGTCAGCGTAAAAACCCTCAAAACTAAAGGTAATATTATGTGCCCGATAGAGTTAGCATGTATCTATTTGTAAAAGACTATAGTGATTAAAACCGATAATGATTCGAAATCGAGTCATATAGTCATATTATGTAATGTGGTGTCTGTATACCATTGTAATTGGAAAAACGTAAAATATCAATATTTCACATATAGTTATATACATTATTCCATATCTTGGAAAGTTGGAAATTTGGATCCATAGATACCCCGTGAATGACTACGCATCTTGTCGTGTTGATTTCCATGTTTATAGGACATCCCCATCAAATGCAGATGATTGTAACCACTTGTGTAAAAGTTTTCATCCAGATGGTTAACAACAAGAGAAAAGTTTGCATTCAGATCGTTACCAACAAGAGAAGTTTCAGGAAGAATTTGTGAGTCCCGGATCACTGCATACGGGTCTTCAGCATAGTTGTCACTATCGAATTCATATTCTTCATCATCATTGGCGATTGTCTGTTTTCCATATGTACCATAGATGTTAGTTTTTCTTTCGGGTGACATTTTGTGGTGTTCTGAAAAGAAGTATGATTTCAATATTCGAAAAAATATGCAATGACAAGTAAATCGCCATACAAATTGAAACTTATATCTCGACAGTTAGCAAACTACTGAATATACTTAAGCATTTGTAAGAGACATATATTTATGAATACTCGACTTACTCGGTATATCGAATAGTGAAATAATAGGTAACGGTGGTCAAGTATTGTGATGGGATCGTAAAAGATCTAGCAAAGGCTCGTGAAGAAAATCTTATCGACATATGCAAGGTCAACAGATAATCTAATATATCAAGTTATAAGGACAAAAATTGAAAAACAATAAATTGTCTGTCAAAATGGTTCATGATTATGACCAAGTTACCAAGTTACAAAAGGCAGATCGTTTTGCAATTATATGAAAATTCATCAACTGAGAAAGCAAAAGACTGGACTTTTTTTTGATTCACTTTTTTTTTTGGAAATCAATCTTTTTGAGCTATGATTTCAATGGAAAATGGTTGTTTATTCCGGACATTTCAAATTTGCGGCATGAGGACATTAGTGAAAATATGATAACAATTAGATTTAATTTACAAATCAAAAATTATGATATCCATCTTTATGGAACAGGATTTCACAACAATTTATATAAAGGTTTTAAATTGAATGCCAAAGTGATTCACAAGATCAATTTTCTATGAATTGATAAAAGAATAGTTTTTGATATAAAAAGTTTTAAGGACTTGAACGAGATCAAATTAGGTGTAATATGCTTTTTTTTTTTTGATAAGTCGTGTCCAATTGAATTAAACGTGGGCTTTTATAAAACAAAACAAAAATCACAATGTTTAGGAATCATCTTTTTATGTTATAAATATTAGCGAAAATTGAAATTGCGGGTGTAAAAAATTTTCCGTTGGCTGCCATTTTCGATAGAAGAAATTTTATATGTAAGTAGAAGATATTCCGAAATAATTCTTGGTTTAAGTTGTGTTTAAATTTTTCAATGTCACACAGTCTTAATAACGCCTGTTGAAACAATCAACGATACGAGTCCTGTTTAATTGTTTTATATCCGCCTAGCTGAATAGTTTTACGTTCAAGATGAAAAAATTTCGACCGTTCGCACAATCACTATATCAAGACATATAGTTATCTCTTAAAGTTAGACAGATTTAGCTCTTATTACTAGTGTCGCATGCATACATCACCAGGCATGCGTATCCAGACTTGTTACGATCGGGAATAGAAAAATATCAGTAAATTTACAGACCAAACCAGGGAACCAATCACATTACACTCGATGAACGTACGCTCGTATTTCCACTACACAGTTGGGAACTATTAGGTATATCAATGCGTAAAACTAAAATGTATTTCAAAGGAAGACCCCCAGACCACCCTCGCTTCGTGCAATCGCAAATACATTTAGAATTATACAAACAGTGATACTTATTTTTCTACTAGTGAGGCTTCTGATGGCCTTATCATCTGGAAGTCTAGTTATGACTGCCTCTAAGGTAACAACAGGATAGTCTTAGATGCATGATTTTCTTATTTGTTGTTGTTGGTTTTGAACTTGCTTTCAGTAACTGCAAGTATTCTCAGATCTGTACTTTCTGTTTTTTGAGTTTTTGTAAGTTGCTTTTTGCTTTGTAACGATCTTATGAGTTTCAACTGATTTTTATAGTTTGTTGCTTTTGTTCTGCTGTTACATAGCTTACCCAGGTTAGGGACCCTTTATAGCTTGCTGTTCAGTGTGAGCTAACGCTCCGTGTTGAAGGCCGTACTTTGACCTATAATTGTTAACTTTTTATACATTGTGACTTGGATGGAGAGTTGTCTCATTGGCAGTCATACCACATCTTTTTATTTATAGGGGAGGGTTGGCGCATCCACAAACATCTTTAACACCGCCACATTCTGTAATTGCCTATCCCAAGAACGCAGTCATAATTTAGTGGTTGAATTCAGTGGTTGTTGGTTTGTTGCTGTATATCATATTTGTTTTTCGTTAATTGTTTTGTACATAAAACAACACGTAAGTTTTCTCGTATGAACTGTTTTTCATTTGTCATTTCTGGGCCTTTTATGGCTTACTATCCAGAAGAGTTTTGCTCATTGTTTGAAGGCTGTACGATGGCCTATAGTTGATAACCTTCTATGTCATTTGGTCTCTGGTGGAGAGTTGTCACATTGGCAATCATACCTCATCTCCTTATATTTATAAATATGTGTTTATATATATATATATTTATTACACCTTATGATCCGTTTATTTGGTAATCGCCAATGGCAGTCAGCAGGATTTAAGAACATTTGTTGTTCGACCTGTTAGTCAAATGCGTTTTGTTAAAATATACTTTTTCACTTTTTTGGTCTTTTGGAAAATGTTGTTTGTGCAGTATTTAGACCCCTCTAACAAGAAATTTGTTTTGCATGCACACGTATAAAAATTACGGTTTTATCCAACGCAATCATAGGTTTGAACGTTGTTTTCAATTTAGACTTGTTTATATTTTTTCGTTTGGGCTTGTATTATATTTGCCTTCGGGTTTATATGATCCGTTCATCCTATTTTGACTCCTCAAAATTCAAGAGTCTATCCTAAATTGAGGTAAATTATGTGGCCTTCAAATAACCGTTTCGATTCCCAACATCACTGAAGAGACATTAATTGTCGAAATCCGGATATGGTGTACAAAAAATCTTTGCACCTTTGTTTGCGGTATACCATCTTTGCCGCAGGTTTATTGTTTTCTGTTTGGTATTAAATTTATAGTTAAGATCAGCAGGATTTAAGAACATTTGTTGTTCGACCTGTTAGTCAAATGCGTTTTATTAAAATATACTTTTCACTTTTTGGTCTTTTGGAAAATATTGTTTGTGCTGTATTTAGACCCTCTAACAAGAAATTTGTTTTGCATGCACACGAATAAAATTGCGGTTTTTATCCACCGCAATCATAGGTTTGAACGTTGTTTTCAATTTAGACTTGTTTATATATGCATTAATTTGAAGGATCCTTTACAATAGATATTTCAGCTGATCTGTAGCAATTCCATCTTCATGCCTTATATATCATGGACTGTATTACGACGCTAGATTAAAACTAACGAGGAAAGGTAACACCGGCCACCGAAAGCTTTATTATTGTGAAGCCTAGGTGGTCGCATGTCTAGCGCGTCGGGCATAGTGCAAGGCGATTTGGTGCCACGATATCTCAGTAGCATGAGTTCGAATCCGGCGAGGAAGAACAAAAATTTGCTTCACAAATTTACAGATCTAACATTGTTGGGCTGTAGTTTAGACGAATTATATATATATTTATATATAAGTACGTCTGAACCAGTGACAACTCTACAACAGATTTATCCATCGGATCACAGCAGTGATGGTGATACATGGCTGTGTACATTCTGTATATACAACTCGTCTAAACATCAGCCCAACAATGTTAGATCTGTATATTTGCTTTAGCAAATATTTTTTTCTTCCCTCGCCTGGATTCGAACTCATGCTACTGAGATATCGTGACACCAAATCGCCTGCACTGTATCCGACGCGCTAGACCACTCGACCACCTAGGCTTCACAATAATAAAGTTTTCGGTGGCCGGGTGTTACCTTTTCTCGTCAGTTTTAATCTAGCGTCGTAATACAGTACATGATATATAAGGCATGAAGATGGAATTGTTACAGATCAGCTGAAATATCTATTGTAAATGATCCTACAAATTAATGCAAGATACATTCACAGAAATAATATATAAAGTGCCTAGAAAATCAACCTAACGATGCTAGAGTAGATCTGTTTCTTTACTTCCTCCCCGAGCGGTGCTGGAACCTGTACTTTTTATTTCTAACTTCTACGACAACACCGCCTAGCATTGCGCAGACACCTTATCCCCTCCTCTAACTATAGCTGATAAAAATCAGCTTTCGTTTCGGGAGGTGTTACCTTCTCGTAGGATATCAAATGCTCAAGAATGCAACTTTTACACGCTAATGAGTGTTTTAAAAATAGTTGCTACATTTTATAAATTCCCACGATATTTCGCTAAACAAATTAGCTGCATCAGGCGCGTGCAGCCATCCAGGTAAAATCGGATGTTGTTAAGAAATGTTTGCAGCTTATCGTACATGTCCTTTAAATACTTTTTTACAGCTTGTTGTACATTGCGTTTAGTAAATCAAAGCAAATAATTGTGTCAGTTTAATAGTATGATTTTATTCCTTTGGTTTTTGATAAAACTGTTTTTCATCTCTCTCATTCAGTCCATCAGGTACAAGAGTACATAGCTGATGCATCCAAAATCTCTCTCTCTGTTTTATCATTTGAAAGGTAATATTTTCAAAAGTATGTCCTGTTCTTAAGAGGTGTCTCATGATTGGGAAATTTCTTCCGTTGGTATAAAATGACCGGTGATTGTTAAGTCGGATGTTGAATTTAGTTTCTGTTTCGGCAACATATTGCAGCTTGCAAGTTCCACAAGTAAGAACATAAATACTTTTTTCGTTTTAGATGTCACATAGATGTTGTATCTTTGAGCGAAGATGACTAGTGAAGGGACAGTTTTTGTTGGTTTCGTACCGGGATAAATTAGTGACAGCTGTATTAACAAAGCAACCTTCTCCACCTCCCGGTTGCTACAAACAATGCGGAAGAAGGAATTTATTATGCTGTAAAGCTGCCAATACTAGCAATTCTCTCATCAGCTCCTTTACAAAACAAAGTTATACCATCTACACAAATTACAACTGTAAAACGGAAAACTCAATTTATGTATTAACATGTTATACCTGTGGCATTCGGTACGTGGGAGAAACAATGGACAAATTAATATTCGGCTAAATAACCATCGATAATAGTACAAAACCAACAAAATCTGTACCGTCACAAGACATCTTCGCTCAAAGAAACATCCTTTTGATAATGTTCCTTTCCAAATCAAAGAAATAACACTGAGTGGGGCACCCACGGCGAGAAGGAGAAGAGAAAACTTTTGGTTCCACCGGCTCCATACTTCCATAATTCTTAAATCGTTGTATTTACACAAAGAAAATATTTCTATATTGAAAGCTTTCGTGAAAATGAGTAGACCGGTGTGTTAATAAAACTTGGTTGTGGAAAATATGTATATAAGCAGTGCTCTGGTCCTGACAGGATAAACTTCTTTATGATAAAGCTACTCAAAATTTGAATACTATTACCGAGGTTCCAAGTTTACCTGAGACGGGTTTTCATGTTCTATTTACTTGCATTCATTTGAGTATAATTCTCCGAAATAGGGATTTCTTTTGGTAATTTATCTTAAAACGAAGTTGTTTTTTAGCATAAATATTGAAGGAATAAACACTAAAGGGACACTTTCATTAGTTTTATACACCTATGATACATTTCTGCAGGGTAAAGAAAACTTTATACATTGTGTGCTTCCTAAAAGCTTTCTCGATTTACCTTCATCAAAAACGCTCATTGAAAGAAGAAAGTGTAGTGTTTAAAATATATGTAAGAATTTATCAAAACGGTAATTTTTTTTCTTCGAACTGTTTAATTTCAATTCATCATATTTTTATATACTTAAAATGTACACTTATATACAAAAAATATGTTTTCCGATTGTGACATACATTTGCTTCCTTATGGAAATAATAATAAACACTTACTTCCTGTAATTTCTTTAATTGCACTTGTTTTGTTTTCTAGTATTTTGCTGCAACTACCAAAATAATAATCAATTATTTTTTAAAGCAATCTCCATTCGAATTCTATAAAATAGATCAACAACAAATCTTGGTATCATTTTACAGTTGTTTGTGTTTTTTCTGTCACAACTGAGGAACACAAGCAGTACGACATGAATAATGGTAAGTTACAACTTTCCAACGGTAAATGCCAGAACCAACATTCAAATTGAATTTGAACTGTAATTAATGTTTCATATCAATGGTTGATATCTATAAAGATTTGGTTGAACGAAACTTTAAATATACCACCTGGAAACCAGCCGGATACAACAAAACATATTAAGGTAGCCATTTAATGGTAAATGTCAACTGCGTCAAAATATAACCGAACCTGCATTTTTTGTATCCATGATATTGTTTGCAAATTCAAAATATTTCGTCGAACTGTACTCTTATTATCACCAGGAAACCAAAGATATACCAATTTTGAAAGAAACTAGGATAACAACTCTTGAACTGTAAATACGAAAGCCATAAAATTCAAACATGACTTGTATTTTATTATCCATTACATTGTGTTTATATTACCAAAAAAAATTGTTAAGTGGTACTTAATTTCGGAAACTAAAGAAACACCCGTGTTCAGGTAAGTAAAGGACATAACTCGTAAACAGTATGTGTCATGACCAAATGAAACTTTGCCAGTAGCTTATGGTCCATGTTAAAATGTCAAAATATTTGGTGAAGCAATTCTATAATTATTTCTGGAAACCAACCTTGTGAAGGACGAACTAACCAAAAGTAAAATAACAAAAATACCGAACTCCGAGGAAAATTCTAAACGGAAAGTCCCTAAGTAAATGGCTAAATCAAAAGCTCAAACACATCAAACGAATGGATAACAACTGTCATATAAATTGATGGACGAACGAACATGTGGATCACTTTATACCTCCTCTTCAAGACGGAGATATAGAAATTGAGCCAGTGAAATTAAGAGGAAAAAGACTGAAATCGACACTGCCTTATCTTTTCAAGCTCAACTACAAATAGGTTAAAAGGTATGCTGTAACTGTGTTGCAACGCACTATCGCAATGGTTTTGCATGGTAAAATCATGAGATACTAAAAAAATTGTTCAATATGTAAATCAATTAAGTGTGGTTGTCCTATTTCCATCTATTGTGACATTTTGACAAGGTGTGGATTCGCATGGCGAGTGGTGCCTGTTTTAAGAGACTTTCTTGTAAAGCCGGATAAACACATGCATTTATACGCATTAGTACTATCTATGTAACGTCATGGTATCTGTATGTAAACGTCATTGCTATCCATTATTAAATCGTTGATTTGTCACGATATTGGTACTATGACCAGAATAAAAGATGGATTCGACAAAGACCAAGTCTGTTCTAGCTGGAAATAAAGCAGCCGTCACAAAATTCTTCAAGAAACTTGATGAGTTGAACATTGACTCGGAGATGGACATTGCTATTGCAGGTCCAATCATTGACGCTATAATGAAAAAACAAAGTGTTATTTATACCAGGCAACTGACCCTGATTTTGCGAGTCACACCCGGGATTTCAGGAGCTCAACCGAGATTTTTCTATAGTTTTTCCGTGTGATCAAATAACCCGTAATTTCGGCATTTGACCTGCTGTCGCGTGTATTTTTGTGCTTTGAGACTTTTTAAGTACTAGTATAAAATTATAGATTTTATAAGTGATTTTCCTTTGAAATACCGGCAAAGGAAGTTGAAATAACTGTCAAATTAAATGACACATTAAGTGCATGGCTTCACTTGACAGTTTTAGTGTCAAACACATTGTTAATTAACATCAATTACCTTACACTAAGGTCACAAATAATTTGTGTATTTCAAAAATGTTTGACAAAAAATTCGAGTTACTCCCCCTTTTTAGCAACTTTTCACAGTATACTCCTTAAATGGATGTTTCTTTGTAAAAAGATGAAATCTAAGGCAAATTGAATGCAAAGATGTATAAGAATATTACTTGAATGATTTTTACTTTCTTTGGACAATTTAAAAATTAAATATTTTGAAAATTATGTTTGTCATCTCTACTTTCTTTACCGACCGTGCTAGATCCTCATGGGTTGCAAAGATCGTTAAACACCCACACCCACAAACTCCTCCCCCCCCTTCCCCGCCCTAGTAGTACTTTCTTTGAGTGCTTACATTTTGAAATATATCATCTAACATATCTAGTATAAACTACTTAATATCTCATGGGTAGTCAATGTCATGAAACACCCCCTAATAAACTACTTTTCCATGGAATATAGAATAAAGATCATAAGTGAGACTTGGCTAAAACAAACCATGAAGCATATGGTTTGGGGTTCAATTTAAAACAGAGGAATGAACTAATATGAGATGTTATGGCTTGAATTGATATATTATGATAAACTAATATTTCAATAGTAAATAATTGCAATGAAAAATAAAATTGAAGTTTTATTAGAATTATGTTTTTAGTAAATACTTAACCATGTGAACATGTTTGGGAAATTGTTCGATTAAAATATATAAAGAGTCCCCTAAATATCTAAATTCGGCTGAAAAACGCGTGTTGACCTTAGATTTTCTTCTTAAATGCAGTTGATGACATGCATTTTCATTTTCAGAGGTTGATAGGTATGGTATGGCTGGGTTTTTTACCTTTGGTCGGGTTGTTGTCTCTTTGACATATTTCCCGTTTCCATTCTCAATCTTATAATTCCTAAACTGGATGAACAGATCTTGGGAAATACATTGGAAGGAAATATCGAATTTGAAATAAAAGATGCAGATGGGTATAATTTAGAACTTGAAACTAATTTACGAAGTTAGCACAACATAGTACAGAATTGTCACATGAAATCATTCCAAGCAAACGCCCTGTCATGACCATGCATGCAGTCAATCCCGATACCTGCCCTGTAACGCACACATAATTCATCCCAATATTTCTATCACAAAGTAGTTTACTGTCAAGTCAAAATCACTGCTTACCGAAGTACGCCTACCTTTATTTTCTGGGGAAATACTTGAATGGCAGTACTTTTGGAAGTCGTTTAAAATCACCATTCAGACAATCACACTTTAAAAGGTGTATAAAAGTGTATTTACTTACAGGTACTCCTTGAATCAGACGCTATGAATGTCATTAATGGTTCGAACTTATCAGGCGCAAATTAATACAAAGCCGTAGAATTATTGATAAGTCACTTTGGAAAAACACATTAAATTGTGAATGCATACATGGACGTGTTATAAAATTTGTCAGCACACTCAAATACATGTGATAGTTTCCGTAAATTTCTGATCCGTAAAAAGTAACATAACAATAGAAAACCGAAACGATAACTGGACACTTGGAAACTATAGACAGGCTTTACAACGAGAAATATCGATTCAAGAAGTCGGTACTAGATGGACTGAAGAATTCCTACTGCAAGTTTTCATGCAGGAATAAGTAAGAAAAATACACTAGCAAACCAATTTTGAGCTGAAACACTTATTGTTATCTGAAACGGTTATTTTGATCTGAATCGCTTGCAGTCAATTAAGATATGTTCAGTCTATTTTCAGACTGTTCAGAAGTCGTTATTCACCTGCACACATCAACATCACTTTAAATTGTCTGAAAAGCTACCGAACAATACTCACGGTTGGTAAGAATTTCCTGAATGACCTGCGAGAGAATGAATTGTGCTGGTGATCTGATCCTGACCGGTGCTGGTGATCATTGAAAATATGTACACAAAGACGAAAAAGATGATTTTGTACGTTTTCTCGAACACACGATGGAAACAGATGCTTTTGTTTTGTGTTTGGGCTTCGTGTTGCTCAGTCTTTAGTTTTCTATGTTGTGTTTTGTGTACTATTGTTTGTGAGTTTGAATGTCCCTTTGGTATCTTTTGTCTCTCTTTTATGGGTTTACAATTATTTTTAATTAAAAATGAGCCATCTAAACTGTACTAGTAAGCGTAACACAAAAGTGCTAATTTTTAAAGCATCTTATTCAGGAATATGGCAGTTGTTATCCATTCGTTTGATGTGTTTGAACTTTTGATTTTGCCATTTGCTTATGGACTTTCCGTTTAGAATTTTCCTCGGATTTCGGTATTTTTTTTTTACTTTTTAGACTGAAAAAAGAAAACAAAATGATCCTAGAGTCCACTATCTATACTTCAATCTGCACGAAAAAAATATTTTGTGAAAGACGTTGTAATATATCAAAATTGTGCATTTCCTTAGTTTAACATGATCTGATTATGTGCTGGTGGGCCCTGATACGGTGCTGGAGATTTTTGGTGTCCCATTTGAAATAAACTTTAAATATATCTAATTAAAATAGTTTTATGTAAGCTTTTAAATGCCCTTAAAATAATAATTTTCTACATGCCTTTTTATGGTTGAAAAATGTGTATAGGACTAAGCGACGTTGTTTACTACAATAACCGTTTGACTGGTCTTTTTATGTTAAATGTACGAGGCAACATAATCTAATTACTGTTGATTCTAATTTTTTCCATAATACATTATCCCAAATACATTTCGACTAAATGGACCAAAACCGCCCTTTACTTGCTTTTCATACAACATGTACAACACAGATAAAACAATGATTATTATGGAACAAGATGTGACAATTTGCAAGACACCGTATGACCTTCAACAACGTGCAAAAACCACTACGTATAATGAAAAAGACCTCATTCAAATACAAAAACGAATGAAAAACAGTTGTGATAGACAGCAAACAGCTGGTTCAGGGGCATTTGTGACAGGGCTTAACATGTTTGTCAGCACCCACAAATCCTTTTCCGCCCCTCGTCCTTTCCCCATATTTGGTACAGTGTTGTAACAACACAACATTAGAACATACTGTAAATTTCATGCAGTTGGAAAAGGCCTACCTGACATATCGATATTAAGCACACAAAAATAAACAAATTATTGAATTAAGAATACTCGCAGCTACTGAAAGCTACTATTCAAAGCCGCATCTTCAACTAATAAAAAATAAGTGCCGTGAATGTTGTGCTCACAGCAGTCACTGTTATACTAAGTATACATCAGACATTGTAAAGTCATGTGGAAGATATTAAGCAGTATTGTACAGTTCAAATTATTTATCATAAAGGGATTATCAACTCGATCATTTGTACAGAAGTCGTTTTCTACTTCATGTTAACACAGCACATTATATCCTATACGATCACGAGAATGTATGCATAATAGAAGACACTTTATCTGTCGACGAACCCGGTATCATTCCCTTTTGATAAGGAAGAGACAAATCAAGGTTACATAAAAAAAGTATGATGGAATCACACGATCTTCAAACGGAGCGAAACCGAGTGTATCGACAGGGTTAGGATCACCTATTATGCATGCATCAGACGCCAAACGAATAAACAATCAGTCAAAATATCACAATCGGTAATAGGACACATTCGGTAAAATTACACATCAGACGGCTTTATCTATATCAGTACAAGTCATTATCCATGAGTTTTGTCCATTAAATATTAATTAGAAATGGTAAAACCAACAAGCTACATATATATTTGGTTGACAAGTCTTTTAGTATAAAAACTTGAATCGACTTTATGTCCATTCTACACTTATTAATCGAATAAATGCATTTAATACTTGTACAGAGGATATTTTCACATACCATTTTGAAACTGAAACAATAACAACCACCACCAATGAAAAAATGGCTACAGAGATACTGAGATTCATCATCCACTCTGTTTTTTCTTCATTATCTAAATAAATTAAAGCAAACCAATTAGAAATACCCTGGAAGAATTCTATTATTGAGGCCTCTCACCTTGTTATCGAACACGTTCAACTCCGCGTTTTGGTCTGGTTAAACCATGTATATTATCAAATTGTTATGTTCTTGTTCTGCATATACTAGGCTTCTCTCGGACGTGATGCGTAATCATAAATGCATAATAAAAAAGCAAACCATTATAAAGCGTACGTTTGCCTTCTGCTAAATGGTCGAACACGTATGTCTTATAATAAATGACATCCTTTGACAATATTAAAGCAGTTAAATTATCTCAACTCTTGATTTGTAGTACAGTTCGTGTTGAAATACATGTAACCTTTTATTTGTTACTTTGATATCTCTTGTAAGTGACACCGTGAGAGGTATTTTACAATTATGTTTAGGGAACTACTTGTTGTTTTTAGTTTCTAATGTTCTGATAACAAATACTTTTGATCTTTCGACCCTGATATTAAACAGAAAAAGTATAACAGAAACAGGTGAACAAACCTGGTTCCAGTAATTTTTTTGTGGGATTTTATCATGAGTTGTCATCAAAAACAGGCAAAACATAAATATCACTTTATGTTTCTAGTCATGTGTTTAATTCTTTACATTTTTGTTATTGTTATACAAGTTCAAATGCTTTCGTATGTACATTTTTTTCAAAGGAACATAACATCTGCCTTTCAAAAGTCGGGACTCGTCAGGGGTAGGCTTTTGTTATACGCTAATATATTTTGTTGTTATTTTGACAATTTGACCGATCTTTCATTATTTCTGATTAATTTCTTCATAATCCTAATAGACTCGGAACGGTATATAATTTTCCTTCAGGTATGAACATCTATCAGTTGTTGAAAACCTATTGTTTATTACCCTCTGGCCGTCTTGTTTAATTTGTTTTCGTTTCGTTGCTGACTCTTTGTTTAATGCTCACCATCTCATTTGAATGATGAAGAAAAGTCAATATGGAATGAAGCAAATTATCGATAAACATCCTTACAGATTTTGTATTAAGATTACAATAGAACAAATATTTTAGAGTTAATATGCATCTTAATAATTCTTGATCTACTTACAGTTGTTTTCTGTAAGTTTTGTCTTTGTTGTTGGATCTACATGAAATCAAATAAGCAAATAAAACTTTCAGAAGAAAACTTTCGGATTCTGGTACTCCAGCTGAGGACCTTTATTAAAGGGAATTTGGCGAGTAAAATAGCTATAATTTCTTACAGAGACTCTTTAAAGAAAGTTGAATATCTACCATATTTTTATATACATATAAAACTATAAAATGTCACCGTATCATTTCAACCTTAAAACATTATACATGCCGAAACTAACAATTTGGAATAAACCGTTTGCAAATATATGTTACAGTCTTCTTACTGGACGACCCTAGGTTTCTATCACATATTGTTTGTGAGTTACACTTAAATATCGCTTAGTTAGAATACAGAAAAACAAAATATCTCAAATACTTTTTGTGGCGTTGATCCATTCATGTGACGCGTAGTTTGTGGTGTCCTGTGCTGTCTTTGATTCATGGGAGATGTCCGTTGTTTTTCAGCGGTTTACATGTTGTAATGTACTATTATATTATTTATTTATGTGTTTCTCTGTGTTGAGTGTTTATGCGTTTGTTTCTGCTATATTTCTGTCACTTAGTGTTGTCGTGTTGGCGGTATTTTTAATATTGCCATGTAGGCGGGAGGTTTGGCTAGCCATGAAACCAGGTTCAACCCATCATTTTTTCTTGGAGTGTCCTGTGCCAAGTCAGGAATATGGCAGTTGTTGTCAACTATTCCCTTTCTATGTATGTTGGCGTTTGTTTTTGTTGCAGTTCAGTGTTTCTGTTAATCCGTAGATATCCTCTTACAGTTAAGGCGTTTCCCTCGGTTTTAGTTTGTAACCCGGATTAGTTTTTTCTTAATCGATTTATGACTATTGAACTGCGGTATACTACTGTTGCCTTTATTTATTCAAATAAAGAGTAGCAAATTATTGCGACATCCTAAGTATGTAACAAACAATATATAAAAACGATGGTTTGATATCTTTTACTGATACGAAGCAGTAGTGATATCAAGAAACATTTTTGGCCAAAACTCTTACAACGGAGATTGTTCACTATAAAAGGATGCGTTTCAAAAGCAAATATAAATTCCATATTTTTTACCAAAAGATTAAATTGTCACCTTGCGAAACTAATATACATTTAAAAAGTTGCGGAAGATGAAAATATAAATAGTACAAAATAAAAAGGTCTTCAACGGTAAGGTGGAAAGACCACTTTATGATGATGATGAAAGTAATAATAATGATAACAATAATAAGTATTTTAGGATGGGTTCTTGAGGAACATTACGTTTTGTTAAACTTTGTATATTTTGGTGGCTATTTCTTAAATGGTGAGCAACCGTTAATTTTGACACAGGATATCAATTTCGAATGGCTAATGCTACCTATGCATAAAGTGTCATTGAAAACCAGCAAAAAAGATGTTTCTTTAAATTATATTTTTTTTTTACAAAATCTTATTTCTACCACAATTGTGATACCGTGTATCAATTTGAAATGTATGTAATACATATGCATAATGTACTATCGTATCACCTTTCGATGAAATCCTAGCATAAAAAGATACTTCGAATCAAGATTTATAACATGCTTTTCTTAAATTCCCTGAAGACAAATGAAGAAAAAAAATAAAAACAAAGGTTACTTTAAACATTCTGTTTCAAAAAATCATGTACATGACATATACATATAAATGCAGTAATATATAAATACAAAGGTATTTAGAAACATGGTTTCCCTTATATCAATTCGTCTCCCTGTCAAAAGAAAAAGGGAAATAACGGCTTAAGAAATAGTTTTGGTTGGGGTTTTTTCGTCAGATCTTTCCTATATGTTTTGCAGGATAATATTGTGTTACCCGCTTCTACTATCTTATCCCAGTATTTCGCATTAAAATAAGGGGGTCATTAAAATACTCCAAACAGACATTAACATTTTTTTGTGTTAATTTCTATACAAAGACACTCAAGATGTTGTATTTCAACATCATGACGAAGTTTACTTTGGTATATTTTTCTTTTACATAAACAAGGACCCCATCAGCTATTATGTCTTCATCCCGATCTTTTCGATACGGAGTCTTAAGACTAGACTTAAGCCAGGTTTCGGTAAGTAAGATTAGGTCCCTCTCCCCCAGCTCAGCTTCAACTATTGATTTGAGAAGACTTTGTATGTTTAAGCATGAACAAGTCAAAAAGATCTTTATAACGATACAAATCCAACATGTCAGTTGAATTATCAATATGCAAGTAGTTATCTGGTGAGTCGAGCATTGGGCCTGGATTTATTTCGATATCACCTGCCATATAGATTATAAGAAATAGATATAAAGGTAGTTGACCATCACTAGGCAAGTGTCATAAATATATTCATATCTACCCAAACAAAGGAATTGTATTTTATGTTTCTGAAAAGTTCCTGGTGCTTATTACATACGAATTCAAACCTGAGAGGAAACTTGTAGAACAACTTCGTTTTTCTAAATTTGTTTGTAATTGAAAGTATTCAAATATTGTAAGTGCCTTTGTGCAAATTTGAACAAGCAGATTAACTAATATAACGGTATCTAAGTCGATCGAGTGAGACAGTCGAGTAGACCTGCCATAGTGCAGCCCAGTACGTGCCCTATATGTATTAAGGTAACTTCCCATTCATTACATTTCGTAAGGATAAATATAGTACAAGAGAGAACACATGTTTGGAGCACTACAATAATAATTTCACTGGTAAAAAATGATAGGTACAACACTGATTCACACAACCGACGCCGGGATAACAAAAAGAAAACAAAAAAAAAACTGAAAGTAACCAAAATGGAATTATATATACAAGTTTTTGCATTTTCTTCGAGAGTCTAAGGTTCCAACTGCCTCATGCAAAGTTGATTTTAGCTATTTTTGTATGTCCCTTTTGGACATAAAGATCCTAAAGTTTTAACGTATTTCACATACTTGTCTTTTATATTTGGGTTTGAACGTTTCGAATGAAGACAAATACAGAAAAGTCTTCGAACGCACTAAATGTATAAACTGTAATTTAAGTATTCTGAAAATTCGTGGTTTTTTTTTAAATAACTAAATTTGACTACATTTTGTTCAGATCTCAAAAAAAAAAATAAAAGACACCTTCCTATTTTTGCTATTAATACTGAACATAAATATTATCGCAATCGGTTAAGGCAATCTTGACTTATCATACGACACAGAACAGTTGACGGGCAGACAGAGTGACACATTGACAGAGTGATTACTACAGTGTCCCCGACTAGTCGACGGGGCACAAATAGTCAGAACAAAATCAGAAGGCGTTTCCATGAAAAGGCTGGAAAATATAAAAAAGAAAAGAAAATATATAGTTTCGCATAGATTTAAACTACTATTTCAAAATTAGTAATTATGTCTTTTTATTTCAGTAAAATAGTACCAAAATGGGGGAAATTCGCCGTAAAATTGTATTTACAACTGGATCAAATCTGATTGATTAAAACTGGTATACACACATTTCATATATGAAACAGTCATGTGTCTATCAACTATGAGACAATAGATTACACACAATAGGATGATTTGGTATTAAAATCATTTAAAAAAATACCATGCTTAATTTAGTATATCTTATGTATAAAGTTCGAGATTGCATGTTAGTTACGTAAGCGCGTCACTGTTTTTGATATCCTGTGGTGTTTTTCGTTGATGAAGAATATGTTCGTTGTTGTTCTGTGGTTTGCATGTTGTGTCGACTATTATATTATTTGTTTGTGAGTTTCTCTGTTATGAATGTTCTTGCGTGTGTTTGTGCTGTATTTCTGTCACGTAGTGTTTTAGCGATATTTTTTAACATTGTCATAAAGCGGGAGGTTTGGCATGCCATGAAACCAGGTTCAACCCACCATTTTTTCTTAAAATGTCCTGTGCCAAGTCAGAAATATGGCATTTGTTATCAAATAGTTCGTTTCAATGTGTGTTGGCGTTTGGTTTTGTTGCACTTCAGTGTTCCTGTTGTTCCTTTGTTTTCCTCTTATAGTTGATGTGTTTCCCGCGGTTTTGGTTTGTAACCAGAATTTGTTTTCTCTCAATCGATTTATGACTTTTGAACACCGATATACTACTGTGGCCTTTATTTATGTAACCTGCTAAGTGTAAAAAAATGTCGAGCTTAAAACAATGATATTTTGTTGGCTAACGTATGTAAGGAAATATTTTAAATTTTGAAAAAAATCACGTTCTATTAATTCTAGAATCAATTAATACGTGTTAAGTGCATAGTGAATCTTGCTTTTTATAGTGTATACACACTGATATGCCTTTCTGAAATTATTAGATAATATATGTTATAATTGGTAATAAACTAAGCTTCAACCTCCCTCAGACATAGTTGATCTTAACACAATGTTAACGGCTGTATCCCAATTTTTACCAATTATGTCTGTTTGTTTTACTCGTACGTTGTTGTCAATATAATTGTAATTTTATGCGACTGTTATACAAGTGAGGGGTTTAGCTAGCTATAAAACCAGTTTTGATCCACCATTTTCGACATAAGGAAATGCTTTTCTCAAAGGAGCATTAATTTTCAATTTATGTGCATGGTTTTGCCTCAAATTTTCATATATGATTTATTACATATTATAAAGTATCAAAACGTTTCGGTACTGGCACGAAAATACGGGTATTGCGTTATTAAAATTTGCTGTTACAAAATTTGGGAAATGATTTTTAAATTTAGGAATATGTTTTCATTATACAAAGCTCTAGTTCCTTGCTAGGGTTTTACTATACTTGTTGTCCTATTTTGTTTTAACAGCTCTTTAATTTTTCAATAAGTTTTGGATTCTCAAATATTTTGACCTGACCGCGAGCATCACTGAAGAGACATTAATTTTCGAAATGCGCATCTGCTGCCGTAAAATTGGTTGCGTTAATGTTATCATCCAAATTACAAAAAGTTCAAAATAAACAGTTAACAGTATATTTACTCACTGAAATGTATGAGCATTTCGTGGGAAGACTGTCGAATATCGTATAACCCAATATAGACATTACTATGAATAATAATAGACAGATAAACGCATACAATCGTATACTGACGATTATGTCTAGGTCTGTTTAATTTTATGTTATAAATCAAATATATATGTTAATCATAGTTTTACCAGTAAAAGAATGATTTTTTGTTGGCCGGATCAGTCAACAAAAGGGTTATTCCTAGTTGCCTCATAGTTTCAATTTTCAATGTTGCATTCTTTACTTTTTTAATGAATGGGCACGGTGACCAAATTCTGAACACATGTTAAACCCATCGCAATAAGGGTCAAGTTTAAGGTTGCATGAATACGGATTCAAGTGAGGCGAAAGATAACAGAGGGACATTCAAAATCATAAGTCGAAAACAAACTGACAACGCCAAAGATCAACAGACAAACAATAGTACACAAAACACAATTTAGTAAAGACTGAGCAACACGAACC
Organism: Mytilus coruscus; assembly: GCA_017311375.1. Classification (NCBI taxonomy): domain Eukaryota; kingdom Metazoa; phylum Mollusca; class Bivalvia; order Mytilida; family Mytilidae; genus Mytilus; species Mytilus coruscus. The sequence goes on from CM029599.1 coordinate 61,918,703, forward strand.
CCACCAAAAACTGGGGGTGATCTCAGGTGCTCCGGAAGGGTAAGCAGATCCTGCTCCACATGTGACACCCGTCGTGTTGCTCATGTTAGTACAAACCCGGTAATAAGTCTAATTCGGTAGGTCACATTCGGGAAAAGGGGACGGGACTGTTGTTACAACATTAGGAACATATCCGCTATCATCTGTGAAACGGATATTCCAAAACGGTCAACCAACTCGTGATGGCGTCCGTAAAACTTACAAAGGGATGATTTCAACTTCACCACCTGGAACTCCTGGTTTAACAGCTTCCTTGTGAGCAGCAACCCTCTATCAAGGAAATCATGATAGGAAATACAAGCCCTGGAATATCGTATCAACTGGGAGATATATATTCCGTATGCAGGCGCTGCTGGAATGTTGCTACAGAAAAATGGAAAGTTCACAATTGGGAAGCTGAAATCAACTCTTTTGTCGTAAAGTTTTCTTTTCAACCGACCCTCATTGTCAATTTCTACATGTAAGTCAAGAAATTAGGCAGACTAAACTGTATCTGTCGTATCCGTTATCTCAAGTTCGATGGGATAGATGCGTTCAATATAGTCACCAAATTTTGAATTATTTAGTGAAAGAACATCATCTATATAGCGGAAAGTAAAGTTAAAGGATACTGCTTACTTCTTTTCTTTCTTCCAAAAAAGTTCCTGTATGAAGTCAGCCTAAGATGAATAAAGGAACAAGTCGTCAAATGAGGTTGAATTATTGATTTGCAAGCCAAAATACACCAGCGATGGTTTTTGTTATTGCTTATTTTGACGATACTTAACCAACTGACTGCTATTACCGATATAGTATTTTTATAATCCCCTTTGATAAAAGTTTGAAGCAAAACAAACACATATTTCATTTTTTTTGCTAATTTGTACTTAATGCCCATTAAAACACTCAGTTGAAGACATCATAAAAAATAAGGTTCACACTTTCACTTTTTGGCCTTCTTTAAAGTCTCTCTTAGTCGTGTAGATTATTCAATATTAAAATCTTCATACATCCTTGAAATCGATTTTTTGGGGGTTGACCGTTGATGATGTAATTAAATCCAGAAATTCGGACACATATCGTCATTTTCTTGTACTGGGTCGATACCGCTGCTCGAGGGCAGCAAATTACCCGAATTATCATAGGCTCAGTAGGGAAGGTCTCAGTATTGTCCTGATTTACATAAATAAAAACTTTCTTAAGTTTTCGTTGATAAATTTACTAATTATTATGAAATCAACATTCCAATCAAAATGAAGTTAAAGAGAATTGAAATTAAAAGTTCCGAAATTTTCCGTAAAACCTGTTTAAAGTCATATATAAAAACTTGTGATAAGTCGCTTTCAGTATTGTCATAAACGAGGTTAGGTATACGGAATAGTGTTGTAACAATTGTAAGTAGAACATATTAATCACACAAATACTGCACAACCAGAACTAAATTCAGCGGTTAGAAAAGTGAAGTCGTGATCAGTTATCATACAGGGTACACCAAGACCTCAAACATTCTTAAATCTCATTGTAGGAACTCTTAGCGCAGAAACAAACATAATGATAACATTTGTATGGTACTTTATGAGGAGATGTGAACTCAAGATATCTCAAGGATGAACGGAAAATGATAAAATGAAACAAATACTCGGACTTGCTTAATGCCTTGTATTCACTGCTTTCACTGGTCTGAAAAACTAACTCACCAATAGTTGTCTCAGTAATAACGACGCATCCTATCACTTTGCTACATCTACGAATAAAGTTAAAGTTTTATAAAATTCAAATTATAGTAAATTTAGAGATTTAGATATTGAAAATGCATAAATATATGAAAAAACAAGAATGTCTGTCCATAGGACACAGCAAGTAAATAAATTCACCACATGCACACGTTAAACTGGTTTACCACCACAACTTGTTGTGCCTGTACCAAGTCATGCTAATATCTAGGCATTGTGTTCTCAGTTGTTGCATGTCCTTTTTTATACATGTACGTCTGCTTTTTCGGAATTGTCGTGTGTATGTGGTTGATAAGGTCTGTTGTACTGTGTAGTATCTTCAGTGATTCCCGGATATCCTTTTTGGTATTTTTTTCATCAAAGATAGGTTATTGCCATGATTTTACAGATTGCACATCACACTCTGTATACCGTAAACCAAACAATGACTTTTTGCGACTTGAAATCATCTCAACTAACAGAATAAGGTATCACAATTAATTCATAAACCAAACGTATACCCCAACGACACATATAAAGTCTTGAAAATCTTATCTGTTCTATGCTCCTATATAGATATAAGAAGATGTGGCATGAGTGCCAATGAGACAACTCTCCATCCAAGTCACAATTTGTAAAAGTAAACCATTATAGGTTATGACATTTTCACAAAAGATGATAAACTTGATCTTCCTTCGCTCTTATTAATACCAATATCAAATAAGGGTCCTTCCTCCCTTATGGCAGTATATTACTCATGATGCTTCTTTCCAACATAATTAGTTTTTTTTTTTTTTATCAGCAATGAAAATTGAGCTTCAGAGTAACTGTGTAACAACCTTCTCTAGAGTGGTGTTATTAGAAATTAGAAAATCTGAAAATTTTGTTGAGTATAAAAATATTTACAATCTTAGACCATATCTTCTTGAAATAGTATAAAAAGTAACACTTGAAACAAAATTTCATAATTCAGAACAAAGTTCGGTGTGAGCCAAGGCTCCGTGTTGAAGGCCGTACTTCAACCTACAATTGTTAACTTTTTATACATTGTGACTTGGATGGATAGTTGTCTCATTAGCACTCAAACCACATCTTCTTATTTATATAGAGACAAATTTGAATAACAAGTCCATCTGTGTCTCATATGAAAACGAATGACCTACGTTGGTACAAATAAATTGTTTACGGGAGGGAATTATCAACCAATGTAGGTACTATCCTCTCACTTAATAATTCAAAGAGTGCTAACAATGTTGATCGACTCTATACCATCGAACTTTAGGTAGTAGTATCTAACATTTATATATCAATAAAGATGGTTGGTTGAGAACCAAACTCTATAAAAGACTTGGTTTCAATCTTCCAATTGTAAAGTTTTCTTCAGTGTACAAAAAGCCTAATTCAAAGGTTTCTGAACGAAATTAAACGTATTACATGTACATTGTTCCAGTGACTTTAATATTGAGTATTTTAACATTAGATTAAGTATAAAATATATTAAAAACGTACCGCTCGTTGTTTTGACAACCACATTCTTCAATGCAATTCTTTCCATAAAATCCGTTGTCACATTCTTTGCAGCTTTCACCCTTATTAGAATATGTACCATTGCGACATTCTTAAAGAGAAGACAAGGAGGAGCGAAGAACTTTATGCAAAATATTTACTTGAGTACTTATTAAATGGTTTAACTTCGCTTACTGTTAATTGGTATACAAAAGCAAGAAAATTATCAGTGTAAAATAAGGACAATATGATTGCCAATGAGACAACTATTTACCAGAGACCATGCAAAAGGACGTAGATATTAGTTTCTACATGTATATGTCACCGTATGTCCTTCAACAACGAGCAAAACCCATACCACATAGCAAGCTATAAAGGTCCCGACATGACAAATTTAATACAATTCAAACGAAGAAACTAACGTCCTCATTTATTTACATAACAACAAACGAATTTCACAAAACAAACGACAATACTAGGCAAAACTAGGAAATGTGAAATACTGGCTTGACTGTGTTTCAGGATCAATTACAAATACAAAATATAAAAGATAATAATATACTGGAAAACTCATTATTTTCATATGTTCATTTGTTTGAGACTTTTAGGATTTTAGGACTCAAAGGGATTTGTTTTGAAACTTGATGTTGTATTCTTAATTATTATAGGTCTCTAATTGTAAAAGTAAAAAAGTATTTCCTTCACTCCTTTGATGAAGCAAATAGTTCTTTTTATACCTTAAGAATCAAATATTTTATTTAAAAAAAAACATGTTGATCTTCCTTTAAACACAAAAGACAAAAGGTATTTACCTCAGGTAATTCTGATTTTGATAGGTCCTTGGACTTTTGATATGTGTTGGATTTTTGTCTATTGATGCATATAATACACAAACAAAAAGATGCGGTATGGTTTCCAATGAAGAAACAATCAACGAGAGATCAGAGGACGAGGATGTAAACAACAAAGTTAGTTTACCTATGCTAATATGATTCTCGTAAGGACAGAGATAAATTACAACCGGTATAATACAATATGTAAAGATCGATATGTAAAACTGATTCAACATTAAAGTTCAAATGAAGACGTAGAGTAACTATGCCTTTAAATTTAACCATATTTCTATCTTTGCCAAGAAAGTGGTTTGGAAATCTATAAAAAGGTAATAATAAAAATAATAATAGAAAGAGATGTGGGTATACGTCAATGAGAAAGCAACTAAAACGAGACAATAAAACTAAAAAACAACTAAAAGTCACGTACAGTCTTCGTCAGTAGGCAAGTGTCTGAATATAATATAAAACTGAATTCGATGAACAAAGATCTTGCACCACATCTCCGTATTAAGAATTTCAGACAAATCTAGTAATAAGCTAAGTATCTTAATCTTTTCTCTTTTAAAAAAGATCGTTTTAAATTCATACCTGTGCATTTTCCTTCTACGTCTTCAAAATTTGAACAACAAATTTCTATTGTTGTGTTAGGCCTGAAAGAAACAAAAATAAAATAAAGTAACGGTTTAAACCTACTTGGTGTTGTTACGTATGTAAGTTAAAAAAAATATGCCAGACAATTTTAAGTAAATTAGCTTAGAAAAATGTGTATGTATTTAATGAAAGAATGAATATACCTTATGCATTGCACTGATTTCTTTTACTGGTTTTTTTTACTTTTAGTCCTTTTTAGTTTTATCAGCACTTTAGTCTCTGTGTTTAAAGGTCTTGGATCTTCAAATATTTTCGCCTCGGTCATCATTAAAGAAACATTAATTGTCAAAATTATCATCGGGTGCAGTATAATTAGTACGATTTATGTTATTATAAAGTAAATAACTAGAAAGGGAATAGAGGATTGATAAAACAATTTCTTCGGTTGATAAGAAATGTATGTTTTTGATTAAATCGCTTATGTTGCATTTCTTTATAGACAGGGACAGACAGATAAGGAATGTGTATTGAAAATCATGGCTATGGGGGCTCAGTCCTTACCTTTCATCTGGGACATTGATGAAACAGTAAAACATAAGAACAAACTGTAAAAATCAGTTGAAAATAGCTAGACTAATCAGATTGCCACTAAGACCAACACAGCTCTCATAAAACAAAAGACACAAAGTACCGATTTCAGAGTACTCGATGTAATTTTCTTTCAAGTTCAAAGTGAAAATGTTCGACATTTGGCAAATCCTTATTTTTGGTCGAGTCATATATATTAAATTTTAGGGAAACAAATTTGAGACAGGTCTACAACAACTGATTCGAATTGATTTAAATGTTATACTAATGTTTGGCTTTTGATTTGTTATGTACTATCGAACTAACGGTATCGTGTAAAGATCCGCAGGAGTTGAACTTTATTTTGTTTCAATAAAATAGATAATATAACAAGTTTTATATCAAAGCTATTATATGTGTGAATTGTTTTGAGTTTGCTAAAGGGCCAGTGCCGAGACTTGTGATAAGAGCAGATTTTTTTTTTTCGTTTAGTGTGACGTCCATTTTCACTGAACTAGTACACATTTTTGCTTAGGGGCCAGCTGAAGCCCGCGTCCGGGAGCGTGATTTTCTCGCTGTGTTGAAGACCCATTTGTGGCCTTCGGTGTTTTCAGCCGACCGTGCAAGGGCTGTATAGCCAGTCAAGGTCGTTAAAACTTCCATTTGTTGGGTGTTTTCTGCTTTGGTCGGGTTGTTGTCTCTTTGACACATTCCCCATTTCCATTCTCAATTTTATTTTAATCTAAAAAAATAAATAAATCTAGAAAAAAAATCATACAACATAAGAAATGATTTTTGTTTAAAATCGTAGGATATCTAAGAGTTTAAAACTCACTCTACATTGTAAACAAGCATAATAATGACTAGGTAAATGACAAACGGTTCGAATAGTTTGGGATTATCAATCTTTTTTTCAAACTCATCTCTATTGCAAAAACGCAGCACGAAATGATAAGATTTTTGTTTTGTTTTATAGTTTGATTGTCAAATATATAAAGTAACGCCAAATCATTAGTTCTACGAAAATCTCCCCCCTACCCCCCAAAAAATTGAATAAAAACATTTATAATGGAATGGTACACGTGCAGAAGTCCTAACAGAAAAAAGATAACTTTTGGGATACAGAGTATTGTTCTCGTTATAAAGGTTACTTTTACTGGATTCAGGACATCATCCTGCATTATTTGTATAAAAACACGAAAACCGGTGTGTTTACAATAGTAAGTGCTCTAGCACTGCAATGTTGTGTGTATTAAAAGCATCCAGCCTCGAAAAAAATATGTACATAATGTTGATTTCATATTTATATATTTTTCATATAAAATCGTCAAATTTTCCTAATTTTTCTATCAAAACGCTACAAGATAAGTTTTTAGTTTTTAGTCCATATTCAGCTAGAAAAATTGAACTCAGGAAACTATTAAAAAATTCAAGCTTAATTAAGTTTTCAAAAGTTTTTGAATTATTTGAAAAAAATAGCAGGATGATGTAATCTGAGGCCTGTTTATTGAAGCGCTCTTAGGACTGGGACATGTCCTAAGATCATCTTATGACGTATCTTTGTCCTAAGTGCGTTCATCAAGCATGTCGTAACTTAGGAAAAGTCGTAGGAATCTTCCTAACTTTAGGACACCTAAAAAGGTGTCTTAAGATGGGGTTAGGATGGTCCTAACTTTAGGATATATTTTATGATGGTTAATTTGTAAATAAATACGATTGCTACCTATATATGGACTTTTGAAATATTTTTCTATTTTCACTTATTTAATATGTTCTTGCTCTTTCCAAAAGATATTACAAAAACAGTAGTATATATATTACACCCTCTATTCATATTTTCAACGTGGAAACTAAGAATAGAGGGCATATCGTATATATATAAAACACATAAAATAAATGTACATAGGTTAAACTATTTAAGAATATTTACTTAATTCAGAAAAAGGCGGTCCATTACCCAAGCACATGTGATACGTAATGAAATAAATTATGTATTCCTTATTTTTATGAAAGATGCACGAGATTTGCCTTTGAACTCTGCAAAGTATAAAACCGTGACACTTCGAATTAAACTCACTCAAAATATATAATGATTGTTTCCGATTGTCTTTTATTAGTTTTCACTGTTACTGCTGTTTACAACCAATTTTTCAATTGTTATATAAAACGTTGTTACATTTTTGCGTTTTGTTTTTGTTTCATAAAGTTTGAATGTACCATAATGATTATTCAGATAAATATTATTCATTTTCTTTATGATAATACTAATAATATTTTTAATTAGGGCCCCGCCGAATGGCGGACGCCCTATATTGATCAGTCTGTCCGTCCGTCCGTCCGTCCGTCCGTCCGTCTGTCTGTTCGTCCGTCCGTCCGTCCGTCCGTCCGTCTGTCCGTCTGTCCGTCCGTCCATCTGTCCGTCCGTCCGTCCGTAACAAATTGTGTTCGCTCTATATCTAGAGAACCGTTATGATTTCAAAGTTTATACTTGACATGTATATTAACCAACACAAGAGGGTGTGTCATAATGTATGTACAACTTCCTAGGTTAAAGCTCAAGGTCAAAAACATTGGTTTTAGTTGACAACCCCATGTCCTATGGTAAAGATCGTGTCCGCTCTATATCTTGAGAACCGTTATGATTTCAAAGTTTATACTTGACATGTATATTAACCAACACAAGAGGGTGTGTCATAATGTATGTACAACTTCCTAGGTCAAAGGTCAAGGTCAAAACTTTGGTTTTAGTTGACAACCCCATGTCCTATGGTAAAGATCGTGTCCGCTTTATATCTTGAGAACCGTTATGATTTCAATGTTTATACTTGACATGTATATAAACCAACACCAGAGGGTGTGTCATAATTTATGTACAACTTCCTAGGTCAAAGGTCAAGGTCATAAATTTCGGTTTCAGTTGACAACCCCATGTCCAATGATAAAGATACAAATTTTTACCACACATTATTCACAGCGGGGCCCACAGAGATGGCTCCCATCTCAATGATATCTAGTTTTAAATCTTGTGATTATTTACTATACTGGTGAAATTCAATGCATTCTTAAACATTTTAAATTTTTAAATTCCTATTTTTCTTTACGCTAACACTTAGGACAGCGGTTATGACATCCTAGCGAAGATAGTACTAAGATAGCTTCGGTTTGCATGCTGAGACATGTCGTAAGTCGGTCCTAAAATAATCCTAATTCGTTCCTAAGAGAGGTCATAGGACAAATCCTAGGACAGCTTCGATAAACAGGCCCCTGGACACTTAATCATTATCTCATTGGTCTGTGCTTCGGTATTGACATGATTTTGTTTTCACATACTTTTCGTAAATTCTCCGTTGATAAATCATTGTATACGTATTTATACATCCTAAAGCTTACAAATTCTTTTTTTTTTATTTTGTGAAGTCAGTACGTTGACAAAAATATAACAAATTATTTGATTTTGACCAAAAAAAAAAAGCCATTTGCACAAAGTTTCGGAAAAACCGATATAAGGGAAGGACTTACCAAAAACAAATTTTACCCACCTCTTTGAATACGAAATCCTGTTACAATTTATCTGTTTGGTCTTTGCATATTAAATAAAAATGAAAAAATCTGAAGATGAGGCTACCGTGTCAGTTTTTTTCAAGATTTACAATGAATTTTGAAGCATTCATGCAAATATCTGGTACATAATTCAAAATTTGAACACTGATGATCTGAAAAATGTTGTATGTGATAGATTTAATCATCCTACTTTTTGATGCCAAACAGTAACCTCATTACACATTATCTTTTGAAATTTTTCGTGCATTTTACATATCAAGAATATCAGTTAATAGGATTCATATCATTACATTTCTTACCTGTAACAAGGTATGCGACCTTTAATTGGCAATGAACGCAACAAGTAAAGCAAGAGAAAAATATGGAACTGCATACTTGATCATGTCTGTCAAACAAATAAAAGTGATAAGGAAATATTACGATAAAACACAAGCACTTCACATGAATATACAAAGGAAGTCATATATCAAGCTTTCATATTGCGCACTGCGATTTTTGACAGATATGTCATTTGAGAAAATGTATTTCCATATAAGGTGCGTTTTATCCACATGTTTTACTACTCGTATTAGACTTTTCCATGTTAAGTGCGATATTAAAAACAGTTTGATCGTATTGGCCTATGTGGTTGACATGGGGACTTTCCTATATTATAGGTGCTCATTTTTTTAGTGATCTAGGTGAAGAATTTTGTGTATTTTTTCCTGCATTCAGTGTGTTTATGAAAATATGAATGTCGACATTTCTATTTTTATTTGTCCTATTTTTAGTACTCAGTGTTTTTATTATTTTTTTTTTTTAATCTTTGAACTTTTTGCTGTAAATATGATTTTGCTATTTATATCAATATAAAATCTCATATCAATAGGTCCGCGTCTTTTAACACCATTTAAAATGAAAGTAAATAAAAAGGTTAATGGCTCCATACACATAGAACCAAGAAACGATTCATTAAAATTATGTGATTAGTTAGGCTTCCGTAGATTAGTGAAATAATGTAAACTAAAACAAAAATAAATAACAAAATAATTAAATATGATAGAAATTTAGCGATTCCCTTACCGTAAATAAAGAAATGGAACAAAAACGATGAAATATGCATATGTTTCTTGAAAATGGGACATTCACTCAAACAATCCATATAAATACGGTTCTTATAAATAATCATCTCCGACTTCTCGAAGTATCTAAATATTTGATATAAGTATTTTAAAAAATATAAATGACACGTACACTGAAAAGAATCAAAGGGAATAGTCGTCATATGGCCATTCCATAATCTGTTGTTTAAAGCTGTAGTCCCGTCTCAAATTAGAGCTTTCTTACATTTTGACGAAAGGTACGAACGAACGTAAAGGGATCATATGTATTACATTTCCACGATAACACTCAGAGTCTTTGTTTTATCCGGTAAAACAGCATTCTTTTCTGAACCAAACGTATCTTTAAAAATTTAAGCATATCGCAAATAAAACACGCTTTTAATATCTGAAAATAAAGAAAAATAGTTTCAAATACACTAACGTCCGATACGTTACTTATGTTAACCACGATTTGCGCGAGAATTGTTTAAGCATGCGTTTCACCATTAACATTTTAATGAAATTATTGAAGTATGATACTCTAAATTAACGACAAGATTCACAATTATTTTTATTTTCAATGAGTATGCTATCATCAAATTGTCAACGTGGATCATCGAGATTTGCAAGACAAGGATGCTGCAATGTGTTGAAAAAGTAATGTGAAATAAATCTGTGAAAAAAAGAAGATTTTTGCGATGAAGTTTTTTTCTATTAATGTTAAGGTTAAATGTGATAACAAAAGTAATGTGACTCTTGCGATCGTAGGAAACACATATGAAACGGGAAAAAAATACTATAGCCTCTCTTGAAAGTTAATGTTCGTTGCCTTAGTATTCCAGAGATGATTTTCATGGTCTGTTTTTCAACTATTTATATCTTCAGGTAATGCTATATACGCAACTGATTTTGGATCATTCTTTTACATGTCGTTAATTTGTTTTAATCAACTAATAATTATGGATAAATCGGTGGTGCATTTAGCATTTACAGAAGATGTTAACACGAGCGAACATGTGAAATCCAATGTCTATTCCATCAGGGGACAATTAACACATACACACATTTTTTTTTGGGTTGCTTATTTTTGAAATTGTTAAGTTTTTTTTTTTATTTTATCTTATTGTTTTGTGTGAGGGGAAACCAATGTATTTGCCTTGGTTTTCTTAGGTTATTTAATGCAAAGTTGTAATTTTTTTTTTGGGGGAGGAGTTGATCACAATCTTTTATTTTTTTTTAATTTTTTTTTTTTATTCTGATGAGCCTATATTTAAGAAATTTTGTTGAGTTATCTCCTTCCACCTGGCGGTATTACATTTTCACCTTTCGTACGTCTCGAAATTCCTATATCTCCCGAAAAATCAAGTTTAACACGGGTAATTGCATGCAGTGCAATGGTCCTTAATAGGCAAACATTAGGGTGAAACGCCATCGAAGTTCCATGACGCTTCGATTAAAATTACATAGATATGTCAAAATAAAGGATCCCTAAAACGAGTCTTACGTATGATTCGTCAAGCGTACGTACCTTTCGTCAAATTGTAAGAAAGCTCAACAAAGAACTACATGCCGTAAATACAATCGTATATCTTAAACAGATCAGTCAAACAAGACGATTTACAGTTAAAGGAGACGTGACACGATTTTTTTTTTTTTTATTTAATTAATAAATATTAGTCTGAAAACATGTTTTGTACAATTTTGCTGGTCAAAACCTGATCAATCGGCATTTTCTGGTCAAAGAATTCAGCGCTTGTCATAATGAATGATTTTAATTAGATGACGATCACGTGATCGTGCTTACGTCAGTGGTTACAAGCTGGGAAAATGTCTCTAACTGGACGATGTCCATACACTATAGACGGTATTGACAGCACTTTTCCCGATTACTGTCAAACTATAAAGACAACTGACCTCATCAATTTGAGCCATTGTGTGTGGAAAATAACCAAGAAAAGGATATCAATTCTTCATGCGAATAGTCCAACAACGACGATTTTCAGACAATACCGATCGGATTGTTACCATACATATTTGGTTTGTCTGATGAATAAATTTAATAAACCGCTTTCTGCATTTTTTTTATTAAAATAAAACTACTTTTAATCATGATTTAAAATATAAATTTCTAATTATTGATGATCAAATTGTTCTTTTTTCTCTCTGTTACGGTAACGTTATATTTATGTGTGCGCCAGAAGCAGAAAAAAAAATATAGTAAAAGTTAAATTAGGCGTTCGCAAAGGGTACGTTTTTTTTTTTTTGGTTACGTAGAGACTTTTAATAGGTATAAATTATCACCAAAAGTTATGCTTATAATTCTTTTGGTTGGAAACCATACATCACACAATTTAAAGGATTTGTATAGTGAAAAATCCTTTATCACACTATTTCTGCATTAGGATATTCAATTAACAATTTTATTACTCCCCTTTTATGTAAACAATTCAATTCAATATTTTATTTGCGTCTCACCTTATGTATAAAATTACACAATACACATTTATTGGAGGCTGTTGTTTTAGTAATTAAATTTTGACACCAATAGCATACTTGACCAGGTGAAAGGTAAGAAGGCACCTGTAGTGTGATTTAGTCACGTGTTATGTTATTTATCTTTTAAAACCATACATTTTAAGAAAACAATCTTATCTTGAAATAATTAATATAGTTATGATAAAAGATGATAACACAATGTTGACTGCTGTAATCCTAATTTTGACATTTTACCAATTGTGTCTGTTTGTTTTGTTCACGCATCGTTGTCAATATAATGGAATTTGATACGACTGTCATACAAGTGAGAGGTTTGGCTAGCCATAAAACCAGGTTCAATCCACCATTTTCTACATAAGAAAATGCCTGTACCAAGTCAGGAATATGACAGTTGTTATCCATTCGTTTGATGTGTTTGAACTTTTGATTTTGCCATTTGATTGAGGACTTTCCTTTTGAATTTTCCTCGGAGTTCAGTATTTTGTGATTTTACTTTATATTACACTTCTAAAGTATGTTATTCAATCCAGACCCTTATAATTCTAACTTCAAATTTAAGGAATTACACAAAGTAAATTCAAATTAACTTATTTCTACCCTCTCTTCCAATATCATTTAGCAATCAATTTGTTTATTGCTACCAGCAAAACGCTTGAGTCCAGGAAAATATTCGCAACATATAACGTCCTTTTTAGGCGCTCATAAACATATACAACCGACACATTTTGAATGTGCCTGTCTTAAATCAGGAGCATATAGATCAGTGGTTGTCGTTGGTTCATGTCTGTCAAATTTTTTCTGCGGAAATTATTTTGTTATAAATAAGTTAGTTTTCTCGTTAAAATTGTTGTTTCACATTTTCATGTTGAGATATTTTATAGCCGAATATACGGTATGGGGTTTTATCATTGTTGGAGGTCGTACGGTTAACGACACTTTCTTCATATATTATAAAGTTTCCATTTTAAAAGAAATGTTTTCATCATCTGAATCTTTACCAGCTAAGTAGTTGTCAATGATTATATTCGATGTTCAATATAAGAATGTAAAAGACTTATGATTCACATTCTCGTATCATTTCCTTGTCTGCTTTTTATGTTTTTATGCTTTTTGCCTAACAATTTCTTAAGAAGTTATAAACTTGCAAGCATACAGGAATATAACTTTTCCATCTCAAGAAGTCAATTAAAAAATGCATCTGTTATGAACCTTTTATATCTGCATATTCCTTAATGCAATAAAAATAAGATCTATATACAGGTTGTCTATTCGTTATCAACACTGGTTAGGGTATTCAAATGGTGGTGCATAGGGTATTGTATGGTAGTACTACAAGTATTCATTAAACATATGAACAGGTAGTTATACCTGTATTACTGTAACAATAATATATTCCAATCTCACCTGTGCCCTCGGCAAAACCAACATCCAGGATGTACACAAAGAGCTTATGAAGTAATATTGCGTAATAACTATGTCTTATCAATCCCCCATGTGGTGTGACACCTGAAGCTTGCAACTTCAAACGAGACCTGAAACTGCGAAACTCAATCACCTGTACCGTACACCTGTGACCTATGATGAATTCATTACATGGCACCTGAGACCCCAACTCTGGATTCCTTATGAAAGTGGGCGGAAAGAAGTGTAGTTTGGGCTTGTTAAAAGTCCCATCTTAACACCTTCTAAGTCTGCGAGTGACGGCAACGCAAAGAAAGGTCCGAGCAGACGAGATCATGAGAAGCGAGAGTCGAATTCGAGTTTCAGTTGTGGAAAGTGCGGAACAACTCACCAGAGAAGAAACTGTCCCGCTTACGGTAAAAGTGCCATAAATGCAAAAAGCCGAATCACTATCAGAAGTTTTGTAAATCAAAGTTTTCGAAAAGTGTTCACGGATTAGATGAATATTCTTCATGCGAATCGGACGGAGAAAATTACTTCGTAGGAGCAGTAAACAGAAAACGGAAATCAAAGAAAATGCTTGCTTTTCATCATTCAAATTGCAAGGTAAGACAGTACAATTTAAAATCGATACTGGTGCTCAAGTCAACATCTTACCGCTTTCAATTTACAAGAAATTGTCAAACGTCAAATTAAGCAAAACTTACACTTCTCTTACTAGCTATTCAGGAGATAAACTCAAAGTTGTAGGAAAATGTTCGTTGCATTTAAAAGACAAAACTGTGAATTCTTTGTGACGGACACAAATCAATCTCCGCTATTAGGATTCAAGGCATCACATGAGTTAGGTCTAATTCATGTTATCATGACGGTACAAACAGACGTTGACGATCCTGTTAAATCGTTTCCGAAAGTCTTTACAGGCTTAGGATGTCTAGAAAAACCGTACCATATTAAAATAGACTCAAGCGTCAATCCTGTAATAAACCCGCCGAGAAAGATACCAGCCGCGCTTCGAGAAAAGCTTAAAGGTACATTAAAAGAGATGGAAGACAAAGAAGTAATCCGAAAGGTCGATGAACCGACAGACTGGGTGAATTCGTTGGTTGTTGTAGAAAAGCCGAAAACAGGAAAGTTGAGGATTTGTTTAGATCCAAGAAATTTGAATAAAGCGATAAAAAGAGAACATTTTGCGCTACCAACAATAGAGGACATAACCACACGACTGACAGGTGCTAAGTATCTGAGTAAACTAGATTGTAATAATGGATATTGGCAGTTACGCATGGATAAAGAGAGCCAACTCCTTACTACGTTTAACTCTCCATTCGGGAGGTACTGCTTCTTGCGAATGCCTTTTGGAATTAAATCGGCTCAAGAAGTCTTTCAAAAACGAGTGTCACAATTGTTTGAAAACTTAAAAGGAGTTGAAACTGATATCGACGACATTCTAGTGTGGGGAACGACGCGAAAGGAACACGATGATAGACTTCGCTCAGTTCTTAACAGATGTCAAGAGGTTGGACTTACGTTAAATGCCGAAAAATGCAAGTTTCGAGTCAAAGAGGTGACGTACATAGGACACACTCTAAGCGCAGATGGAGTAAGACCCGATCAGGAAAAATACGGGCTATAAAAGAAATGCCGGCTCCAACAGACATAAAAAGGGGTACAACGACTACTAGGGACCATTAATTACTTAGCAAAGTTTGTTCCGAACATGTCAGCAGTTACAGAGCCTATCAGAAAGCTATTGAAAGAAGAACACGAATTCATTTGGACACATGAACAGCAACAAGCATTTGAGAAATTGAAAGACATTATAACAAAGAATCCAGTATTAAGTTTCTAAGATGTGTCAAAACCAGTAACTGTAAGTTGTGATTCATCCCAATGCGGTCTTGGGGCAATGTTGATACAAGACAATAAACCTGTTGCATATGCATCAAGATCATTGACAGATGCCTAGAGCAGATATGCCAACATAGAAAGAGAATTGCTTGGTGTGCTATTTGGATTGGAAAGATTTAATGATTATACGTATGGTAAACACATAAATGTTGAATCTGACCACAAACCGTTAGAGATGATCGTGAGAAAATCTCTAGGTGTGCTCCGCCACGACTACAGAGGATGTTATTGAGGTTACAAAATACGATTTCTCACTGAAGTATATACCAGGGAAGATTTAATAGTTCCAGACATGTTATCGCGAGCGCCGATAAAGATCAACACAAATAATGAAGTGGAAAATGATATAGAGTGTTTCGTGAACATGGTCATAAGAAATACATCAATGTCTGATAGAAATCTAGAACAAATAACGGAAGAAACTTCAAAGGATGATACATTACAAACATTGACCAGGCTAATAATAGACGGCTGGCCAGATGAGAAAAATGAGGTTCCCAAGGAGGTTTTGAATACTGGAATTTCCGGGATGAATTATCCAACGTAAATGGAATTATTCTAAAAGGAGAAAAGATAATTATTCCAACCAGTATGAGAAAGAATATGCTCAACAAACTACACTAAGGACATTTGGGAATAGAAAAAACCCGAAAATTAGCAAGAGACTCTATATTTTGGCCCGGAATCAATGCACAGATTACTGACTTTATTTCAATATGTAGTGTTTGCTTAGAAAGCAGAAGATCAAACACAAAAGAGCCAATGGCAGAAAGTGAAACTCCAGAACTACCGTGGATGACAGTTGGTACTGATATTTTTTATTGGAACAATAACAATTACCTAATCATTGTCGATTACTACTCAAGATATTTTGAAATTGCGAAATTAGAGAACATACGTGCGTCATGCGTTATAACACACATGAAATCCGTTTTTGCGAGACACGGCATACCGTCAAAAGTCCGAAGTGATTCAGGATCACAATACGTATCAGCTGAATTTCGACAATTTGCAGAATCATGGGGATTCACACACACAGTGTCTAGTCCACACTATCAACAATCCAATGGACTAGCCGAAAGATTCGTTCAAAGCGTCAAGAAAATGCTAAGCAAATCTAAACAGGACGGAAAAGATCCGTATATTGCTATGTTAAAATACAGAAATACGCCGTTGGAAAATCTTGACTCACCAGCTCAACTCTTAATGAATAGAAGATTGAGGACAACTATTCCAACAATAAAGAACCGTTTGAAACCAAAATGCGGTAATTTGAAGAACACACAAAGGAAAATGAAACAACAAAAAATGAATCAAAAACAATATTACGATAAAAGTTCAAAACCATTACCCGGAACTACTACCTAATGACACTATACGATTCCAGCACAATCCTAAAGGAAAATGGAACCAAGGAACTGTCGTAAGAAATAATAACACTCCGAACTCATACGTCATTGAAACACCAGAAGGACAATTTTCAAACGAAACAGAAAACATTTATTGAAAACAAAAGAAGACAAAATCGAACAAACATCTCTAGAAGAAGCAAACAATCACAACGATTTTGACAATATAACTGATGAACAATCTTTAGAACCATCGTTTGTTAGGAGAAGTCAGAGATCCGTCAAAAACCTACTCGACTAATAGAGGAGAGTTAAATTCAAAAGGAAATCTGAGTAGTGCCGTAAGGGACAGAATAATGCCCTTGCTCAGATTTTGCGAGTAGGAAAAGGCAGGATAGTCTATCCTGACCTTACGTTTGTATGAAATTATTTAAATAGATAATCACAATTTATTAAAATTATTTAATTTAGTATACGTTTTCTATTCATTGGAGAAAACATTTTCTCTGTTTTCTTTATTGATCAACATGTGAATTTCTAAAGTAATTTCGTATGATCGTTAAATTTCATGCTTGTCTGTAAATATTTATCGTAGTTAACTAGATTCAACATACAACACAAACTGGCTAGACTTTCAATGTGACTTAATGAACTGTGTCAAATTTAATTGCTTGTCTCAAGAGGGGGGTTGTAATGATATTGCTATATCATCTTATCAATCTATTTACATTTATAGAAACTCCGCCTATCTTATCTTGAATGACAATATGAACAGTTACACGTGCTTAAAGTTCATTGACTTTATCTATATATAACACACTGGGGTTTTATATCATGGGCAGTTCTATATCATGTAGTCTTACAATAAACATGTATTAATTATATGGATTAACTCAACTGGCCTCTAACAATGGTAACATAACAACTTGTCAAAAATAAGAAGATAAAAGAAGCCAGATCATTAAATTTTACATTCAGATATATTGATGATGTTCTTTTCATTAACAATCCAAACTTTTCTGATTGGGTTCCATTAATATATCCTCCATAACTAGAAATTAAAGAAAGAACAGACACGGCTTCCTCTGCCTCATTTTTAGACTTATACATCGAATTTGACATAAGCGGTCATCTAAGTACCAGAATCTATGACAAACGAGACGATTTTAATTTTGAAATTATCAATTTCCCCCACCTTAGTAGCAATATACCAACTTCATCTGCATATGGGATATATATTTCCCAACTTGCAGCTGCTACTCATACTCTATAAACAACTAGATAAATATACTGAACACATAAATATAAAAACAGATGTAATAATTCTTGCAGGAGATTTTAATCTAATAACAGCGGAAAGCGATTCAAAATCAGGAAAAATTAGATCATTTAGAGAGACAATAGACGCTTTCAATAATATAGTTAAAACATTCAAGATACGTTTAGATATAGAAATAAAAATAAAAGAGTATATTCGTGGATAAATAACGGCAACAGCTATACAAAAGAATAGATAGAATATATATTTCCAAATATATATGCAATAAAATAAAGGAAACAACATACATACCTTTTGCTAAATCAGACCATAAAGGGTTTCATTTAGTAATATAAAACGGACATATAAAATGGGTATCAGGCTTTTGGAAATTGAATGAATCAATATTAGAACCGGAGAAATATGTGGAACTGATTAGAAATTTTTGGAAATCATTGGGAAAAGAGAAATTAAACAGAAATATTTTGGATTGGTGGGAAAAAGGAAAGAGGTCTATAAAGGATATTACAATAAACTACAGTAAAGTAATGGCAACAAAATAAAAATATAAGCATAATGTTCTAATAAAACAAGTAGAAGAAGAAGAAAATAAAACAAAAACGATACATCAAATGAAAGAATAAATAAAATAAAAAAGAAATAGAAAGTCTAGATGACAAAAGGAAAAGGGGTAATAATAAGATCAAGGGAAGAATACTATAATGGAGATTTGAACAATATAGAAATTTTGAATTAGCGGAAGAGAGAAGGGAATAAAAAAGTAATAAGAGAATTATACGATAAAATGGAAAATTGTGTGAAAATAAAGAAGACATAATAAACATTGTTAGATATTTCTATAAAGATTTATATAGCAGTCAAAAAATAATTGAAAACAATAGAATATCAGATTATTTGGAAAATATAAAATTAAATAAATTAGAAGAAGCAGACTGGGTACATCTGAATCCAATAATGACTACAGAGGAATGCTACAAAAATACTATGGATTTTCAGAATAATAAAACTCCAGGAATAGATGGTCTAGGGAAAGCATTCTATGTAAAATTTTGGGACATTATAGGAGAAGATTTAACAGAAGTTATAAACAAAATATACTTAACGAGGGAATTAAGGTGATAGGGGGTTTTAATTAAAATCCATAGATTTTTTTAATAATTTGTCAAAATGTAGTTTTTATCATGTTTTTTCCAGAATATAATAAAAAGTATTGGTCACCAGACTTTTTTTCATGCTACAGGTTGTGCAAAATTGTCCGATTTTGTATAGATTATGCATGGAAAATCCAATTTTGTGTGATAAAAAGAAAACTCCACCATAGAATTTTAAGATAAAATGTGAGAAGATAGCTCTTATAACATGCTTTCAGATAAGAAAAAGAAAAAATGGGGTCACAGGACCTGGTTTTTTGCTACATATTAAAATAGGTAAATTCACAACACTTTCTATTATAAAAATTACTTTATCTGAGTTATCTCTCCTACTATCTGAGTTATCTCCCCTTAAGTGGCAAAGTTGAAAAAAATTGAATCAAACAAAAATATTGTGGTTTTTATACGCCCGTCAAAATTTTGACGGGCGTATTATGGTATACAAATGTCCGGCGTCCGTCTGTCCGGCGTCCACATGTCGCACCGTAACTTGAGAACGACTTATCCAAATTTCATGAAACTTAACATAGTTGTTTCTTATGATTGTCAAACGATCTTTATACTTTTTGGTGAAAATAAGATGAAAACTTTTTGAGTTACGGGACTTTGTAACAAAAACAGGGGGTGTTTTTTTCTTTCACATGACGGGCCGTATCTCAAAAACGATGTATGATTAGTGCTTAAAACATTACACACTTCTTAGTTATATTAATCTAAAGATCTGTATACTTTTCGGTGATGATTCAAAATTTTATTTTAGAGTTATTGAGTTTTTTGTAAAAAAAGGGGGGGTTTTCACATGTCGCGCCATATCTCAAAAACGATTTATGATTATTGCTTAAAACTTTACACACTTCTTAATTATATTAATCTTAAGATCTGTATACTTTTTGGTGATGATTCAAAATTTTATTTTAGAGTTATTGATTTTTTTATAAAAAAGGGGGGTTTTCACATGTCGCGCCGTATCTCAGAAACGATTTATGATTATTGCATAAAACCTCACACACAAGACGACGGGGGTATCATGCGCTCATGGCGCAGCTGTATATTAGAAAATACAGCCGTAAATATGATAAAACACATAATTATCTATATCAACATGAAAAGTCTTACACATGAATTACATACTACTCTCAAAATTTGCACATTTCATTAAAGATCTAGACCAATTGTTATCTGCTACTTCAAAATCCAAGATGGAGGAAGCCACCTTAACAGAAACCATGAAAGCAAATATAATAACATTCAGTTGTTATGATATTGTAACTATCATATTTATTTAGTTGGCCTAATTTGTTTTGTGTGGCCTTATAATATGTTTACATAAAATATTTGTACTTGTTTATAAAAATGATATTGTAACTGTGCAGTTTAGAAATCACTGGAACAATCATAGAGACTGATGGAATGAATAGAACTTTCTATGTGACTTACATAACGATTCCAGAATGATCATAATAAAAGATGCGTATTTCAACTTTTTATATTGTTCTAGAAATTTCCGTTCTACAGTTTTTCTAGTAGTTTCCTTTCTATAGTGTTCTAGAGATTTCCGTGACAACTATATATATACATACACTAAAGTTAAACTTTTAGACATAGACATCGATAGACATTAATGTTCTCAGCAGTTGGATTGACACTTTTATTTACGAACAACATCATACTAGGTTGTGACCTATTGGACGTAATATTCTGATTGGATTCCCGAGAAGATTTCCGGATAAAGAAAAGATAAAAGATCGGACATATATTTTGACAGTTAAGTTGACATTTCTTTTTATGTAATACTTCTTATATAATAAATCTTGTTAAATTTTATTATTGATTTGTGTCGTAACAGAAATTGGGGGCTCGTCCGGGATAACGTTAATAATAGATTAGATTTTTTTCTGTATTTTATTGAATTAGAATTAGAACTAGCCAACAAAATTCTACAAAATGGCATTTGATGCCGGTAAATTTTTGAAAACGCCAGACCTGGAGGGGTTTGATAATTTAAAGAAAGAGGATTTGTGTTGCTTGCTAAACATCTGAAATTAGACTTTAGAGAATCTATGAGAAAACAAATTATAAAACATTTGGTGATAGACAAAATAGTTGACGCAGAAATTTTAGGTGAAGAGACTCTTGAACTTAAGGTCGAAAATGTTGACGCTATCAAATTAAAACAACTGGAAAACGAAGTTAAATTAAAGCAATTGAAAAAATAAAGATGAACTCAAAATAAAACAATTGGAAAAAGAAGAAAGACAGGCAGAACTTGAAATGAAGGAAAGGTTAGAGATGGAGAAAAGAAAAGAAAAAGAAGATGAATTTAAATTAAAACAGGCAGAACTTGAAATGAGGGAAAGGTTAGAGATGGAGAAAATAAAAATTGAAATGGCCAAAGAAGAAAGCAACACTAAAGTAATGACAAAATCAGAACATTTTGATGCAGCAAAAAATATACGTCTGGTTCCAAGATTTTGTGAAAAAACAGTTGATAAATATTTTCCACAGTTTGAGAAAATTGCTCAAATTTTGAAATGGCCAAAGTCTTATTGGACTACAATGCTGCAAAGTGTTTTTGAGGGCAAGGCCACTGAAATTTACTCTGTACTTTCATCCGAAAGAAGTTCTGATTATGACACGGTAAAACAGGAAGTTTTGAAAGCTTATGAGCTAGTACCAGAAGCATATAGACAGAAATTTAAATCTTATAAAAAGTTTGATTCACAAACCTATTTGGATTTGCTAGGGAAAAAGAAGATCTATTTGATAAATGGCTTACGTTAAAAAAAAACAGATAACAATTTTGATAACCTAAGACAATTGATGTTATTAGAAGAGTTCAAACAATGTGTTCACTTGTACTTAAAACACATTTAGATGACAAAACTGTTGAGACATTACAAGATGCAGCTGTGATTTCCGATAATTATAACCTTTCACATAAAAGAAGTTTCAAAGGTCAACATTTTAATACTAATATTTCGAGCGGAAATTACAAAAGTCAAAGTACTGAGCGCACTGATAGTAAGCCTGTTGCACAGAGTCAGAGTCAGTCTGGTTATAATATGTCTAGTCCAAAATTTGATACTTTTGAGAAGAAGTCACTGACTTGTGCTTATTGTAAGAAGAATGGTCACCAAATGGCTGATTGTTTTAGACTCCAGAAAAAGAATGAAAGAGATAATAAGCCCAAGACCAGTGCTTGTACGACATCCCTTGTTACCAGTACGTTGGAATGTCCTGCGAGTCAGGCTTTTAAGTCCAGTTTTTGTGATTACATGGAGGATTATAATCCCTTTATGTCTGATGGGTTTGTTTCTATTGTTGATAATACTACTCCTCAGCCTATTTAGATTTTACGGGACACTGGAGCTTCTCAGACTTTATTGTTATAAGGTGTGTTGCCTTTGTCCGAGGAGACTTCTGTTGGTGTGCCTCCGTTTTCTTAGAAGGTGTGGAGTTAGGTTGTAAAGACGTTCCCCTCCATCGTATTTATCTGAAGTCAGATTTGATAACTGGACCAGTTGTTGTGGGTGTTCGTCCTAATCTCCCTGTTAAGGGTGCTTCA
Organism: Mytilus coruscus; assembly: GCA_017311375.1. NCBI lineage: Eukaryota > Metazoa > Mollusca > Bivalvia > Mytilida > Mytilidae > Mytilus > Mytilus coruscus. The sequence continues at coordinate 61,941,728 of CM029599.1, forward strand.
TTATTGCTAGGAAATGATCTAGCTAGGAACAAAGTGGCTGCTGAACCAATTGTTACCAGTGAACCGGTGGTGGATGTTAAATCACCTGAAGATGATGTTGAACTGTATCCAGCTTGTGTTGTTACTAGGGCGATGGCATGAAAAAAATAAAATGAGGATTTGCAAGAAGACCAGTTTGATTACATGGACCTTTCTGACACTTTCCTTGCCGATATTGAAGGTCCCAGTAGCTTAGAGAAGGCCATAGTATAACCACCTAGAACAAACAAGAATGTAATTATGCCATGGCCAGACGTGAACAGCCATTAATTAGACCGAAGGAAATTTATTGAAGAACAAAATAAAGACCCTGATGTTCTTCAGCCCCGCAAGAGGGCTCAACCACAGGAAGAAGCATACAAAGTGGCCGAATGTTATTACCATCAAGACGGCATTTTAATGAGGAAGTGGAGGCCCCCTGATGCTATCCCAGAAGAGGAATGGAGAGTGGTATACCAAGTGGTGGTGCCTAAAGTCTATAGGCAAGAAATTATTGGTCTTGCACATGACACCCCCTTGGCTGTACACTTAAGTATAAGGCAGACTTGCCTTAAGATCTTGCAGCATTTCTACTGGCCCAGACTTAGAAATGATGTCGCAGAATACTGCAAATCATGCCATATATGCCAGGTTGTTGGTAAGCCTAACCAGAAAATACCACTAGCACCACTTCTGCCAATTCCAGCCTTTGAAGAACCTTTCAGCCGAGTACTCATTGATTGCGTTGGACCTTTACCGAAGACCAAGACTGGAAATGCGTATTTATTGACGATCATGTGTACATCCACTCGCTTTCCTGAGGCTATTCCGTTAAGGAATATCAAGACACCAACTATTGTCAAAGCTCTTATCAAATTTTTCACGCTAGTAGGACTTCCGAAGTCTATACAGTCCGACCAGGGTTCAAATTTCATGTCAGGTTTATTTCAGCAGGTCGTTTACCAGTTAGGGATTGCTCAGTATAGGTCAAGTGTTTATCATCCAGAATCTCAAGGTGCCTTACAACGTTTTCATCAAACACTGAAGAACATGATTAAAACTTTTTGTCTTCAATTTGACAGAGACTGGGATGATAATGTTCAATTTCTACTTTTTGCAGTCCGAGAGGCTGTTCAAGAATCCCTTGGTTTTAGTCCCTTTGAGTTGGTATTTGGTCATACTGTAAGGGGACCTTTAAAATTGATTAAGGAAAAGTGGCTTACTGAAGACACTGACTTGAATTTTCTAGACTATGTATCTAGATTTAAAGAAAAATTGTATACTGCTTGTCAAATTGCTCAGAACAATTTAAGAACTGTTCAGAATAATATGAAAATATGGTATGATAAAGATGCCAGGGACAGATTTTTTGAGCCTGGTGATAAGGAACTTGTATTTTTGCTAGTCCCTGGACATCCATTACAGGCTAAATATTGTGGTCCTTACACCATAGAGAGTAAAATTAATGATTTGAATTATATTGTAAAACACCAGGTCGGCGTAAACAAAATATTAATATGTTAAAACCATATTTTAAGCGTACTAACGAAGGTGAGAGTAAACCAGTTGCCACTTTAGCCATGGTTAAATTGGAGAACAATCATTACAAACCAGATATAACTGAACCACCTTTTGATTCTAAAACTATGGAACAAACAGTTAGATTGAAAAATTCTGAAATTTAGTCAAATATAGACTCCAAACTTGCACATTTGACTTTTGATCGTAGAGAAAAATTGAAAACTTTGGTATTCTCTTTTAAAAATCTTTTTCCAGATGTGCCAAACAAAAAACCACTGCTGTTTGTCATAATGTCGATGTAGGTGATGCTTCTCCAATTAAGCAACATCCTTAGAGGCTCAATCCACTCAAACTTGAATTTATGAGACAAGAAATTAAATATATGCTTGACAATGATATTATTGAGCCGAGTAACAGTGAATGGAGCTCTCCTTGTCTCCTTGTTCCCAAACCAAATGAAACCTTTCGTTTCGTTACTGATTTCAGAAAAGAAAATTCAGTTTCAAAATCTGATTTCTATCCGATTCCAAGGATAGACGACTGCATTGATAACATTGGACAAGCAAAATTTGTGAGCAAATTTGATTTATTAAAAGGTTACTGGCAGGTACCATCGACACAGAGAGCTCGTGAAATATCAGCTTTTGTAACACCAGACGGCTTATTTAAGTATACTGTACTGCCGTTTGGCATGAAAAGTGCCCCAACTACATTTCAAAGAATGATCAATAATGTTATAAAAGATTTAGACTGTTGTTATGCTTATATTGATGATCTTATTGTATGTTGTGATAGCTGGGAACAGCATTTAACACATTAAATGATACTTTTGATGGATTGTCACAATCAAATTTGACTGTTAATCTTGGTAAAATTGAATTTTGTAAGGCCACTGTTCATTATTTAGGGCACACAGTAGGCCAAGATCAAATGAAACCTATTACGTCTAAAGTGGATGCAATTACCAAATTTCCTCCTCCTACAAATAAAAAACAACTTATGAGACAATGAGGCATGATTGGATTTTACAGGAAATTCTGTTCAAATTTTTGATACTGTTGTTCAACCATTGACTCATCTTTTACGGAAAGATTCTAAATTTATGATAATTGTCGAAACGCTTTTGAAAATAGCAAATCACTTTTAATTAACAATCCAGTTCTGATCCCTCCAGACTTTGAAAAGCAATTTGAACTTGCCGTTGACGCAAGCGATGTAGGAGTTGGAGCTGTTTTATATCAAGAGACAGATAATAATGTTGAAAAAACGTATTTCATATTTTTCAAAGAAATTAGATAAACATCAGAAAAGTTATTCAACAATTGAAAAAGAGTGTTTTGCACTGTTGTCTGCACTTCAACATGTTGATGTATATTTAAATCCCACTATGCATCCTATTCTTGTTTAAACTGATCATAATCCTCTCACCTTCAGACATAAAATGAGAAACAAGAACCAGAGGTTGACTAGACGGAGTTTATTGTTACAGGAATATGATATTATTTTAAAACATATTACAGGTAGTGATAATGTAATAGCAGATGCTTTATCTAGATCTTATTGAAACATTGTATACATACTATTTATTTTTGTATATATTGTTCATGTTTATTTAGTTGGCCTAATTTGTTTTGTGCGGCCTTATAATATTGTAACAAACCGCCGCCACAGGCCGAGTAATTGTAGAAGGGTCTGTTGACAATTTTAGGGCCCATTATGCTCTCGTCAGGAGTATACTGCATCTTGGATTTTCTACCTCCGAAGAAGAATGGATGCCAGGCAATGCACTCATTATACTCCATAGTTGAGTTGTAAAATACAAGTTCTAACGTATATTATATTTATTTACATATATATAGTAATCATTTTCGGGACATTTAGGTCACTCAGTGTGGTGGGGATAACTGCCGCTATATTTACTTTCCTTAAAAAAGAACTTATCTTATTATAATAAATTAAAGTATATTAACCTGCCTGGCTATTCTGTTTGGAATTGGTCTGGTAATGATAAACTTTCAAGAAGATAGTTAAGCTTACTAGTTAGCATTGAGCTAACAAGTTATCCGCCATTTCACTGAGCAGAGCCCTATTTATACTATTTGGAGATCCCTGAAAGCCAATCGAAAATAAGGGATCTAGCCAGGGATCCCTGAGGGCCAATGAGAACCCTGTCAGGACTGACAGGAAAATGTCGGACAAAATAGGAGCCTGACAGGAAAACCGGCACATTAAGAAATTAAATATAAAATGGACATTAAAATGCCTGTCCATTAATTATCGAATGTGGATGGGACTTAGTCTTAACTTTTCTTTTATTAAACTTTATAGTTAGAAGCGTAATACTTTGTAACTAGACTTGTTTCCAAGTTCTAGCTGTGCGTAGTACTAGCAGACGACGGAGTACTTATATTAAGTTCCAGCGGTGAATTGGTTAACAATATTGTTCCTATTGACTATTCTTTTACAGGTATAAACATTGAAGCTTTAATAAAATTATTAATACAATGATTTATTTCTTACTCTTAAAGACTTCTTTCGATATTTAAGGTATCGAATTGCAACGACAAAAATATTTCCTACTGCGGTCACATGATCAGTAAAATGGCTCTTCACAGAGAAACGAGAAACATGGTTTTGACCGATAGTAAAATCTTAAATATTTCCTTACTTAGACACTTTCAGGACTTATAATGGGTTGAAATATAATTTCAGGTATATGAATATTTATGCCAGACACCTTACGATCTTTAAAAAATATGTTATCAAGTAAAACGAGTTTGGTAAACAAGTGGAAGGGGCACTTGCCAAACAAAATGGAAAAAGTTAAAAGATACAAATGTTACAATATGTGCAGTTCAAATTAATGTTCACAAAGTCAATAATATTTTCTGTTGCAGGTTATCACCAAATAAAGTTTATATCCATATGTAGTTGATTTCTTTCTTCAGTTGACTTGGTAAATTCCAGGTTGTAAAAATGATTAAATGTCAGTTATTCCAGTTATTACACTATCCTCTCCTTAGAAACGGAAATTCTCCTGAATTTTAGATATACAGTTAGTGTTTGACACATTATTTAGAGACGAAAATATATATGGCTTCCACTGTAGATTTAAGGTTTTCCATTGACATGATCATTAGATTTCTATTGATGCACAGGTAAAGTAGTAAGTTTTACAATAGGCGTAACGAAATTTTGTGACGGTTGCATATATCAATAATTTTGTCAGTTGAAGTGTGCCTCAGGTCCCTTGTTGTATACAGCTGGTCTACTATGACTTGGAATTCAGGCTTGTCTTTATTGATGATTGTTCTGAGAATTTCATAATTATAATACCGACATTTCCTCACCAGATTTTCTTTGTCTTTTATCTTCTGTTCTTTTGTGCCAGAAAGGGCCATGAAATTGTATTCATCCAATAAATCTACTCTGTCTAGTTGTGGAAATTTCCCAGTGGAGTGATACTCCAACTGGGAAGCCGCAAATTCCCAGGCCAACAGCTTGCGGTCAGGTGTGAGGGTTTCCAATCCCTAGGTGACCACTCCAAGTATGTTGCTCCAGTTTGGATTTTAATGGATGTTGATTTCCAATCCCTTCTGGCAGGTGGTATGGCTGGCATGGTACCCAGGGATAGGATTTTCCTGGCTTTTTTCTGGGTAGTGGTTTCCTCTGCGGCTGTCAAATCTGTTGAAGGTGGTAGGACGACTGGAAGGCTGGGTGTATCTTTGTGATGAACATTATTTGTTGAAGGCTTGTTGGTTGAAGATTCTGACCTGGATGCTGAATATGCTCGCTCGGATGCAGAAGATGTTGGCTTGGTTGTCAAAAATGATGGTTTGTAGGTCGAAGATGTTGGCTTGGAGGTAGAAGAGGTTGGCTTGGATGCAGAAAATGTTGGCTTGGATGCAGATAATGATGGCTTGGATGCAGATGATGGAGGCTTGGATGCAGATGATGTTGGCTTGGATGCAGAAGATGTTGGCTTGGATGCAGACGATGCAGGCCTGGATGCAGGAGATGCTTGCTCGGATGATGAAGATGTCAAAAGTATTGAGTTTGGAGACTGGTTGGTTGGTACGATAGGGAGTGGAGAGTTGTTTGGAGTCATGGTGGGTTTGATGTTGGTGTGGAGGAAAAATGTCTGGTCGTCTTTCGATCCTGGTGATGAAAGTAGGGGAGATGTTTAGTGTGTCAGCACACATCTGTTGTTTTATATAAAATTATTCCCCATTACCTTGTGTACATGTACCACTTTGGGACATGGTGGAAATGTCTGTTGGCCTGATGGTATTTGCTTCAATGAAGCATAGTAATTCTCCACCATTTTTATCACCGGGTCGATCTATATCCTGTACCACATCATCTCCTTTGATCTTACAATGAAGAGGGCAATCAGGGGTCCATCTGCGTTCATCAGGATGCTGTGGAGAGTGAGGACTGATGGCAACAGTGAGCCATACTCTTCCATTATTGCGTCTTCTTCCAAGCTTATGGTTGGCTCATCTTGCTCTAAATCACTCACCGTTGACTCCACTGATGGTTCCCTAGTTCCTTGTCTATGTGTTCCCACCACATCAGAATTTCTTGGATGGTTTGCCCAGTCCTCTACACAGCTCTGTCTCAATCTCCGAATAGATTTACATTTACCCAACCAACTGGTGACGTTGCTCCGTGCCTGGCCACCGTTTCACAAAGCCTTCTTAACTTACGATCATCGTATCAGTTTACGATCCGTTTACGTGTGGTTCTACGTTCCCGTTACGTGTGTTTCACAAAGGCATCGTAAAGGACTACTAAGTTGATCGCAAGTTACGTGCTGTGTATCATCGTAAGTGTATCGTAAAACAGAAGAGTGCTTTCTTTCACGTCCGCACTTTTATCGAGTATGGCATGCCAAATAAACATTTTAAATAATTATTACGGATGGCGAATTATGACGATGTTTTATTATCAATATAAATTAATGCAAGTCAAGAGTTTTAGCCCGTTTTCTATATTCAAGATATATGATACTTTTATTATAGATATAAATTTAATACAGAATTTAGTACGATTAAAGATCATTAAAGAATTATGCAAGTATTCCTGAAAATTATTCTGACTAACGATCGAGTTCAATATCATATTGCACAGGAGGAAAGCTTTAAAGTTCTTTCTTTCATTGAAATTAAATTACGACGTCGGCTGAGAGTACATGGTATATATTGTCCATTACATATATTAACAACACTTTGAACAAAATTTTATTACTATCCTTTGATTTTTAGGACAAAACAGTAAAATATATTAAACAAAACTATCCGTCACAGTGAGGGTCTAGATTGGGGACAACGACGGGGGTCTTCATTTCTTTGTTCTGTAATTCTTTTGGTCATTCTTATCTATTCAGTAAGAAATATGCTTATTCTTTGATTTATGTGTCCCTTTTGAATCTGTCATTGCACTATACACAAATGACCCCATTTATTCAATTATCAATTTTGATTAATATCTGATTGAAACCAAACACGGAAAAATATAAATATTTTAATTTATTTGTAATAATTTGGATATATGGGATAACAAGCAGTAGATCAGATGAAATTAGTTATATTTGATCTTAATATCTAGTTTGTGATATGAGGTAATAGTACTGAGAATTCGAAGCTGAGCATTAAGTTTTATAATAATACAGCACCATTAGTTATCCGACATTAAGAGTAACCTGGAATCTGATAGAATAAAATTTGATCACCAGAACTAAATTTTATCATTGATAGCCCAACTTTCCAACAAAATATAGAAAAAAAATCCTATCAATCAATTGTTTTGGAGAATATTAATTTAAAAGTATATTTAAAATTTATTCGTAGTGAAAAAACTTGTTTTACCCCCCAAAAAATCAAAAAGAATGTCATCCGTCCTCGAGCATTCGTTTTCCAGACCTAAGCAATAAATTGTTGTTTTAGATTGGAATGAATTATGGATCTTACACATATGAAACTGAAGACGTAAGAATCATTCCGGCGAAAGCGACTTTTTGATTCTGAAATTCCCTTCATTTTGTCCACAAATTTTGACTTTATAAAGAAACTAAGGTTTCAACTCCATCAGGCAGGTTTACCTTCGACTGATTTGGCTATTAATTAGGTCCGTGTTGGTCAGATAGCTCTTCAACTGTTTCTGTTCTTTTTGCATCCTTGGTTTTAAATATTCGACTCTAAGCGTAAGTGATAAGTCGAGAATAGCTCTTTGATTGTATGAAATTTATAACTAGTTGTTTTTGGTTTTCTGCTATTGCAGAGCTTTTTGTTGTCAAAGGTTATTTTGGTCTGAACTCTAATAACTTCGGACACAATGTAGGAGAAGAATGTAAGGTTAACTCTGTCTGAAATAGTGGACGAAATGGTAATTCAAGATTTGTCAACTCGTGCAAGATCGTGATTTTGGAGGAAAATGCCAATGCTTTCGAATGAACATAATTTGCATAGCTAACATTTATGAACCAGTTCTGATAAGGACCAGTTCAACATTTCATTCCAATTGATATACTTATATCAATGATGAATTTGGTAAGCAGAAAATGCAGAGTTTAGTTATTTTGTTAATCATTTAATTCTGTAATCACTCTTTTTTTTCCATATCCATTTTTTTTTTTACATTTTAGCACTCTTTTATTCTGTATTCTCTGTTTTTTGCCCATTTTCTTTATATTCTCTCTTTTTTTGTTGGGAGGGTCATTATTCTCTATTCTGTAAAGCACATCCACAACATCTTATATCTTGGGTTATTTCAAATAAATATCTGATATTCAAGCGCCTATTAGCGGGATATGGTGCATAATACTATAAGAGTATCTACAAGGAGACTTTTGGTGGTCTCTTTTAAAAGTCGGTACATGAGATTAATATGCTACAACCAACAAACAAAAGGATTGCCTATTAAGAAAAAAAAAACTATAGACAATGTTTTTATATTTTGTATTTTGCTGTTTGTTTTTGTCGTCTGTCTATGGCAATGGTATATCAACGAAAACGTATGCAACTTCTTATTTCTTGTTTGAAAATTCTTCTCCGTCATAACACATGACTCTATGACGCCATTTTAGAAATATGCGCAATTTACGGCTCCTATAGTAGAAAAGTTTCTTGTAGGATAAAGAAAGGGTGAAATACGCTTTTATGTAGTTAAAATTTGGTAAGTATTTAATTATAATTTTTTTTCCATATTTAGGCTTCTTCCTAAATTGTAAAAAAAATGTTACATTATTTGGAGATTTGCGATTGAATGGTAGATTTTTTTATCGTTTTGGTTAAATGTATTAAAATATTTACTACTATATAAATTAGTGACGAATTAGAAATTGACATATTGTGTAGACACCTATGTATTGTTGAAAACTATACTATATGTTGCCTTCTAGATGTACTTTGTTTGTTCTTGTCGTTTGGTTGCTGTCTTATTGGCGTATACCCTACATCTCCTTACAGTTTTAGTTCCTTTTGGTGTAATTTAAAATCGGAGTATGAAAAATCATAACTAAAATGGTTATTGGGTATAGATTAATTGTCTTTCTTTCCCTCAATTATATGCTTAGAGGAAGATGGAACCGATGAGAGATGTACACAGGCACTTGTTTCTATCCATGAGAAGATCGACTTTCCATATGTAATACATATTAATAGTCGATCTTCCCATGTGGATACGTACCTAAATTAAAAATATTAAGTTAACAAAACAAAAGTTTCACTTTTCAATCTTTAACTCCCTCCCCTTTCCACCCCTCAATTTATTTCTACTGTATTAATTTTTGAAGACTTGTCGCATATAAACAAAATCTGATTGATCTGCAGCTTCCCTTCACGCTGTTTTGATACAAACTTAAATATTATCCTCATTAAATCCGATCCCAAATAAGTCATTTAAAAGACATAACGTCACGGTACCCAAATTGCACCGAGTACCCAAATTACATCTAATAAGTAAAAGTAGCATGCAGAGGAAATTTTACATTTTTCTTAGAGACGAAACAATTTGTATTTTTATTATTTGACATTATGCACGTCTTTCAACATAAGTTAATATTTTTAAATAGACACAAAACGTTCACAGTATACATCAACAGATGAAGTATAACTACAAAAGGTAAAATGTACAGAAACGTCGTCATGAGACGTCCACCAAAAGGTCATCTTTTAAAATGAGCAAAAAAATATGGTACAAGCATCTATTTCTTAATAAATGAATAGTAAGCATATATTAATGTCAAATTGTTCTAAATATTTGAAGAAATAAAACAAATTATCCGTAATTCGATTTTTAAGGCTGCGAATTTAAGCATGGATGCATGTAATTTGGGTACTCTTTAGTTCAGAATCATGGACCGTTTGGAGATCTATTCAAACTCATTTTTTTATGATTCAGAATAGATTCAAAATTAAACTGGTGGAACCATAGAGTGAAGAATGATACATCTACAAAATAAACACAGAATGGGAACTATATATCTAAAAAGTCGTAATAACTTCCATTGAGCACGAAACTAACCAAATCAGATTTTATTTATTTGGATATTCTAAATTACATTTCTTTTTTGGCAGAAATTACAAAAAAATAATAATTGGTTTGTTTGTGAAACACTGATTTCAGATTTACATTGTACACAAAATATTATAAAATATTTACGTCCCAAACTTCTAACATTTGCGGCATCTTGATCAAGAATAAAGAACACTGCAGCCATCTTACATATGGTTCTATTCATATTCGCGGAAAAATTACGATCGAGATACGCGTACGGACCAAATACTCATATGATCTGGAACAGAAGCAAACCTATCTTCATGCATGCAGACGGGCCACGGGGCATATTCAATATGTAGTTTTTATTTATTTTTCTCGACTGTAGATGAGTGCCAAAGACGGAGTTATTTTACTTCCAAAAAAGAAGAAACAAAAATTATTATCTAGTGAAAACTGTATCGTTTTAATGTGTATATACTATTATAACTTTGTATATTGCGTTGGTGTATAATTAGTAAAAAATAATTATATATATTGTATTTATATGTTCATTGTGGGCTCTTTTAAAGGGAATAAAACATCCTTCTTTAAACGTTTTGTCGATTACCACTGTGCCTGTAGTGATATAATTATAAATAGATATCAGAACGCGGCCGTGAAAGAAAGCCTATTTATTAAATTGTTGAGACGGAAGCCGGTAGTAAATAAGATGAGTTAAAAGTGATTAATACCTAAGATTTGCATTACGTACTGCTTGCACAAACAAATTGACCAATAGAAGAAAATGTAGTTCTAATATTGAAGATTCTTCTTCGTCTTCTAACATTTGCGGCTTCTTGATAGAAAATAAAGAACACTGCTGCCATCTTACTAGATATGAATGGTTTAATTCATATTCGCCGAAAAACTACGATGGAGATACGACTGGGTATAGCAGTAGTAAGTTACGCCAGGATTTAACTTACGACGGCTTTGTGAAACGGCTGTAAAACCTACGATTTATTTACGATGGACGTACGATGACACGTAGACTTACGAAGGCTTTGTGAAACGGTGGCCTGGACCGCAGCAGAACTTCCTTTTGGTGTTACCTTAGTGACCAATCTCATGTAGTCCTCTGGGAAGACACTGAACCAGTACCCGTTTGCCTTAGTCCAAATAATTATGACGTCTTGAAAGGTTATTATATTTTTTCTTTGACGCCTTACATCGACGTCATAACGCCGAACTCATATATGCGGTTGGACTTTGAGAGGAAATTTACTGCTTTATTAAATCGTTTAGCTGATTTCTCCTTAAGATGCTTCACTTTTGGAGTATAAAATATATTTTTGACCAAACTCGGTAAATTTGACAGACCTGAATTTCCGGATAATATAAAACAAAGGTTCCGGAAATTCGGGTCTGTCAAATTTACCGAGTTTGGTGCAAAAATTTATTTTATACTCTCCTAAAAAGAGATCAGATAAACGTTTAAAAAAAAGCAGTAGATAATCGTACGCCTCGGATGGAATTGTAACTTATTTTATTATTACTTTAGGGATTTATTGGAAATATTTTGCACAAACAAACACATAAAAGGTAAGACTTTTATATATACAAAAATTTTAAGCCTCCAATGAAAATTTTATGGCTAAATTGGGTCTCAAAGTTGAGAGCAAAATTTCCCTCTCAAAATCCAACCAAAAAAGATGGCTTCAGCGTTATGACGTCGCTGTAAGGCGTCAAAGCAAAAATAAAATAGCCTTTCGAGACGTCATAATTATTTGGACTACCGTTTGCCTCTGACATGAAGTTTTCTCCAATTTTGGTCCTATATCTGGGTGTTTCTCATCCATGTGGCACTTCAGGTCACTGATCCGTGACGTGAAAACCTCTTCTCATATGAGAAACACCACAGACAAACAACAGATAGGCGGCCTCCATGTGTTCCCTTACTGGTTAAATGCCTTTTTAAAGTCTTCTGGTCAGGGAATTGCTGCTGACAAATCCAACATTCGTCTAGGTTCAGTGGTCTCATTCTGAAAGATATAGATTTGAACCGGATGGTAAGTTAGGGTGTTTACATGGTATTTTATTTTAGCATGGAACAGTAAGATATCTATTTCTTGGTTCTTGTGTCAACTTATGAAGTTAAAGTTTTCAATTGGTTATAGATATATACATAAATATCTTCTGATACAGTCTCTCTTATGGCTAGGTATGGTTATTTTTCTTTAGGTAGGCAATCATGGTTTGTTATTTTGGTACTGGTCTCTCTTAGCAACTTCTGTGGCCGGTATACTTAGTGGTTTCTATGCGGTAGCAATTAAATAGTTTTTTCTCAATTATCTCCCCTTAACTGTACACCAATTTTTTCTTATAATATTCATTATAAATATAACTCATGGAAAATAAATGGCTTGAACAACTGGAATCCTGGTAAAAGGATAGCTTAGCATCAGGGTTTTGGTTTTGTTTGTTTGTTTTTTTGTTTTTTTTTCTCTGTTTATGTATAATATAGCACTTCAGCTACTTCTAATTGGGAACTGGTATATGATACAGGTATATATTATACATCTAAATATTTGTACACAAAGGTATTACTATTGTAAGGGATACTGGCAGTATATCCACACTGGGTACCTGGCTAAAAAGGAGGCTTGGACAGGACAGGCCTTTTATACACACAAAACTAATTCAGGTAAACAATTGAAATAACTTTATTTCTTTTGTCACATTTCAACACTGGTACAAGGATTACAATAGGGCTATCTTTATATATGGCATTGGTAAACTGATGATATGCATCATCAGCAGTCTCTCTGCTGACTGGACAGGACTTCTCTTCTTCATCTCTCTCCTACCTTCAGAAGTATTAAATATAACATAAGATATTTAGCGGAATTCCTAGGATGGCCAATCCCATAATTCCACTCTAAAAATAAAAGATTATCCACACGTATCCAATGAGTCTAGACGTCACAGGATCTATAACAAAAGCATTTACTGGCAAGTGCGCATCGTCACCAGTAACTCTTCCTGTCTCTCTTCATAATACAAAATTAACAATAAACAGTATATACATATGTGTCAAATCTTCTGCCAATTACTACAAGTTTCATTTCTCATATTTTTTTTTCTACTTTTTCCTTGTACCAGGTTGGTGGGTTTCTGCCCTTGTACGGTATTAGCCGGTCTATGTGGTAAACTTTTGCTGGTTGCCGTGGTGACTTTTTCACCATATATATCAGATCATCAATTTTCTTCAAAACTATGAAGGGTCCTTTCCATTTAGGCAATAATTTTGAACAAACGCCAGGTTTCCTGGTTGGGTCGTGTAGCCATACAGGTTGTCCTACAATTAATTCTTGGCACTTTGGTCATATTTTTTTCTGATATTCCTGACTTCCTTTAAGGTGTTTTCTTGCATGGTCATGGGCTTTGATAAGGGAACTTTGGAGTAATTCTATATATTCATGGGGTTTAACCTTGTTTTCATTTTCTATTTCGGGTTCTGGGATGAAGGCTTGGACTAGAAGAGTTATCTCCCTTCCTAACATCATTTTATTTGGTGTTACACCTGTGCTTGTATGTTTTGATGACCGGTACGTCATCAGCAACTGGGGTATAAACTCATCCCAACAGTCTTGATGTTCTTGGCAATACATTTTAACCATGGATACTAATGTGCGATTAAATCTTTCCACAGAGCCATTTGCTTGTGGCCTCATACTGGTCGCTCTTGTTTTTTCTATTTGTAACAGGCTGCATACTTCTTTTAAAAGTTTTGACTCAAAATTCCGACCTTGGTCTGAGTATAGTTGGAGAGGTGTTCCAAATCTGCTTATAAATTCATTGGTTAGGGCCTGGGCCACTGATTTTGCTTCTTGGTCTGGGAGAGGATATGCTTCTGTCTACTTAGTGAACAAATCTGATAGAACTAGTACAAATCTATTGTTGTTTTTAGACATTGGGAGAGGACCAAGTATATCCATGGCAACTCGCTCCATTGGTTCACCATTGAGGAATTTTCCCATAGGGGCCTTTCATGCTTGTAGTTGCTTTTGGGCTGCACAGTTGTCACATCGTTTTATTCATTCGACAATGGTGTGTTTCATTGAGGGCCAATAAAAAGTTTTCTTTCTGAATTCTATCTAAGGTTTTATCTATGCCTAATTGACCTTCTGTTGGGATATCATGAAACTATTTGATAGCTTCCTGTCTTTTTGATGTTGGTACGATTAGTTGAAGAAATTCTTCTGTTTCATTTTCGATCCATTTCCTGTAAAGAAGACCTTGATGTATTTCCAGTCGATCCCATTGTCTCCATAGGGTTTTAATAGCAGCGGATTGATTGGAGATTTCGTTCCACTCTGGGCGCTTTTTGTCTTCTATTTTCATTAAAAGTTCAGATATCTCATTGTCATCTAATTGTGATTTTCTCAGTGTGGCCTGGTCCCAACCATCTATCACCAGGTCTTTAATTTTCATGAATTCTGCACTTGAATTAACCTATCTGGATCAGGTTACAGCTCTTATTTGATTAAGTGGGGTGCATTGGGGGATTGCTGTCTCTTTGTTGTCTTCTTCAATATTTTGCACATCATTCTGTGTCTGTTGGTTCAGACAGGATGTACAAGGCACTCTGGATAGGGCATCTGCATTAGTATGTTTCAGGCCAGGGCGGTGAATAAAATTCAGATCATAGGTACCTAGCTCCTGGAGCCATCTTGCAGTCTGTCCTGTAGGTTTCTTTAAATTTTTCATCCAACTGACTGCAGCATTGTCTGTTCTTAAAAGTACATTTTGACAGTATAGATATGAATGGAAATGTTTTAAAGCTGAAATGACTGCAAGGAGTTCTTTTCTAGTTACACAGTAAGATTGTTCAGGCCTTGATAAAGCTTTACTCATGTAAGCTATCACGTGCTCCTTTCCTTCCTGTTCTTGTGAAAGTACAGCACCAACAGCTTGTTGACTGGAATCCGTATCTAAAATAAAAGTTTGGCCCGGTACAGGATAAGCAAGAATGGGTGACATTGTAAGTGCCACTTTCAGGGTCTGAAACGAGTCATTACACTCGTCAGTCCAGGTCAATTTTACCCCTTTCTCACATAATTTGTTTAATGAGCGGGCTATTTTTGCAAATCCTTCCACAAATCGTCTGTAATATGATGGTAGGACTAGGAAACTGCGAACTTGCTTGGCGGTTTTGGGAACTGGCCAGTTTTTTAACAGATTCTACCTTTCCTGGATCAGTGCTTATACCTTCTTCTGAAACAATGTGACCTAGGAATTATGCTTTCTTTTGGAAAAAACTACATTTTGAGGGCTTGAGTTTTAGATTGGCCTCTAAAAGGCGTTCAAAAACATGTTCAAGTCGCTTTACACATTCTTCAAATGTTGATCCAGGTACTATGATGTCGTCCATATAAACTAAACATTCTCTCCATTGGAGACCCATGAGGACATCTTCCATTAAACGCTGAAAGGTACTTGGGCTGTTACACAACCCAAATGGCATTACAGTGAATTGGTACAGGCTCTGACTGGTGGAAAAAGCTGTTTTCTCTCTGTCGGATTCCAAAAGCTCCACTTGCCAAAATCCTGAATTTAAGTCCATTAAATCATACAGTTTAGAGTTGGATAAAGCCTCCAAACAGTCATCTACTCGTCCTACCGGGTAAGAATCGACTCTGGATAAGTGATTTAGGGATCTGAAGTCCACACATACTCTTGTAGTTAGATCCGGCTTCGTTATTAAGACTTGAGGTGCACTCCAGGGGCTGTTTGAAGGCTCAACAATGCCACGTTCTAACATTTTTGAAACTTCTGTCCTTTCTATTTCTCTCTTACCAATCGGTAGTCTCCTGGGTGGTACTCTAACGGGACGAGCATCTCCCCAGCAGGCACACAACATTGAGTTAACATTGAATCAATGTTTATTTTCTATGTTGAATGAATGTTGAATTATTATTAGATTTTGCAAATTTGTATCAACGTTGAAATCCTACGTTGAATCAACGTTGAAATCCTACGTTGAATCAACGTTGATATTCAACTTTGAATCAATATTGAATAATGGTTACTTCAACATTGTTTAAACCAATAACTTACCTTGAATTCAGATTGAGTTCAGGGTGAATACCATATTCAACACGGAATCAAAATTGGTTAGTGGTGGTGTTCAACTGTGTTTCCAACTTAAGTTTCATTCATCCTGTATTTTCTGTGTGTTGCATTCCATAATTTTATACTGTAGCAATATTCAAGCTAGTGTCTTCTCAAGGCCCTCTACATGCTAAATGTCATAGCAACATTCTGCCGCAGGAAACTTTATCCAATTACTGCTCCATCAGACCAAAGTATAAAAATTAATCTCAGAAAAAAATTGATGAACTTTAAATAATATCATTGCCTGGTCATATTTGACATGGTGTAGGCTTTTGCTCATTGTTGAAGACTGTATAGTGACCCAAAGATATATAAATAATGTTCTTTGGTTGATGATTGTCTTGTTAACAATAGGTAACAATAAAAACTTTGAATATATGCCATTGACTGTCAATTACTCGTAGAAGAATTTTCAACAATAAAACTGAGAGACCACATTCTTGTGATAAGAGCATAGCTCGACCATGATGATGTCAACAACCAATCAACTGAATAACAAATATCTGTGTTTAGGGCTTTCCTACGAACCATAATTTAACCCCCAAGATTTTTTTAACATTTAACGATATGCATATAAAAACACAAATTATCATCCCAGAGAAACATTGAAAAAATCAGCAAAAAATTTTTGAAAGCACACAATCCTTAATACACATATTTTTTGCCCAATGTCTATTCTAAATATCAGAGTGATCAAAATATAAAACAAAGTTTGCTGTTCCTACTCCATGTATTCTAATGTCTAACCACTGATTATAGAGAAATATTCAATACGATAAAATTAAAATAAATTTATTTATTAATAGTGAAAACTTCAACTTCTTTCTTCTCCCACCCTGTCTTTTGGAGCCCATTTAAGAAAGGTTGTTGTTTGGTCAGACACTTGTTGTTCCGTGATTCCATAGGTCTTCATGATGACATCTACAAAATCAAAAGTTATAACATTGTCAAGTTTAATACTGTTCAACACATTTAACTATTAATAACTTCATAATGGTGATATTTAAAGTATAAATCAAAAGCATAAGAACTCGTGAAAACTAAACGAAAGTTAAACTTCCATCAAAATCTCAACTACATTTCTTTTTATATAGACCAGAAGGTATAATCTGCAAGAAAATCCTAAATACTACATTTTAACTTGAACAAATTGAAGGTTTATCCACTTATGTTTTTTCTGTATTACTTGTGCTGATGCATGGATATCTGTCATATACGAGGGTTGTAAAGGGGTTCTTAACACGAAAACACGTGAAATAAAAATCCCCAAAACGCTACACGGAAAATCAAAATTGGGATAAACGAAGCACGAGAAATAAAATCGTAAATATTAAGGAAAAAGTACTAGAAGTTATTACTCAGTCGTTCTTGGAGATCACACAGTCATGATAATGGACACGAAGACCCTGCGGTCACCTTTTCACGTCCGCTGTTTGCATCCGATTTGAAAAAAAAATATTCATAAATTGATAGCAATTAATATCCTGGGAACACATAATTTAAAAATCCAGACTGACTTGGAATTTAGTCCCGGTTAACTTTTTTTTATCAAATGTGGGACAAGCTCGAGAAATTAAGAGTACCAACGCGAAACACAGAAAATAAATAAGGAGAAACACAAATAACGCATCTCGAACCAAAGACAAGAAAACGAGAAATAAAAAGGCCAAAAACGTTGCACGCAAATAACTCTTTACCACCCTCATATATGATATACCCTTCATCTTTGATTACCTTGTCAAAACACTACTTCAATTTTGACAGTAAAATATTAAAGGTCCAACTTGGTGAGCCATATAGCGTCTGACCTTTCCACCCCAATTTTGTCAACAACTCAAACCCCCCTTTTTATGAGATTTCGTGTAACTGAATTGAACAGGTAAATAAAGATAAAATTTCTTTTTACTTTTGATTCAATCATATGATGAATTCAAATAGTCAACGATAAAAAATTCATGAGACGTTGCAAGGTAAAGCGGGAATGGTTACATGCTAAACATCCCCCTTTTCCTCGTGTAAAATTTCAACTTTTCAGTTCAGTTTTCATAACAACATAATATGCTCACATTTCTAAAATACGATACTGTATTAACTGTAATCACAACAATTTATATATACTTACGATAAAATATAAAAGCTGTATACAGGAAAGATATTGATAAAAACTCTGTAGAATCACCTTGTTGTCTCGAGAGCGGATATTCAAACTTTGGCAACAAAAACAACTGCGCATGCGCATATCTGAATTTGTTGTAAAATAGAAATGTTAAAAATGCCACGAAAATTTAAATCACTTTTCCAATAGATCTATCGGTTGTTTATATTACAAGTTATCAAACCATTGTTTATGTACTGATGTATACGTCTTTCTCTTTAGATTGTTAAAAAGAATAGAAAAGAAAAAAACGGAATGAAAACAAGATATTTGACATCAGCAGCCACGGAAAAAGGGGGGCATATTTTTAGGGGAAGGTGTTATTCACAAATATTTATATTTACTGTATGATTCTGTATGCAAGCTGGTTCTATTAATTTATTATGTTTTGGGGTTGGGTGAAATTTGGGAATTTCTATTATTTGGGGTGCAAAGTTCATGATTAATCTATGCTGATATACACTGCGATTGTTTTATATATAATTCTATAATCACCACGACAATTAGTGATAAATCTACTGATTATTCTATTTTATGTGAATATCGTTGTCAATTTAAAAAGAATTGTGATGTGCCCAATACTTCTTTTTTGACAATTCTGGTATCCACAACTACTGGGTTTTATATATTGTTTAGCAAACGTTGATTCAATGTTGGTGTTTCAACACAATGTTAATTCAACGTTGAAACAATGTTCTAATTTCAACGTTGAATTGTCAACGTTGAATCGATGGTGAATATTTGTTGATCAATGTATAACCTAAAATCAACAAAGATTCAACGTTGATTCAACAAAGTGTGCCTGCAGGGTCCAGCATCAATGCTATGTTTGATTTTATTAGTTCTTCCAATGTCTTCTGGGGACCTTGAGAATACATCTTGGAATTTATTCAGGAGTTCTGCAAGGGTCATCTTTTCTTTGGGTGTCAAATGTGTGCAACTTCTTGTCAAAAGGTCTTGGAGGTGCTCTGGTACCCCATTTTCATCATTTTCTAATTGCCTGCTTGGAATTATGTTGACGCCTGCACATCTGTCTTGTCTAAACTCCGGTAAGGCTACTACAGATTCACAAGTACCCAGCATGGTGTTAGGATAAAGCTTAACATTTGAGTCACTGTAATTAACCACTTGGACGAACGGGTATTCGTCATCAGAATTTATTATACCACTAACTACAGAGATATTTTTTTTCTTCGTATAAAAGATTACAGGGTTCTATTATAGCTTTGCTAGTAACATGCTCCTTGTTAGGTACATTAACAGGTAAGGTCATACTAGAGTTTGATGGTACAACAACAGTATCTCTGGCTAACACACGACAGGTCATTCTAAATTCTCCCCTACCCAACATTTAATATCTGAATTTTCTGTTTGGAGTATATGAGATCTGTAGTCAATCTTTTTCACAAGTAGGAAATCTTGTCCTAAAATGGCATCAGGTGTGATATCACATACAATAAATTGGTGACGAAAGATGGCACTTCTTAAGGAAAACTCCAGGTTTACCATTCCAGATGTAGTTAAATTGGTCCCATTTACGTTTTGAAAAATGAAGACATCCTGTGGACTTTCAATATTGGGGAAATTAAAACTATTGGTTTTGATACCATTTGATAGGTATTCCTGATTTACATCTTGACTGGACTGGGAAATATCTTTCTGAACTTGGTTTGATATAAGAGATACTGTAGAACCAGTTTCTATCAGAAAATCTAGCTTATATCCAGAAATTGTACCATTTGTATACAATCCATTGTCCCATTGGTCTAAATGTTTTCCTACTTGTATTACTCTGTCATTAAATTCAGCATTACTCTCTCTATCCATGTCAGACCCTTCTAACTCCGTCTGGCCCCGGTCTAGTGAGCTGACGGGTAACCGTTTCCCTGGATCTGTGGGTTATTTCCACTTCTTTGTCCTTGATAACTAGGACTGTTTTTCGCCCAGTTTGAGTTGGTGGGGAGGCTTGATTTGGTCCAGCTTGTCTCTTGTGTAAGGGGCTATTCCTATAAAAGTGGTCAGGAGAGTTGCAGGTAAAACAAGTTCTTGGGCCTCTTTGAGGGGTCTGGCTACTGTTTGAACTATGTTCTAGTCTATCTATTCTGTCAATAAGTTGCTGTAGGATTGATTCATTTTGCTTTGGACTGTTTTGTCAGTATCTTGGGTGTTTATGTAAGTCTTAGTGTCTGAAACTTGTCTTATATTTCCCCTTTTTTATCATTAGGATCCCCTAAGAGAGCCTCATATCTCTTTATTAGGTCTACTGCTTCAGTAACTGAACGACAATCTTTATCTATATAACGACATTTCATCACAAGGATAATATTTTTAAACAGTTGGTAAGGGCAAGGACTTCTTGGGCCCTTGTATCTAGGTTACTGTATACTTTTGGGCCATTTGGCGTAAATCATCTCCAAAATTTGCAATGGGCTCTTGAGGTTGTCTGGTTCTAGTTTCAAATCTTGAAAGCCATCTATTCTGATGTCTGGAATTTCAAAATCTCTGCTCAAGGGTTCTGACTAATAAACAATAGGATTTTTTCTCAGTAACGGTAAGGCTTATATAGAATGTTCTAGCTGGTCCCCATAGGCTTGCAGCAAGCAAAAGGACTTTTCAGATTCTTTCCATCTTCCAAGGTCTGCACAGTTTTCAAAGTGTGAAATATATTCTTCCCAACTGTCCTTTCCATTGTAGGGCTCTGGTTTAATGGTAGTTCCACTTATACTTCCTCTTGGAAATCATACCGGTATCTGGTTGTTAAAATCTGGATTGTTGCCACGGATATTTGGGCTTCTGTCTGGGAAATCTCTCTGGTTTGGTACAAGTGGGTATTCTTTACGGTAAAAATTCTCGCCAACGCTTCGGTATTCGTCTCTTATCGGTACGTCACCTTGACCTGCTTCGTCGTCGTCCCTGGCGGTACCGCTGCCACTCGGCCCTAGATTCCGTCTGAACATGATTTCTCGGTCGGGAGATTCCTCTCGAGGTTTTAATAATTGGGGCGTCTCATTGTCATCACATACAAAGTCTGACATTTCTGCTGCTGCTTTATCAAAAAGATAACAAACATTATTTGTTTTATAAAACTGATTACATACAGGGTTAAAATACGGTCGTTTAAACGTCCACCTTAATTTTAATTTATAAATACAACGGTAACGGAACAACGCAAATTACGATAAAAATTAACTGGAAATATTATTTACAAATTTATTATTTACATATCCACCACACGTCGAAGCTAAAATAATCCCGAATTGGCTATGGGTACGATCACGGGATGTCTGGAAAAATTGACATCCCACTTCTGACACCAGTGTAACAAACCGCCGCCACAGGCCGAGTAATTGTGGAAGGGTCTGTTGACAATTTTAGGGCCCATTATGCTCACGTCAGGAATATACTGCATCTTGGATTTTCTACCTCCGAAGACGAATGGATGCCAGGCAATGCACTCATTATACTCCATAGTTGAGTTGTAAAATACAAGTTCTAACGTATATTATATTTATTTACATATATATATACACAAATGCAGATGCCTTAGTTAGTAATCATTTTCGGGACATTTAGGTCACTCAGTGTGGTGGGGGATAACTGCCGCTACATTTACTTTTCCTTAAAAATACGTCATCTTATCATAATAAATTAAAGTATATTAACCTGCTTGGCTTTTCTGTTTGGAATTGGTCTGGTAATGATAAACTTTCAAGAAGATGGTTAAGCTTACTAGTTAGGCATGAGCTAACAAGTTATCCGCCATTTCACTGAGCAGAGCCCTATTTATACCATTTGGAGATCCCTGAAAGCCAATCGAAAATAAGGGATCTAGCCAGGGATCCCTGAGGGCCAATGAGAACCCCGTCAGGACTGACAGGAAAATGTCGGACAAAATAGGAGCCTGACAGGAAAACCTGCACATTAAGAAATTAAATACAAAATGGACATTAAAATGCCTGTCCATTAATTATCAAAGGGATGGGACTTAGTCTTAACTTTTCCTTTATTAAACTTTATAGTTAGAAACTTAATACTTTGTAACTAGACTTGTTTCCAAGTTCTAGCAGTGCGTAGTACTAGCAGACGACGGGAGTACTTATATTAAGTTCCAGCGGTAAACTGGTTAACAATATAATTCCTATAAACTATTCTTTTACAGGTATAAACATTGAAGCTTTAATAAAATTATTAATACAATGCCTTATTTCTTACTCTTAAAGACTACTTTTGATATTTAAGGTATAACGTTACAACGACAAAAATATTTCCTACTGCGGTCACATGATCAGTAAAATGGCTCTTCACAGAGAAACGAGAAACATGGTTTTGACCGACAGTAAAATCTTAAATATTTCCAGACTTAGACACTTTCAGGACTTATAATGGGTTGAAATATAATTTCAGGTATATGAATATTTATGCCAGACACCTTACGATCTTTGAAAAATATGTTATCAAGTAAAACGAGTTTGGTAAACAAGTGGAAGGGGCACTTGCAAAACAAAATGGATAAAGTTAAAAGATGCAAATGTTACAATATGTGCAGTTCAAATTAATGTTCATAAAGTCAATAATATTTTCTGTTGCAGGTTATCACCAAATAAAGTTTATATTCATATGTAGTTGATTTCTTTCTTCTGTTGACATGGTAAATTCCAGGTTGTAAAAATTATTAAATGTTATTTGTTCCAGTTATTACAATATGTTCACATAAAATAATTGTACTTGTTTATAAAAATGATATTGTAACTGTGCAGTTTAGAAATCACTGGAACAATCATAGAGACTGATGGAATGATTAGAACTTTCTATTTGACTTACATAACGATTCCAGAATGATCATAATAAAAGATGCATAATTTAAACTTTTTACATTGTTCTAGAAATTTCCGTTCTACAGTTTTCTAGTAGTTTCCTTTCTACAGTATTCTAGAGATTTCCGTGACAACTATATATACAGACACTAAAGTTACACTTTCAGACATAGACATCGATAGACATTAATGTTCTCAGCAGTTGGATTAACACTTTTATTTACGAACAACATCATACTAGATTGTGACCTATTGGACGTAATATTCTGATTGGATTCCCGAGAAGATTTCCGGATAAAGAAAAGATAAAAGATCGGATATATATATTGACAGTTAAGTTGACATTTCTTTTTATGTAATACTTCTTGTATAATAAATCTTGTTAAATTTTATTATTGATTTGTGTCTTTTGTTGGCTACAATTTAAAGGTAATTCTGGCCGTAACACAGTTATAAAAATAAAGGAAATTTTAGGGATCTTAAACAATGGCGACCAATAAGCCTATTATTTTTTTTACAATAAGATATTAACAAAGACGTTAACAAAACAAATGGCAAAAATAATAAATGAATTAATTGATATATATCAGACGGGTGCATGCCTAATAAGAAAATCACCGAAAATATATATGGAATTGATGCAACAAAAGAATTTATGGGACTAAATGATTGGAATGGCTATCTTATGTCCTTTGACCAAGAAAAGGCATTCGACAGAGTGGAACATAACTACATTATAAAAGTATTACAAAAAAACTAACGGTTGCTTTCTATTCACACTATATATATATGTGCTTTGTGTGTGTGTTTTTTTTTTTATTATTTTTTATTTAAATGTTTCCCATCTGGCAGTTGTGAACGTGCATATACCAATTGTGAAAGATACAAAGAAATAGGGTCATTTGCGTGTATTCTCACAAAGTACCTGCTTATTTCGTTGAAATGAATTGTGGCATAACAGCAAGTTTCAAACAACCGATATTTTTTACTTCTGTTTACTTCAATGTGTCTTGTCAGAGGAGGAATTTTTTACCTCGGGTTTTATAAGGTGGATAGAGATAGTTTACACAGACATTAAAAGTAAAATACAGGTTAATGGCCAACTTACAAAAAAGAGATAAACATACAACGATCCTTAAGACAGGGATGTCTGATTATAGAACCATTGGTTTCCCGCATAAGAAATTCAAAAGATATAAAAGGGAAAAAAATACCAAAATAGGCAAGAAACTGTACACTTTTCCAACATGCAGATGACTGTTCTACAATAACAACGGACATTTCAGACTATGAACAGATTTGGCGAGGTATCGGGATAAAGAATAATCGAAAATAAAACAGAAATACTATAAATAGGAAAGAATAAACCAGTTAGGAATCAACATATTACGGACTTAATTAAGGAAAATGTTAAAGTGTTATGGATATACTTTGGGGAAAATAAAATTGAAAAAAATTGGAATCCAATAATAGGGATGATATCTAAAACATGTAAAGAATGGGAAAATAGAAATATAGACATTTATTCAAAAGTCAACATTATAAACACATATATGCTAAGTAAAGCATGGTTTGCTGCAAGAGTAAAAGTACCAACAAATGAATTTAAAAGAAGAATAAATAGTCTTTTGTATAAATTTTTGTGGAATGGCCCTGAATTGATAAAAAGAAAAACATTAAATAAAAAGAAAAAAATATGGTGGAATCCAAATGCCAGACTTAGAAGAAAAGATAAATGCTATGTGGCTGCAAAAATATGTGATATGATTAAAGGAAAACAAACTAGTTGGAAAGCTTTATATACATACTTTTAGGATTAACAACGAGAGAAATATTACCGGAACTTGCAGAAAATAAATATATACATGTAGAACAATTAGGAAATAATTTGAAAAAATAAAAGATCTTTATATACAGTATAAAAATAAAATACAATTAACAGATAAAACCTTAAAAGGAATATACTATGAAATCATTGGACAAAAGAAAATTCAACAAGAGTTGAAGTAGAAAATAAAGAAATAGAATCCACAAATATATGGATAACAGTGGTTAATAAAAGAATAATATACATAGAGAATTTTTATACAAAATAGTACATAGAGCTTTACTCACTAGAGAAAACAATTAGAAAGAAAAATAAGAAATATGGATCCAGAATGCAAATATTGCAAGAAACATATCGAAACATTTGATCATCTTTTTATTAAGTGTAGAGAATTACAAACATTTAGAACATATGTGACAGAAAATGGTCAGACGAAAGACCCTAATTTCCAAATAAATTTAAAAACCCTTCTTCTGGTAGATTACAAAAAAGAGTTAATACCAGTTATCTATGGATATACACACACAATTTGGACATGTAGACATTTTAAAGAAAAGCTAATTTTTTTTATAAATTACAGATGAAATTTCACAAAGATAAAGACATTTATGATAAATACAATTAGAAAAAAGGAAAACAAATAGGAAGAAATAGGGCCATTCCAAAGTGAAATAACTCTAAGGATACAAGATAGCCATGCAAGTGAATAAAGGCAATACAAATATTATTAGATAATAAAATCCAAGAAATGGGATTGGGAGACTGCTAGGTTAGAGCATATCTCTAACAGGGTTTATCCAATGTAGTAGTCTCTGCAATGCCCATGGTTACAGTTGAAATAACCAACCTAAATAAAGACAGAAAAAGACAAGAAGATTACAAAGAGTAGTCAGTGTGGATGTCGCCACGCTATACTACAAAACAGAATAAAAACGGAACAGAGAAATATTGTTTGTTAAAGATACGATTGATTAAAATTAATAATATGTTTTCATTTCAGAATTAAAATATAGAAAAAGTTCTCATAGAACACGATGATGATCAAGTGAACAAAAGCCATCTATCAATCAGCCATAAAAAGTAGACTAAATGATAGATGAGAAAACAATTTTTTTTCAAATCATAAGTTTCTATTTTTACAAATAAGGTCATATGTTTCTTTATATAAACTTCTATGCAATATGTAAGCTCACTTTCAGCACTTTCGAACTAACATTCTCAACCACTAAGGTAGTATATTGTATTAAGATCAAATTGATTTTTCAAATAGATAAGGTATTAGCCAGTTCACACCAATCTGAGTGTTGAGAGAAAAAGAAAAAAAAAAAAAAAAAATAATAAACAAAAAATAAACAAAAATAAAACAAAACAAAACAAAAAGCATAAATAAAATAAGAACACAGAGAAAAGTGGTAAAGAAATAATTGCACATTTCTTTTTCATGTTATCTGGAAAGAACTATAACAATTAATTATTAGAACTATAAATGAAAACCTTGTTACTTAATTACATTTTATCAATCATTATTTTGATTGAATTAATTGATTACGACTGGCGTTTATTTGGTTCACGATCATCAGACAATTGTTGAATAAACACAAACAAATTATAGACTAATGGTTTGATTTAAATAAGACATTTTGACTACATAATTATATGTGCCATTGGATTTATCTCTTCTGTGTGTGAATTAAATAAAAACTTTTTCCCCATGATATTCCAAGTTATCATGGAAAATAACTTCAGATTTATATGCTGATGCTGCTTTACAAACAGTACCAATCGTACTCATTTTCGTATCGATTTAAAATAATTTATCTAAATGTTACTCCAATATTAGGCATACTTCACCTACCTGCTGCAGAGACTGCTGTTATTAAGCATCGATACTTTTTACAAATTCCATTTATCCTGATTCAAATCACCAAGTTAATACAAATTATTCATTTTTTCTTATGGGCCGGATTCACTTGGGGCTGGATCGACGTGGGACGGATCGACTTGGGGCGGATCGAATTTGGGACGGATCAACTTAGGGCCGGATCGGTTTGGGGCCGGGACGACCTGATACCTTCTAATGTAATATAACCCTAGCGGATGATGAAAATGTGAAAGGCGGACAGTAGAACAGTCCAGAGGCTCAAAAGATTTAATATAATAAGTTTTTCCTGTTAAGTTACAAGTGAAATCAGGAGTCGTGATTAACATATCACATGTCTTACACGTGCTCCTTTTTCCTTTTTTTTATGTTTACAAGAAGAAATGATAGGAGTTGATTCACTTGTAGTAAGTGTCTTTAAACAGTCGAAAATATTAAGGGTACATGGTTTTAATTTTTGAAAAGTATCTGAATTTTTAAAGTAGTAATTACCTTCTGGTTGAAAATAAGTCAAATCAGGGGTATCCCGACGGATATTCCGTGGAACACACAAATCAAATGCTACAGAGTTCCGTGTAGCAGAAGAGGACCTTGGTAACCCGGGCGATGTCCGAGCCGGTTTGTTCTTTGTATTCTTTGTATTCATCATGCATTAAGCTACCAAGTGATCAGTATGATGGAGTTTCTTTTTTTTTTTTAAATAGATACATGTTTATTCCAAAAATACCCTGTTTACAATTTCCTCAGTTGCCCAGGATGCAGACTAAGGATCCCCGTTTACAATTAAACCAACTGCCCGGGAAGCAGGAGGCTAAAAAAGAGTTCACTTTGTTCTTTCAGATACAACAATTTCAGTATTTATTACCTGAAAAATAGTATAACAATAATAATAATAAATATACTTGTATATGACAATAAAAGAAAAAACATCTTTCTAAATAATATAACAGTATAACATAATCGAGTACACCTCTGAACAATGGATTACCTAATACAAATTAAAGAGGCATAAAAGGCAGACCACATAACATCGTGACTGTTGTCTACTATAAGGTTTGTTATTATAATATGTAATTAATTAATGTGTTTAGTTTTCTTTGTCTATTGTATTATTAGATAAATAGCTGGGTCCAGATTTCTGATTGGTTATAATGTATGGTTTCCAAAGATTCAAAATATCTGTAGATGACATTTTATCCCATCATATTTGATTTTGTTTCTTATTTTTCACAAGGACCATTTTGTCAAAATAAAAAATTAAAAGATATTTACAAGTAAATTTTGGTTCGATTGACCACTGTTATCTCCCAAAAGCATAAAATGTTCTAAATTTTCATAATTTCATTGAACATTCCATAATATGAAAATATCTATGATTTTACTAATGATTATTTTGGTTGTACATGTAATGCAGATTGAATAAAATGATGCAAATTTTCAGTATTATTTACCGCTTATTTTGGCAAAAATGTAAAAAAAAAATTCCGTTTGACAATCTCATTTTTTAAGCCTACTTTCCGTTTATATAAAATTGTGAATGCATTTCCATCTTTTATTTTATTGCCGATGTTATTATTTTTCAGATTGTGCCATACTGTTCTCCAATTAAAATCGTGCCCAAAAATGTCCTGCCATTTGTTTTGACATTTTAGAAATATATCTTTATTAATCATGTCTCGATTATATTTGAGATTCAATTCTTTAGGTTCGATTTGTTTGTCGTTTCTATCTAATATGAACATTTCATCAGAAAGTTTCAATTCTATGTTTGTTTTTTCATTAATATTTCTACCAGTTTCTAAAATTTGTATGAAGTCGATTGGTATCGAACTTTTAACACGTGAAAATTCGGATATACAGTTTCTTTTATCCACAAGTTTTTCAAATATAGAACTACAACTGTAAAATTCGTTTGTTTCTTCATTCCATATATCTTTGATATATTTTATGTTACTTTTAAGACAGGAAGAAGAAAAAAACAATGGCTTATTTAGGAGTGAAAGTTTTGAATTACCAAAAATTTTCATCTTAAGTACCTCGGTCTTTGTTTTTGGATTATCGTCAGTCTTTAGAAAAGAAGACCATGTATATATCATTTTCTGATAAAATAAAGGAATATTTTTAAGATTTAGTCCGGTAATGTTTGAGCACTTACATAAAAAATATTGATCATTATACTTGATATCAAATTGTCGAAGCCAATACTTGCCAATCGCATTCCAGCTTTCTAACGGTTCATGAAGAATGAGATAAAGAAACTTTATTTGTTTACTTCTAAGGAATAAATCGATACTTATCATTCCCATTCCACCTTTTGTTATATCAAGACAACAAACCTGTCTTTCTATTTGGTTAACTTTCCCATCCCATATAAAATTCCAAATAATTTTGTTTATTTATTTTGAATATTTTTCAAGAATTCCCCGCATTTCAATTTCAGAAGCGCAATTAGGCAATATGAAATTTTTTCCTATTAAAGTTTTACCACTAAATGAAAATTTCCTGCTTTTACACACGTGGACACAGTTTTTTTATCTTTTCTATAATGCATTGCCATATAGCATCATTATCAATTTCATAACCGTGATTTTACTCCCAGGGTTTTTACATTACCTGTAATCCATTTAATTTTGCTAAATTTCAGCTTTTTCCCTTAAGAGATCCTATAAGTAATCTTGCTATGATTTTTAATCGGTGTTTAGTAAGGTAAGAGGTCTCCAGTTTTTAATATTTTCTCTTTCACCACCCTTATGTAATAACGTAAGACCCCCTATATGTTGAGATTTACTTAAAGCATTTTTGCTAAATATTTTTTGAAGGAGTATAAAAAATTGTATTCTATTATATCCCAATACAAAATGTAAAATTCAGATATAATGCCATCCTCACCTGACGATTTGTTGGTCTTTAGAACTTTGAGCACTTTTTCTAATTCTTCCATACTTATATTACTTTCAAGTATCTCCTTATCGTCGGAACTTACCGTATTTTCAATAAATTGGCAAAGCTTTTCATCGCACTGTTTGTCCCACACTTCAAAAGGAAAAAGTGGAATAGAATTGTACTTGTTCTTTTAATATCGATTTAATATCATATCTATACATATCCTTTTTGTTTTTACACGATTTCAGTTTGTTTTGACCATTTTTCTTTTCTAAATTAAAAAAAAAATTTAGTGGATTCTTCACCTTCTGCCCATTTAACCTTTGCTATAATTTTCGCAGATTCTGTCAAATTTGTATAAATATCCTTTATTTCGCGTTCAATTTCAATTATTCTAAAAGTGATAATATTTGTTTTTTTCCTTTACTAATTTTAATCCTTTAAGTCGTTTTTCTAGTTGTTTAATGTGATTTTTATTAGGTAAGCGATTCAGTGTTTTACTTAGTAATACATCAATTGTTAGAAATTTTATTTTACTTTTGGTTATATCCCACCATTCTTGTAAATCATTAAATTTGTCTTTACTATTTTTCCATCCTTCTCAAAAGATTTTAAAAGCATTTGAACAGTGTTCAGATTTAATTGTGTTTAAATTCATAATCCACATACCCGGTCCTCTTTCTATATCATCTAACTTGATGGAGTTTCTTATTGACAACATTTTGTTGAATTTGAAGTAGATTTTTCAACAAATTGTCGGTATTCCTATGAGAACGAACTGTTTATTAATAGTCGTGTTCATTACCAATCCCAACAAAACATATTGATACCTTTGTCAATAAGTGAATTATATATCGCTTCCTGTACAGACTTTTTTTAAAATTATATTGCGTATACTATACATTTATTTTGTAGTTATTTTATCGTAGCCTGATTTGACCTTTCTTATGTAAAATAATTACTGTTAGAAAGGTGTGTGTCTGTGATAAGATTATAATGATGTGTGGTAATCAAGTAGAAGTCTTCGATTTTCAGTGATGTAAAAATGATTAAGCTGCACCTGGTGTTTCGGATAACTTTAGGTCATTTTTGACCAAGGCCGTAAATCTTCATCAGGTACCCTAGCCTTGTATAATTATAATAGCTATGTAATTACAATTTGATTAGTTCTTGCTGTGGTAATATATCAAATGTAGTGGTATTTTTAGGGCACGACACCTGGTGAATCTGCAATATCATTATTATTTTTGTGTCCTTTCTTATCTAATTACTATTTAATTGTTTACAGTGATTATAATTTTGCCGAGGTCAAGTACTCCTTCACGTTCTTATGTTTACGATAAGCAATCATAGGTGGTCTGGGAAATAAATTCTTAGCAGTTATATCATTTTCTATTAACTGACAATGTTTTCTTATTCGTCTTCCCAATTGTTTAAAGAGTGGATTAAATTTAGTTGCTAGAACTAGTGGTGGACAGTTTTGTTTATTTCTTTTTTTATAACATAATGTATTCAATCTGTTTTTTCTCAATGCTTTATCTATTAGTGGGATTAATTTTATTTTCCGAGTATCCTCTTAGTGTAAGTTTTGTTTGAATACTTCTATCTGTGTGTCGAGGTCATCTCTGTTACAACACGATCTAATGAACCTTGTAATTTCCCCAATTATAAATTCTTTGAATACAGATGCTGGGTGAGCAGACGATTTTTCTAAGTATTGGTAATTATCTGTAGGTTTGCGATATAATTTGACATCTAATATCTTTTCTGTTTCAAATCGGGTTCCTTTAAATATAAATATATAATTTCCAAACATCTTAAATAATATCTAATAAAGATACAAGCATAGTAGTATTTTATATAATTTAATGCAATAATATGAATTAGTAACAGTAATATTACATGTGAATATAAATTTATCAGCTCTTATAGAATCTCACATCTGTGTACTAGTTGGTAAAATTAACAAATTGTCCGAGACGGATTTAATCTTGAAAATTTATAGTCTTCATAAAAATAAAATAGAATGTAATACTAGTTTTATTACCTGGTGAGTTAAACAAATTATGTTATCACTAGCTGTGTCCATAAATTAAACCAGTTTTATAAATATATCGCTATCATAACTTATATATTATTCATGTCGTAATGTTCCTGAATTTTTACTTTGAGCACTTTGAGTATTGAGCATTGTTACGTGCAGTGTAGTCAGTATTCGTAGTGGCGACGTCTTCCTCTGAACGATCCTCTGTTGTTTCCACTGTTTCTATTGTCTCTCATACTGTTCTTTAACTCGTCCATTTCCCTTCGGAGTTTTACTAGTTCAGTTTCTTCTTCCCTCTGGGGTTTCCTTTTTATCTGGTCTATTTCATGTTTTAACTTCTGTACATCTCCTCTATCGTTTTTCAATTCTTCTTTACTGATTGGTTTTAGCGCTGCCTCTCTATATTTTTCAGCCTACTTTTCTTTGATTTCTTGCACTTGGTTATTGAGTTTAGTAATGTTTTCCCGTTTTTATCTTGTGCAGGCTTCCCTCCATATCTGCTCGCTATTAGTTTGCATTTTTTCGGAATGCTCCGTGGCTGCTTGTGACATAGTTTCCGGAAACTGGTTCTGATGTTTTTATTAAAGTCTTGAAGCTTGCTTCGAAAGTAAAGTTCAGTTTCACTAGATCCTAGTTGTGGATTGAATGATGCTTTTGGTATTCTTGCATAGTCTGGCAATTCATCTCCTTTGAAGCGTCTAAGGTCCCTTGTCAAAGTGGCGGTGTTGTGTCTTCTCGATAGCATTTCGTTTATTTTTCTTACACAGTTATTAATTTCTTGACAGTCATTGTCGTTTTCAAATACTTCATCTAGGTTCCCAAGATTGAAATTGATTGGTATTATCTGGGGTATAGAGATTCTTTGTCCCGATGGTATCTCGTCATTCATGTTCCCTAATTCCAGGTCGGACTCTGTGTTGGACATGTTGTTCTTGTTACTAGGTTTTTTCTTTAGAGTCAGTTTGCTTCTATCCATGTGAATTCGGCAGAGTATTTTGTCAGGAACAGCCACTGTCTAAGCGTATTTGTATTGCATCAAAGGTTTCCGCTGTATTGTTTTATCACAAAGGACATTTCCTAAATGGTTTCACAGATTCCCATTAATGTTGTACCCATCAATAAATCTACATTTGATACGTTTTTGCGGTAGGTATACAGAACTTTGCAAGTATCTTTTTATGGCTCAAATTATAAGTTGACCATTAATAATGTGTGATTTTAATTCAATAATTACTTGTATTCTTTTACTCTCCGACGTTTGCATTAAATATGCGAATTGACGTTATAATTTAATAACAACCTTACTTATAGATTGTTTTTTAAAAGTAGGTTTTTTGAAAAAACAAATCCAATTTCCATCTGTAATGTAGTTTTATGATATTATTTCAATACATATCACATCCCATTGTTCAATAATGCTGATTATCAGTATAATAGAGATAATGCATCAATAAGTCTACTAGGAGATTACCAAGACTAACAAAATCAAGGCAATACGAAGGTTGGACAACGTATGAAGCAGAGACTTCGAACATACAATTTATTAATAGTCGTGTCCATTACCAATCCCAGCAAAACATATTGATACCTTTGTCAATAAGTGAAGTATATATCGCTTCCTGTACAGACTTTAAAAAAAATATATTGCGTATACTATACATTTATTTTGTAGTTATTTTTATCGTAGCCTGATTTGACCTTTCTTATGTAAAATAATTACTGTTAGAAAGATGTGTGTCTGTGATAAGATTATAATGATGTGTGGTAATCAGGTAGAAGTCTTCGATTTTCAGTGATGTAAAATGATTAAGCTGCACCTGGTGTTTCGGATATCATTTAGGTCATTTTGACCAAGGCCGTAAATCCTCATCAGGTACCCTAGCCTTGTATAATTATAATTACTATGTAATTACAATTTGATTAGTTCTTGCTGTGGTAACATATCAAATGTAGTGGTATTTTTAGGGCACGACACCTGGTGAATCTGCAATATCATTATTATTTTTGTGTCCTTTCTTATCTAATTACTATTTAATTGTTTACAGTGATTATAATTTTGCCGAGGTCAAGTACTCCTTCACGTTCTTATGTTTACGATAAGCAATCATAGGTGGTCTGGGAAATAAATTCTTAGCAGTTATATCATATTCTATTAACTGCCAATGTTTTCTTATTCGTCTTCCCAATTGTTTAAAGAGTGGATTAAATTTAGTTGCTAGAACTAGTGGTGGACAGTTTTGTTTATTTCTTTTTTTATAACATAATGTATTCAATCTGTTTTTTCTCAATGCTTTATCTATTAGTGGATTAATTTCATTTTCCGAGTATCCTCTTAGTGTAAGTTTTTGTTTGAATACTTCTATCTGTGTGTCGAGGTTATCTCTGTTACAACACGATCTAATGAACCTTGTAATTTCCCAATTATAAATTCTTTGAATACAGATGCTGGGTGAGCAGACGATATTTCTAAGTATTGGTAATTATCTGTAGGTTTGCGATAAAATTTGACATCTAATATCTTTTCTGTTTCAAATCGGGTTCCTTTAAATATTGTTACATCCAAAAATTGTATTTGATTATAAGAGATTTCATGTGTAAATTTCAATAGTGGGTGAATACTATTTGCAATTTGGTAAAATTCCTTAAGAGACTGTTCGCTTCCTTTAAATAATTAAAATCCGTCATCTCTGTAGACAGAAAGAAGAGAAAAGTCAGACGAGTATGGAAACCGTTTCAATATTTCAGAAACGATTTCGTATATTCTTATATCTGTTAAACTAGGCGACATTGGGGATCCCATTGGAACCCCAATTTTCTGCTTGAAAATTTGCTTGTTGAATTCAAATTCATTATTTGCATGGGCAATTTTAAGTAATTCCAGTATAGCCTTTTTGGGTGGCACTGGGATGTCAAATTTACACTGCATTATTAGTGGCCATGCTCTGTCAATTACATTAATAATTTCAGTATGATGTAGATTGGTGTACATACTTGAAATGTCAAATGAGCTCATTAATATGTCCGCAGGTGCTCTTATTTTTTCCAATTTGTTTATGAAGGAAGTTGTATCTTGTGTGTATGTCCAAAATTTATTGACAACTGGTTTGATAAAATAATCGATATATTGTGCAATTTTTTCCAATGGGCTATTACATAAGGATACGATCGGTCTTCCTGGGACGTTTACATTCTGTAAATGATTGATATCAATTTTAATCTTTTCTCTATCCGATTGATTAATTTTATGAAGTTTTGGTAGGAAGTATAGTCTCCCTAATCTATTTCCCTGGTCATTTATTAGAAACTTAAATGTAACTTCATCAATGTAGGATTCATTGTGTAGACGATGAATAATAGTGTTGATACTTTCTAGTATTTCTGTTGTATGAGATTCGTTAATTCTTTCATAGTGTACATTGTCATTTAATTGGTCTTTTGCCATTTTTATATATAGCTCTTTATCAAGAACAACTGTTGAGGAGTTTTTATCTGCCTTTTTGATAATGATACGATCATTTGAACGTAGTGATTGTAATGCTTTTCTTTCATTTTTAGGCAGGTTGTCCTTAAATGATTTAATTTGTATTTTTCCAATTCAATTCTTGTTGAAAATAAGTAATTTTCAATTGCATTATTAGCCCAGTTTGGCTTACAACCACTTTTAGAAAGAAATGGGTGACGATTGTATTGGTGAGATCTATTATCAAAATGATATTTGCATCTCATTTTACGGGCTAGTTCATTGAAGTCATTTATGAGAGTTTTCTTAGCGTTTTGAAGATTTGGACTAGGAATGAATTTTAGTCCTTTCGCTAAAACTAGAACTTCAGCATTACATAGCTTTTCTTTTGTGAATATATCAACATATTTTGCAGCTCTCTGTACTTTTCCGTGTGTTTATATTGTCGTCTCTTATGTTGTCGGTTTATAATGTATATTTTCTTTTTCTTTTTTTAAGCAATTTTGTGTTTCTTATCCTAGCTTTGAACGATCTATTCTTTCTATTAGACATAATTGGATGATTAGTTTTCCTTATGTGCTTATTTATATATATATATATATATATAATGATTTACGTCTATGAGTTTGAATTGATATGCTTCGTTCAGATTCAAATTGAGATAGGTTAGCTTATAATCTCTAATTGCGAGATATAAGCTGTAGTGAATTTCTTTGGTGTAATATAGTTAATAATCAATCTCCTTTTTAGAATTTTTTTCTCGATTGCGAAAAATCTTCTCAGAGATGATATCTTGAGTGTATATATTTTGTATCTTTAAATTATACATTGATCTCGTTTTTTAGAAGTTTTTTCTATTTCGAAAAAATCCTCTCAGAGATGATGTCTATAAGAAATAATCGTGTTTCTTTAAAATTTGCTTTGTTTTTTTGTGCATAGCTTCCTCCATATCTGCTCGCTATTAGTTTGCATTTTTTCGGAATGCTCCGTGGCTGCTTGTAACATAGTTTCCCGGAAACTGGTTCTGATGTTTTTATTGAAGTCTTGAAGTTTGCTTCGAAAGTAAAGTTCAGTATCACTAGATCCTAGTTGTGGATTGAATGATGCTTTTGGTATTCTTGCATAGTCTGGCAATTCATCTCCTTTGAAGCGTCTAAGGTCCCTTGTCAAGGTGGCGGTGTTGTGTCTTCTCGATAGCATTTCGTTTATTTTTCTTACACAGTTATTAATTTCTTGACAGTCATTGTCGTTTTCAAATACTTCATCTAGGTTCCCAAGATTGAAATTGATTGGTATTATCTGGGGTATAGAGATTCTTTGTCCCGATGGTATCTCGTCATTCATGTTCCCTAATTCCAGGTCGGACTCTGTGTTGGACATGTTGTTCTTGTTACTAGGTTTTTTCTTTAGAGTCAGTTTGCTTCTATCCATGTGAATTCGGCAGAGTATTTTGTCAGGAACAGCCACTGTCTAAGCGTATTTGTATTGCATCAAAGGTTTCCGCTGTATTGTTTTATCACAAAGGACATTTCCTAAATGGTTTCACAGATTTCCATTAATGTTGTACCCATCAATAAATCTACATTTGATACGTTTTGCGGTAGGTATACAGAACTTTGCAAGTATCTTTTATGGCTCAAATTATAAGTTGACCATTAATAATGTGTGATTTTAATTCAATAATTACTTGTATTCTTTTACGCTCCGACGTCTGCATTAAATATGCGAATTGACGTTATATTTTAAAAAACAACCTTACTTATAGATTGTTTTTTTTAAAGTAGGTCTTTTTGAGAAAAATATCCAATTTCCATCTGTAATGTAGTTTTTATGATATTATTTCAATACATATCACATCCCATTGTTCAATAATGCTGATTATCAGTATAATAGAGGTAATGCATCAATAAGTCTACTAGAAGATTACCAAGACTAACAAAATCAAGGCAATACGAAGGTTGGACAACGTATGAAGCAGAGACTTCGAACATACAATTTATTAATAGTCGTGTCCATTACCAATCCCAGCAAAACATATTGATACCTTTGTCAATAAGTGAATTATATATCGCTTCCTGTACAGACTTTTTTTTTAAAAATTATATTGCGTATACTATACATTTATTTTGTAGTTATTTTTATCGTAGCCTGATTTGACCTTTCTTATGTAAAATAATTACTGTTAGAAAGGTGTGTGTCTGTGATAAGATTATAATGATGTGTGGTAATCAAGTAGAAGTCTTCGATTTTCAGTGATGTAAAAATGATTAAGCTGCACCTGGTGTTTCGGATATCATTTAGGTCATTTTTGACCAAGGCCGTAAATCCTCATCAGGTACCCTAGCCTTGTATAATTATAATTACTATGTAATTACAATTTGATTAGTTCTTGCTGTGGTAATATATCAAATGTAGTGGTATTTTTAGGGCACGTTTTATTAATAGTCGTGTCCATTACCAATCCCAGCAAAACATATTGATACCTTTGTCAATAAGTGAATTATATATCGCTTTTTGTACAGACTTTTTTTTAAAATTATATTGCGTATATTATACATTTATTTTGTTTTATTTTTATCGTAGGAGATGTACAGAAGTTAAAACATGAAATAGATCAGATAGAAAGGAAACCCCAGAGGAAGAAGAAACTGAACTAGTAAAACTCCGAAGGAAATGGACGAGTTAAAGAACAGTATGAGAGACAATAGAAACAGTAGAAACAACAGAGGATCGTTCAGAGGAAGACGTCGCCACTACGAATACTGACTACACTGCACGTAACAATGCTCAATACTCAAAGTGCTCAAAGTAAAATTCAGGAACATTACGACATGAATAATATATAAGTTATGATAGCGATATATTTATAAAAACTGGTTTAATTTATGGACACAGCTAGTGATAACATAATTTGTTTAACTCACCAGGTAATAAAACTAGTATTACATTCTATTTTATTTTTATGAAGACTATAAATTTTCAAGATTAAATCCGTCTCGGACAATTTGTTAATTTTACCAACTAGTACACAGATGTAAGATTCTGTAAGAGCTGATAAATTTATATTCACATGTAATATTACTGTTACTAATTCATATTATTGCATTAAATTATATAAAATACTACTATGCTTGTATCTTTATTAGATATTATTTAAGATGTTTGGAAATTACATTATATGACGAATGATTTCAGTATTTGAGAGGTTAGGTCATACACTGTGTGAAGTAGTTCGGCTCAACATATGATGCTTTTTCATTAACCAATCAACTTTCTCCTTTGGTCTTCAACAATTCATGAAAATATTTCACGAACCAATCACAAACCAACATGTATATACACTTTCTTATCCCGCGCGATGTTAGCGTACTCTTAAGTGCTTAGCAAATTTCAGAGAAACACGATTATTTCTTATAGACATCATCTCTGAGAGGAGTTTTTTCGAAATAGAAAAACACTTCTAAAAAACGAGATCGATGTAGCAAATGTTAAAGAAACACGATTATTTCTTATAGACTATAAGAAAGGTCAAATCAGGCTACGATAAAATAACTACAAAATAAATGTATAGTATACGCAATATAATTTTTTTTTTAAAGTCTGTACAGGAAGCGATATATAATTCACTTATTGACAAAGGTATCAATATGTTTTGCTGGGATTGGTAATTGATTGGTAACCCGATTTGAAACAGAAAACATATTAGATGTCAAATTATATCGCAAACCTACAGATAATTACCAATACTTAGAAAAATCGTCTGCTCACCCAGCATCTGTATTCAAAGAATTTATAATTGGGAAATTACAAGGTTCATTAGATCGTGTTGTAACAGAGATGACCTCGACAGACAGATAGAAGTATTCAAACAAAAACTTACACTAAGAGGATATTCGGAAAATAAAATTAATCCACTAATAGATAAAGCATTGAGAAAAACAGATTGAATGCATTATGTTATAAAAAGAAATAAACAAAACTGTCCACCACTAGTTCTAGCAACTAAATTTAATCCACTCTTTAAACAATTGGGAAGAAGAATAAGAAAACATTGGCAGTTAATAGAAAATGATATAACTGCTAAGAATTTATTTCCCAGACCACCTATGATTGCTTATCGTAAACATAAGAACGTGAAGGAGTACTTGACCTCGGCAAAATTATAATCACTGTAAACAATTAAATAGTTATTAGATAAGAAAGGACACAAAATAATAATGATATTGCAGATTCACCAGGTGTCGTGCCCTAAAAATACCATTACATTTGATATGTTACTACACCAAGAACTAATCAAATTGTAATTACATAGTAATTATAATTATACAAGGAAAGTTGATGAACCAGGGTTATGCTAAAGAACGTCTCGTCCTTTTTCTGTAAAAGTTCATCGGAAGATACCAAGACCTTGTTGATAAATATTCCGTATCAACTTCACAAATAATACATGATGGCTTGAAGTATAGATTCTAGGTACTGACGTTGTTTATCATCTTAATTACGGGGGCCTCGGTGGCCGAGTGGTCTAAGTAGTTACTACTGTAATCACTAGCCAGTCAACACTGAGGTTGTGAGTTCGAACCCCGCTCGTGCGGGTGCACTCGACTCAATCTTAATTGACTAGGATTGTCAGTTAATTTTCCTATCGAAGGTCGTTGGTTTTCTCCGGGCACTCCGGCTGCCTCCACCAATAAAACTGACAAACACGAAATAGCCCAAAAGCGGTGCTTAAAAGTGGCGTAAAACACCAAAAATCAAAAATCAAATCTTAATTACGTGTTATAGTGTTCTTTTATTTGTCTTTGTAATTTATTAACCTTGACAGTTAGTCCATTTTTGGTAATAACCTTTCGGCGTTGCTCGGTACTTATGCATCCCGTCAATGTGCTGTTATGCTGTGGTAATTTTTTGTATTCTTGTCTTTAATTTTTGATTCTCTGCTTTGTCTAAATGCCATTTTGTTTTTCTTTGTTGACATATTTTTTTATAGTGATTGAGATTATAACACAATACTGCTGTACCCTATTTTTGGCATTTTACCAATTATGTCTGTTTGTTTTATTCACACGTTGTTGTCAATATAATGGAATTAATGCGACTGTCATATAAGTGAGAGGGTTAGCCAGCTATAAAACCAGGTTTAATTCACCATTTTCTATATAATGGAATGCCTGTAAAAAGTCAGGAATATGACAGTTGTTTTCCATTCGTTTGATGTGTTTGTACTTTTGATTTTGCCATTTGATAAGATACTATCCGATTTAAATTTTTCTTTGGAGTTCGGTATTTTTTTATTTTACTTTTTCATATAGTCCAACTTTAGTATTGCCGGCTGGCAAAACTAACAGATTCTCCACGTGGGCCATTATACCAGAGGTAGAGGTAGCCATGGCCTCTAAAATGATTCATTGCACTTATGACCAAGACCCGTACGAGTTTTATAGCATAGGGTGGGTGTTCCCGTTATTTCACATAGTCCATTTTACTATTGGCACCAGGCTAAACTAAGAGATTCTCCACGTGGGCCATTTTCCCATAGATAGAGGTAGGAATGGCCTCTTGAATGGCCATAGCACTTTTGCCTTAGACCCATACGAGTTTGTCAGCATATGAGGGCACCTGGATTGTCACAAGAGTCAAACTTGACTATTGCCGACTGGCCAAACTAAGACATTCTCCACGTGGGACATTATACCAGAGGTAGACGTAGGCATAGAAAACTTATTTCAAACGGGATTGCACATCCTCATTTTACGGCAATATTGTTTACCAGGGCTCGACAATAACGCTTGTCCGATTGTCCAGTACCAGAGGAAAAAAGGTCGGACAAGTAAAAACCATATCAAGCTTGTCCGACGGGACAAGTAAAATCATTCTGTAGAAAATAAATTAAATCCAACTTTGATAATCAAAGTAATAAGGGACGAAGTCCCTATTACAGTAGAAAAATCAATAAAAAAAAAAAAAAAAAAAAAATCGGGAAAATTTCCCGAAATTTTTCATTGTACTAATGAACTCAAAATCGTTAACTTTTTTTTGTCACTTTTTTTAATTCCCGCATTTGCGCAGAAATCTACTTCCTTCTTCCGGTCTCGTTGTCATGAGACCTTGAGTAGTCTAGTAAAATATAGGAACTCAAGGAACACAATACCAATTTCATTTTAATAATTCTTTGTCTTTTAATAATCTGAGGCAGAAAACCTTTAGAATCCCGTTAAGGTGGTATGGGAGTATGAATTAAAATGTATAGAATTTTTCATACCATAGGCGGATCCGGGGGGGGGGGGGCGCCCCTTTGTGGGAAAATTTGGTTGATCATATAGGGAATCACTGAAGCATGACTGGAGCGGGCCCCTTAATAGGTCAGCCAGTGCTCCCCATCCCCCCTTATGAAAAGTTCTGGATCCGCCACTGCATACTTTGCTTAAATGTAGTATATATTGTGATATGTTCAAAAATATAATAAAAAATGATAGGTTACCGAGCATTTTCTGAAGCTACAGGTTGTGACAAAATGACACATTTTGTATGGATTATACAGGGAAAACATCATTAATTATGCGATTAAAAGCTACATGTAAACTGAATGATAGAATTGTAAAATAAATACGAGAAGACAACTTTGGAAAATGCTTTGAGAATATTATAAGAAAAGATAGGGTCCCTGTACAATTTTCGGGCTAAAATATAAAATAGCAAAATTTAATTTAAATTCCTTCAGAAAATTTCAGAGTTACCTCACCTTCAATTCATATGATTTAGATTTAAAAATGGATACCTTTTCATATATTGCGTATGTGAAAATGTAACCTTCCCATATTGTTTGGGTTTCATGTGGTGTGTAATGTAGGAGTGGAATACCAAAATGTCGAAAATGAAAACTTGGTTGATTAAAACACAGCAGGGAACACCAAGAACGGTGACAGACGAAGAAGTTATGGGAACTTTATTGACCTTATCATATTTTTCTGATATTTTCCCGACCATTACACATATTTTCAAGCTTGAAAAGGTGACCAATTCCAGCGGCACATCATATCACCTTGTATACAGGAAGTGCCACTAGTAATCTCAATTTATATGGAAAATGTGGAAGGTGATATACGATACTATTAAATATGGATGCCTTGGAGACATGTCAGACACACCAATACAATAGACAATAACACTACTGAAGCTAGTAAAACTTGAATAGTTCTATGCTTTCGAATGGCAACTATTCAATGTCTCAAATAGCTTATAACAGTTGTCTTCTTAAAACGTACAGAAAAAAGTAAAATTAACTGACGACTGCTAAAAAAAAACAAACACACAAACATGTCGAGGCCTTTAGTTTTCTCGTTTGAATTGTTTTACATTTGCAATTTCAAGGCCTTTTATAGCCAACTATACTGTATGGGTTTTCTCTTTTAGAAGGCTATACGGTTGCCTATAATTAATTTTATATCCACTTCATTTGATCTTTGGTTGATAAAATTTAAAAGAAGGTGTCGTATGATTGCCAATTCAACAACTCTCCATAAGAAATCAAATGACACAGAAATTAACAGGCTATATGTCATCGTACGGCCTTCAACAATGAGCAAAGTCCATACTGCACAGTCAGCTATAAAAGGCCCCAAAATTACAAATGTAAAACAATTTAAAGGAGAAAACTAACGGCCTAATTGATGTACAAAAAATGAACGAAAAACACATATCATGTAACACAGCAACAAACGACAGCCACTGAATTACAGGCTCCTGACTTGGGACAGGCATATACATAAAGTTGTCTCAATTGCAATTACACCACATCTTCTAATTTTTATAAACATCTGAAAACATCACACCATAAAACAGTATAAAATGGGCTTAAGTCATATAAGTGTTACAGTTTCAGCTTCTATATACATAGAGTAGAAACACTCTAACAGTGGTCATGAAAATGTCTTATTTTCTTGCTTCAGACTTTAAACTCTGATTGAAGGTTGTAAAATTCAATATACATCATATCTCATTGGGATGCATGACCTTTGGGCAATGGGTTTGCAAGTGGCTACTGTGAATGTAGAAGGTGATAACATAAAACATTGGTTTAAATTTGTGTGACAAGGTAAACGTTGCTAGAAATAATCATTTTCATTGTTTCTTCACCATGTTTACTGCATCGCGTTACAATACAAATTTCTCACTTCTTGCTAATAGATCTGGTGATGTGAAGTTGATTTCTCTTTTTCTTCTCATTGTATCATTTTCCGTTTTTACTCTTTTGTGATGGTAAGCCATCATGCATGTTATTGTATATATAAAACAAAAGTTGTGTCAATTTTGCTCAATACCTCAGTGTAACATGTAGGTACACTATGAAGATATGCGGTTGTAAATGACACATTCTATGTAGAATGATTTTATAATTTTGAATGGGAAAATATATGTCAATTGTCATTATTAAAATTCAGCTTCGTTTCGGTGTCACTTCTTTTCTTTTGGCAGTAAGTTTGTCACTAATAAAATTATTGAAATATATGATAAAGAAGAGTTGTTCTATGAGTTCTTTTTGAAATTATTTATTAAAAGGTATGATTTAAAACTAAAAGATGTATTTTTTGTTAATTGTCTGCGTTTAATTTTTTTTATGTCATACAATGCTTATTTCTTATTCCTTGAAAGTTGTTTTATATTTTTTTTTATAAAAGGTAAATAAAAGGGTCTATATTCTTCATATTTGAGTGACTCATTTTCTTTAAATTTGAGTGCCCCATTATTTTCTATTTTTACTTTTGCCATATTTTTCTTTATTCATAATTTGTTTGCTATTTTTCTGCACATTTTGTCAATTCTTTACAACCCCACGCAGACCCTCATCTACGAGTGGACGTTGTATCTAAGTTTTAAAAACACATTTAATGAAATAAGAAGAACGATTTTAAATTTAATTTCCTGAAGATTATACACATGAAAGTGAGATTACTAGCTTTTAAAGAAGCCCGTATGTCGGGGATAACAAAACATTCAAATTCGATTTATTATGGATCTTTGTACAGATACAAGTCTGTCTGATTGATATGCGGTAAGTTTCCCAAAAGAACTCACTATAGGAATAATCTAACTTCAGAATCTGTTGAAAAGAAACGGAAATACCGCAACGTTTCCGATGTTGGTTCTATTGTTAAGACATTGTGTTGTGACGTCATTTGCAATGTAGACTGGGATCCCGCTATGTATAATCACCTTGTTGATATATGAAATATGTAATATGCACATTTATCTAGACAGGAGAACCAGTCTAATTTGCAATGTAAACAAAGAAACGCTATTGTCAGGTAACGTTTTTATCATATCAAAATCTGAAGTAAAAGAATGTATATTTAAATGGTTAAAAGACTGAAAACTCTGCTATTTTAATGTAAACGAAAAGACGTGTTGCTATGAAGCATCGAGTTGTTAAGGAACAGATCTGTACCAAAACCAACGTGTCACAATGATCCTTAATCATAGCGATCACCATTATATCACTTCATACAACTTTGAATCTGCATGTCTTTTGTTAAAAGTATAACGAAAAACAACAACATTAAAGCAAAGTCAACCATGAATTATAAAAGGACATTAGAAGACTACAAATGTTATTGTTATTGTGTTGTCGTCCATAC
The DNA here is from genome assembly GCA_017311375.1 of Mytilus coruscus. Lineage (NCBI taxonomy): Eukaryota > Metazoa > Mollusca > Bivalvia > Mytilida > Mytilidae > Mytilus > Mytilus coruscus. The sequence goes on from CM029599.1 coordinate 61,986,623, forward strand.
TCTTTCCGGTAATCATACATATTAATTTTTCTGGAAATCGTATGACATATATTGCAGCGTCCGCCAGGGGAAAATGCAACTGTTTGAAAAAGTTCGAAAAACGTTTACGATTATGATTTTATTAGTATATTGATTTTTTATTTTGATTTTTAGTAGTTTTATTGATTTGCTTACTGATGTAAGGTACTTCCCATAACATTTTACTCAAATCCCGAGCCAAAACGATACCGGAAAAGATTTCTGCGCAGATGCGGGAAAATAAAAAAAGTCTGAAAAAAAGTTAAAAAAAAGTTAACGATTTTGAGTTCATTAGTACAATGAAAATTTCGGGAAATTTTCCCGATTTTTTTTTTTTTTTCTATTGATTTTCTACTGTAATAGGGACTTCCCTAATATGCCAGCTTTAGCTGGCACTTATGGTAGAAGCATCGTTTTGGAATAAAGAACGATAACTCTCTACACGACCCAGGAGATGGAGACTGTTTTTTCACTCTCTATTAAGTTTAATCTGACATAAAACAGCTGTAAAGGAGACTTGAGTCTGAGTGATACATTTAGTTATATAATGTATGCTCCCATATTGTCCAAAATTGGATTTTATGGGAAGACGGAGTTATGATAAACCATGATAATACCATGACTTTTGATAGGTATAGAGCATGTAACTTGGAAGTATGTGGGCTGCATCCTTTGAAATTCAAGCAGCCGACCCATTATTTGGATGCAATATAAAGAATTACCCCCGCAGTCGCCTGTATATTTTATGCGTCAGTTTAAACCTGATCAAAACATTTTCACTCTACCGAATACTTTTATCAGGTGCACATTTTAACCTATTAAAGCAATAAACACTTGTGGCTATAACGTCACAGTACCCAAATTCCACCGAGTACCCAATTTGAGACTGAACAATTTGTATTGTTATGATTTGACATTATACACTGCTTTCAACATAGGTTAATATATTTAAATATACCCAAATTGTTCACAGTGAGAATATATCAACAGATGAAGAATTCCCGGAAAAAGTAAATCTACGAAAACGTCAGTGTCGTCACCATGCGAAGTTATCTAATTATCATCTTTTAAAATGTTAGCAACTTCACAACTACAAGTTAATTTTCATGCCCAAATTAAAATAAATTTAAAGTACAAAAAAAAAGCAATGAAATGCTTCGCCAAGCACAGCCTGATACAACCGCAGATATAGATTTAGCATATAAAAGCACCAAATTTTTTATGTCAGTTGAATTCAAACATATTTTAATTTTGGACCCTTCAAACTTGAATAAGGACTAATTTGAAACAGGTATCAGGTGAACCTGAACATTTCTATTCAGCAGCAGTCTCCAACTACATATCTCCTCAATTTTAAATTATAGTCCCACAAAATGTTGAAAATGTGTACATTTAATTTTTTCTGGATTCTCTCATGTCATGCATGTGAAAGCGGTACCTTTTGGTCACTATTTATGTGCTGCGTCTAAATATGAATTGTAACACTTTATAGTGACTGACCAGGTCAAACAAATACTTCTCAAGAAGCATGCAGAAAAAGAAGACAACTTGGAACAGCACCAGCCATGACAGACTATGTATGAATAAAACTCAGATGGGGAATAGCATGGACGATATGTTAGCAGAGCTCCAGATAAGAATTCACAAATTGGGGTTTTACCCACCATTTTTATGTAATTGGGTGATAAAGTTTTTAATTGCATTATCAATTCCAATTCACCCTCAAGCAAATATCAAATTGGGTTTTCACCACCAAGCTCCTTAATGTATTGGGTTTTTCATCAACACAATATTGAATATTTAGTCATGTTATAATCACATTATATCAACCCCAGATGTGTTTCCATCTTAAATGTGTTTCTTTGTTTGTATATGTGCTTAGCTGTTTTATTTGGTTTATTCACTGACGAGCAATTGTACGTTTAATTTGTGTCCCGTTTTAAACGTTCTGTCAGTTTTGCATTTTCTCAAAACTTATGTAAACTGCAGCTGGTGTCACTAGTTGGACAGTAACTAATTGCCTTTCTAGATCCCATATGATCACCCTACAGTTTATAGTTGGGGTAGGTGTGGCTAAGTGTTTAGATTTTTATGTAATATATGTGAAATTTAGGTCACTTGTGCTGTAAGAAAGTTTTGCCAGTTCTTTCACCTATTTGCCAGATCTACTTTTTAATAAAAATAAAAAGTAGTTCACAGATTTAAGATATACCCCAAAACCTTGAGATTTATAGGATGGTTTAATGATGGAGACCACATTCAGCTTAAATTTACAAATAATTCTGCAACATCAAGTAAATAAATGACAATGTTATACTGCACTTGCCAATACGACAACTATCTTAAGCATCCAGAACAATTAGACCAAAACAAAGAAAGTGTCCAGCTGCATAATTTGACGTAAAAACGGATATGTGTATTCATTCATCAACTAAAATGAAAAAATAATATATAAACTGTTTTTGTTTAATTCAATTTACATAAATCTGGGTTAAGTTGTCCCTTATCAGAACTTTTGGTTTCCGATGCTTTCCAACTACATATCATGTCATAATTGATTTGGCCTTTCACTTTTTCCAACTGATTTCGTTTTGACGAAACCCCGTGTTTATCGTTCTATAGCAATGTTCTCGTTAAGATACGCAAACACGCCCGTGCGTTCAATGGACGCTTCCTAATATCACTAGCTGAGTCTTGTTATCATCATAACTTTCCTCAGCTATCAAAAGAAGCCGAAAACATGCTTCTATTCAATATTTTTATCGGACATTTACTTTCGTTTTAATTCATTGTATGTTATGATAAATCCCGAGCAATTCGAAAAATATGACAGCATGTCACACGCTAATTGGATAAACGCCGAGAAGATCGAAATGTTTTCATAAACAAGTGTACCTTTTGAGCAACGGAAAATTCCAACAGGGACCCATTACAGCTACTTGATGCAGGGCTCTATTTTAAGAACGAAAGGACATTTCCAATTATAAATATTATAAAATAGATTTACGCGACGACTGTAATCAGATAAGGGTAAATAACGCAAACGATAGCGAATAAAAACGTTAAGAACTCATGGTTTTGGCATATAATTGGGTTTTCCTTTGAATTAATTGGGTTATTGAACCCTGCAATGGGCAATTGCATTGGGTTTTAATTATTTGTATTGCGTGATCACGCAAATACGCAGCTTATCTGGAGCTCTGTGTTAGTTATATGTCCTTGTGAATAGTAAGGAAAGCTATCAATAATTCTGCAGATAACGCAATTTTATCAGGTTTATCGTACATTTTCTGTTCGTATCTTCACACAATCAGTGAATCATTCAAAAGGCTAAACTAACTTTTTATTACTGAAAGTTTCAAACAATGACAAGTGTTTCATTCACGAAATAACTTGTGTGTTTCTGCGAAACAATCATGTGCAATTTTGTGAATTAAAGGAAAGAAGATCCTTTCGCGGTGCGAACTGACCCAATATATTTTCTTTATCGTGACCAGTCCACTGATACTGACGTCGACATTATCAAGGAGTACACATCAAAGGAAAAATGCACAAATTATCGATAGAATAATTTACACACCCTGTTTCGTGTGTATCTCCTGCCATGTCAGTTTTGTTGTATTTATATATAAATGAGAAACAATCAATGTAAAATGGTAAATTTTGAAGAAAACCCCAAAATTATGGAAAAACAACCCAAAATGTTGTTTTGACCACTGACTCTAATCTGTTGGTACCATAACCCCAAAATCAATTCTAACCTTCCTTTTGTGTATTGAACCTTCTGTAACAATTTCAAACATTGTCATAGAGATCCATTTACTTAAACTAAAGTTATTGTCCGGAAACCAAATGTGTCTTCGGACAACAGCAGCGACATGTAAGCATACTCAAAAGCAAATTTTTGACATATTCCCCATTTCCATTCTAAACTTTATTTTGCTGTCGTATAAAAACTTCAAAAGTAAGCTAATAATAAACAAAATGCAAGAAATGACATAAAACTGACTCTGAATTAGTACATGAAATTGATGTAGAAACCCACAAATAGAAAATGATCAGGAATACATTGATACTGCTGAGCAGTGTTCTCCCTCAAATTTTAAATAGCATCATAGAAAATAGCAAAATCTTTAGATTATCAACTTAACAATCCTATTTATGGTTCCTTGCTTAGATGAAAATGAAAACCTGATCAAAACATTATTCTAAACAGGCTCACTGTAAATTCAAACTCTTCTTTTGACAATCAGAATGATCCTTTTGCTGATCACATATATATGAGATCCAGGAAACTGGGAATACAATATGAACATCCCGCTAATTTAGAAAGTAAAATAATTCAAAAACAAAAAGTGTTATTTGCAATACTTAACAGCTACAACTTTTAGATATTGATGAAAAGATATTCCAAATCCTCCACCTTTTCATCAAAAACAACAAAAATTAATTTAATAAAGTTATGGATTGTATAACAGTATTCATAGTTTTGAAATTAAACAAATGTCTTATTGTTTTAAATTTTGTAAAATTTGCAAAGAAAGAAAATGGATATGAAAATGCACAAGATAATGATTGTAAGCATTGTCATTTATATAAATCACAAATAAATTTATTTTCAGCAGAAAACAATAAGGAGCAACCATTTATCTTCAAAGGGGAGGTATGGTTTTTGTTTGAGTCAGATTTTTACACGTGAAGTGCTTCAATGCTATCAATCAAAATTATTTAGTCAGAATACATGTTATTTAGGGTTATATCTGGTCTATATACCAGCTTTGATAAGTGTTTGGTACTAATATAAATTTCCACTTCGTACTATGAACATCAAAATTATTTATTTTGTTAAAATATTTCCTTTCTCTATTGTAACTGTACACGTATACCTAACAACAAAATTATTTTCATTTTCCTGTGTTTAAAGTTATTGCAAATGGCTGATATTTTTGTTCGAGCATATTGTTTTTCTTAAATTGTTTAACATTTCATACCGATATAACATGTTACTTTTATTATTCTTTCCTTAGTTTATTTATTTTGAATTTACATCGTATTATAGGTCAAATTTATTTGTTCAGTGTATGTTCAATGGTGTTAATATGTCCTTTGATTGAGTTAAGCTATTTCAGCTGATATTTTATAGTGTGTCTTTCTATGTTGTGATGTTACACTATTGTTTCAGGAAAAAGGGTGAAGGTTTGGTACCCTTAAAACGTTTAAACCCGCTGCATTTGTTTGCACCTGTCCTAAGTCAGGAATCTGATGTTCAGTAGTTGTCGTTTGTTGATGTGGTTCATAAGTGTTTCTCGTTTCTCGTTTTATATAGATTAGACCGTTGGTTTTCCCGTTTGAATGGTTTTACACTAGTAATTTTGGGGCCCTTTATAGCTTACTGTTCGGTGTGAGCCTAGGCTCCGTGTTGAAGACCGTACTTTGACCTATAATGGTTTACTTTTATAAATTTTGACTCGGATGGAGAGTTGTCTCATTGGCACTCATACCACATCTTCTTATATCTATATAACACTAGAAGGTATGGGAAAATCTGGATTCAGAATATTTGTTTGGTCCTCTGCTTGAAAAGAGTATATTTTTTCATCAATTTGGGAATTGGAATATTTTTTAAGAAAAAAAATACTAGTCCAAAATATATGCAGGACATTTGTCCTGAACATGCATGAAATATTTGCCACTGTACGTTAAGCAACCAACAATCAACCAATATATATATAGGACATAGTCTTTGTATAAAGCTGGCATTTAAGGTAGCGCCTTCCTCATATTAAGGGGACGAAGTCCCCTATTACAATAGAAAAATAAATAATAAGAAGACGAAGTCCCTATTACAGTAGAAAAATCAAAAAAAAAACGGGAAAATTTCCCGAAATTTTCATTGTACTACAGTAATGAACTCAAAATCGTTAAGTTTTTTAACTTTTTTTCAGACTTTTTAGTAAAATGTTATGGGGACGTACCTTACATCAGTAAGCAAATCAATAAAACTACTAAAAATCAAAATAAAAATCAATATACTAATAAAATCATAATCGTAAACGTTTTCGAACTTTTTCAAACAGTTGCATTTTCCCTGGCGGACGCTGCAATATATGTCATACGATTTCCGAAAAATTAATATGTATGATTACCGGAAAGAGTATGGACGACAACACAATAACAATAACATTTGTATTCTTATAATGTCCTTTTATAATTCATGGATGACTTTGCTTTTATGTTGTTGTTTTTCGTTATACTTTTAACAAAAGACATGCAGATTCAAAGTTGTATGAAGTCATATAATGGTGATCGCTATGATTAAGGATCACCATGATCACTGTGACACGTTGGTTTTGGTACAGATCTGTACCTTAACAACTCGATGCTTCATAGCAACACGTCTTTTTGTTTACATTTAAATAGCAGAGTTTTCAGTCTTTTTAACCATTTAAATATACATTCTTTTAATTCAGATTTTAATATGATAAAAAAACGTTACCTGACAATAGCGTTTCTTTGTTTACATTGCAAATGATGTCACAACATAATGTCTTAACAATAGAACCAACATCGGAAACGTTGCGGTAATTCCGTTTCTTTTCAACAGATTCGGAAGTTAGGTTATACCTTTTATAAAAATAATACAAAACAACTTTCAAGGAATAAGAAATAAGCATTGTATGACATAAACAAATTAAAAGCAGACAATTAACAAAAAATACATCTTTTAGTTTTAAATCAAAGACATACCTTTTAATAAATAATTTCAAAATGAACTCGCAGAACAACTCTTCTTTATCATATATTTCAATAATTTTATTAGTGACAAACTTACTGCCAAAAGAAAAGAAGTGACACCGAAACGAAGCTGAATTTTAATAATGACAATTGACATATATTTTCTTATTCAAAATTATAAAATTATTCTACATAGAATGTGTCATTTACAACCGCATATCTTCATAATGTACCTACATGTTACACTGAGGTATTGAGCAAAATTGACACAACTTTTGTTTTATATATACAATAACATGCATGATGGCTTACCATCACAAAAGAGTAAAAAGGAAAATGATACAATGAGAAGAAAAAGAGAAATCAACTTCACATCACCAGATCTATTAGCAAGAAGTAAGAAATTTGTATTGTAACGCGATGCAGTAAACATGGTGAAGAAACAATGAAAATGATTATTTCTAGCAACGTTTACCTTGTCACACAAATTTAAACCAATGTTTTATGTTATCACCTTCTACATTCACAGTAGCCACTTGCAAACCCATTGCTCAAAGGTCATGCATTCCAATGAGATATGATGTATATTGAATTTTACAACCTTCAATCAGAGTTTAAAGTCTGAAGCAAGAAAATAAGACACTTTCATGACCACTGTTAGAGTGTTTCTACTCTATGTATATAGAAGCTGAAACTGTAACACATATATGACTTAAGCCCATTTCTATACTGTTTTATGGTGTGATGTTTTCAGATGTTTATAAAAATTAGGAGATGTGGTGTAATTGCAAATGAGACAACTTTATGTATATGCCTGTCCCAAGTCAGGAGCCTGTAATTCAGTGGCTGTCGTTTGTTGCTGTGTTTCATGATATGTGTCTTTCGTTCATTTTTGTACATCAATTAGGCCTTTAAATTGTTTTACATTTGTAATTTTGGGCCTTTTATAGCTGACTGTGCAGTATGGACTTTGCTCATTGTTGAAGGCCGTACGATGACATATAGCTGTTAATTTCTGTGTCATTTGATTTCTTATAGAGAGGTGTTGGATTGGCAATCATACGACATCTTATTTTAAATTTTATCCACCAAAGATCAAATGAAGTGGATATAAACAATTATAGGCAACCGTATAGCCTTCTAAAAGAAAAACCCATACAGTATAGTTGGCTATACAAGGCCTTGAAATTGCAAATGTAAAACAATTCAAACGAGAAAACTAAAGGCCTCGACATGTTTGTTTGTTTGTGTTTTTTTTTTTTAGCAGTCGTCAGTTAATTTTACTTTTTCTGTACGTTTTAAGAAGACAACTGTTATAAGCTATTTGAGATATTTAATAGTTGCCATTCGAAAGCATAGAACTGTTCAAGTTTTACTAGCTTCAATAGTGTTATTGTCTATTGTATTGGTGTGTCTGACATGTCTCCAAGGCATCCATATTTAATAGTATCGTATATCACCTTCCACATTTTCCATATAAATTGAGATTACTAGTGGCACTTCCTGTATACAAGGTGATATGATGTGCCGCTGGAATTGGTCACCTTTCAAGCTTGAAAATATGTGTAATGGTCGGAAAATATCAGAAAAATATGATAAGGTCAATAAAGTTCCCATAACTTCTTCGTCTGTCACCGTTCTTGGTGTTCCCTGCTGTGTTTTAATCAACCAAGTTTTCATTTTCGTCATTTTGGTATTCCACTCCTACATTACACACCACATGAAACCCAAACAATATGGGAAAAGGTTACATTTTCACATACGCAATATATGAAAAGGTATCCATTTTTTAAATCTAAATCATATGAATTGAAGGTGAGGTAACTCTGAAATTTTCTGAAGGAATTTAAATTAAATTTTGCTATTTTATATTTTAGCCCGAAAAATTGTACAGTGACCCTATCTTTTCTTATAATATTCTCAAAGCATTTTCCAAAAGTTGTCTTCTCGTATTTATTTTACAATTCTGTCATTCAGTTTCAGAAAATGCTCGGTAACCTATCATTTTTTATTATATTTTTGAACATATCACAATATATACTACATTTAAGCAAAGTATGCAGTGGCGGATCCAGAACTTTTCATAAGGGGGGATGGGGAGCACTGGCTGACCTATTAAGGGGGCCCGCTCCAGTCATGCTTCAGTGATTCCCTATATGATCAACCAAATTTTTCCCACAAAGGGCCCCGGATATTATGAGGCAGGTGTTACCTGTGAAAGGGACGAAGTCAGAAAACCTTTAGAATCCCGTTTAGGTGGTAAGGGAGTATGAATTAAAATTGATAGAATTGTTTCATACCATAGGCGGATCCGGAAGGGGCCCTCCTTTTGTGGGAAAAATTTGGTTGATCATTTAGGGAATCAATGAAGCATGACTGAGCGGGCCCTTAAAGGTCAGCCAGTGCTCCCATCCCTTATGAAAAGTTCTGGATCCGCCACTGCATACTTTGCTTAAATGTAGTATATATTGTGATATGTTCAAAAATATAATAAAAATGATAGGTTACCGAGCATTTTCTGAAGTTACAGGTTGTGACAAAATGACACATTTTGTATGGATTATACAGGAAAAACATCATTAATTATGCGATTAAAAGCTACATGTAAACTGAATGATAGAATTGTAAAATAAATACGAAAAGACAACTTTTGGAAAATGCTTTGATAATATTATAAGAAAAGATAGGGTCACTGTACAATTTTTCGGGCTAAAATATAAAATAGCAAAATTTAATTTAAATTCCTTCAGAAAATTTCAGAGTTACCTCACCTTCAATTCATATGATTTAGATTTAAAAATGGATACCTTTTCATATATTGCGTATGTGAAATGTAACCTTTCCCATATTGTTTGGGTTTCATGTGGTGTGTAATGTAGGAGTGGAATACCAAAATGTCAAAATGAAAACTTGGTTGATTAAAACACAGCAGGGAACACCAAGAACGGTGACAGACGAAGAAGTTATGGGAACTTGATTGACCTTATCATATTTTTCTGATATTTTCCGACCATTACACATATTTTAAAGCTTGAAAAGGTGACCAATTCCAGCGGCACATCATATCACCTTGTATACAGGAAGTGCCACTAGTAATCTCAATTTATATGAAAACGTGGAAGGTGATATACGATACTATTAAATATGGATGCCTTGGAGACATGTCAGACACACCAATACAATAGACAACAGGGGCTAGTCCAGGTGAGGGCGTAATGGGCGTACGCCCCCGCTTTAAAAAAATATCGTAATCTGCTAATATTGTATTGAATATGGCAATTTTATGTTTTTAGCAAAAAAGGTCCAAAAATGTTCGCCTCGCTCCGCTCGACGAAAGGTTTGATTCTACGCCCCTCTTTCAAATATCCTAGAAACGCTCCTGGACAATAACACTATTGAAGCTAGTAAAACTTGAACAGTTCTATGCTTTCGAATGGCAACTATTCAATGTCTCAAATAGCTTATAACAGTTGTCTTCTTAAAACGTACAGAAAAAGTAAAATTAACTGAATACTGCTAAAAAAAAAAAACACAAACAAACAAACATGTTGAGGCCTTTAGTTTTCTCGTTTGAATTGTTTTACATTTGTAATTTCAAGGCCTTTTATAGCCAACTATACTGTATGGGTTTTTCTCTTTTTAGAAGGCTATACGGTTGCCTATAATTGTTTATATCCACTTCATTTGATCTTTGGTTGATAAAAATTTAAAATAAGATGTCGTATGATTGCCAATCCAACAACTCTCCATAAGAAATCAAATGACACAGAAATTAACAGCTATATGTCATCGTACGGCCTTCAACAATGAGCAAAGTCCATACTGCACAGTCAGCTATAAAGGCCCCAAAATTACAAATGTAAAACAATTTAAAGGAAAACTAACGGCCTAATTGATGTACAAAAATGAACGAAAACACATATCATGTAACACAGCAACAAACGACAGCCACTGAATTACAGGCTCCTGGCTTGGGACAGGCATATACATAAAGTTGTCTCATTTGCAATTACACCACATCTCCTAATTTTATAAACATCTGAAAACATCACACCATAAAACAGTATAGAAATTGGCTTAAGTCATATAAGTGTTACAGTTTCAGCTTCTATATACATAGAGTAGAAACACTCTAACAGTGGTCATGAAAGTGTCTTATTTTCTTGCTTCAGACTTTAAACTCTGATTGAAGGTTGTAAAATTCAATATACATCATATCTCATTGGGATGCATGACCTCTGAGCAATGGGTTTGCAAGTGGCTACTGTGAATGTAGAAGGTGATAACATAAAAACATTGGTTTAAATTTGTGTGACAAGGTAAACGTTGCTAGAAATAATCATTTTCATTGTTTCTTCACCATGTTTACTGCATCGCATTACAATACAAATTTCTCACTTCTTGCTAATAGATCTGGTGATGTGAAGTTGATTTCTTTTTCTTCTCATTGTATCATTTTCCTTTTTTTTACTCTTTTGTGATGGTAAGCCATCATGCATGTTATTGTATATATAAAACAAAAGTTGTGTCAATTTTGCTCAATACCTCAGTGTAACATGTAGGTACATCATGAAGATATGCGGTTATAAATGACACATTCTATGTAGAATGATTTTATAATTTTGAATAAGAAAATATATGTCAATTGTCATTATTAAAAATTCAGCTTCGTTTCGGTGTCACTTCTTTTTCTTTTGGCAGTAAGTTTGTCACTAATAAAATTATTGAAATATATGATAAAGAAGAGTTGTTCTGCGAGTTCATTTTTGAAATTATTTATTAAAAGGTATGATTTAAAACTAAAAGATGTATTTTTTTGTTAATTGTCTGCGTTTAATTTTTTTTATGTCATACAATGCTTATTTCTTATTCCTTGAAAGTTGTTTTGTATTTTTTTTTATAAAAAGGTATAACCTAACTTCAGAATCTGTTGAAAAAGAAACGGAAATACCGCAACGTTTCCGATGTTGGTTCTATTGTTAAGACATTATGTTGTGACGTCATTTGCAATGTAAACAAAGAAACGCTATTGTCAGGTAACGTTTTTATCATATTAAAATCTGAATTAAAAGAATGTATGTTTAAATGGTTAAAAAGACTGAAAACTCTGCTATTTAAATGTAAACGAAAAGACGTGTTGCTATGAAGCATCGAGTTGTTAAGGTACAGATCTGTACCAAAACCAACGTGTCACAGTGATCCTTAATCATAGCGATCACCATTATATGACTTCATACAACTTTGAATCTGCATGTCTTTTTGTTAAAAGTATAACGAAAAAACAGCAACATTAAAGCAAAGTCAACCATGAATTATAAAAGGACATTATAAGAATACAAATGTTATTGTTATTGTGTTGTCGTCCATACTCTTTCCGGTAATCATACATATTAATTTTCAGGAAATCGTATGACATATATTGCAGCGTCCGCCAGGGAAAATGCAATTGTTTGAAAAAGTTCGAAAACGTTTACGATTATGATTTTATTAGTATATTGATTTTTATTTTGATTTTTAGTAGTTTTATTGATTTGCTTACTGATGTAAGGTACTTCCCATAACATTTTACTCAAATCCGAGCCAAAACGATACCGGAAAAGATTTCTGCGCAGATGCGGGAAAATAAAAAGTCTGAAAAAAGTTAAAAAGTTAACGATTTTGAGTTCATTAGTACAATGAAAATTTCCCGAAATTTTCATTGTACTAAATGAACTCAAAATCGTTAACTTTTTTTGTAACTTTTTAAAGACCCGCATTTGCGCAGAAATCTACTTCTTTCTTCCGGTCTCGTTTTTCATAAGATTTTGAGTGAAATATATATTTATCAGTCCAGTAAAATATAGGAAGGAACACAATAACAATAGGGATCATTCTAGCCTGGGATCCTGGCTCACTGCTCGACAGTAGAGCCAGGCGGAATACAACGACATGTTTTCGTCAATTGGATGTTAGAATGATGCATCGTGGGATAGCGTCATTTCTTGACACATGGCGGGAAATATTTATATTGTCACGAATTTATTGAAAATCATTTTTCATTTCATATGAAATGCAAATTTCGAAAAATTTAGCATATAATTCAAACGTTATTGATTTACATCGTGAATCAACTGTTAATTAACGATCCGATCGATATATTCCTCGTTTATAGAACATGCACATGCGCAGTAATTCAGTCCTGTTCAGCGCTGATAGTTGGTAACGTGGATTGTATTACGCCTGGCCCTATCGACGAAGTATTAGATTGGGTCAGGATGCCAGGCTAGGATCATTCGTAATATTTCTTCCTGTAGACGTCGCTGGTGTTCCATAAGTGGTTGTCGGAAACGTTTTAATCACTTGGACGCTTGAATCGCATTACGTTGCACATGTTTACATTAGTAACCACAATCGACACTCGCTAATTTCACCAAACTAAGCTTCAAAATTGTTGTGTCCCATAACCAGCTGATAACCATGTCATGCCAGGAGATTTTATAACAACAGGATTAGGTTATTATGTATTTATATTTTCTTATATTTAGTACATTATTAAACCTCTTTGTTTTATTTTCTCTCGATTAAACAGCCCAATAATTTGACAGGTTATTATTTATTAAAATAGGGATTGAACAGGGATGTATTTTATTCTTCAAATATACCCTCACACTTTGTAAGTTTTTCCTAGTCGTCACATTTTTCACCCTTTTACCTTTGTTTGCATTGTAAATAAGAAATAATAATTATGTTGTGCACTTAATTATAGCAAGTGAAATATATTTCCCTGACAAAACAATGCATGAAAGGAAGAGAACTACATGTATTGGGAAATATGACAATCCCTATATTGCATTCTAAAAAAACCATGGTACACATGAGCATAATTTTTTATTAGTTTGTCGCAATAAAGTCTGAATTTTCTAAGGACTCTATTAAACTTATGGCAAAGCTGTCAGAACAATTTTTTTAATTCTTCAAAGTTGGAAATCAAGAGTATTTTTGTGAGAAAAAAACATCACACACATCCCCGCATTAAACGCTTGTCCTTTATGAATGATAAGAAAAATTTCTGAACCTGCAGTTTATTAAATAACATGATGCTTTGTGGTTTCCTGTTTTAATATTTCAGAAGCCATCATGGATAACAGACTTTTTACCCAACCATGAAGTGATGGATGGGATACATCTTTATGTTTGAAATGAATTCATGGTTAAAATCCAAGTGGCTGCAAGTGCGAGGATCAATACTTCTGTCAGAACCAGATGTAAAAAAAAATTGACAAAGGTGACAACAAATGGCAAATAGTGGAATTATGGAACAGGATTTATTTACTAGCCAAGACAGTTCCTTATATTAACACACAAACTTTTCTGAAAGGGAAATTCCAACTAGATCAAAAGAAAGTAGTTTGTGATAGAAAAGTGTCGTCCAACCGAATTCACATTAAAAGAGTCCTTGTATTGTCTAAAAGTTACACAAGGGTAAAACTTAATGCCCTCCTCCGCTGTGGCAGGGAATAAAAATCTGAAACATGTAATTCCACGTGGAAACTTCTAATTCAACTTGGTTCCAGAATTATCTATGTTTGCTGTGTTCTTTCTAATTTCATAAAAATATATTGTAAATAAATATGCATAAAAGATGCAATGGATTTACATGCAATTGATTTTATTATTTGTTCTAATGTGGTGCTGTTTCCCATTGCTTTCCCAGTTAGCACAAAAAAAAAAAAAATAGAAAAATGTTGAAAAATATTGTAGAAAATATCAAAATCATGCAAAATGTATGGCGTTAAAATATTTTCAAAACATTTTCATGATACTTTAAAACATCATTAAAGTGTTACTGAATTTTGACGACAATGTTTGTAAAATGTCTTATAAATGATTTGAATGTGTTTGTTAATCAAATATCCTGAAACATTTTAAAACATATAAAATTCATTTCTGCAGGATAAAATGTTTTGAAAAGTTCAAAAAAATATTTTTAACAAAATGTTTTAATAATCTTCATATTCTCAAAAATCATTAAAAAATCTTTTAAATGTTATACGAAATATCATTATCAAAATGTTTTCTAACATAATCTTTCAAGTCTTTTATAAAATATTCAGAAACATATAAACAATGTTTAATATCAGAAACAGATTTAGGAGTAGGGTGCCTAGGTCCCCCATTTATGGCCCTTATGGAGCTACATTTATGGTTAATCCAGATTTTTTTATTACTCTCAAAACTTTGACTAGTTTGGGGCCTGATGACCCCTTTTTATGTCCCCGCAACTGAAAGTTGGGGGGCATATTATTTTACCCCTGTCTGTCCTTCTGTCTGTCTGTCCGTCCGTCCCATTATGGGTATATAGTTATTCAGCACAACTCCTCCTACAGTTAGAATCCTAGGAAGTTTTCACTTTGATGTCTGGGGGCATCACTTTATCTAGATTCAAAATCCTGGATCCACATTTGAGAAAACAACTGCCGTCATACTGATCTTTACCCCACATCTCCTTTTACATTTGTCTGCATGCTGTTGATGCCGGCTTAATCTACATATATTTTGGCTACTTTTGTCGGGTTGATGTCTCATTGACAAACCCCAATATTTCCTGTCTTAGATATCAATTTTATTGAATAGTCTATTTTTTGTATTTTGCACTGAACACATATGAAAAGAAGATGTGGTATCATGATGATTGCCAATGAGACAACTCTCCACAAGAGACCAAATGACACAGAAATAAATACAACTTTAGGTCACCGTACAGCCTTTAACAATGAGCAAAGCCCATACCGCATAATTTGTTTCACTTACATAGAGGTATTAATTTTTCAGATTATAAATATCCTCATGCATTTCATTTGGTCCAGCATTGAACAAATTTTTCTTAGAAGTGTTTTTATATCTTTTGTTTGATCATGTGTAGCATCTGTCATTTTCTGTCTGAACAGTTTTTCGATGGTTTTCTTTGCTGTCTTGGTCAACAATACACAAGATAACAACAATAAGAAATGCAAAATTTAATTTAATTTTGTCATTTCACTGTTCTTTTTCAATTTTTCTTTTGTTCCATTCTTTTTATTTCTCTTGACTTCTGCTGGCTTCTGTAAAGAAAATGTTAACAAATTAGTCCTGTTGTTTAGTGAGTAAACTAGTGGAGATAATTTAAATTTCATCAAATTACACAAGAAAATTTTATTTTAATCCAGTCTGGTTTCATAAAATCTATATTGAAAAGCGACATCTTATCAGTGTGGCTGGATTCGGAAGGAATATTTATAGCTATTAGATATACACGTACATCTGTGGAGTTTCATGTATTATTATCATACGAGTCTGTAACGGTAGAGTTCGCCAGTACTAAAATAAAACTGTACAGTACCATTTTCCCAACTGAGATTAGGACCTGTAACCTTTACTTGGTCTTACAAAAAATCAACTCTCTTAATGGTAATTGTATATTTTAACACAAATACATTTTGTGATATAGATTGAGGCTATAAAAGGATAAATACCTTCACACAATCTGCTCCTCCAGAATATTTTGAATCTAAGCTTATAAATTTTGGCTCTTCTAATTGATTCTACAAAAGATAAAAAAAGTCAAAATAATAAATAAAATACAGTCAAGAAAAATCACATTGTACTAGTCACCTACGAAGGTCACAACATTCAAAAATGAAAGAAAATTCAAACAAGAAAACTAATGGCTTGATTTTAAATTATAAAATAAGACAATAAAAACAAATATATATGTATATATATATATCAGAAATTAACCAACTATAACTACGAAATTAAAGGCTCCTGACTAGGATTGACACATTAACAATTATCTATACTTACAAAAATGTATCTGGCCTGGCCTGAAGGGGCGATTAATCACAGGCACTTGTCTCAGAAAAATTTCCTATATACCTTAATATAACACGTGTTATATTAAGGTATGTAGTAAAAAATTTCTGAGACAAGTGCCTGTCGATTAATCATGAAAACTGTATAATGAATATATTGTCTTTCATGGTTACAAATATCTACCAGTAGAAAATGTCTGCAATATTTCACTATTTTATATTACTTTACTAACTAATACATTGTTGATGACGCTGAAAACAGCATACCTAATATATGCTATGTCTTGCTTTTGGACTCTGTCAAGGCAAGACAAAAAGGAAAGAAATCAATGATTCAAGTTCAAATATATTGATTGATTGTTGGAATCTTAATGTCCAGTGACAAATATTTAATGCATGTTCCAGCCAAAGTTTAATTAAACAAGCTAAGGAATGGTTTGAATTTTTTTAAAACATGTAGGTAAAGATTTTTTAAAGTACTATTACATAGATTAAAATGTTAGGATTACAAAGGAGGTTTCTGCTTGCCATGAAATATTTGAAAAACAAGATATCAAGTGGATTTAATGGTATAACTAATGAAATTTTGAAAAATTCTTGTATGCTGAATGTTGGGCATGATATGTATATAAAATTATGAAACACTACTTTTTTCTTAAAAATTAATAAAATTTTCTCTCTAGCAAGAAGTTCTTATTGGAGAGAAAATTTATTTAACCCATATTCAAAGGAAGATGTTTTAATAGCCCTTCAAACAACAGAGGTATAACCCTTTTACTAGTTTAGGAACATTTTTTTCTAGAGTATAATAGTTTAGAAAACTATTTAGAATCTTATAAGATTATCTGCCAAGAACAGATAGGATTCAAAAAAGGACGTAGAACTATAGGGACCACATTTCTAAGTTTAAAAAATATTTAGTTGGGTTAGTTTTCATAATTATTTTCTAATCAATTTTGCAGAATTTGAAATTATTCCATATTTAAATAATTCCTTGTTTGAACTTGAATTGCAAATAAAACTTCAATATAGATGTACATATGATCCAGGGTTAGCCACTAACATTAGAGGAGATGTAGTCCGCAGGACTATCAAGAACAGTTTGGGGTAGTCCTGGTAGGCCACCTCTATCACTGGTGAGGCCGCAACGCGGCCCGAATTAGCTAGGGGGGTTTGGGGGCATGCTCCCCTTGAAAATTTTTAATAATAAGATGCAATTTCCTGCCATCTGAGCACCTCAAAAGCACACAAATGTTCATTTGAGTTTTGAAAATATTTTTTTTTTCAGATAAAGTTAACATTCAGTGAATCAATTTTATTCTTCCTGAACTTTCCCTGCAAGAAAATTTTGAAAAATGAGATGCAAAATCCTGCAATCTGAGACAATTTCTAAGGCCTTGTTTGGAGGAGTTATTTGACCTTTTATTCCAGAATTATTTAGAAAAAAAGGATAAAAATCAGTCAATGTTTTAATTTTCATTAATTCTTCAAACAGTTTATGGTTTACAGTGGGGAGGGTGAAATTTGTTTATCCAAATTGGGAAGTTTTTAACACATGTACGTTTTATTGCTGACCTTTGCTGTTTCTTTTGCAGTTTTTCACGTATATTTTGGTTGCCAGACATTTTCAACCTGAAAGGTACTTTTCGGGAGGAAAGCGTTGAAATAGCCAGATCATACACAAAATTTCAGGTAGTCCACAGGACTACTGATTTACCATGTTTGGGTAGTCCTCCTAGATTTAAGGGGCACCGGACTACCGGACTACGGTTAGTGTCGAACCCTGCATATCTTTTAAAATTTCCAAAATGGCCCCATCATGTTATATGTAAAAGTTTGCAGAGAAGGGCCTTTATATTTTTTACAGTGTCTTTTTTTAAGTTGATGACACTGAGACATATTAAAGATTTAAAGCTTAAAAATGTAGAATCATGTCTTGTTTAAAAGTGGTATTTTCAAAGTAATAAATTGTTTATATATAACTGGGACTATTACACTATTAGTATAATAGTCCCATTATATAACAAGTTAAATTTAATTTTCCTTGCCCAGTCTGCATGGTCTGTATCACATTTCATAGCCAACAGATCTGTATAGAACCCTATTTTTAATTATTATTACAATGTATACAAAATCATTTAAATGTATCCTGGAAAGTTTAATTATACATTGATGACTATTTATATGTTCAGTGGGTTTTTTTTTTTTTTTTTCTAACTTGGGGTACATGTATTTGTCACTTCAATGACTTGGTATTTCACACTAAATATTTCATATAAAATTGCATTTCAAAAGATTATTTAGGGACATTTCTGATTTGATTTTATGCAACTTGGTACCAACAGCAGAATAATTATTTGTTTATTTTCATTTTCTTCTGAGATAAACATAAATATTATTGTCTATTATAAACAATCTAGCTATATATTTATATTTCAACCAAATTGAATTGTAAAAATAGTATATGTGTTCACATCAGGAGTAAATAAAACAACTGATGACAGAGCTATGCCAAAACAAAAATACTCATTATATACAATTCAGCGTTTTCAACATATTATTTGTAAAAATACAACCATAAATGTCTCCAATAAACGTGTTTTATATGAAATATACAGCCAAAAATGTAGTTGACGAATCTTTTGGCCATGTACTGTAGCGGCGTTTCCGCTTATAATAGAAGAAATCTCAATATTTTTTAAATACATCGTTTACCTTTCTATAAGATCTATATTTCTGTCTCTTGTGACAGCTCCACGTAACGTTAGTTCTGGAACAGACCAGGTGATGTAATCATCGGATGCCATTGTTTACGTTGTAAATACAGATGCAAGCGTTTTACGTGATTGGAGCGTTCAAGTAACCACTTATGGAACCGCAGCGCCGCCACGCGTGAAAAGTCGTGAATGATTCCTATTTCGGAAATCGGAAACGTGACGGTATTTCCGTTTCTTTTTAACAGATTTTGAAGTTACAAAAAATAATTCATACAAACTTCGTCCCTTTCACAGTTAATGCCTGCCTCATATTAAACAAAAACAAGAAAAGAAGATAAAACTAATATTAATTTGACATGTTTGAGGGGCCTGATGGGTTATTTTCGTTCTTCGTGATCGGCGCATTTTCGCTATCGTGATCCGTTTTCTACAGATTTATTATTTTTATATTTTCGTGATCCGTGATCATGGAAATTTATTTTCTGTGAATCGTGATTGACAAAAAATCAACTCGTGAATCGTGATGAGACCCCCCAATCAGGCCCCTCATGTTTACTTGCTATCGATAATTTAAAACTGGTTCTTTGTCAGATACTTTATAACAGACAAAAACGCGTACTATTCTCCGAAATCAATATTACCGATCGGAATCCGCGATGCGCTTTGTAGATAAGGTAACAAGACAGTTCGGCACCGACACGGACGCTTTTATTGCTTCCGCGTCACGGCATATTTTACTTGAGACAGGTAACGCATATTAAATATAGGTTGATAAGACGAGTGCCCGATAATTTAAATATAATTATGATAAGTAATTAGTCTATTGGGAGGATGTCGGCAAATATCATCTACATCATAGGCCACTACGAGCAGTGCCGTGCTTTTGATATTACAAAGGAAACTACATGGGGCTCAGTGTGACATATTCTGAGTACTTTATCTATGGCTATTATATCTATGTTATAAAGCAATAGAATAAGGTAGGAAACCAGGTACTGGTTTGTCTCACAGGACTCAGTTATCAATATTTCTTTGTTTTCTAGCAATTTGCAGTTAACTATCCAAATTTTTCAGTATAGGATATGGATAGTAAACTGCACATTGCTAGAAAACAAAGAAATATTGATGCTAACGTTAATAAACGAAAAAAAGATTAGAAAAACATTGATAAACAAAATTTTAATCTGCTAACGGAGTCCCTGTGGTTTGTCTTGGTCCCGAAATGTCTCCTACGGTGCCAAACGGTCTATTAAACATGGAGCGGATTTGTTTCTGTGCCGGTGCCGAACTGTCTTGTTACCTTATCTACAAAGCGCATCGCTGATTCTGATCGGTAATACTGGTTTCGGAGAATAGTACGGGTTTTGTCTGTTATAAAGTATCTGACAAAGAACCAGTTTTAAATTATCGATAGCAAGTAAACATGAGGGGCCTGATTGGGGGTCTCATCACGATTCACGAGTTGATTTTTGTCAATCACGATTCACAGAAAATAAATTTCCATGATCACGGATCACGAAAATATAAAAATAATAAATCTGTAGAAAACGGATCACGATAGCGAAAATGCGCCGATCACGAAGAACGAAAATAACCCATCAGGCCCCTCAAACATGTCAAATTAATATTAGTTTTATCTTCTTTTCTTGTTTTTGTTTAATATGAGGCAGGCATTAACTGTGAAAGGGGACGAAGTTTGTATGAATTATTTTTTTGTAACTTCAAAATCTGTTAAAAAGAAACGGAAATACCGTCACGTTTCCGATTTCCGAAATAGGAATCATTCACGACTTTTGACGCGGCGGCGCTGCGGTTCCATAAGTGGTTACTTGAACGCTTCAATCACGTAAAACGCTTGCATCTGTATTTACAACGTAAACAATGGCATCCGATGATTACATCACCTGGTCTGTTCCAGAACTAACGTTACGTGGAGCTGTCACAAGAGACAGAAATATAGATCTTATAGAAAGGTAAACGATGTATTTAAAAAATATTGAGATTTCTTTTATTATAAGCGGAAACGCCGCTACAGTACATGGCCAAAAGATTCGTCAACTACATTTTTGGCTGTATATTTCATATAAAAACACGTTTATTGGAGACATTTATGGTTGTATTTTACAAATAATATGTTGAAAACGCTGAATTGTATATAATGAGTATTTTTTGTTTTGGCATAGCTCTGTCATCAGTTGTTTTATTTACTCCTGATGTGAACACATATACTATTTTTACAATTCAATTTGGTTGAAATATAAATATATAGCTAGATTGTTTATAATAGACAATAATATTTATGTTTATCTCAGAAGAAAATGAAAATAAACAAATAATTATTCTGCTGTTGGTACCAAGTTGCATAAAATCAAATCAGAAATGTCCCTAAATAATCTTTTGAAATGCAATTTATATGAAATATTTAGTGTGAAATACCAAGTCATTGAAGTGACAAATACATGTACCCCAAGTTAGAAAAACAAAAAAAACCCACTGAACATATAAATAGTCATCAATGTATAATTAAACTTTCCAGGATACATTTAAATGATTTTGTATACATTGTAATAATAATTAAAAATAGGGTTCTATACAGATCTGTTGGCTATGAAATGTGATACAGACCATGCAGACTGGGCAAGGAAAATTAAATTTAACTTGTTATATAATGGGACTATTATACTAATAGTGTAATAGTCCCAGTTATATATAAACAATTTATTACTTTTGAAAATACCACTTTTAAACAAGACATGATTCTACATTTTAAGCTTTAAATCTTTTAATATGTCTCAGTGTCATCAACTTAAAAAAAGACACTGTAAAAAATATAAAGGCCCTTCTCTGCAAACTTTTACATATAACATGATGGGGCCATTTTGAAATTTTAAAAGATATGCAGGGTTCGACACTAACTGTAGTCCGGTAGTCCGGTGCCCCTTAAATCTAGGAGGACTACCCAAACATGGTAAATCAGTAGTCCTGTGGACTACCTGAAATTTTGTGTATGATCTGGCTATTTCAACGCTTTCCTCCCTGAAAAGTACCTTTCAGGTTGAAAATGTCTGGCAACCAAAATATACGTGAAAAACTGCAAAAGAAACAGCAAAGGTCAGCAATAAAACGTACATGTGTTAAAAACTTCCCAATTTGGATAAACAAATTTCACCCTCCCCACTGTAAACCATAAACTGTTTGAAGAATTAATGAAAATTAAAACATTGACTGATTTTTATCCTTTTTCTAAATAATTCTGGAATAAAAGGTCAAATAACCTCCAAACAAGGCCTTAGAAATTGTCTCAGATTGCAGGATTTTGCATCTCATTTTTCAAAATTTTCTTGCAGGGGAAAGTTCAGGAAGAATAAAATTGATTCACTGAATGTTAACTTTATCTGAAAAAAAAATATTTTCAAAACTCAAATGAACATTTGTGTGCTTTTGAGGTGCTCAGATGGCAGGAAATTGCATCTTATTTTGAAAATTTTCATGGGGTGCATGCCCCAAAACCCCTAGTTAATTCGGGCCGCGTTGCGCCCTCACCAGTGATAGAGGTGGCCTACCAGGACTACCCCAAACTGTTCTTGATAGTCCTGCGGACTACATCTCCTCTAATGTTAGTGGCTAACCCTGGATCATATGTACATCTATATTGAAGTTTTATTTGCAATTCAAGTTCAAACAAGGAATTATTTAAATATGGAATAATTTCAAATTCTGCAAAATTGATTAGAAAATAATTATGAAAACTAACCCAACTAAATATTTTTTAAACTTAGAAATGTGGTCCCTATAGTTCTACGTCCTTTTTTGAATCCTATCTGTTCTTGGCAGATAATCTTATAAGATTCTAAATAGTTTTCTAAACTATTATACTCTAGAAAAAAATGTTCCTAAACTAGTAAAAAGTGTTATACCTCTGTTGTTTGAAGGGCTATTAAAACATCTTCCTTTGAATATGGGTTAAATAAATTTTCTCCAATAAGAACTTCTTGCTAGAGAGAAAATTTTATTAATTTTAAGAAAAAGTAGTGTTTCATAATTTTATATACATATCATGCCCAACATTCAGCATACAAGAATTTTTCAAAATTTCATTAGTTATACCATTAAATCCACTTGATATCTTGTTTTTCAAATATTTCATGGCAAGCAGAAACCTCCTTTGTAATCCTAACATTTTAATCTATGTAATAGTACTTTAAAAATTTTACCTACATGTTTTAAAAAATTCAAACCATTCCTTAGCTTGTTTAATTAAACTTTGGCTGGAACATGCATTAAATATTTGTCACTGGACATTAAGATTCCAACAATCAATCAATATATTTGAACTTGAATCATTGATTTTTTCTTTTGTCTTGCCTTGACAGAGTCCAAAAGCAAGACATAGCATATAGACTTGGAATAATTGTAAGCATGCTACAGGATTAAGGCCGTTCTTGCCGTGCAGGCCTGTCCCCATCAAACTGTACATTGTTCTCCTGGCTTTGTTGATGTTTTCCTGGATATGGATTGGGATGGTTTGCCGTTGGTTACTGCTGTGAGTAATTCCTAAATGTACAGCAGTTTCAGCATTTTGAATATGTGTATCATTTAATGTGAAATTAAAGTTATCCTCTAATTTTGGTTTCCCAGTTTTAATAATTTTACATTTTGTAGGCTGTAATGAATATTTCTCCTGTTGACTGTAATTCTCCACGGTTGTTAATAGGGTTTGCATATTGGTAGGATCATTTACGACCAGAGTGACATCATCTGCACAAGTTGGTATAGGACAGTGAATATGTCCAATATAGGCTCCCAGTGTACTGTCCTCTACTTGATTAAGAATGTCATTTATATATAGCTTGTATAATTCTGTGCTTAGTATTCCACCCTGCCTAACTCCTTGCTTAATATCGAAGGGTTCAGAGACTAGATTTTCCCATCGAACTGAGGTTTGTGCACCAACACTTAGATCATGCAAAAGTAGCCATAATGAGCCAGAGATCCCTGCTAGGTATAACTTTCTATATAAACTACTGTGGTTAACGACGTCAAAGGCTGATTTTGCATCAAGCAGAGCTACATATAAAGGTGTTTTCCTGTATACTGCATCGATAATCACTTCATTAAGTAGAAGGGCGCAAAATAATGGTGATATTTTAGACGTAAATCCTCTCTGAAATTGGTTTTGGATGGTTGCTATAATTTGCCATAGGTGTTCCTTAAGGAGTATTTCTAGGATTTTGCCAATAACAGGAAGAACTGTAATTCCTCTGTAGTTTTTAGGATCTGTTGGTAAACCTTTCTTTTTGAAAATTGGTGATAAAATTCCCATCTTGATGTAATCTGGGATAGCACATGATATACGGATGTTGTTTATTATTTTGTCAATGCACCAACCAGGTCTGGTCCACCATGGATGAAGTGTTCCGCTGTTATTCCATAAATGTCAGGAGCTTTATTTTTATTTAATTTGTTAATGGCATTCTGAACTTCTAAAACTGTAAAAGAAATCGGAATAGCGTCATCAAGACAGGATTCCATTATGACATCAATGTCTGCCTCCCTGTTGATATAGACATCCTCAGGAGTAGCAGCAGGTGTAGCCAGATTTGCGAAATGTTCATTCCACCCCTTTATTATTTCTTCTGCTGAATTGTCATAAACTTTACCTTGTACTGTAAGTTCAGTTATAGAGGACTTTCCTTGCTTGCGCTGATTATTTATTAACTTGTAAAATGATTTGGTGTTACTGGACCGGGTATTCATAATTTCAGCATACTTCTCGTCCCTCTGTCTAGCAATCTCATGCCGCCTTGCTCTACGGAGTTCAGATCTAGTGTTTTTTCTATGAGTTGCACTTTTACCAGATTTCGGTTTTCCATCCTCTTTCCATTCAAATAAGGCTTTTTTGTTGTTTAATAGTGCAAGAGCTATCTCATCGTTCCAAATGTGAGTATTTTTCTGTTTGTTAGGTTTGGACTTTTTGGCAAATTTTTCTTGCACTATAGTTAAAGCATGGATGAGATCTTTGACGTCCAATATTTTTTCTTTAGCTTCCAGCTCATTGATTTTATTTGTAATTTCTGCTTGATACTTTCCCAAATCTATTTTAGACCAATTTACTTTTGATGGATATTGATTTTCTCTGTTTTTAGTTTTGGTTGTTCGAAATGGCATTGTATCATTGTATGGATGGGGGTGGTGATCTGAAGTATTTGAAGGTATCATATCTAGGCGTTTTGTGGGATATAGTCCTGGGTCTATATCATTGCTCCTGAAGATATAATCAATTGTGGAGACTTCTTGGCCATTCGGATGTATAAAGGTTACATCGGTCTCATTGAAAGTAAGGTATGTCTCTTGGAGAAATTTCTTCAGGGCATCCTGCCTTTCTGTCAGTTTGATATTTTGACATCTACTAGATATATCACAGTTCCAGTCACCACACAGGACAAATTGATATCTTGGGGAGTACTTAATAATTATTTCTCTTAATTGGTCCAATATATCATTGAACTCAGTGTTAACGTACTTGGAACCTCTACAAGGCATGTATACACTTATCAGGATGAGGGTTTTGGAGACACATCCACTTTCACACAGACGATTCTCTCATTGCCCTCCTCCAGTTTCTCTATTAAATGTTTGATATTTTCTCTCCAGAGTATGGCAACTCCACCATAACCACGTGGACGCTGAGTTGGTCCAATTGGGTTGAGCTCGTCAACTGATTTTGCGGTCCAATCACACTCCGGAAACAATTCGTCAAAGCTATTTTTCTCAAAATTAAAAAGCCAGTGCTCTTGTAAACAAACAATGTCTGCATTTTCCGTAAATAAAATATCTTTTATACAGTCCATACTATTACGTACATTTTTACAATTGAAAGAAACGATATCCAGTGCTTGTATTGGCTGTTGGTCTATCCAAGGTCCTTCTGAGGCTTTGTTACTCCTAAAAAATGTTCCTCCTGATTATTATTTCCTATGGCTGTCAAGTCTTGTTCCGACGGTTCTATGTTAGCAGCAGCAATTACGGTAGGAGTGCTTAATAGAGGTAGGTTAGATTTTGATTTGAATTCATGGCTGCACTCGGTTTCTGGATCTGTTGAAGCAATTTGTATGTCTATTTCCTTATTTTCTACCATTGCATAGTCCAATTCTTGTATTACAGTATTAGAACATCCCGCATCATTTGAAAGTTGTGGATCAGTTAGAGGCTTGTTAGGCAGGGTGGAGTTTAAATGAAGAGGAGGCCTGTCACAAGATTTTTCATTGAATTTGCATTACCTTTCATCGTCGGTGGTTTCTGGTCAGACCTTGTTTCGATATCAGACTGTGTGCCAGACTTTGGTTGCATTTTCATGTAACAAGGTGGTGGTAAATTCCATGGATAGGTGTGACTATTGGGGTTGTGCATATGTGGCATGTTCACATTCAGAGGCAAATATCCTGGTGGGTGCGACTCATTGAAAGGTACATTTGGCTATATGCATATCAGGTTTAAGATTTTGGTACCCATTTACTTGTGGATTAGGTATTTTGTTATAGTAACTATTTACATTATAACTTGGTGTATGGTTCAGATACCCATTTCCAAGTGGACTGGTATATGATTCTGGTACCCATTTCCATTTGGATCTGGTATATGATTTTGGTACCCATTTACCTGAAGACCTGGTATATGGTTCTGGCACCCATTTACATGTGGATTTGGTATATGGTTCTGATACCCATTTACATGTGGACCTGGTATATGATTCTGGTACCCATGGTATAGATGATTACCTTGAGGAGATGGCCAATGTTGTTTTGACAATTCGAGTGCATCTAGTCTTTGCTTTAGGGAGTTGTACTCTAGGTCAGAAACTCTTCTATTAAGGCTGTAGATGTTTTCCATACTTTGTATTTTAGAATGCAGGTGTTGAGTTTCAAGGTGTATTGGAAAACCTCCTGTGATATGCTCTGTATGGTGTTGGAGCAGGTCTGGGTTTGTACTATCATTATTTACAGCATTAGTTGGTGTACTATCTACATTTCCAGCTACTTTAATTCTAAGAATTCTATTGCTATTCTCTAGTTCTTTGATTTTACCTTCTAATTTCATGATGTATGCTTGAAGTTTAGCATTTTCGGTTGAATTTTGTGAGTTTGTGGCATTTTGTTGTTTGAGCTCTTCTTCCCATTTCTTTAAACGGAGCTCCTTTTGTCTTAGCTCTTTTTCTTTTAGATTTGGTCTTGCTTCAACTGTTTTGGTTTGTTTAACAGGCAGTTGTTCTACTGCTGCAGTATCAATGGCTTTGGATGTTGATTTTGACAGGTTATTTATTACCGGTTCTATACTACTACTCAGGGCTTGATTATCAGAGTTGATTGATGTATTTGAGTTTTCAGTCATATTTCCAGATCTGATGTTAACTTCCTCAAACAGTATCGATTCCGCCAAAGTAACAGGAGGGCAGTCTATTGTGTTGTTCTGCTGGCTCTGTTGTACAAGCGGAGTTTCCCCAATACCATCTGGTGTTATACTCTTGTAGTTATTAGGAGGGGGTAGGCTAGTATATCTGCTTATACTGGATGTCTCTTGACTCTGTTTTTTTGTACATATTGTACATACATACGGAACATCAGGAGATTGCTCTAATGTATTTATTTGTTCCTTGGTGAGTTTTTCACACTTGAAGTGGATCCAATGGTTACCAACAGAGCATTCAATACATTTACTCAGACACTTCCTGTTACATTTTGGACAGATATCAACATTGGTTCTTCCTGCTGTTATTGATATTTCAGTTGTAGATGGATTACTCAAATGAGATACATTATGATGTACAAGTTTGAGACAAGCTTCACGAATTTTACTGTTAAGCTGTTGATAGGTTGATTTGTTTGACATCAGGTTAGCTATGGTTTTTAGTTCATCAATGAATAAGATATGAGATTTTCCATTCACCTCTACTCTCATTGTGGAGTTGTACATGTTAATTCTGTAAAGCTGGAATTTAGAGTTCTCTTTTTGAAGAACTGACATGGAGGTTTCAACTATTTTCCCATTTTATCTTTTCGTTCAAAATTTTGACATCAACAGTATTGTGATTTGAAAATGAGCTTGAATACATTCAGCAAAGTGTAAATATGCAGCTGGCGTAAATTCGAGAACAATGTTACCATGCTTATATTCAAAATGTACATCAATGTCTCTTTCTGTCGCATCAATGAGCTTTTTAACAACTTTTTTCTCATTAAGAATATAGTTTTTAACTGTTATGTTGGTCTTTGATGGTGTGAAGACCTGGGTAGGTATCCTGTCCCTTGTTGACCTTAATACTCTATTTTCTTCCATTTTACTGTGTTACCTGAAGATAGAGAAGACAATGGAAGACTATTGGATGACAGTTTAGATTGGTATGGAGTGGAGGTTCCCACTTGTACCAACTTTGTTGCTATTTTTGTGAATTTCCTATTTATGATAATGTTTGCTGGGCCGTAAGAAGAAGACTAAAGACAATGGAGAAGGTTATACCTCGGTTAACTATGGTGTGGAGTGGAGGTTCCCACTCGTACCAACTTCGTTGCTATTTCTGTGAATTTCCTATTTATGATAATGTTTGCTGGGCCGTATAAAGAAGACTAGAGACAATGGAGAAGGTTATACCTCGGTTAACTATGGTGTGGAGTGGAGGTTCCCACTCGTACCAAATAAGTCGATATTTCTGGTTATGATTTAGTAAGTGTTAAACTCTGAGTACCGGAGTATAGATTGTTGGTTAAAAATGGTGTGGAGTGGAAGTTCCCACTCGTACCAATGAGACGAAGTGAGATTTCTAAACAAGGCAGCAAGAGAATACTAGAGAATGCAATACAGGAGTATAAAAAGTTGGTGTTTTAATGGTGTGGAGTGGAGGTTCCCACTCGTACCAAATAAGTGGATATTTCTGTTTATGCTGATGTTCAATGTTTGATGATCTTGAGACGATGAGAGATTTCTAGACAAGGCAGCGAGAGAATACTAGAGAATGCAATACGGGAGTATAGAATGTTGATTTATAATGGTGTGGAGTGGAGGTTCCCACTCGTACCAAATAAGTGGATATTTCTGTTTATGCTGATGTTCAATGTTTGATGATCTTGAGACGATGAGAGATTTCTAGACAAGGCAGCGAGAGAATACTAGAGAATGCAATACGGGAGTATAGAATGTTGATTTATAATGGTGTGGAGTGGAGGTTCCCACTCGTACCAAATAAGTTGATATTTCTGGTTATGCTGATGTTCAATGCTTGTTAAGGCGAAGAGAGATTACTAGAGAAGGCAACGAGAGAGTATAAAATGTTGACCTAGAATGGTGTGGAGTGGAGGTTCCCACTCGTACCAAATAAGTCACTATTTCTGGTTATGCTGATGTTCAATGTTTGATGAGATGAAGAGAGATTACTAGAGAAGGCAATGAGAGAGTATAAAATGTTGATCCAGAATGGTGTGGAGTGGAGGTTCCCACTCGTACCAAATAAGTAGCTATTTCTGGTTATGCTGATGTACGGTGTTTGGTGAGGCGAAGAGATTACCAGAGAAGGCAACGAGAAAGTATACAATGTTGGTTTATAATGGTGTGGAGTGGAGGTTCCCACTTGTACCAAATAAGTCGCTATTTCTGTGAGATATTTGCTTATATATATAAATGCTAATGTTTGCTGAACCGCGAAAACAATGCAATGAGTTTCAGAGTAATAGATGTTGGTTTATGATGGTGTGGAGTGGAGGTTCCCACTCGTACCAAACAAATCGCTATATGTACTTCAGGTTAAGCTAATGTTCGAGACGACGAGAAAATATTAGTTGTCCGTTTATTTGGTTTTTGTCGCTATTTCTTTGAAATTTATGAGTATATCAGAGTAAAATATGTTGGTTTGAGATGGTGTGGAGTGGTGGTTCCCACTGTACCAGATAATTTGCTACTGCTAGTTATGGACGTGCTTAGTGAGCCGTTTAAGGAGATGATGAGAGAGTATTTGATGTCGGTTTTTAGTGGTGTGGAGTGGAGCTTCCCACTCGTACCAATAAATCCTTATTTAGATGGAGTTTCTTTAAGTGCTAGTGCCTGCTCTGCAATGCAATGAGTATATATGAAATAGAACTTTTTATTGAACCAAATTGTGTGAATTCCGCTATTTCTGTAATCAAAAGTAATGGTGTGGAGTGGAGGTTCCCACTCGTACCATAAAGCCGGTGTAAATTCTATTGTCCAGTACTTGTAAAATCTATCTTCAATACACAATTAAAATATCCAAAGAGGTAAAATCTTATTGCACAGGGTTGTCTCAATAAAATTTAGGCATTTATCTGATAAAAATTGACTTCAACACAGGTAAAAATGTTCGATAAAATACACAAAAATGTCTGATTAAAATAACTTTGCTCTAGAATGAATGATTAAAATAATTTTGTACATTAAAAGTCACCCAAGTTTCTTCCTTTAAGTATGAATTGGTGTAGAGTGGAGGTTCCCACTCATACCATAAAGTTTCTTGTATTATAAAATAGGAATGGTGTAGAGTGGAGGTTCCCACTCATACCAATAAGCAGTAAAATATAGTTGCCTGCTAATCTAATTTCTTGTCCAGCAGTCCTTACGCATTTGAATTTTTAATTTCTTTAACCAAACTTTAGATAAGAGCCTATCTGGATGTATACCGTCTCTATAGAGGTCTAAATTATATTGGAATCTTGGTGATGAGCTTGTGTTGCGACAAGTTAGTCTGCTTGGGTTGTGTAGTATGTCCAAGTTGAAATTTGGTGTAACGGAGTTAATTGAAGTATTTAGCTCTTTAATTTCGAAGTTAAGTTTATCAATTTGATGCCTAAGATCAATGTCCTGATCGTTGAAGGTTGCCGGGTCTTTGTGGTTTTTATATTGGTTCCAAAGTGAGATACTATAGATAGGAATACTCAGGAAGGTGACTCTAGATGAAGTATACGAAGAGAGTATTTTAACTATCTCTCTATATTGGTCAACAATGTTTTCAACGGTGGTATTGTCTGAAGAAGTAAGAGAGATCCTGCCCTTGTTGTCTGTTATGGACGTTAGGTCACAAGTACCTAGCCAGATATATATATGGATGGGGCCAAGATGTTGGATTTTCTCTTTTATGTTGTCACGCAGCCAGGCAACCCTTTCTGCTGATTTCGCTCCTCTCTTAACCCACCACCTTATGTGGTCTATTGCAGATGAATCAGACTGGTTTTGAAGGTAAATACCTTTGCTGTCTGATAATACCACTGGGGTACGGAATTTTACCCCCCTCTCTGGACTCACTGACTTCCTTAAATATTTTCTGAGCTTATTCTCAGTCATAAATAATATTGATGAAGTTATTTAAGCAAGTATATATAGATGTAGGCGGCTATACAAAGCAACAGTGAGGCGGACAATATTTAGTCTCGGTGAAAATACAGAGTCAGAGAAAAGTTAAGTGTCAAATGTTAAAAGTATGTGTTGAAATGCACACGCAGATGTATTTCAAGCAAGATGAATGATGATTATAGTTGTATATGGTATCGATGGCTAATGATGGCTATACATTTTAGATATTTTCAAATTATATTGGTTGCAACACTCAGTCAAAGCGCGAAAAGCCGATGCGTTAAAATTGCATTAAAATGACTAAAATCTGTTATATTTAACGACAAACGATCAATGTCTATTTACAGCAATACTAAATTATCAATATTTCAATGTTATACGAGAAAACACAAGTCAATATATATAAGTAAATCGTTTTCTTCTGTGACAGTCAAAATCCACAACCATTCCCTTCACCGGATATATATAAAATGTTCTTTGTTTACATAGGTAACCACTTTCTAACTCAGAATTTCGTTGTTGATTGATGTTGGTTGGTCCTAACTTTTATGTTGCAATGAATATAATAGATAATGGAACACCTTTACCCAACTTACATTGATGTAAATAAATTTTACAAAGGATACAAATAACTTTAGTAAGAATTTTCATGGAGATGAAAAGGATACGTCCGAATTCGGCGCATGCGCACACTCTTTTAATTCATATTGTTCATTGAATCAACTTAAAATGCAAAAAGGGTAATATTAAGAATATTTTTGGACAAGTAAGTTTTGGTATGTACTTGTCCTATTGGACAAGTTGAAAAAAAAGGTTATTGTAGAGGCCTGTATAGGCCGAGTTTATTATAGTCCGAGTTTGCTATGGGCCGAGATATGAAGGAGTCTTGTATCCGATACGATAGACTCTACGTATCACTAGCCTAGGGTAGTATGAATATTCATGAGTTTTATGAAGCAACGCGGGATACGAGATCACGTCATTGGCGCGATTATCTAATTTCACAGAACTATCAGCAAGAGGAAAACAAAAATATGTTCAGAAGTTCTTAGATATTTCTCAAGATGTAGGGCATATATCACTTGAACAGAGGCGATACCAAAATAAGTATTTTGAATACTGAATCAGCTTTAGATATTGTGTACAAACACGGCATCTAGGCACTCAAAAGACGATTATTACAAGGGGAAGGGGGGAGGGGGAGCTACACGCAACGAATGCATACGAGGGCTACCCTATTTGTTACATATGAAAACATACAGAAGAGCTATATTAAACCAGCGGCAGTAACAGATCCAAATTTTCATTTAGGGGGGGGGGGGCTGCTCCTCCAATCCATGGCATAGGGACTTCAGTCTTTACTACAGGTCAGATATATGTAATATATTATAGCGCGTCAATCGTCTACGTGCATTTAAAAAACGTATGCCCTACTGTAGACGATATATTGGCTAGATATCTGATCTGTAGTCCAGTCCCTATATATGCTCCAGTCATGCCTGGGTGATTCCCAATATAATCCACCAAATTTTCCCTACAAGAGGGGGTCCAATGCACCCTGCTCACCCCCTAAATCAGTGTTTGAGAGACACATATTCACTTGTATACATGTCTCAGAATAAACCAATGTAAAACCAAACCTTAGCCTAACTCAATTACTGATTAGACCAATAATTATGATGTCTTGAAAGGCTATTTTATTTTTTGGTCATAATTATCTGGACTACTGCTACCTAGGATCCCATCATTAACATATGGTCGAAGGGGGTGGGGCTATGGTGTTTGTTTCATCTTGCACACAGTTACAGGGTTTGGTACAGACATCTGGCTGTTGTTGTAAACCAGACACCCCATTCATATACATTTATTGTACATGTATTTTTGTTTGCAAGAATCTGTACATATATATATACCCGTTGTTCATATAAATTTCAGAAGAAAATCATTACCCATTTATCCATAAATATATATTTTCCAAGCTATCATAAATATAAACTATGACATCTTTAGATGTAACTAAAAACCTGGGTTCTTTCATATTATTGAACAAAAACATCAGTACACTACAGACATCTAAGATAATCATAACATTTAGACATGCTATCTGGTTATTAACTTTAACTGTTTTTATAAATGTTTTGTAGTAATCCTTGCATTCTGTTTATTTTTAAAGGAGTGCATTGACCATACAAAGGAATATATGTTTGCTTACCCTAACCCTACCTACCCAAAACATAGCTGCCTACTCAAATTCTGTTATTGTTCTGATGTGAAAAAGTTTTCTTTTAATCTGAAAGGCATGAAGACTAAAAAACATCTGACACTTCAATTTCCCTTTGCTGGGAGAAAAAAAAAATGCCTACCAACTTACCCACTGTCTCTAAAATGTACCTTTGGGTAGGGTAAGGGCAAACTAAAATATTTTTAAGTGTGGCCTTACAAATGTGACATCAAAATTTATCAGTGTAAAAATTATTTCAGGTTTAAACAGTCTTCTTGAAAACTTGGACATAATGACGTAAAAATCTGCTAAGAGGTGTGCAAATTGAGCAGGAATTCCCACAAACCCTTTCTGTTAGTTAACATTTACAGTGTCCAGTTATGTACCCTTTAAGTTTATTCTGTCCTTTTAAATTTGTGAAAAAGGAAGTATCTTTATTAATAATTTATATATATATATATGCCCTAAAAGGTAAATTTACAAATGATATATTATGTTCAAAACAAGCTGATTACTTTTTGCTTAGTTCTAAGTAAAAATTAGGAGTAAGGAATTTTCTGCTAAGGGAATTTAGACAATTTTTAAAATTTCAACCTAAGGTCAAATATATAAATTTCACTAGTCCACATAATCATGTTAATATGAAAACTAAAGTGCAAGGAGTATTTATTTATCTACATTTCTTGTTTCAGCAATTGCTGTACCTTTCCAGTTACTTATTATGTGTTGTGTATTAATTTGACTATAACACTTTTGAGTGACTGGATAGGTTGATAATATTCATCAATTGAAAAAGAAACTGGAGAGATTGGTAATAGTTTTAGACAGCAGCAATTGAAGGTACACAAATTTAGGTTGTCATATCAGCCTACAAAGTCATATCAATAGCCCAGGCTAGTGGTCAATGAGCATGAGTCATCAGACATCAGTCATATCAATGGCCTAGGGTAGTGGTCAATTATCAGGAGTGATCAGTCAACAGTCCTATCAATATCCTAGGGTAGTGGTCAGTTATCTGGAATGACCAGTTAATAAAGTCATATCACTAGCCTAGGGTAGTAGTCAATTATCTGGAATGACCAGTTAACAAAGTCATATCACTAGCCTAGGGTAGTAGTCAATTATCTTGAATGACCAGTTAACAAAGCCATACCACTAGTATAGGGTAGTGGTCATTTATCAGATCAGTTAAGTTAACAAATCCATATCACTAGCCTAGAGTAGTGGTAAATTATCAGGAGTGATCAGTTAACAAAGTCACATCACTAGCCTAGGGTAGTGGTCAATTTTTAGGAGTGATCAGTTAACAAAGTCATATCACTAGCCTAGGGTAGTGGTCAATTATCTTGAATGACCAGATAACAAAGCCATATCACTAGCCTAGGGTAGTGGTCAATTATCAGGAGTGATCAGTTTACAAAGCCATATCACTACCCTAGGGTAGTGGTCAATTATCTGGAATGACCAGTTAACAAAGTCATATCACTAGCCTGGGGTAGTGGTCAATTATCTGGAATGACCAGTTAACAAAGTCATATCACTAGCCTAGGTTAGTAGTCAATTATCTGGAATGACCAGTTAACAAAGCCATATCACTAGCCTAGGGTAGTGGTCAATTATCTTGAATGACCAGTTAACAAAGTCATATCACTAGCCTAGGGTAGTGGTCAATTATCTTGAATGACCAGTTAACAAAGCCATATCACTAGCCTAGGGTAGTGGTTAATTATCAGGAGTGATCAGTTAACAATGTCAATCACTACCCTAGGGTAGTGGTCAATTATTAGGAGTGATCAGTTAACAGAGGCATATCACTAGCCTAGGGTAGTGGTCAATTTTTAGGAGTGATCAGTTAACAGAGACATATTACCAGCCTAGGGTAATTCTCAATTATCTGGAATGACCAGTTAATAAAGCCATATCATTAGCCTAGGGTAGTGGTCAATTATCTGGAATGACCAGTTAACAAAGCCATATCACTAGCCTAGGGTAGTGGTCAATTATCTGGAATGACCAGTTAACAAAGCCATATCACTAGCCTAGGGTAATGGTCAATTATCTGGAATGACCAGTTAACAAAGTCATATCACTAGCCTAGGTAGTGGTCATTTAAAGGATCAGTTAACAAAGCAATATCACTAGCCTAGGGTAAAGGTCAATTATCTGGAATGACCAGTTAACAAAGTCATATCAATGGCCTAGGGTAGTGGTCAATTTTTGGAATGACCAGTTAACAAGGTCATATCACTAGCCTAGAGTATTGGTCAATTTTCAGGAGTGATCAGTTAAGAAAGCCATATCACTAGCCTAGGGTAGTGGTCAATTATCTGGAATGACCAGTTAACAAAGCCATATCACTAGCCTAGGGTAGTGGTCAATTATCTGGAATGACCAGTTAACAAAGTCATATCACTAGCCTAGGGTAGTGGTCATTTAAAAGATCAGTTAACAAAACCATATCACTAGCCTAGAGTAGTGGTCAATTTGCAGGAGTGATCAGTTAACAGAGACATATCACTAGCCAAGGGTAGTGGTCAATTATCAGGAGTGACCAGTTAACAAAGTCATATCACTAGCCTAGGGTAATAGTCAATTATCTGGAATGATCAGTTAAAAAAGCCATATCACTAGCCTAGGGTAGTGGTCATTTATCTTTAATGACCAGTTAACAAAGTCATATCACTAGCCTAGGGTAGTGGTCATTTAAAGATCAGTTAACAAAACCATATCACTAGCCTAGAGTAGTGTTCAATTTGCAGGAGTGATCAGTTAACAGAGACATATCACTAGCCAAGGGTAGTGGTCAATTATCAGGAGTGACCAGTTAACAAAGTCATATCACTAGCCTAGGGTAATAGTCAATTATCTGGAATGATCAGTTAAAAAAGCCATATCACTAGCCTAGGGTAGTGGTCATTTATCTTTAATGACCAGTTAACAAAGTCATATCACTAGCCTAGGGTAGTGGTCATTTAAAAGATCAGTTAACAAAGCCATATCACTAGCCTAGAGTAGTGGTCAATTTTCAGGAGTGATCAGTTAACAGAGACATATCACTAGCCAAGGGTAGTGGTCAATTATCAGGAGTGACCAGTTAACAAAGTCATATCACTAGCCTAGGGTAATAGTCAATTATCTGGAATGATCAGTTAAAAAGCCATATCACTAGCCTAGGGTAGTGGTCATTAATCTTTAATGACCAGTAAACAAAGTCATATCACTAGCCTAGGGTAGTAGTCATTTAAAGATCAGTTAACAAAGCCATATCACTAGCCTAGAGTAGTGGTCAATTTTCAGGAGTGATCAGTTAACAGAGACATATCACTAGCCAAGGGTAGTGGTCAATTATCAGGAGTGACCAGTTAACAAAGTCATATCACTAGCCTAGGGTAATAGTCAATTATCTGGAATGATCAGTTAAAAAAGCCATATCACTAGCCTAGGGTAGTGGTCATTTATCTTTAATGACCAGTTAACAAAGTCATATCACTAGCCTAGTGTAGTGGTCATTATCAGATCAGTTAACAAAGCCATATCACTAGCCTAGGGTAGTGGTCAATTATCAGGAGTGATCAGTTTACAAAGTCAGATCACTAGCCTAGGGTAGTGATCAATTATCAGGAATGATCAGTTAAAGTCATATCACTAGCCTAGGGTAGTAGTCATTTATCAGATCAGTTAATCAAGCCATATCACGAGCCTAGGGTAGTGGTCAAATACCAGGAGTGATCAGTTACCAAAGCCATATCACTAAACTAAGGTAGTGGTCAATTATCTGAAATGACCAGTTAACAAAGTCATATCACTAGCCTAGGGTAGTGGTCATTTTATAAGATCAGTTAACAAAGCCATATCACTAGCCTAGGGTAGTGCTCAACTATCTGGAATGACCAGTTAACAAAGTCATATCACTAGCCTAGGGTAATAGTCAATTATCTGGAATGACCAGTTAACAAAGCCATACCACTAGCCTAGGGTAGTGGTCAATTATCTTGAATGACAAGTTAACAAAGTCATATCACTAGCCTAGTGTAGTGGTCATTATCAGATCAGTTAACAAAGCCATATCACTAGCCTAGGGTAGTGGTCAATTATCAGGAGTGATCAGTTTACAAAGTCAGATCACTAGCCTAGGGTAGTGATCAATTATCAGGAATGATCAGTTAAAATCATATCACTAGCCTAGGGTAGTAGTCATTTATCAGATCAGTTAATCAAGCCATATCACGAGCCTAGGGTAGTGGTCAAATACCAGGAGTGATCAGTTACCAAAGCCATATCACTAAACTAAGGTAGTGGTCAATTATCTGAAATGACCAGTTAACAAAGTCATATCACTAGCCTAGGGTAGTGGTCATTTTATAAGATCAGTTAACAAAGCCATATCACTAGCTTAGGGTAGTGGTCAATTTTTTGGAATGACCAGTTAACAAGGTCATATCACTAGCCTAGAGTATTGGTCAATTATCAGGAGTGACCAGTTAACAAAGCCATATCACTAGCCTAGGGTAGTGGTCAATTATCTGGAATGACCAGTTAACAAAGGCATATTACTAGCCTAGTGTAGTGGTCATTTATCAGATCAGTTAACAAAGCCATATCACTAGCCTAGAGAAGTGGTCAATTATCAGAGTATTCAGTTAACAGAGACATATCACTAGCCTAGGGTAGTAGTCAATTATCTGTAATGACCAGTTAACAAAGTCATATCACTAGCCTAGGGTAGTGGTCATTTATAAGATCAGTTAACAAAGTCATATCATTAGCCTAGAGTAGTGGTCATTTATCTTGAATGACCAGTTAACAAAGTCATATCACTAGCCTTCGGTAGTGGTCATTTGTCAAATCAGTTAACAAAGCCATATCACTAGCCTAGAGTAGTGGTCAATTATCAGGAGTGATCAGTTAACAGAGACATATCACTAGCCTAGGGTAGTGGTCAATTATCTGAAATGAACAGTTAACAGTCATATCACTAGCCTAGGGTAGTTGTCATTTACAGATCAGTTAATCAAGCCATATCACGAGCCTTGGGTAGTGGTCAAATACCAGGAGTGATCAGTTACCAAAGCCATATCACTAGCTTAGGGTAGTGGTCAATTTTGGAATGACCAGTTAACAAGGTCATATCACTAGCCTAGGGTAGTGGTCAATTATCTGGAATGACCAGTTAACAAAGCCATATCACTAGCCTAAGGTAGTGGTCAATTATCTGAAATGACCAGTTAACAAAGTCATATCACTAGCCTAGGGTAGTGGTCATTTTATAAGATCAATTACCAAAGCCATATCACTAGCTTAGGGTAGTGGTCAATTTTTTGGAATGACCAGTTAACAAGGTCATATCACTAGTCTAGGGTAGTGGTCAATTATCTGAAATGATCAGTTAACAAGGTCATATCACTAGCCTAGTGTAGTTGTCAATTATCAGGAATGATCAGTTAACAAGGTCATATCACTAGCCTAGTGTAGTTGTCAATTATCAGGAATGATCAGTTAACAAAGTGATATCACTAGCCTAGGGAAGTGGTCAATAATCAGAAATGACCAATTAACAAGGTCATATCACTAGCCTAGTGTAGTTGTCAATTATCAGGAATGATCAGTTAACAAAGTCATATCACTAGCCTAGGAAAGTGGTCAATAATCAGGAATGACAAGTTAACAAGGTCATATCACTAGCCTAGGGTAGTGGTCAATTATTAGGAATGATCAGTTAACAAAGTCATATCACTAGCCTAGTGTAGTGGTCATTATCAGATCAGTTAACAAAGCCATATCACTAGCCTAGGGTAGTGGTCAATTATCAGGAGTGATCAGTTAACAAAGTCATATCACTAGCCTAGGGTAGTGGTCATTTATAAGATCAGTAAACAAAGTCA
Source organism: Mytilus coruscus (assembly GCA_017311375.1). Lineage (NCBI taxonomy): Eukaryota > Metazoa > Mollusca > Bivalvia > Mytilida > Mytilidae > Mytilus > Mytilus coruscus. The sequence continues at coordinate 62,026,377 of CM029599.1, forward strand.
TATCACTAGCCTAGAGTAGTGGTCATTTATCTTGAATGACCAGTTAACAAAGTCATATTACTAGCCTTCGGTAGTGGTCATTTGTCAAATCAGTTAACAAAGCCAGATCACTAGCCTAGGGTAGTGGTCAATTATCAGGAGTGATCAGTTAACAGAGACATATCACTAGCCTAGGGTAGTGGTCAATTATCTGAAATGAACAGTTAACAGTCATATCACTAGCCTAGGGTAGTTGTCATTTACAGATCAGTTAATCAAGCCATATCACGAGCCTTGGGTAGTGGTCAAATACCAGGAGTGATCAGTTACCAAAGCCATATCACTAGCTTAGGGTAGTGGTCAATTTTTGGAATGACCAGTTAACAAGGTCATATCACTAGCCTAGGGTAGTGGTCAATTATCTGGAATGACCAGTTAACAAAGCCATATCACTAGCCTAAGGTAGTGGTCAATTATCTGAAATGACCAGTTAACAAAGTCATATCACTAGCCTAGGGTAGTGGTCATTTTATAAGATCAATTACCAAAGCCATATCAGTAGCTTAGGTAGTGGTCAATTTTTGGAATGACCAGTTAACAAGGTCATATCACTAGTCTAGGTAGTGGTCAATTATCTGAAATGATCAGTTAACAAGGTCATATCACTAGCCTAGTGTAGTTGTCAATTATCAGGAATGATCAGTTAACAAAGTCATATCACTTGCCTAGGGTAGTGGTCAATTATCAGGAATGATCAGTTAACAAAGTGATATCACTAGCCTAGGAAGTGGTCAATAATCAGAAATGACCAATTAACAAGGTCATATCACTAGCCTAGTGTAGTTGTCAATTATCAGGAATGATCAGTTAACAAAGTCATATCACTAGCCTAGGAAAGTGGTCAATAATCAGGAATGACAAGTTAACAAGGTCATATCACTAGCCTAGGGTAGTGGTCAATTATTAGGAATGATCAGTTAACAAAGTCATATCACTAGCCTAGTGTAGTGGTCATTATCAGATCAGTTAACAAAGCCATATCACTAGCCTAGGGTAGTGGTCAATTATCAGGAGTGATCAGTTAACAAAGTCAGATCACTAGCCTAGGGTAGTGATCAATTATCAGGAATGGTCAGTTAACAAAGTCATATCACTAGCCTAGGGTAGTGGCCACTTATCAGCTAGCATACGGTAGTTGTCAGTAATGTGTCATATCACAAGCCTAGGGTAGATGTCAGTTATGTGTCATATCACTAGCATAGGGACGTTGTCAGTTATGTGTCATATCACTAGCCAAAGGAAGTTGTCAGTTATGTGTTATATCACTAGCCCAGGGTAGTTGTCAGTTATGTGTCATATCACTAGCCTGGGGAAATTGTAAGTTATTTGTCATATCACTAGCCCAGGGTAGTTGTCAGTAATGTCTCATATCACTAGCTTATGGTAGTTGTCATTTATGTGTCATATAACTAGCCTAGAGTAGTTGTCAGTAATGTGTCATATCACTAGCCTACGGTAGTTGTCAGTAACGTGTCATATCACTAGCCTAGGGTAGTAGTCAATTATGAGGAATGATCAGTTAAGTTAACAAAGCCATATCACTAGCCTAGGGTAGTGGTCAATTATCTGGAATGACAAGTTAACAAGGTCATATCACTAGCCTAGGGTAGTGGTCAATTATTAGGAATGATCAGTTTACAAAGTCAGATCACTAGCCTAGGGTAGTGATCAATTATCAGGAATGATCAGTTAACAAAGTCATATCACTAGCCAAGGGTAGTGGCCACTTATCAGCTAGCATACGGTAGTTGTCAGTAATGTGTCATATCACAAGCCTAGGGTAGATGTCAGTTATGTGTCATATCACTAGCATAGGGACGTTGTCAGTTATGTGTCATATCACTAGCGAAAGGAAGTTGTCAGTTATGTTTTATATCACTAGCCCAGGGTAGTTGTCAGTTATGTGTCATATCACTAGCCTGGGGAAATTGTAAGTTATTTGTCATATCACTAGCCCAAAGTAGTTGTCAGTAATGTCTCATATCACTAGCTTATGGTAGTTGTCATTTATCTGTCATATAACTAGCCTAGAGTAGTTGTCAGTAATGTGTCATATCACTAGCCTAGGGTAGTAGTCAATTATCAGGAATGATCAGTTAAGTTAACAAAGCCATATCACTAGCCTAGGGTAGTGATCAATTATCTGGAATGACCAGTTAACAAAGTCATATCACTAGCCTAGGGTAGTGGTCATTTATAAGATCAGTTAACAAAGTCATATCACAAGCCTAAGGTAGATGTCAGTTATGTGTCATATCACTAGCATAGGGACGTTGTCAGTTATGTGTCATATCACTAGCCAAAGGAAGTTGTCAGTTATGTGTTATATCACTAGCCCAGGGTAGTTGTCAGTTATGTGTCATATCACTAGCATATGAAAGTTGTAAGTTATGTGTTATATCACTAGCCCAGGGTACTTGTCAGTAATGTGTCACAGCCCAGGGTAGTTCTCATTTATATGTCATATCACTAGGCTAGAGTAGTTGTCAGTAATGTCATATCACTAGCCTACGGAAGTTGTCAGTAACGTGTCATATCATCAGCCAACGGTAATTGTCAGTAGTGTCTCATATCACCAGCCTAGGGTAGTTGTCATTAATGCCTCATATCACTAGCCTAGGGTAGTTGTCAGGAATGTCTTATATCACTAGCAAAGGGTAGTTGTCATTTGTGCCGCATATCACTATCCTATGGTAGTTGTCAGTAATTTGTCATATCACTAGCCTAGGGTAGTTGTCAGTTATGTGTTAATCACTAGTCTACGGTAGTTTTCAGTAACGTGTCATATCATCAGCCTACTGACAACTACCCTAGGCTAGCGATATAACACATTAATGACGACTTCCCTATGTTAGTGATATGAGACATTACTGACAACCACCCTAGGCTAGTGATTTGACACATTTATGACAACCACCTTAAGTTAGTGATATGAAACATTAATGACAACTACACTATGTTAGTGATATGAGACAGTAATGACAACTACCAAAGGCTAGTGATATGAGACATTAATGACAACTACCTTAGGGGCTGAAATGATACGTTACTGACAACTTCAAAAAGCTAGTGATATGACACATAACTGACAACTACCGTAGGATGGTGATATCACATATAACTGACAACTACCCAAGGGTCGTGATATCACACATAACTGAAAACTACTCTAGGCTAGTCAGTGATTTGACAAATAACTAACAACTTCCCTAGGCTAGTGATATAACACATTACTGACAACTACCATAAGCTAGTGATGACAAAATACTGACAACTACCCTAGGCTAGTGATATAACTTTGTTGTTTTATGATGACAAGTAACGGACAACTACCATAGGATAATGATTATATGACACACTACTGACAACTACTCTAGAGTAGTGATATGACAAATTACTGACAACTCCCCTAGGCTATTGATATGACACATTACTGACAACTACCTTAGGCTAGTAATATATCTGTTGTTTTATAATGACTCATAACTAAAAACTACCCTGAGCTAGTGATATTACACATAACTGACAACTACCCTAGGTTAGTGATATGGCTTTGTTAACTGATCATTCAAGATAATTGACCACTATCCCAGGCTAGTGATATGACTTTGTTAACTGGTCATTCCAGATAATTGACTACTACCCTATGCTAGTGATATGACTTTGTTAACTGGTCATTCCAGATAATGACTACTACCCTAGGCTAGTGATATGACTTTGTTAACTGGTCATTCCAGATAATTGACCACTACCCTAGGCTAGTGATATGGCTTTGTTAACTGGTCATTCAAGATAATTGACCACTACCCTAGGCTAGTGATATAACTTTAACTGGTCATTCCAGATAATTGACCACTACCCTAGGCTAGTGATATGACTTTGTTAACTGGTCATTCCAGATAATTGACCACTACCCTAGGCTAGTGATATGGCTTTGCTAACTGGTCATTCAAGATAATTGACCACTACCTAGGCTAGTGATATAACTTTAACTGGTCATTCCAGATAATTGACCACTACCCTAGACTAGTGATATGGCTTTGTTAACTGGTCATTCAAGATAATTGACCACTACCCTAGGCTAGTGATATAACTTTAACTGGTCATTCCAGATAATTGACCACTACCCTAGGCTAGTGATATGACTTTGTAAACTGATCACTCCCGATAATTGACCACTACCCTAGGCTAGTGATATGGCTTTGTTAACTGTTCATTCAAGATAATTGACCACTACCCTAGGCTAGTGATATGACTTTGTTAACTGGTCATTCCATTTAATTGACCACTACCTAGACTAGTGATATAACTTTGTTAACTGGTCATTCCAGATAATTGACCACTACCCTAGGCTAGTGATATGGCTTTGTTAACTGGTCATTCAAGATAATTGACCACTACCCTAGGCTAGTGATATAACTTTAACTGGTCATTCCAGATAATTGACCTTACCCTAGGCTAGTGATATGGCTTTGTTAACTGATCCTTTAAATGACCACTACCCTAGGCTAGTGATATGACTTTGTTAACTGGTCATTCCAGATAATTGACCATTACCCTAGGCTAGTGATATGGCTTTGTTAACTGGTCATTCCAGATAATTGACCACTACCCTAGGCTAGTGATATGACTTTGTTAACTGGTCATTCAAGATAATTGACTACTACCCTAGGCTAGTGATATGGCTTTGTTAACTGGTCATTCCAGATAATTGACCACTACCCTAGGCTAATGATATGGCTTTATTAACTGGTCATTCCAGATAATTGAGAATTACCCTAGGCTGGTAATATGTCTCTGTTAACTGATCACTCCTAAAAATTGACCACTACCCTAGGCTAGTGATATGCCTCTGTTAACTGATCACTCCTAATAATTGACCACTACCCTAGGGTAGTGATTGACATTGTTAACTGATCACTCCTGATAATTAACCACTACCCTAGGCTAGTGATATGGCTTTGTTAACTGGTCATTCAAGATAATTGACCACTACCCTAGGCTAGTGATATGACTTGGTTAACTGGTCATTCAAGATAATTGACCACTACCCTAGGCTAGTGATATGGCTTTGTTAACTGGTCATTCCAGATAATTGACTACTACCCTAGGCTAGTGATATGACTTTGTTAACTGGTCATTCCAGATAATTGACCACTACTCTAGGCTAGTGATATGACTTTGTTAACTGGTCATTCCAGATAATTGACCACTACCCTAGGGTAGTGATATGGCTTTGTAAACTGATCACTCCTGATAATTGACCACTACCTAGGCTAGTGATATGGCTTTGTTATCTGGTCATTCAAGATAATTGACCACTACCCTAGGCTAGTGATATGACTTTGTTAACTGGTCATTCCAGATAAATGACCACTACCCTAGGCTAGTGATATGGCTTTGTTAACTGGTCATTCCAGATAATTGACTATTACCCTAGGCTGGTAATGTCTCTGTTAACTGACCACTCCTAAAATTGACCACTACCCTAGGCTAGTGATATGTCTCTGTTAACTGATCACTCCTAAAATTGACCACTAACCTAGGCTAGTGATGTGACTTTGTTAACTGATCACTCCTGATAATTAACCACTACCTAGGCCATTGATATGACTGATGTCTGATGACTCATGCTTATTGACCACTAGCCTGGGCTATTGATATGACTTTGTAGGCTGATATGACAACCTAAATTTGTGTACCTTCAATTGCTGCTGTCTAAAACTATTACCAATCTCTCCAGTTTCTTTTCAATTGATGAATATTATCAACCTATCCAGTCACTCAAAAGTGTTATAGTTAAATTAATACACAACACATAATAAGTAACTGGAAAGGTACAGCAATTGCTGAAACAAGAAATGTAGATAAATAAATACTCCTTGCACTTTAGTTTTCATATTAACATGATTATGTGGACTAGTGAAATTTATATATTTGACCTTAGGTTGAAATTTAAAAAATTGTCTAAATTCCTTAGCAGAAAATTCCTTACTTCTAATTTTTACTTAGAACTAAGCAAAAGTAATCAGCTTGTTTTGAACATAATATATCATTTGTAAATTTACCTTTTAGGAGCATATATATATATATAAATTATTAATAAAGATACTTCCTTTTTTCACAAATTTAAAAGGACAGAATAAACTTAAAGGGGTACATAACTGGACACTGTAAATGTTAACTAACAGAAAGGGTTTGTGGGGAATTCCCTGCTCAATTTGCACACCTCTTAGCAGATTTTTACGTCATTATGTCCAAGTTTTCAAGAAGACTGTTTAAACCTGAAATAATTTTTACACTGATAAATTTTGATGTCACATTTGTAAGGCCACACTTAAAAATATTTTAGTTTGCCCTTACCCTACCCAAAGGTACATTTTAGAGACAGTGGGTAAGTTGGTAGGCATTTTTTTTCTCCCAGCAAAGGAAATTGAAGTGTCAGATGTTTTTAGTCTTCATGCCTTTCAGATTAAAAGAAAACTTTTCACATCAGAACAATAACAGAATTTGGGTAGGCAGCTATGTTTTGGGTAGGTAGGGTTAGGGTAAGCAAACATATATTCTTTTGTATGGTCAATGCACTCCTTTAAAATAAACAGAATGCAAGGATTACTACAAAACATTTATAAAACAGTTAAAGTTAATAACCAGATAGCATGTCTAAATGTTATGATTATCTTAGATGTCTGTAGTGTACTGATGTTTTGTTCAATAATATGAAAGAACCCAGGTTTTAGTTACATCTAAAGATGTCATAGTTTATATTTATGATAGCTTGGAAAATATATATTTATGGATAAATGGGTAATGATTTTCTTCTGAAATTTATATGAACAACGGTATATATATATGTACAGATTCTTGCAAACAAAATACATGTACAATAAATGTATATGAATGGGGTGTCTGGTTTACAGCAACAGCCAGATGTCTGTACCAAACCCTGTAACTGTGTGCAAGATGAAACAAACACCATAGCCCCACCCCTTCGACCATATGTTAATGATGGGATCCTAGGTAGCAGTAGTCCAGATAATTATGACCAAAAAAAAAAAATAGCCTTTCAAGACATCATAATTATTGGTCTAATCAGTAATTGAGTTAGGCTAAGGTTTGGTTTACATTGGTTTATTCTGAGACATGTATACAAGTGAATATGTGTCTCTCAAACACTGATTTAGGGGTGAGCAGGGTGCATTGGACCCCTCTTGTAGGGAAAATTTGGTGGATTATATTGGGAATCACCCAGGCATGACTGGAGCATATATAGGACTGGACTACAGATCAGATATCTAGCCAATATATTGTCTACAGTAGGGGCATACGTTTTTTAAATGCATGTAGACGATTGACGCTATAATATATTACATATATCTGACCTGTAGTAAAGACTGAAGTCCCTATGCCATGGATTGGAGCAGCCCCCTAAATGAAAATTTGGATCTGTTACTGCTGCTGGTTTAATATAGCTCTTCTGTATGTTTTCATATGTAACAAATAGGGTAGCCCTCGTATGCATTCGTTGCGTGTAGCCCCTCCCCTTCCCTTGTAATAATCGTCTTTTGAGTGCCTAGATGCCGTGTTTGTACACAATATCTAAAGCTGATTCAGTATTCAAAATACTTATTTTGGTATCGCCTCTGTTCAAGTGATATATGCCCTACATCTTGAGAAATATCTAAGAACTTCTGAACATATTTTTGTTTTCCTCTTGCTGATAGTTCTGTGAAATTAGATAATCGCGCCAATGACGTGATCTCGTATCCCGCGTTGCTTCATAAAACTCATGAATATTCATACTACCCTAGGCTAGTGATACGTAGAGTCTATCATCCGATACGTACCGAGAAGGCGGAAAATGCGCAACCTTATTTTTCAGACTCTAAAGTAAAATTGTGCTGAAAGAGAGGACGGCAAGGCAATGTTTTTTATCCGACGATTCAAGAACACAGAACGATGAATTTGATACAGACAGCATTTCTATATTATGTGAGCTACTTTGCAAAGGTCTACATGGAACGTTACCCAATATTATTATATCATAATTATTCCACCCCCCCATAAATTACTTCAATGTTATCTTAACTGAGGGGCAGACTATGTATTCCCTATAGTAGAATGCAAAATTTCAATTACTTTGTAATACTAGTAGCCCCTTCATGGTTTCTTGAAGGGTCATGACCGGCATTTAAGAGAGCTATATTTACTGTTTTGAGTATTTATAAATACTAAAATAGGGTCATTTTCTAAACTTCCTGGTTAAAATCGAAAATAATATTTGGACCATTTACTCTTACAATCATCCACCCTATACATTTCAGAATCACTTAAAGTTTAACAGAAGTTGAAAGATGAATGATGATACCCTTTGGAAATATATACTACAAATCATCTTTAGGCGAAGGTTTTAATTTGTTGGCTTACACTGGGACATAATAATTATATTATGGATCCTTCAACCCTAATGAAATTGATTTTTCATGCTTTTTTTATTCCCTCCGACTCTAACAAATACATAATCATGATAATCCCTGATATATATAAATGAAAATATTTGCTTAGAAGCATTTTCATTAAATTAAATGCATTAGTTTAGTATGTTAAACATTAATCGAAGTGATTACACATTTTGTACTAAAAAATGAAAATCGAAAAATATTCTGTAGTTTGTGTTCCTAAAAATATACAATGATTACTGTAATACTGAATACTGACCTTGAAATGTATTTGCACAAATAATTTTGCGGAACAAAACCTATGTTATAAACCCATTACAAAAAGTTTGTTTTCCTTTTTTGTCACAATTCCGTGCGATTTTCCTCTCATAGATGAAATGGGACTTGTCCAAACGTGAAAGACATCAAGTTAAAGGTAAGAGATATCCACAAACAATTTTTTTGAACTTTCTTGTTTCATAGATTAAAATAAAAATCCATCCATCATTGTCCATTTTGATATATATATCAAAATGGGATTGCCTGACAAAGCATGAAACCGATATTCTCATCTTTCCAGAGGATGAGTCTACTTCATTTGTAACATGAATGGTAGAGTGTTATTTTTGTGTGACATGTTTGTAACTTTTATTTCACATGTTTTCGTGCTTGAAGCTCATTATTCACCATCATGACCATGTTTCCTGAAAGTTGATCAAAAGCAAAGTGTAGCTGTTTTTTCCTGGTTCATGAAATGACTTATTTTCTTGTTTGTCCTTGAACATACCCCTTTTTCAAAATGATATGACGATTGCTGGCATGTATTGAATCTTTAAAACAGCTGACCAATAATATTTGGAACTAGATGAAATTTAGAAATGATGTCAGACAAATTTCCATACCAAAAATGTTATTAGTTAGCTGAAATATTTATTAATTTTATACATATTTATGACTTATATTGAAATAAAAGACAACACTCATAAAATACTGCAAATTAATAGTTTTAAACGTCAGCATGTTTCGCCAGCAAGCGTGGCATCTTCAAGACAAGTATATATATATGTATATATAATATGTAAGCCTCAAATCTATGTCCTTTGGCAAATCTATGTCCTTTTAATATTGCGTCATAGACGTTCCAAATTTATGTCCTTTATTGTCTCAAATCTATGTCTTTATTGTCTCAAATCTATGTCCTGTATTGTCTCAAATCTATGTGGTATCTATACATTGAAACATTGAACAAACGTTTGTAAATAGGTGTATGTGTTTATAGCTTACGATACAGAATAGGTTTAATTCATTGTTGAAGGCCGTACGATAAAATGTAAATCATACAATAATTACACACGCATGTAAAATTTTTAAGCAGACACATGGAGAACACATCCCAACTTAACATTGAATTATGGGAAAGACTCAATAAAACAAAATCCTATAAGGCGTACTTATTAGACGTGCATAAATTTGCACATGGCGAAACAAACTGGAAAAAGATTTAAGAAAAGGACACAGATTTGAGGCCGTATTTTTTAACGGACATATATTTGCGAATGACGTCACGATTGAAAACAAATTTGAAAATAGGACACAGATTTGAGGTCGTATCTTTTTAACGGACATAGATTAGCGATCGATGTCACGATGGGGCACAGATTTGAGAAACAGACACAGATTTGAGGCCGTACACAGATCTGAGGCTTACATATATATGAAATAAGATGGTGAAGTGCAAATTTTTCGGTTTGGGTATTGCGGTTAATCAGAAGTTATGTTACAATAATTGTTCTTATGACGACGTTAACAATAAAATTAGAAAGTGAAATAAGAAAAGTTAAGTTGAATAGAAGTGAAAGTTAGTCATTAAAATGATAAATGATGGTTGGCTGCTATTTACACAGTGACACATCTGAATTTATATAACCATAAAAGTCCAAAATATCAGGAAACTGATAAAGTATTCCAATAATAAAAATTACAATGCGACTTGAATAGAATGTACGCCTGCACACTCTTTGTGCAAATTCAAAAGTGATCAAGCACTCTTGTGATAAGACAAAGACCGCAATTAACCATGTGATTGGATAGTTATAATTAATCAAGTACAATGATTGGTTTATAGCATCCTAAATACCAATCATAACAATTAATTAAAGAACAGGGTTGCAGAATAAATGATATCCAATCTTGATTGGTTAAATGAAACTTCCTGGAGACGGTAATTAAGTATGTAAGCAAATTGCAAAAGCAAGTTCCTTGTATTAATACTTTATTAGTCCCCTATCGACCAAGTCGAAGGGGACTTTAGGTTTGCACTCCATCTGTCTGTCTGTCTGTCCATCCGTCAGTCCGGCAAATCAGTTTCCACACTTTTTCTTCATGCTTGAAGATATTGTTTTGATATTTGGTGTATTGTTTAATCATGACAAATTACAGATCAAGTTGAATTATTTTCTGGTCTGATGATTTTGTGCAGAGTAATGGTCCTTAGACTTAGAAATTTCACTCAAATAATCAGTTTTCCACACTTTTTTGTCATGCTTGAAGATATTGATTTGATAATTGGTGTATTGTTTTATCATGACAAGTTACAGATCAAGTTTGAATTTTGTTCCGGTCTGATGATTTTGTGCAGAGTAATGGTCTTTGGACTTGAAAATTCACTCAAATAATCAGTTTTCCACACTTTTTTCGTCATGCTTTAAGATATTGATTTGATAATTGGTATATAGTTTTATCATGACAAGTTACAGATAAATTTTCAATTTTGTTCCGGTCTGATGATTTTGTGCAGAGTTATGGTCCTTGGACTTCAAAAATTCAATCAAATAATCAGTTTTCCTCACTTTTTCGTCATGCTTGAAGATATTGATTTGATAATTGATATATAGTTTTATCATGACAAGTTACAGATCAAGTTCGAATTTTATTCTGGTCTGATGATTTTGTGCACAGTAATGGTCCTTGGACTTAGAAAATTCACTTAAATAATCAGTTTTCCACACTTCTTTCGTCATTCTTGAAGATGTTGACTTGCTGTACGGTGTGAGCCAAGGCTCCGTGTTGAAGGCCGTACTTTGACCTATAATGGTTTACTTTTACAAATTGTGACTTGGATGGAGAGTTGTCTCATTGGCACTCATATCACATCTTCTTATATCTATTGGTACATGTATTTGACAGAGCTCCAGATAAGCTGCGTATTTGCGTGATCACGCAATACAAATAATTAAAACCCAATGCAATTGCCCATTGCAGGGTTCAATAACCCAATTAATTCAAAGGAAAACCCAATTATATGCCAAAACCATGAGTTCTTAACGCTTTTGTTCGCTATCGTTTGCGTTATTTACCCTTATCTGATTACAGTCGTCGCGTAAATCTATTTTATAATATTTATAATTGGAAATGTCTTTTCGTTCTTAAAATAGAGCCCTGCATCAAGTAGCTGTAATGAGTCCCTGTTGGAATTTTCCGTTGCTCAAAAGGTACACGTGTTTATGAAAACATTTCGATCTTCTCGGCGTTTATCCAATTAGCGTGTGACATGCTGTCATATTTTTCGAATTGCTTGGGATTTATCATAACATACAATGAATTAAAGCAGTAAATGTCCGATAAAATATTGAATAGAAGCATGTTTTGGCTTTTTTGATAGCTGAGGAAAGTTATGATGATAACAAGACTCAGCTAGTGATATTAGGAAGCGTCCATTGAACGCACGGGCGTGTTTGCGTATCTTAACGAGAACATTGCTATAGAACGATAAACACGGGTTTCGTCAAAAACGAAATCAGTTGGAAAAGTGAAAGGCCAAATCGATTATGACATGATATGTAGTTGGAAAGCATCGAAACCAAAAGTTCTGATAAGGGACAACTTAACCCAGATTTATGTAAATTGAATTAAACAAAAACAGTTTATATATTATTTTTCATTTTAGTTGATGAATGAATACACATATCCGTTTTACGTCAAATTATGCAGCTTGACACTTTCTTTGTTTTGGTCTAATTGTTCTGGATGCTTAAGATAGTTGTCGTGTGGCAAGTGCAGTATAACATTGTCATTTATTTACTTGATGTTGCAGAATTATTTGTAAATTTAAGCTGAATGTGGTCTCCATCATTAAACCATCCTATAAATCTCAAGGTTTTGGGGTATATCTTAAATTTGGGAACTACTTTTATTTTTATTAAAAGTAGATCTGGCAAATAGGTGAAAGAACTGGCAAAACTTTCTTACAGCACAAGTGACCTAAATTTCACATATATTACATAAAATCTAAACACTTAGCCACACCTACCCCAACTATAAACTGTAGGGTGATCATATGGGATCTAGAAAGGCAATTAGTTACTGTCCAACTAGTGACACCAGCTGCAGTTTACATAAGTTTTGAGAAAATGCAAACTGACAGAACGTTTAAACGGGACACAAATTAAACGTACAATTGCTCGTCAGTGAATAAACCAAATAAAACAGCTAAGCACATATACAAACAAAGAAACACATTTAAGATGGAAACACATCTGGAGTTGATATAATGTGATTATAACATGACTAAATATTCAATATTGTGTTGATGAAAAACCCAATACATTAAGGAGCTTGGTGGTGAAAACCCAATTTGATATTTGCTTGAGGGTGAATTGGAATTGATAATGCAATTAAAAACTTTATCACCCAATTACATAAAAAATGGTGGGTAAAACCCCAATTTGTGAATTCTTATCTGGAGCTCTGTATTTGTTATATAGTTTACACCATGACAAGTTATAGATCAAATTAGCAATTTGTTCCAGTACAATGAATTTTTAACTGGTAGGAGACTATGTATTGCCATGCAATACTCTCAGAATGCTTGTTTAATTTAAATAAACACTATACAGAGTCTCATTGAAAGTGCCTAGTGGTATGTTATAGACTAGAGATGATGAAAGTGGATGATTAAATGTTCAGTTCAATTTCTCAAATGGACAACACCTCACTGGTAATTCCATACCAATTCAACTGGCTTTGCTGTAGGAGGTTCAACTTCTAATTGCTTATGGAATATTATGAGATGTATGATTGCCGCTGGTATTGGGAATTATAAAAATCGTGGTAGATCTGCAAATATTTAATTTGTTTGTAAAATGTCCACAGATCAACTTTGGCTTCATAAATATATTGTGTTGTTCTTGTGGGGCCACACTTAAAAAATATTTTGGTTTGCCCAAACCCTACCGTGGGTAGGTAGGTAGGCATTTACTTTTTTTTTCGGCAAAGAGAAATTGAAGTGTCAGATGTTTTTTATTCTTCATGCCTATCTGATTAAAAAAAAAAATTTCACATCAGGACAATAAAAGATTTTGAGTAGGCAGCTATTTTCTGGGTAGGTAGGGTTAGGGCAAACAAACAAATTCTTTTTTATGGCATTGTTCATTCTGTTTCTGGTTCCATTCTCTTTTCTCTAAATGGGTTGCCTGGTATTCCAAATTATTTTGACTATTGAGGCCCTGTCCCCGTAGGTCATGGTCCAGTGACTTTCAATTAGTTACTAATTTTAAGTTTTCTGTTAAAGTTAGTTTGATTTGAACTACTTATGATAAACAATAATAATTTCCATAAAGTTGCATAAATATAAGTACATCTGAGTTTGAAGACCATTTCGAGGCCATGCCCCTTAGTTTACGGTCCAGCAACTTTGCATTAATTAGCAATGTTGCTGTTCATCAGATTTCTGCTGACAGGCGAGATATATCTCTGTGTCAACAGTTTATATTGCCTTTTTTTCAGGCTGTCATTTCTGTGGTAGGAAGTGTGATTGGGTTCAATCAAAGATGTCCTGGAGAAAATGAATGGCATTTTAGAAGAAAAAACTGTACTTCTCCAGATAAACCTTTCTACACATGCCTGTACAATGAATATAGTTTACAATATTCTGAGAACTGCACAAGGCAGGAATATGAAAGTAGAAAAGGTATTGTAAACAGTTCAAGAATGTTCACTTAAATGTTAATGAAGGTCTTAGTGCAAATACAAAATTTTCATCAGCATGCCTAATTTGAAAGCTCTTTTACAAAATAACAGAATAATTTAACATATTTCTGAGGAAAAATTTCACTTCATGAAACTTTGGTGAATTGTTTATATCTATTGACGTGAGCTCCTTTCGTTTTTATAAATTTCGGATTTACCGTTTCCGAGTTTTGGGGTTTTATTCATTAAAAAAGGGGGGATTTTCCAGTTTGTGGACAATAACTCAAAAACAATTTCACCAATTTGCAAGAAACTTTGGTGAATTGTTTATTTCTATCGACATGAGCTCCTTTTGATTTTTATAAATTTTAGACTATCGTTTCCGATTTATGGGGTTTTATTCATTACAAAAGGGGATTTTCCAGTCTTCTGACAATAACTCAAAAATGCTTTCAGCATTTTTATGAAACTTTGGTGAATTGTTTATATCTATTCAGTATTGATGTAAGCTCCCTTTAGAATTTTATAAATTTTAGATTTTACATTTCCAAGTTATGAGGTTTTATTCATTAAAATAGGGGATTTTCCTTTTTGGACAATAACTCAAAAACAATTTTACCAGTTTGCAAGAAACTTTGGTGAATTGTTTATTTCTATCGACATGAGCTCCTTTTGATTTTTTAAATTTTAGACTATCGTTTCCGATTTATGGGGTTTTATTCATTACAAAAGGGGATTTTCCAGTTTTGGACAATAACTCAAAATGCTTTCAGCATTTTTATGAAACTTTGTAAATTGTTTATATCTATTGTTGTAAGCTCCCTTTGATTTTTATAAATTTAAGATTTTACGTTTCGAGTTATAAGATTTTATTCATAAAAAGGGTTGATTTTCAAGTTTTGGACAATATCCTTAAAGTGCTTAGAGCAGTTTTCATTTAAGAATTGAAGGCTTCTTTTTGTAAATTCATTGGGTTGTAAAGCGTTGACGAAGTACATTTTGTATGAAGCGGAAGTGCTTCATTCTAAAAATGTATGCACGGTCAATGCTTTTACAACACTATGAAATTACTAAATGAAGCATTCAATACTTATAATTACATTTTTTCGCTATGATCATGAAAACACGATTACTATCAAATTTTTTCTTTTATTTACCTGTGCACTTTATTGTGGAAGCGTGTGTCATCATGTATGTTACAATTCATGAAATTCATATTGAAATGAAGAATGACGAGATTGCTGTTAGCCAATCAAATTAACGTATAATAATGAAACATACATCTAATGTAATTATTAAACTTTGATGACTGATTTATATCTATTAAGATAACCTCCCTTTAGTTTTTATAAATTTCTGATATAACATTGAGAAGTTATTGTTTGTTTATAGTCTGACAACAGATTTACTAAGTATTGCGCAACAGCACAGTGTATTGCACAACAGCAAGAAATCTTTAATTGAATATAAATTCAATTCATATAACCAATTTCAAGTTCTTTGACTACATTTATTCAGAAACCTATAATATATCAAATATTTAATTACAATCCAAATTCAGACCTGTATCAAGCTTGAATATTGTGTCCATTTTGCCCCAACTGTTCAGGGTTGGACCTCTGCGGCGTATCCAGCTGCGCATTGCGAAGCAGTTTATTAGCAAATGATTTAAACTATCAGAAAAATGTATTTAAAACCATAAGATCATAATTCAACACAACAGAGTTCAACACAATGAGGTTCGACTGTATTTACCTCTCACTTTGCATTAAAACAACAAAGAAATTTATAAGCATGTACCAATCTGTTAACAATTTATTTAGATGATCAGATATTTGGCATTTGTTAGAAAATTTTCTAATTTAATCATGAAACAAAGTGCCTATTCTGCTTTTCAAGTTTATATTACAGGTAAGTGCAGTTCAGTCATATGTCAATGTGTTCACTTACATGATTACTGGTAATCAATGCTTTATTGTTTCAGGAATAAAGGTTGTTTTTAGTCCTGGAATAAGTGAGACTAACTGTGCAGATAGCAGATTCCAACCATTTAAATTTACAACACACGGTTTTTCTGACTGCATCTATGCAAAATCTACCTGCAGTGAGGAGGGTCAAGTACTGGTGAAAAATGGGTCAAGCTTAGTTGACAGAAGCTGCAGATGTGACTATAGAAAAGGCTATGATTATATTACACAGCCAAAAGAGAAATGTTTCTGTGAACCTTCACTGGAAGATTGTTCTTGTTACCTAACAAATTGCACAGGAAATTCAGCTTTAACACAAGGTACTTTTAGTAATTAAAGGCTAAAAAGGCATTACCTAATAATTTAACACAGATGAAGTTTTAAGTCAATGAAAGTGATTGCGGGCATATGGTACAGTAGTGATCTTATATAAACATCCAAATAGGTCAACATTTAATTGACATTTAAGTAGGTTTTGCCCTTAAAACACCATTTAAGCATGCACTACACAATTTTGACCCCATATCATGTTCTAATTGCACAAACATGACTGAAAATAGTCTTTAGACACAATTTTTGAAAATGTACGAAAAAATTTGTTGGTTCTGGATTTTGAACTTTTCCCAAATGGCAATGGAAATAATAATGATCAGCAGTAATCAGGCAATCAAATTCTGTCTTTCCACTATCATCTACTGATTTATGGAAGCATTGTAAACAAGCAAAAATCAAATCTTGTTTGGAACATTTCCTCTGCCTGTATGTCAGAATTTTAAAATTGTTATCATGGTGGACGATGACTTGTAAGAAGGTTCATATGCTACCTTAGAAGAAAAGCATGGTTAAATTCTGAGACTGGTTGACAAACTCAACCATAGGGATATGATATGCCTTTTGCAAAGTCTGAAATAGAGAACACAAAGTTAAACTGACTTTTCAAAACATGCAATAACTGTAGTGCTCTCATGGAAATATATAGTTGCTCAAACGACATAGGGCCATAAGTAAGCATTTCTCATCACTTGGCGTCTGTTGTCCTTAAACTTTTACAAAATCTTCTCCTCTGAAACTACTGGGCCAATTTGAACCAAGCTTAGCCACAATCACATCCTGTGGCTATCTAGTTTTAGAATTGTGTTCAAAGACCCACCTGCCAACCAACATGGTCGACAGTTCTAAAACTAGAACATAGGGGTAAAATGCAAGTTGTGTCTATTAACTTTAAAACTGCTATAGATACAGAATATCTGACAGCAGCAGAATTGTACAGAAAGTTGAGATCGACCTTCTGTTCGATTACATCATAAATATCAGTCAACTTTTATATGACCGCAAATTTTTTCTCTTAAATTGTACCACATTTTACCAAAAGAAAATTTCTTCAAATAGTATTTAAAAAAAGATTTTTTTGGGGGTGGGGGTCAATTTTTTCCTCAAAATTTAAGAAATTGTCAATTTTCCAAAGAAAAACTTGGGGTCATAATTTATTTAATTCTTTGTATGTAGTCTGAAAACAGATTTACTAAGAATTGCGCAACAGCACAGTGTATTGCACAAAAGCAAGAAATCTTCAATTGAATATAAATTCAAATCATATTGATATTCAATCAAACCAATTTCAAGTTCTTTGACTACATTTATTCTGTGTCAGAAACCTATAATGTGTCAAATATTTTTTTAAAAATTACAATCCAAATTCAAACCTGTATCAAGCTTAATATTGTGTCCATTTTGCCCCAACTGTTCAGGGTTGGACCTCTGCGGTCGTATCCAGCCTCAATAGACGAACCAGTTTATTATAGGAGTTATGGCCCTTTCTTTGATGATGAATTTTACCATTTTTTATATTTGCCTTTTATCTTGAAAACTATAACAGATAAATAGAAACTTTGAATAGCAAAAGTGATCAGCAATACAAGATCCACAAAATAAGTCACATTTTCAAAATCGTTAGTTAACTCTTTATAGGAGTTATGACCCTTAAATGCAAAATTTACCAATTTTATTGGTTTTGTCTTCTCTGTTAACTCTTTATGGAGTTATTACCCTTTAATGATGATATTTACAAAAAGTGGCCATTGTTGAAGATGAAATGATGATTTTAACTTTTATCGACTGCAAAATTTGCAGATCAAGTTTGAATTTTGGGGCGTCACTTTTACTGTTCTAGAGTTATGCCCTTTACAAATGGAAAATTGCTAAATTTTTCATTTTTTTCAAAAATATCAATGTCATTATTCAAGTTATTTTTAAAATTGAGTTATCTTCCTTTGTCCATGATTATAGTTAAATCAACTACAATCAATCCTTATACAATGCAATGTTTAATTTTGCCTTCCACTGATAAAACACAGATCAAGTTGAATTTGGGTAGTGTCAGTTTAACCATTATTGAGTTATGCCTTTATAAATCGAAAAATTGCAAAATTTTAGTTTCCATTCTGTAAATTAAGTTTGCCCCAACCAAACATTATAAAACCTACAGTACCATTCAAGAGGACCAACTCTCCCACACTCTACACCAAGGAAAATGTCGGAGTCACTCTGAAAACTCCGATATTCCTCCCAAAATGTTTGGAGGAATTTAGGAGTAATCTCTCCCAAAATCGCGTAAATGTTTATTGTGATAGCGAGCTCACTCCCTACACCGAGGAATTAATTGCCCTTATCATACTTTGATCTCTTCCGGCACACGACCGATAGGGTAATTGGATTACCTGACAGGTAAAGGTTGACGTAATAAAGAATTATATTTCCGGTCTACTGTACCAGTTTAAGTGTCAAAACAGGTGTATAATTTTAAATGTCTTTTATACTGGTTAAGTTTAATTTTGTGGTAATAATAAGTTAAAATATTTTCGTATTTCTTGCTTGCCAATCTAAAAATATCTTTACCTAAATGTACTTGCTTTAAAAAAAAGGATTATAAAATATAGTGGAAAATGTGAAAAAAACGCAATATTCTACTTCAAAGTTAAAGTCTTTATTTGAAAATTATGTGTCTCAAAGTTTTGTATATGCAAGTAAAAAGGAAAATTTATTCACCATTCGTTAAGCATAATAATTATGTAAGTCTACAGCATTTTCTTTTACGATTATCTCATTGCTTGAATGAATAAAAGATTTAAAAGCAAAATGTTGTTGTTAATTCTTTCAATTGCATTAAAATTTTATAAAAATAAAACTGTACTTAATTTTGACCTCGATGTTTTCACCAGTAAATTCATATTTTATTTCTGAAATTGACATACTTGTGTAAAATAACCGGAAACTTCCGCTAAATTAATGCGAGCAGTTTAAAGAAAATCATAAAATTACGTGTCACAAAGTTTTGTATATGCAAGTAAAAGAAAATATTATTCACCATTCGTTATGCTTAATATTTACGGCATTTTCGTTTTACGATTTGTTGGCATTACTTTAGGATAATAATAAATTTCGGTTACAACAGGAATACTTCCACAGCTGCATTAACTCGTCTTTGTATAATATTTATTTTCGCACAATGAATGTAAATTTGTGTATTTTGAACAGTGATCTTAAAGATTTTAAAAATTATTTGCCGTGCAAAGACAATTCCACGATACACATGTCAGTTATCAACAGTTTGGGTTGAACTTGAACTTGACTTACTTAACAATGTTAAATGCTAAAAATAGTTAACATTAATTTTATCCACAGCACGAGATTTTTAAAGGCGGAAATAATATCACGTACCAGTAAACTCAGGTGACCTTTCTGGACGACCGTGGGAAAATTCATTCAAGTTTTAAAGATGCAGAACGAAATTTTTGTGCGTACTTATTGAGGCTCTAGAAGGTCCTTTTACAATTGATTAACCGGAATCTAAAATATAGTTTTTTATCGACCGCAAAAATTTTTGTGGTCGTATATTGGTATGACGTTGGCGTCGTCGTCGTCCGAAGACACATTGGTTTTCGCACTCTAACTTTAGTTTAAGTAAATAGATCTCTAGGAAATTTTACCATAAGGTTCAATACCACAAAAGGAAGGTTGGGATTGATTTTGGGGGTTATGGTACCAACAGTTAAGGAATTAGGGGCCAAAAAGGGGCCAAAAATAAGCATTTTTGTAACTTCCAGACAATAACTTGTGTGTAAGTGTATGGATCTCTCTGACATTGTACCACAAGGTTCCATATCACAAAGGGAATGCTGGGATTGATTTTGGGGGTAATTGCCTCAAAATTTTAGGAATTAGGGGCCAAAAAGGGCAAAAATAAGCATTTTTCTAGTTTCAGGACAATAACTTGTGTGTAAGTGTATGGATCTTTCTGAAATTGTACTACAAGGTTCCATATCACAAAGGAAAGCTGGAATTGAGTTTGGGGTAATTGCCTAAACGTTTAGGAATTAGGGGCCAAAAGGGGTCAAAAATAAGCATTTTCTAGTTTCCAGACAATAACTTGTGTTTAAGTGTATGGATCTCTCTGAAATTGTACTGCAAGGTACCATACCTCATTGAAGGCTGGGATTGAGTTTGGGGTGATGAATCATAAGGGGTTCAAAATTGGGGGATTTTTTCCCCTTTTTCTTCCTTTTTTTTTTTTTTTTTCTTTAAAATTTTCCATTTTAAGTTGGTTATTTCTGATTTATATTTAAAAGCAAATAATAATTATATGGCAGGAGATACACACCAAACAGGATATGTAAATTATTATATAATAAGTATTGTGCAATAGCAAGAAATTTTCAATTGCACAGTATTGCTAATAGCAAGAAATCTTCAATTGCACAGTATTGCGCAATAGCAAGAAATATCCAATTGCACAATATTGCACAATAGGAAGAAATTGTCAATTGTACAGTATTGCACAATAGCAAGAAATATTCAATTGCACAGTATTGCGCAATTGCAAGAAATATTTAATTGCACAGTATTGTGCAAAGAAGATTCTTTGTATAAATTGCTTATTTCTTGACCAATTTCAATGGGGTTTTATTCTTGAATTCTTGGGGTTCTTTAATATGCTGAATCTAACCGTGTATTTAGTTTTTGGATTTTGGGCCCTGTTTTAAATTGGTCCACATTGAGGTCCAAAGGGTCCAAAATTAAACTTAGTTTGATTTTAACAAAATTGAATTCTTAGGGTTCTTTGATATGCTGAATCTAATCATATATTTAGATTTTTGATTATGGGCCCAGTTTTCAAGTTGGTCCAAATTGGGGTCCAAAATTAAACTTTGTTTGATTTCAACAAAATTGAATATATGGGGTTCTTTGATATGCTGAATCTAACCATGTATTTAGATTCTTAATTTTTGGTCCTGTTTTCAAATTGGTCTACATTAAGGTCCAAAGGGTCCAAAATTAAACTTAATTTGATTTTAACAAAATTGAATTCTTAGGGTTCTTTGATATGCTGAGTCTAAACATGTCTTTAAATTTTTGATTATGGGCCCAGTTTTCAAGTTGGTCCAAATCGGGGTCCAAAATTAAACTTTGTTTGATTTCAACAAAATTGAATATATGGGGTTCTTTGATATGCTGAATCTAACCATGTATTTAGATTTTTGATTTTTGGGCCCCGTTATCAACTTTGTCCACATTGAGGTCAAAAGGGTTCAAAATGAAACTTTGTTTGATTTCAACAAAAATTGAATATATGGGATTCTTTGATATGCTGAATCTAACCATGTATTTAGATTTTTGATTTTTGGGCCCCGTTATCAACTTTGTCCATATTGAGGTCAAAAGGGTCTAAAATTAAACTTTGTTTGATTTCATCAAAATTGAACTCTTAGGGTTCTTTGATATGCTGAATCTAACCATGTATTTAGATTTTGGATATTGGACCATAATAGGTGAATGTCCAATTTAAAATTTTTAAGTTCTTAGACCACATTCATTCTGTGTCAGAAACCTATGCTGTGTCAAATAGTCAATCACAATCCAAATTCAGAGCTGTATCAAGCTTGAATGTTGTGTCCATACTTGCCCCAACTGTTCAGGGTTCGACCTCTGCGGTCGTATCAAGCTGCGCCCTGGAGCATTTTATTTCAAATAAACGAGAACACATCTTCTTTAGCTATTTGATTTTTATGTTTTATCAGTCAAAACAGGACGTGACCTGAACATTAGTTATCGTCCATGGTCAATAATATAAATTTATGGTTGGTGAAATATTGAAATTATGATGGAAATTGTCCGGGGGGATCAATTGTGTTCAAATGACAAAAATACGATAAAGAACTGCCAATTGTGGGCGGTTGAGAAATTTTGAAAATGAAATTCTGACTGATTTAACTGGAATAGAATATAATGATGGGCAATTGAGGTTCAATAATAATTAAAGGATTAGTGACCTATCGGATGGCGATAAGCGGATTACTTATCATCACAACTTTTAACATCGTTTGTAAACGTTAAATGGCTGAGCGTCATAAACTTGTCAAAAACATGTAGACAGGTAGAATTATAGTAATTTAATGCGAAAATATTTTACACTTTCCAAATTTAAATGACGAAATTGATATAAAATACTTTCGTCAATTTGAAAACCGTTTAGTAAAATACGAAAATGACGAGCGCTAGCAAAATCACTTGAAGTTATTCCTTTGTTCAACAGAGTTGTCACTTTACAGTTTCTTTTCGTAATTTGAATTATTCAAGTCTGTATAAATGTACCGAGGTGGTGAAACATAATATTTACATTGCTCAATAAATTGAGTTTACTTGTTGATCCGATTAATAGATTGGACGATCTAGTTACCGTAAAACTACATTTTTTATAAGCCAGTTGATTTTTATATAATGAACAATTAATGCACGGATATTGCTTATTGAGTAAGTCATAAAAGATTCTAATGGTGACAAAATCGTCTTTGTTGAAAGAACACAATGTACAATGTATGACCTGACCGGACTGTAATAGAAACACAAAATAACAAGTTTTTCTTCATATTTTTTTGTTTGTAAAATTATTTCAAAGATAATGGCATGGGACAAAACATAAAAGATATAAATGATAATTTCACATCTTTATCTGTCAAAGAAAGGAAAACATTTGTTAAAATTTTAATACCGTGATTTTAAAGCACACCTGTGCAATCAAGATCGATTAAATGTACATAGGTAAATTATCTGGCTAATCCGATTATGTTGTCACGCGTCGTTAATTTTTAGTACATCCGATAGGCAATAAACCAATTAATAGCCACGCGGTGTTGGGAGAGAATCTTTGGAGGAATTTGGGAGTGAAATCAGCGGTACTCGGTGTGGCTCGAAAAACATGGAAATCGGAAAAACGATATCGAATCGATTCGTTTAAATGGTACTGTATACACAATACTCATTACCACAAAACTAAGATCAAGTACAAATATTGTTTCCGTTCTCTAACTTTAGTTTGCCTCAACCAAATGTTATGAAACTTATACACAATGCTTATTACTACATAATACAGATTAAGTATGAAATTCGGTGGCGTCACTTTTACCATTCTTGAGTTATGTCCTTTATAAACATAAAATTGCTGAATTTTCCGTTTCCGTTCTCTATCTTTAGTTTGTCTCAACCAAATGTTATAAAACTTATACACAACCGTTCTAGAGTAATGCGTGTTTACAAATAGAAAAATTGCTGAATTTTTGTTTCTGTTCTCTACTTAAGTTAGCCTCAACCAAATGTTATGAGTTTACACACAATGCTTATTACCACAAAACTCAGATCAAGTTCAAATTTGGGTAGCGTCACCAGAGCTCCAGATAAGAATTCACAAATTGGGGTTTTACCACCATTTTTTATGTAATTGGGTGATAAAGTTTTTAATTGCATTATCAATTCCAATTCACCCTCAAGCAAATATCAAATTGGGTTTTCACCACCAAGCTCCTTAATGTATTGGGTTTTCATCAACACAATATTGAATATTTAGTCATGTTATAATCACATTATATCAACCCCAGATGTGTTTCCATCTTAAATGTGTTTCTTTGTTTGTATATGTGCTTAGCTGTTTTATTTGGTTTATTCACTGACGAGCAATTGTACGTTTAATTTGTGTCCCGTTTAAACGTTCTGTCAGTTTTGCATTTTCTCAAAACTTATGTAAACTGCAGCTGGTGTCACTAGTTGGACAGTAACTAATTGCCTTTCTAGATCCCATATGATCACCCTACAGTTTATAGTTGGGGTAGGTGTGGCTAAGTGTTTAGATTTTTATGTAATATATGTGAAATTTAGGTCACTTGTGCTGTAAGAAAGTTTTGCCAGTTCTTTCACCTATTTGCCAGATCTACTTTTTAATAAAAATAAAAGTAGTTCCCAGATTTAAGATATACCCCAAAACCTTGAGATTTATAGGATGGTTTAATGATGGAGACCACATTCAGCTTAAATTTACAAATAATTCTGCAACATCAAGTAAATAAATGACAATGTTATACTGCACTTGCCAACACGACAACTATCTTAAGCATCCAGAACAATTAGACCAAAACAAAGAAAGTGTCAAGCTGCATAATTTGACGTAAAAACGGATATGTATATTCATTCATCAACTAAAATGAAAAAATAATATATAAACTGTTTTGTTTAATTCAATTTACTTAAATCTGGGTTAAGTTGTCCCTTATCAGAACTTTTGGTTTCGATGCTTTCCAACTACATATCATGTCATAATTGATTTGGCCTTTCACTTTTCCAACTGATTTCGTTTTGGCGAAACCCGTGTTTATCGTTCTATAGCAATGTTCTCGTTAAGATACGCAAACACGCCCGTCGTTCAATGGACGCTTCCTAATATCACTAGCTGAGTCTTGTTATCATCATAACTTTCCTCAGCTATCAAAAGAAGCCGAAAACATGCTTCTATTCAATATTTTTATCGGACATTTACTGCGTTTAATTCATTGTATGTTATGATAAATCCCGAGCAATTCGAAAAAGTATGAAGCATGTCACACGCTAATTGGATAAACGCCGAGAAGATCGAAATGTTTTCATAAACACGTGTACCTTTTGAGCAACGGAAAATTCCAACAGGGACCCATTACAGCTACTTGATGCAGGGCTCTATTTTAAGAACGAAAGGACATTTCCAATTATAAATATTATAAAAATAGATTTGTGACGACTGTAATCAGATAAGGGTAAATAACGCATAAGCGATAGCGAATAAAAGCGTTAAGAACTCATGGTTTTGGCATATAATTGGGTTTTCCTTTGAATTAATTGGGTTATTGAACCCTGCAATGGGCAATTGCATTGGGTTTTAATTATTTGTATTGCGTGATCACGCAAATCGCAGCTTATCTGGAGCTCTGGCGTCACTTTTACCGTTCTTCTGTTATGTCCCTTTATAACTCTATGATATGCAAGCGGGGCATCATCTGTGTCCACATGTGTCCACAATCCACATTTATTTCCTCAAGATTTAAGAAAATGTCAATTTTCTAAAGAAAAAATTGGAGGTCGCAATTTATTTTTCTAATTCTTTATATAGTCTGAAAAGAGATTTACTAAGTATTGCGCAACAGCACAGTGTATTGCACAACAGCATGAAATCTTCAATTGAATATAAATTCAAATCATACAACCAATTTCAAGTTCTTTGACTACATTATTCTGTGTCAGAAACCTATAATGTGTCAAATATTTTATTACAATCCAAATTCAGACCTATATCAAGCTTGAATATTGTGTCCATTTTGCCCCAACTGTTCAGGGTTGGACCTCTGCGGTCGTATCCAGCTGCGCTCGTGAAGCAGTTTATTTTTTTATCGGTAAGGAATGGTTTACAGTTGAAATCTACATGAAGTTATATTACATGTATACGTATATTAAGTTTATTGTATTGCTAAACGGTTCTCAAGATATAACTTTTACAATCAGTATTAAGTATTTTTTATGACTTAATAAATTTTATGTAAATTAGATAGTTCACGTTCCACTGATCTAAGGGTATTGTGCAGGTTAGGTTTCCACCATTATATAATATCGAATTTGAAATGACATTTACACAATGCTTCAAAATATAAACATATTTTCCTCCATTTCAATCCTCATTAAAGAAATTAAGAATCATGCAATTAGTATAAAACAAAATTATGATAATTAAGATAACTTATTTGCTTTAATTGACAATTGAAATGTATGTTTTACAAGAAAGTAAATTTATAACTTACTTTCCAATCTTAATATAATCCCAAGGGTGAATTGGGAATAGAAATATGGTTTCTACAGGACTCCTTCCGACCCGCAGTAAAACCCTTGCCAAAGTGGGGCATCCGTTTGACTGTACGAGATGTACAAATCGCAGCCTCGTCTGGTCAGAATGGAGACGTTAAATCTGATGCCTCGTGAGAGAGTGCCACGCTCTCTGCACGTTAGAACCTTGTAAAACTCTTTGAGTTGTCCGTGGGTGGTCTGTTGCAAGGCAAAATTTCTGTCTCTATCCAATATTTTTCAGTAGCAGTCTACATTTCCCGACCTTTATCCAGGACGGCCTCTTTTAATTACCTACCTATTGTATTCATTGTAAATTTGTTCTCGTCCTAAACATGCATGAAATATTTGCTACTTAACGTTAAGCAACCAACAATCAATTAATTCAATCTAATAATTAGTTTTGTTTTATCCTCTAGTTTTATATTAAATTATTTTTATGCCCTGCCGTAGCGAAGGGGCATTAAGTTTTACCGTTGTCCATCTACGTACGTACGTCCGTCCGTAAGTCCCAAAGTTGGTTTCCGTTCTCTAACTTTAGTTTGCCTCAACCAAATGTTATGAAACTTATACACAATGCTTATTACCACTAAATACAGATCAAATTTGAATTTTGGTGGCGTCACTTTTACCGTTCTAGAGTTATGCCCCTTTACAAATGGAAAAATTGCTAAATTTTTCGTTTCCTTTCTCTAACTTAAGTTTGCCTCAACCAAATGTTATGAAACTTATACACAATGCTTATTACCACAATATACAGATCAAGGTTGAATTTTGGTGACGTCACTTTTACTGTTCTAGAGTTATGCCCTTTACAAATGGAAAAATTGGAAAATTTTTTTTTTTTTTCTAAATATCAAGTCATTTTAAAATTGAGTTATCTTCCTTTGTCCATGATTATAGTTGAATCAACTACAATCAATGCTTTATACAATGCAATGTTTAATTTTGCCTTCCACTGATAAATTAAATAATTTTTATCGACCATTTTTTGCGGTCGTATATTGGTATGACGTTAAGTCGTCGTCGTCGACGTCCGCGTCCGACACATTGGTTTTCGCACAATAACTTTTGTTTTGTACCACAAGATTCCATGTCACAAAGGGAATGCTGGGATTGATTTTGGGGTAATTGCTTCAAAATTTTAGGAATTAGGGGCCAAAAAGGGGAAAAAACAAGCATTTTTCTAGTTTCATGACAATAACTTGTGTTTAAGTGTATGGATCTTTCTGAAATTGTACTACAAGGTTCCATATCACAAAGGGTAAGCTGGAATTGAGTTTGGGGTAATTGTCCAAAACGTTTAGGAATAAGGGCCAAAAATAAGCTTTTTTCTAGTTTCCAGACAATAACTTGTGTTCAAGTGTATGGATCTCTCTGAAATTGTACTGCAATATACCATACCACAAAGGAAAGGCTGGGATTGATTTTGGGGTAATTGCCTCAAAATTTTAGGAATTAAAGGCCAAAAGGGCAAAAACAAGCATTTTCTAGTTGTAGAACAATAACTTGTGTGTAAGCGTATGGATCTTTATGAAATTGTACTACAAGGTTCCATATCACAAAGGAAAGCTGGGTTTGAGTTGGGGTAATTGCCCTAAGCGTTTAGGAATTTGGGGCCAAAAGGGCCAAAAACAAGCATTTTACAGTTTCCATACAATAACTTGTGTTCAAGTGTATGGATCTCTCTGAAATTGTACTGCAAGGTACCATACCACAAAGGAAGGCTGGGATTGAGTTTGGGGTGATGAATCATAAGGGGTTCAAAAATTTGGGGGTTCCTTTTTTTTCTTTACAATTTTCCATTTTAAGTTGGTTACTTTTGATTTATATATAAAGCAAATAATATTGATATGGTTTTATTTCATCAAAATTGAAATATTGGGGTTCTTTGATATGCTGAATCTTACCGTGTATTTAGATTCTTAATTTTGGTCCCGTTTTCAAATTGGTCTACATTAAGGTCCAAAGCTTAAGGGTCCAAAATTAAACTTAGTTTGATTTTAGCAAAATTGAATTCTTGGGGTTCTTTAATATGCTGTATCTAACTGTGTATGTATTTAGATTTTGGATATTAGACCATAATAGGTAAATTAAAATTTTTAAGTTTTAGACCACATTCATTCTGTGTCAGAAACCTATGCTGTGTCAAATATTTAATCACAATCCAAATTCAGAGCTGTATCAAGCTTGAATGTTGTGTCCATACTTGCCCCAACTATACAGGGTTCGACCTCTGCGGTCGTATCAAGCTGCACCCAGCGGAGCATTTTATTACCCTTCATTTCTAAAATATTTAAATAATATATTAAGTCTTCTTTGAAAATTGGAGTTATCTTTCTTTGTGCATAATGGTAGTTGAATCAACTACAACCAATGCTTTATACAATGCAATATTCAATTTTACTTCCTACTGATAAATTAAAGCAATCTTTACCATTCAGTGCTTACAAGTACTTTGATTACCGTTCTAGGGTTATGCCCTTTACAAATGAAAAATTGCTGAATTTTTCGTTTCCGTTCTCTAACTTGAGTTTGTCTTAACTAATATATAAATGTAATTTCTAAAATATCAATTTCATTATTCAAGTAATTTTAAAATTGGAGTTATCTTCCTTTGTCCATGATTATAGTTGAATTAACTACAATCAATGCTTTATACAATGCAATGTTTAATTTTGCCTTCCACTGATTAAACACAGATCAAGTTGAATTTGGGTAGTGTCACTTTAACCATTATTGAGTTATGCCCTTTATAAATCGAAAAATTGCAAAATTTTTAGTTTCCATTCTGTAACTTAAATTTGCCCCAACCAAACATTATGAAACCTATACACAATATTCATTACCTCAAAACTAAGATAATGTACAATTTATTTGTTTCCGTTCTCTAACTTTAGTTTGCCTCAACCAAATGTTATGAAACTTATACACAATGCTTATACTACATAATACAGATTAAGTACGAAATTTGGTGGCGTCACTTTTACCATTCTTGAGTTATGTCCTTTATAAACATAAAATTGCTGAATTTTTCGTTTCCGTTCTCTAACTTTAGTTTGTCTCAACCAAATGTTATAAAACTTATACACAACCGTTCTAGAGTTATGCGTGTTTACAAATAGAAAAATTGCTGAATTTTTAGTTTCTGTAATCCTCAACCAAATGTTATGAGACTTACACACAATGCTTATTACCACAAAACTCAGATCAAGCTCAAATTTGGGTAGCACCACTTTTACCGTTCTTCAGTTATGTCCCTTTATAACTATATGATATGCAAGCGGGGCATCATCTGTGTCCACATGTGGACACAATCCACATTATTTTTTATCTTCTTAACTCAAAATATTATTCATATAATGATTGAAATAAAGTTTCTGAAATAAAAACCCTACATATACCATCGATAGATGAAATGATATCATATACCATACGATAAGCGAAACGCTAAACCATACCATATACCATACGACATATAAACGCTTAACGATACCATGTACCATACGATATATAAAATGCTAAGCGATGACATTTACCATACGATGAACAAATGATGTACGAACGCTGACCGAGCGTTGTACGAACGCTATACGAATGATGTACGGTCGATGCCCAAGCGCTGTATGTACGATTCCCAAATGCTGTACGTGACGATTCCCAAATGAAGAAAGTGTTAACTTTTACGTTACAAGGACTGTATATATATATATATATTTACCGCAATTTTGTGATCTTTTTGTGATAATAATACCCCATGCAACAAAGTTGTATAATCTTTTTGACCTGTCTGTCCTTCAGTCCATCCATCAGTCAGTCCTGTTCCTGTCATCCCAACTCTTCTGAAATCACACAACAGAATTTCATGGAACTTTATAGATGATAAGGGTATACAATGTAGGTGTTCATATCGACAGGAAATTATGATTCATTGTGTTTTCTAGGAGTCATGCTCATTTGAACTTAGAATTTTGGGTATGATATACTACTACAGCAGTTTGTCAGCACAACTTCTCTGAAACCACACAACAGAATTTCACGAAATTTTGTATTTAATGAGGACGTAATATGTAGATCTATGTGTTTATCCACAAGAAATTTTTATCAGTTGACTTTTGAAGGAATTATGAGTATTCGAACTTAGGAATCTGGTTAGACTTTGTTTGTCCAGTGACATTATGTGGGGGCTTGGGGTATGTGAGCATGCTCGCAAAGGTTCTTTCATTTTTCATATCATGCTACTTGCTTGAGATATAATTTTGTGTTTTTAGAGTCATGCTCATATGAACTTAGTATTTTGGGTATGATATACTACTACAACAGTTTGTCAGCACAACTTCTCTGAAACCACACAACAGAATTTCATGAAACTTTGTATTTAATGATGACATAAAACAAAATTATTGCTAGTACCTAAGGCCCGTTAGCAACAGAATATGTTTTTTCCGTCGAGAGAAAGAGAATGCATATATTGCATAACGTCATTAGCCTATGTCACTTCAAACTCGAGGATGATTTTGGCTACATATCATCTCAGGACTAACAACATTCGATGAGATTGTAAAGTTGAAACACCCTCTCCTTGAAATACCATCAATAATCTATAAATATATGAATTTTAAAAGTGTTGAATCTCTGCCACACATATACATTTTTTAAAATAGGAAAAAGTATTTGTGCTATTTCAGAAAAAAATATATGAGAGGGTTGGACAATACGAATTGTGGTTGTTTGGGTATAAAAAGTGTTATACAGCCTCCCCCCTCTCCCACCTACATTTTTCCTGAAATAGCCTTTCATGAATTTAGAGATGTCTGCAGGTACAGCATTCATCTCCGTTATCTGTATCCTTTCTGTTTTTTGGCTATATTTTAATTTTCAGTAATATTGTAGTAATCTTTAATGCTCTTTTATAGATTATGAATGTGTTCTGAAGATTGATTCAAGATCAGGTTCTAACGTTTGTGGAAAGATACTAAATGGGTAAGATTATCAGTTTTTTGCCACTTTTCTTAAAATTTTCCAATGACATTTTTGTCTTGCCTGTTGCAGAATGTGAGATATAGGGATACTAATCCAGCAGCAGGGACAGTTTTACTGAATTCTGCCTATATATATAAACAGTCATTGGACAAAGTTAGTTCCCAAGATGGGGATGCATCATTGCAGATTATTATGGAGGCAGACATGGGGTCAATTACTTTTGAAAATAATTAATTACATTCAATTACAATTACAAAATCTTCAATTAAATTACACATTACATTTGACTTTTTTACCAATGTAATTAATTACTTTCAATTACCATGATTACTTGGCAAATGTAATTAATTACTTCAATTACTTTGTAGTCCGCAGATCGGTGAAAAAATTGTGGGTTTGATGATAAAAGCACCAAATTTGTCATGATAGTAGTTCTGGGTGTTTCAAACAATATTGGCTATGGACCCACCTTGAAATTTCAATATGGCGGCTTTTTCAAGATGGCCGCCATAAAATATCAAAATCAACATATATCATTTTCTAAGGTCAAAATCAATGCCAAATTTGGCATGATAGTAGTCTGCGGGTGTTTTGAAAAATATAAGCTATGGACCCACCTTGAAATTTCAATATGGCGGCTTTTTCCAAGATGGCCGTCTCAAAATATCAAAATCAACAAATATCACTTATACAAGTTCAAATTTGGAATGTTAGACGTGCTGGATGCTTCGAACAATATAACCTATGGACCCCAGTTGAAATTTCAAAATGGCGGCTTTTTCCAAGATGGCCGCCATAAGATATCAAAATCAACAAATATCCGTTATATAAGGTTACAAAGTGTTTTGTTTTGACGTACCTTCAGTAGAACCAAGTGACTTTGATACCAAGTGTATGCCACATTTTATACTAAAGCCAAACATCAAAAGATTTGTGAAGAAAGTATAGAAAATCGTAACTACGGTACCATTCTTGCAGAAATGTAGTCTACAACGAGGGATCACGTATGGATACTGGCGTTATTCCAATATTTAAGCTAGACTTAACTAGAATGAAAACAGTTTTCTTTATGATCAGGTGGAACAGGACATAGTAATGATTTAAACAAAATTGCAGTAATCTGAGGCTTGCCATGCCATTAACAAGGCAGTTGCTTACTTCTTCTGTTCAATGATTATGTTGGTGTTGCAATTAAACAGGCAACCGCAACAATCTGCTTGTACGACAACGATACGTGAACAAGCTGCACATGCTTAGAACGAGACCCTGGTAAGAACTATGTAACATTCAAAGAATGGAGTAATAAGGAAATTTAGTCCACCTAACCACAACTGGTCTGTTACATTAAAAATTGAACTGAACAATTTGATGTGAGATCATTAAGAGAATGTTCATTCTGGGTGTATATAAGTGTCATTATACTGCTTATTCAGTGGTTATTTGCATTTTCCATCCTAACTAAATCTCTTAGTACCCGTGTGAGATATTATGCGATTAAACTATACAGTTCAAGTGTTGCAAACGTAATTTGAAAATGGTAAATGTAGATCAAAGCATGAGTAAAATTGCCCACTTGTAAATCGAAAAGGTTGGGCAATTGGATTGACCGTTAATATGGCACAAATACAGCACATAAATATGGTGTCTTGTCCAGAAATGGCTATAGTGATTAACCAGTTCAATCAACCTTATAAGCATATGAAAGCTTTAGGTTGGGAATGTTTTGGCCTTCTATCCGTAGTGCTACTTTGAGTGAATGCGGATGGCATAAACCATAATGGACATTTATCACAAAGGTATCAGCATTTTGGAATGAGCTAATAAAATGTGGTTGAAAGATATTAAAACGGTAGATAAAAATGCGAGGACAATGATGTTATGTACAGTGCTGTTTAAAATGTGGTGAGGAGTTGTGCAAAGACTACATGGGCTGTTCTTTACATAAACATTTTGAAAAATGCTGTGAAAATATGATGTTGTTTAGATGATAAAAAAAGATGAAAAAGACACTTCTGCACTTAAAAAAAACGGCAAAAGGCGTAACATCAATCAAGACATCTCCTCACAAAATTTAAAATTGAGCAAAACCAACCCCTCATAAAGCAGGGGAAGATCTCAGGTGCTCAAGAAGAGCAAGCTGCCTGTTTTGGACGTTTCGATACTAAAGGCGAGTAATGGCTGTAAACTCAAAGGCGTGTTCAATGTTTCGTATGCTTTACTTGGAGTCAAAGATATACATAGAGGCGTCGGCAAGTGACGACGTTGCAGGCCTATTGTTACGTAAAATGGCGGTAAAACATTAACCAAATAAAAGAGTAAAAATAGACTAAACTGAAACTTAACTAATTCACAACATTCTGGGGCATAAAATGCATTTACTGTTCATGTATGGTTCAGAAAAAGGGTATTGAAAAACACTTTAACCAATTACAGTTCATATTTCCAGTGGCACCAGTTTCACAATTAGCCTCGTTGTAATCAGTCCATTGGATGTACAGTTTGACTGCTCTCACTACTCCATCATTCCCGGTGATCACATCTTCTATAATAGCTAGTTTCCACATCGTTCTCTGTGAATTGCCCATGATTTGTATGATGGAACCGACTTTTACATGTGCGCTTTGGTCTCCGGCGACGCAATGAAATTCTCTTAATCCGGTGAGGTATTCAGAGCTCAGATAAGAATTCACAAATTGGGGTTTTACCCACCATTTTTATGTAATTGGGTGATAAAGTTTTTAATTGCATTATCAATTCCAATTCACCCTCAATCAAATATCAAATTGGGTTTTCACCACCAAGCTCCTTAATGTATTGGGTTTTTCATCAACACAATATTGAATATTTAGTCATGTTATAATCACATTATATCAACTCCAGATGTGTTTCCATCTTAAATGTGTTTCTTTGTTTGTATATGTGCTTAGCTGTTTTATTTGGTTTATTCACTGACGAGCAATTGTACGTTTAATTTGTGTCCCGTTTTAAACGTTCTGTCAGTTTTGCATTTTCTCAAAACTTATGTAAACTGCAGCTGGTGTCACTAATTGGACAGTAACTAATTGCCTTTCTAGATCCCATATGATCACCCTACAGTTTATAGTTGGGGTAGGTGTGGCTAAGTGTTTAGATTTTATGTAATATATGTGAAATTTAGGTCACTTGTGCTGTAAGAAAGTTTTGCCAGTTCTTTCACCTATTTGCCAGATCTACTTTTAATAAAATAAAAAGTAGTTCCCAGATTTAAGATATACCCCAAAACCTTGAGATTTATAGGATGGTTTAATGATGGAGACCACATTCAGCTTAAATTTACAAATAATTCTGCAACATCAAGTAAATAAATGACAATGTTATACTGCACTTGCCAATACGACAACTATCTTAAGCATCCAGAACAATTAGACCAAAACAAAGAAAGTGTCAAGCTGCATAATTTGACGTAAAAACGGATATGTGTATTCATTCATCAACTAAAATGAAAAAATAATATATAAACTGTTTTGTTTAATTCAATTTACATAAATCTGGGTTAAGTTGTCCCTTATCAGAACTTTTGGTTTCCGATGCTTTCCAACTACATATCATGTCATAATTGATTTGGCCTTTCACTTTTCCAACTGATTTCGTTTTGACGAAACCCCGTGTTTATCGTTCTATAGCAATGTTCTCGTTAAGATACGCAAACACGCCCGTGCGTTCAATGGACGCTTCCTAAAATCACTAGCTGAGTCTTGTTATCATCATAACTTTCCCTCAGCTATCAAAAAGAAGCCGAAAACATGCTTCTATTCAATATTTTTATCGGACATTTACTTTCGTTTTAATTCATTGTATGTTATGATAAATCCCGAGCAATTCGAAAAAAATATGACAGCATGTCACACGCTAATTGGATAAACGCCGAGAAGATCGAAATGTTTTCATAAACACGTGTACCTTTTGAGCAACGGAAAATTCCAACAGGGACCCATTACAGCTACTTGATGCAGGGCTCTATTTTAAGAACGAAAGGACATTTCCAATTATAAATATTATAAAAATAGATTTACGCGACGACTGTAATCAGATAAGGGTAAATAACGCAAACGATAGCGAATAAAAGCGTTAAGAACTCATGGTTTTGGCATATAATTGGGTTTTCCTTTGAATTAATTGGGTTATTGAACCCTGCAATGGGCAATTGCATTGGGTTTTTAATTATTTGTATTGTGTGATCACGCAAATACGCAGCTTATCTGGAGCTCTGGGTATTCCATTCTCCATTGTTTTTCAAAGTGTTCATTTAAAGTTACTTTATGGTTGTAACATTTGTTTGCTTCTGTAAAATCGAATTTTGAATTATTGTCCTCTGAATCAGAATTGTTCTCTTGTGATAATCTTCTTCCTTGTAGTAGATGTGACGGCGTAAGCTGCTCTGGATCTCGGATGTCGGACGACACATACGTAATCTGACGATCGTTGATTACACGTTCGATTTCCATCAAAGTTGTTGGTAATACGTCAGAATTTACTTGTGATTTCCTGAGCACTTTTTCAATGTCGTTTTGTAATTCCAACTAGTCTCTCCACCATCCACTGTACCACGGCGCTGCTTTCGGAATAAATTTCCAATTGATTTGAATGTTCATTTCCTTCGGATTGTCATGTGAAGCGGAAACAAAGGTTGGTGCATTGTCGGAATACACAGTACTGGGAATTCCTCTCCCACTAACGAACCGTCTAAACGCTAATTTGAATGACTCGATTGTCATATCTGTAACAAGTTCTAGATGTACGGCACGAATACACGCACATGTGAACAGGCAAATATACGATTTCGTAATAAGTCCATTTTCCTTCACGAAGAGTGGTCCAGCGAAATCAACACCAGTTGTCGTAAAAGGAATCACGTCGGTGACTCTATCCTTCGGTAGTGGAGGCGAAATTTGCTGTGGAAACGCTTTTCCGGTCACTTTTCGGCACTTTACACATTTCTGTACGATGTGGTTTACGCATTGTCTAATGGAAGGTATCCAATATGATTGGCAGATTTGCGTTATTGTCTGTCCAGCTCCTGAATGCAACATCTGCAGGTGCGCGTTCAATATAATTAAGTCCGTAAATTGATTTTTCTTCGGTAGCAACACTGGAAACTTCGCAGAGTCGTCTAACTGTGAATTGTGTATGCGGCCGGCGCATCGAATGACACCTTCTGTATCTATGAACAAGCGCAATTGTCTTACTAAAGGTAGATTCTTGTTCTGTGATGGATTCGCGAGTTGCTCCTTTTCCTACTGAATTTTTCATTCTGAATATCTATAATCCAGGTACAAGTTGTGCGGTCGATTTCATCTTTCGTAATATGTTTTCGTGTCTAGCATTTTTCCTCAGATTATACGGTCGCTTACTTTTACATTCTATCACATATTTTAACACCTAGCATGTAACTCATAGTAACTTCTTCAGTGACGAGAATCTTGATAAATCGATTATTTTCGAAATTCCATTCAATGCACACGGTTCCCTATTTTTGCTGTCATCTGTTGTCGTCAATAGAAGAGTTTCTTGTTTCACTTGCGGGGTCCATGTAGGCCAACTGTTTTCATTTGATATCCATGACGGTCCTTGCATCCACAAAGTCGATTCTTTGAATTGCGTTGACGATATTCCTCGAGTTTGAAGGTCGGCTGGATTTGATTCAGTTGGTACATATTTCCAGTCATAATTTTGTGTCGTTTCTTTAATTTCTAGCACACGATTTTGAACAAATCTTCCAAATGTTTTTGAAGATGAAATCCAGTGCAGAACGATCTGACTGTCACTCCATAATACTGTGCGTTGTGGTTCTAGGGTTTCGTGAGGTGTTGAGCCATTCTAGCTCCTATTACTGCGGCCATCAATTCTAGCTTTGGTAATGTCATTTTAGCAAGCGGAGCGATCCGGTTTTTTGGAATTACGAGAGAAGAAGTGTTTCCTTTACACAAGTAGGCACTGGCTCCATAAGCACGTTGGCTGGCATCAACAAAGACATGCAGTGTTATTTTCTCGTTGCTTTCGTTCTCATTTTGATCGGTAAAATAATGGCGTGCGATTTTCGTATTAACAGTAACATCTCGGATGTCATCTAGGATTTCACACCATGATTTAACTATGTTGTTAGGTAACACCTGGTCCCAATTGTATCCCTCTTTCCATAATGTTTGTATCAGTAGCTTAGTTCTTACAGTCACTGGTCAAAGAATTCTGAGTGGGTCGTAAATTGACGATGATTTTTCGCAAAACTTCTCTCTTTGTCGCTTGTGAGTTGTCAATATCTATACGATCTTCATTTTGTTTCGCAAATGTCAATCTGTCTGACTTCGCATCCCAACGCATTCCAAGAATTTTCGTCTGGCTATCCTTATCGAGTACGTTTGCTTTAGTAGCTTCATCGCTAAGTTGATTGCTATTAGACTTCCATGTTCTCAAATTGAATCCTACATTTGTCATGAGTTCTCTAGATTCTACAAAGAAATTTAAGGTGGCTTCTTCCGTATTAACACTTTTAAGTACGTTGTCTACATACAAATCACGCTTGAGTATTTCAGCAGTAGCACTTTTAACCGTTGATAAATGTTTCAATAATGTAGCGTTAAGAATAAATGGCGAACATGTCGCTCGAATAGAATTACCTTGAATCTGTAGGTCTCAAGTCCACTGTTGGGGTAACTTGGATCTCTAAGCCAGAAAAATCGGGTGGAATCGCGGTCTTCTTCGTCTAGTCCAATCTGGAGAAATATTTTCTCAATATCTGTTGTCAAGGCGTATTTCCCGTAGCGGAATCTTGTAAGTATATCGGTTAGCTTATTAAGCTGTGGCGGTGTAGAAGAAAGGCAATCATTTAAGCTGGGTGATTCTGAATCTTGGCGACAACTGCAATCATATACTATACATATCGGTGTAGTCGATGAATCTTTTTCACTGGGTGGTGCGGAATATAATGCACTCAATTAGTAGTCTTATCTGGGGTCTCAACCTTCTCGATAAAACCTCTATTTTCATGGTCGTTGATAATGTCACCGTATATCTTAAGCATCTCTGGTTCTTTGGCAAGTCTGTTTATCACGTTGTATGTTCTCTTTCTGGCGATCATCTTGTTGCTAGGCAACTCCGGATGTTCCGGTTTCCATGGAAACTTGGCGATGTACCTATTGTCTTTCAAATGAATATTATTTTCTTGGTAAGTGGCCATTTCTTGTAAGTCAGTTTTCGCTTTCACTTCGCTGTCTTTTTCTGTTCTTATGGATTCGATTTCCCAAAATTTATGTATTTCACATTCTTCTAATCTGTGCGGGGTCAAAATATTCATGATCGATGACGTTGATTGATTAGAAGTGCAAGAATTCAATTGTATAGGTCCTGATAGCAAGTATCCGACTTTGGACTGTACAGCGGTTGGTCCGGATCCTCTTATAACTCTTGTCTCCAACTATATCCCAATAATAATCGGCGCCAACTAAGACTGATACCTCAAAGTCCTCGTCCTGTAAAGCTGGGTGGGCTAACTTCAATCCATTCAAATGCGGAAAACTCGACTGGTTCCTTGCGTATGTATGTATTGGATAAGCAATCTGTGGTACTATAAGAACTTCAATAGGGATTAGCGTGTTCATCAGACCTTTTAGATAGATAGTAGCAATTTGTAGATTTCTAACCTTCTTGTTGGATTCACCGAAACCGGATATCGTTATCGCTTCTTTCTTATGTGGTCTCAGATTCAATAAATCGGCCATCTCTTGAGTAATAAAGCTCCGCGGAGCTCCTTCGTCGAATAGTATATTAGCTGATGTAAACTGTGTCTTGTCATACGTGATAGGTGCTATCGCGGTTTTCAATAATACCTGCGATCTGCCCGATGATGTCGATGAATGCATGCTTGCGACTGCGGCATCGGTATCTGGTTTTGATGTACTGTTATCTTTTATAAGTTTAGACTTGGTATGCAGGTGTGTTTCATTCTTTGAACTTTGGTCTTCGTCTTCGTTGTCGCGGTACTCATCTTCCGTATTCTTCCGTTTCGTCACGGCACCAATGTTTTGGACGTGTACATACTAAAGGCGAGTAATGGCTATAAACTCAAAGGCGTGTTCAATGTTTCGTATGCTTTACTTGGAGTCAAAGATATACATAGAGACGTCGGCAAGTGACGACGTTGTGGGCCTATTGTTATGTAAAATGGTGGTAAAACGTTAACCAAATAAAAGAGTAAAAATAGACTAAACTGAAACTTAACTAATTCACAACACTGCCTATGTGCTATTGCTTAAATAGCTTGATATCCAGTATCACCGAATTTAAAACATGTAGTGACCAAATATGAAAGTTTGAAATGAAATAAGGTTTTCCATGCCTGTACGATGGATAAACACGACTTTCACTGGTTGACAACACAGACATTGAAAAATAAAGAACAAATAACACAAAATTGACAGTATAAACAACACGAGTCCTTTCTCATCAAAACTAGGGGTCAATGCAGGTGTTCCAGAAGGTGTGTAGTTTCTTGCCAACTGTTAGCACGAGTGGTGCTACTCATTGCAAGTAGAAAACTGGTAATGAGTTGTATTTATTGATCATCTTGATCTACAGTTGAGGAAAAAGAAAGGATTCTTGATCTACAGTTGAGGAAAAAGAAAGGATTGTGGAAAGGAGAAGTAGAACATATAAATTATCATTTGTGACTCAAATGGTACACAGTCAAACAAATCCTTAAGGCGTCCTGAAAACGTTCGAATGTTTCCACTTATGGGATTTTTGATTAAATTGTCTTGCAAGCAGTATCGATGTATCAAAACTATCATGAAAACACAGTCCCTAGAATATCGTATGCACTGCAAAGTGCAATTCGATGAAAGAAATGGATATCAGCAAAGCCTTGTCTTAGTTTAGTTCATTTTCACTCTTTGGCGGCCATTTTTAACTTTTCCGCCATTTTAAAAAAAAAGTTTTAAAGTCTAATATACCGCCATGACTTACTAGAAACGTAAGTTTACATTTTATATGCTTTTAAAAGATTTGATTTGAATATTATTTGCTTTAATTTATACATGGTGGTGAAATTTTGACTGATTGGCAGCCATCTTGAAAATGGCCGCCATATTGGATTTTTCAGAGTGGGTCCATAGCTTATATTGACTACCATATAAAGATCTACAATTGTGCAAAGTTTCATGCTTTTATCATCAAACCCACAATTCTTCTAAAAATATGCACGAATCGGCTGGACTATTGAAAGGAAAATTAAAATATTGAAAACGTGCATTTATTCTATGATATGTACATGAGTATCACACATTGCTGTATAGCAATAACAAATGAGATCTTCAGGGACTATTTTCAAATTCAGCCAGTATCAAACAGGGTTCAGGCTACCATGCGACTGGGGCGACAAAGTCACTTTCCCGGCCGTCACTTCGCTTTGCCTGAACGTCAAAAGCGAAATCTAGTCACCCTGTTGTTTACGATACTCGCTTTCAGTCGCTTTTGTCATCGGCAATATTCAATTTTACCAAGTGGATGAACAGCAATTTTTCATTTAAAAGTAAAGAAATTCAAGGACATAAACGATTTATTTTCTTCAGAAAAGTGGTTAAAGCATTGATTATAAAGTTGGTTGCATGTTATTTCATAAAACAATTTTATACGACCGCAAAAAAATTTTGCGGTCGTATATTGGTATGATGTTGGCGTCGTCGTCGTCCGAAGACGCATTGGTTTTCGCACTCTAACTTTAGTTTAAGTGAATGGATCTCTATGAAATTTTACCATAAGGTTCAATATCACAAAAGGAAGGTTGGGATTGATTTTGGGGTTATGGTACCAACAGTTAAGGAATTAGGGGCCAAAAGTGGCCAAAAATAAGCATTTTTGTAACTTCCAGACATAACTTGTGTGTTAGTGTATGGATCTCTCTGACTTTGTACCACAAGGTTCCATATCACAAAGGGAATGCTGGGATTGATTTTTGGGGTAATTGCCTCAAAATTTTAGGAATTAGGGGCCAAAAGGGCAAAAACAAGCATTTTCTAGTTTCATAACAATAACTTGTGTGTAAGTGTATGGATCTTTCTGAAATTGTACTACAAGGTTCCATATCACAAAGGGAAAGCTGGAATTGAGTTTGGGGTAATTGCCTGAAACGTTTAGGAATTAGGGGCATTTTTCTAGTTTTCAGACAATAACTTGTGTTCAAGTGTATGGATCTCTCTGAAATTGTACTGCAAGGTACCATACCTCAAAGGAAGGCTGGGATTGAGTTTGAGGGTGATGAATCATAAGGGGTTAAAAAATTTGGGGGATTTTTTTTCCTTTTTTCCTTTTTTTTCTTTAAAATTTTCCATTTTAAGTTGGTTATTTCTGATTTATATTTAAAAGCAAATAATAACGATATGGCAGGAGATACACACCAAACAGGATATGTAAATTATTATATAATAAGTATTGTGCAATAGCAAGAAATTTTCAATTGCACAGTATTGCGCAATAGCAAGAAATCTTCTATTGCACAGTATTGCGCAATAGCAAGAAATATCCAATAGCACAATATTGCGCAATAGCAAGAAATTGTCAATTGTACAGTATTGCGCAATAGCAAGAAATATTCAATTGCACAGTATTGCGCAATTGCAAGAAATAT
The DNA here is from genome assembly GCA_017311375.1 of Mytilus coruscus. NCBI lineage: Eukaryota > Metazoa > Mollusca > Bivalvia > Mytilida > Mytilidae > Mytilus > Mytilus coruscus. The sequence continues at coordinate 62,068,616 of CM029599.1, forward strand.
TCAATTGCACAGTATTGTGCAAAAGAAGATACTTTGTATAAATTGCTTATTTCTTGACCAATTTCAATGGGGTTTTATTTTTGAAATCTTGGAGTTCTTTAATATGCTGAATCTAACCGTGTATTAAGTGTTTGGATTTTGGTCCCCGTTTTTAAATTGGTCCACATTGAGGTCCAAAGGGTCCAAAATTAAACTTTGTTTGATTTCATCAAAAATTGAATTATTGGGGTTCTTTGATATGCCGAATCTAACTGTGTATTTAGATTCTTAATTTTTGATCCCGTTTTCAAATTGGTCTACATTAAGGTCCAAAGGCTCCAAAATTAAACTTAGTTTGATTTTAACAAAATTGAATTCTTAGGGTTCTTTGATATGCTGAATCTAAACATGTATTTAGATTTTTGATTATGGGCCCAGTTTTCAAGTTGGTCCAAATCAGGGTCCAAAATTAAACTTTGTTTGATTTCAACAAAATTGAATATATGGGGTTCTTTGATATGCTGAATCTAACCATGTATTTAGATTTTGATTTTGGGCCCCGTTATCAACTTTGTCCACATTGAGGTCAAAAGGGTCCAAAATTAAACTTTGTTTGATTTCATAAAAAATTGAATTATTGGGGTTCTTTGATATGCCGAATCTAACCGTGTATTTAGATTCTTAATTTTTGGTCCCGTTTTCAAATTGGTCTACATTAAGGTCCAAAGGGTCCAAAATTAAACTTAGTTTGATTTTAACAAAATTAAATTCTTAGGGTTCTTTGATATGCTGAATCTAAATATGTATTTAGATTTTTGATTATGGGCCCAGTTTTCAAGTTGGTCCAAATCGGGGTCCAAAATTAAACTTTGTTTGATTTCAACAAAAATTGAATATATGGGGTTCTTTGATATGCTGAATCTAACCATGTATTTAGATTTTGATTTTTGGGCCCCATTATCAACTTTGTCCACATTGAGGTCAAAAGGGTCCAAAATTAAACTTTGTTTGATTTCATCAAAAATTGAATTATTGGGGTTCTTTGATATGCCGAATCTAACCGTGTATTTAGATTCTTAATTTTTGGTCCCGTTTTCAAATTGATCTACATTAAGGTCCAAAGGGTCCAAAATTAAACTTAGTTTGATTTTAACAAAAATTAAATTCTTAGGGTTCTTTGATATGCTGAATCTAAACATGTATTCAGATTTTTGATTATGGGCCCAGTTTTCAAGTTGGTCCAAATCGGGGTCCAAAATTAAACTTTGTTTGATTTCAACAAAAATTGAATATATGGGGTTCTTTGATATGCTGAATCTAACCATGTATTTAGATTTTTGATTTTGGGCCCTGTTATCAACTTTGTCCACATTGAGGTCTAAAGGGTCCAAAATTAAACTTTGTTTGATTTCATCAAAATTGAATTATTGGGGTTCTTTGATATGCCGAATCTAACTGTGTATTTAGATTCTTAATTTTTGGTCCCATTTTCAAATTGGTCTACATTAAGGTCCAAAGGGTCCAAAATTAAACTTAGTTTGATTTTAACAAAAATTGAATTCTTAGGGTTCTTTGATATGCTGAATCTAAACATGTATTTAGATTTTTGATTATGGGCCCCGTTATCAACTTTGTCCACATTGAGGTCAAAAGGGTCCAAAATTAAACTTTGTTTGATTTCATCAAAAATTGAACTCTTGGGGTTCTTTGATATGCCGAATCTAACCATGTATTTAGATTTTGGATATTGGACCATAATAGGTGAATGTCCAATTTAATAAAATTTTAAGTTCTTAGACCACATTCATTCTGTGTCAGAAACCTATGCTGTTTCAAATATTTAATCACAATCCAAATTCAGAGCTGTATCAAGCTTGAATGTTGTGTCCATACTTGCCCCAACTATTCAGGGTTCGACCTCTGCGGTCGTATCAAGCTGCGCCCTGCGGAGCATTTTATTATCACTTCCGGTACTTGTTACTTGAGAGCGTACATCAAATCATTCTAATTTTCGGCAAGATAAGTTTGTTACTTCATTAGAACGTGATGAAATTTGCCTGAAGTAAATTTGCTATCCATGTATTGCATTAAAAAACGTCATATTCCTTTCCAAATAGCGTGTCAAACATCGTTTATTTTTGTAAATTTTTCTTCGTCCGCCATTGAAATATTTGTACTAAACTACTGATCGGAACCGGAACAGCTATGACCGAAATCCGGATACTTACGATAACGACTACGGACGCATGGCCCGAGAACACAGTTATTTCGTAGTGCATTTCTTTTAGACAATAAAGTCAAATTAAAAATCGCATCTGCTCTATCTCAAAAGATTTTTACAGTGTAGTGTACTACTATTGGGACAAATAATATCAAAATTATAGAAAAGTCTACTAACTCAAAATGTTGACAATTCTATGTTAAAGGGGTCTAAAATTCAGTTTGACAGCTTCAGACATACTAGTTTTGACCTTTTTAACTGGACCAAATCACTACTTAACATAAAGATTCAGCACCCAAATTTTTTAACATGTAATTTCATCCCTTAACATTTCATGCATAAAATATAAATAAATAAATTTGGAAAGTGTATGAAAATATTTGCAAGTTACACACTGTCCACACTAGGGACTATATTTGTAGACAACGAAAATCTAAGGACGATAACTGTGTCCTCGGACCGCATGAATGGCACAGCTGACAGAGGAATATTGATCCCAAAGGAAAAATTACGCATTGCACGCGCATTAACATACTTTTGGTTAGATGATTGGTGATTAATGTATATATTTCCATGGTATGTATATGCATTTTCAATTTATTAATTAAAATTGATCAACTCTGGGAATACTAAGTTCAAGCATAACTGTGTTAAATTTATATATTTTTTAATGAGAAACACTGAATTTCATAAACATGATAACAGAATACATTTTAAATTAAATTCTAATTGATATAACAACTTTCTTTTCCTTTTGATATAAAAAATCTTTTTATTATTGCTAGATATTTAACTTTTTTCTAACAAGAGGATTAATATGATTGTGCAACAAGATATGATAAAATTAAACAACTTTGAATTTGAATTGTTACTTTTATAAAATATATTAGTCATTTTATAAAACACATAAATCTGAAGTGCACATAATTCTTCGTCTATCACTTCACTATCAGGAATCGTTAGGACTAGAGGTCTGGTTTATTTTAATGCTCGAAATGATAAAAGCCTTATTCAATATTTTGAAAATATTAAATTTTGTTATAATTACCTATTGAAATAGATATTTTATTGTATTTCATTGAAAATGATACAAAAGAGAGCCCTAATTTTAATATTGGTTTTGTATATAAATTAGACCGTTGGTTTTCCCGTTTGTATTGTTTTACACTGGTCATTTTGAGCTCTTTATAGCTTGCAGTTTGGTGTGAGCCAAGGCTCCGTATAATTGTTGGAATAAAACCACATATTGATACTTGTCGACAACAATTAAACACATTTTAGTTGTATATTGAGGATAATTTGATATCCGAATGTTTATATGGTCTTCCTTTTAATATCTTTACCGTTTTTTTTTTTGTTCAGTGGCAAATATTTCATGCATATTTATGGCGATAATGATATCAGGAGAAACACTTAGGTTAAAACAGTTTATTTGCTGAAAACTGGAAAAGACCATGCATTGGAGCTATGTATATACATTTTGTTTCTATATTTCCTACTTTAGCTAGGATATTTGTCATCCATTGAAACGAGCATGACCTGTATGTAAATCAACATTAGCTATCCGATTGTTGGCGCCTAGAGGATAGTTTTCAAAGATAGTTTTAAAACTTGAGCATTATATCCACTAAATAAACTGCTTCGCTGAGCGCAGCTGGATACACCCGCAGAGGTCCAACCCTGAACGGTTGGGGCAAAATGGACACAATATTCAAGCTTAATACAGGTCTGAATTTGGATTGTATTAAATATTTGACATATTATAGGTTTCTGAATAAATGTAGTCAAAGAACTTGAAATTGGTCATATGAATTGAAATTATATTCAATTAAAGATTTCTTGCTGTTGTGCAATACACTGTGCTATTGCGCAATACTTAGTAAATCTGTTGTCAGACTATAAACAAATAAAGTTCAATTTCTTCTCAATGTCATATTTGAAATTTATGAAAATTAATAGGAGATTACATCAATAGCTATCAATAATTCACCAAAGTTTCATGAGAACTGCTGAAAGCATTTTGAGTTATTGTCCAAAAACTGGAAAATCCCCCCTTTTTTAATGAATAAAACCCCATAACTCTGAAATGTAAAATCTAAATTTATAAAATTCTAAAGGGAGCTTACATCAATAGATATAAACAATTCACCAAAGTTTCATGAGAACTGCTGAAAGCATTTTTGAGTTATTGTCCAAAATCTGGAAAATCCTCCTTTTTAATGAATAAAACCCCATAACTCAGAAATGTAAAATCTAAATTTATAAAATTCTAAAGGAGCTTACATCAACAGATATAAACAATTCACCAAAGTTTCATGAGAACTACTGAAAGCATTTTTTAGTTATTGTCCGAAAACTGGAAAACCCCCCTTTTTTTATGAATAAAACCCTGTAACTCGGAAACGTTAAATCTAAAATTTATAAAAATCCTAAAGGGAGCTCATGTCAATAGATATAAACAATTCACCAAAATTTCTTGCAAGTTGGTGAAAGCATTCTTGAGTTATTGTCGGAAAACTGGAAAATCCCCTTTTTAATGAATAAAACCCCAAAACTTGAAACGGTAAATCTGAAATTTATAAAAACGAAAGGGAGCTCACGTAAATAGATATAAACAATTCACCAAAGTTTCATGCATATTGGGTAAAGCTTTTTGAGTTAATGTCTGACATGTTTTGACAGACAGATGGACAGACGGTCAACGGTATACCAAAATACGTCCGTAAACGGGCGTATAAAAACGTGGCTTTAAAATGGTAAAGGCTTTTAAGAATAAAATCAATAAATAACCAGCTTAATCTATTAAAATGATTCAATCTATGTTCTTTACATGGACTCTTTTAAGTCTTTAGCTGAAGTTCATGCAGTGGCAAATATTCCATGCATATTCGATTAATCTGTCAATTATTGGATCTTAGCTGCTTAGGGCATGTTACTGATATACCTGCATACATGTAGCTTATGTATTAATATAATTTACAAGAGTAAACGTCAATATATTTTCTTCATCAAGTTATGTGTACTTGAAGACTTAGGAAACACTCACTCTAAAAATGAAAAAAAACAAATAGATATTATCAAAGGAAAATGCTATGGTATTTCTTTACCAAAGTTCGACATAACCAGCTGAAAATAGGCCACTGTCTGATTTTCATTGTACAAGCTTTCTGATCGAATATTTTTTATTCCGTAAAAACTTAAATGGTTAATGGGCCTTGAGATTCATTTAAAATGGATGACATGCTGAAAAAATGTTTAAAAAGAAAAATAAGGTTTCTCATCAGTTACCGGTAATATTTTTCTTTGGGTTTTGTTGACATCTGTTGAACATTCTGTTAGAAATTGGTCAACTTTGACTTTGATTTTCTCAATAATTTCACGGTAGATAATAATTTTCTCGGTAGAATTGCTGGAAATACACATTGATAGTTTGTTTAGTATCGTTACAGGAGACTTCCAATGAGTATACTCGCATTTTCGAGTATCAACATGATGTTACACTCGCAAAAGAGTGCGATATGATAAAGATCGGACACTCGCGTAACTCTTGCAGACCTGCTAAATAGGCAGATTCAGTGTCAATACAATTAGGTTAGAAACATTTTGGTGACCCCGTCTGGGGCACGTTGCTCCTGTAAATCCGCCACTAAATTTCCCAGCTGTTTTCGTTATATAACACTTTGCTCTCTCGTCATATGTAGACTAGCCTCAAGGAACAATATATAAGAACCTTTCTAGAAAAAACCCTGCACAGGTAATACCGGATGTAATCTAATAAACATGTCAGCACTGTCCCACAGGTGTCATTGTGTAAAGAAATTTCAAGGTATTGGTGTATGCTCAAATGGTTAACTTTTTGCCCTTTATTCTGCACTTTTTGTCCATTCTTTATTCTGTAAACCCCATCCAGACCCTCATATACATGATGAAAAATCTAATACGTAAGTTCTGCTACTAACATTTGTTGACATGGGTATAGAAAATTGTCATCTGTGTGTTTTCCGTCCGTAGTATCTATTACCCTTCCTTGCTACGTTAGGCAGTTCTGGATCTAGGATTTATACAAAATTCTAGATTTCCTTACCTTTGCATGATATTACATATAGATTTTAGTTTTACAGGAAAGAAAACTGCGCTAGCCAAACTTAATAAATTCTGAAAAGCAAGACATCAAAATTGCAGTAAAACAAAACGGATTAAAATGCATATTAGTAAAATAATAAATATACAAATTGCATTTCAACAACTGTTAGTAATTATTAATTGATGTAATTCCTGAATAAATGATTCTAAACAGTATCACAAATGTGAAGGCAAAGTACGTTAATGTCTGGATTAATACTACCGCAAAGGACGATGTCAATTTATTACTGCAACAAACCACCAAAATAAAATATACGAAAGAAATGAAGATTAACTTGAAACAAAATATCAGACATTAATCGTACATTAACGTATACCTTTATTTTAAAAAATTTTGTTTTCAATTAACGGTTCTCTTAGCAATTCACGTTGAATTTTAAAATAAACAAATTGAAAAATTATTTACAAATGCTAACGAATAGCATTAGTTATTTCCATGTCTGGTGCATCTGCTCCTTCTAAAGACATTGTTATTTCAAGAATGAAAAAAATCAAAATGAATCGCTGACTAACTTCCACATTTTGACATTTCGAGATCGTTTTCGTGTGTATTTTGTATTTTTCTTTGTTCTCTAACAGTCCCAGGATTTTAAAGGCGGAAAGTTTACCCTTAGCAATAAATAAATAAAAACTTTAACCTACAACATTATTTATAAGAAAGAAATATATATACAAAATATTTGCCACTGGACTTGTAACAACAAACTTCCAATCAGTCCCAAAATGAGTAGAAACGTCATTTAGTAATTAACTTTAGACCGAAATCATACTTTTTAATTTTAGCATTTAAAAAATAGCGGAAGTTTGCATCATAAGTGATGGGCATTATAATATTATGTATACACAAGTAGTTTTTCACATTTCTAACAAATGCAATAAATTGCTTCGCCGAGCGCAGCTGGATACGAGCGCAGAGGTCCAACCCTTAACAGTTGGGGCAGAAGTGGACACAATATTCGCGCTTGATATAGGTCTGAATTTGAATTGTAATTCAATATTTGACACATTATAGGTTTCTGACACAGAATTAATGTAGTGAAAGAACTTAGAATTGGTTATATGATTTGAATTTATATTCAATTTTTGCTTTGTGCAATACATTATGCTGTTGCGAATTGACCTCCCCAAAAAAATTATTACCCCCTTCTTTTAAAAATTGTTATTTTACCCCAAAAAAAAAATTCTTTCCTCAAGACATGGTCATAATTTCATTTCAATTTTCCAATGGAGTTTGCAACCATAATAACCCATTTAAATACATCATTAAAGTCTTAAAATAGAAAATACATAATCATAGCTAAAATTAATTTACCTGAATCAGCATTTTTAAAATTATTAAAATAGTAACTTCTAAAAATGAATTGACAGTGAATCACCTCAAGTCAATACAACATTTCTTTAAATACATAATTTAAAAGCAGTGTAAGGGAAGTAATTCAAAGTTGTGTTTGAATTACCTCCCTTACACTGTAATTTGTACTTAAGTAATTGTCCATTAACCAGGACACCCTTGTTTTTCTCACTTTTTTGCCCCTAATTCCTAAATGGTTTGAGCCATAACCCCCAAAGCCAATCCTAACCATCCCTTTGTGGTATGGAAACTTGTGGTATAATTTCAGAGAGATCCATACACTGTTCCACAAGTTATTGTCATGAAACTAGAAAAATGCTTATTTGGGCCCCTTTTTGGCCCCTAATTCCTAAACTGTTGGGACCATAACCCCCAAAATCAATCCCAACCTTCCTTTTGTGGTTATAAACCTTATGTTTAAATTTCATAGATTTCTATTTACTAATACTAAAGTTATTGTCCGGAAACCAAATGTCTTCGGACGACGACGACGTGATACCAATATACGACCGCAAAAATTTTGCGGTCGTATAAAAGAATATATTAACAGGCTTTTATGCCTGATAAATTTATAAATAAATAAAATCGTGTCGAAGACTATAATCAGACGGTCCAATGACGTCCTATCTTTCTGAAATTAAAGCACATTTTAAAAGTACATATGATGCTTGCAATCCATTTAAATTGCTTGGTCTAAACCATTTTGCAACAGCCAATGAAATAATAATAATTAAAATTTAACCGCCGCAGTTATGCAAGTGTTCAATTTATACACGTCTGTTTACCTGTTGACTTGTAAACTGGACACAAATTTGTTTATAATAGCAGGTGTGGGTTGACTGATATTTAGGACAACCAGTCATGCGTTTATAACCCTTTAATCTCCAACATCTGGGGTAATGATTGACAGGTATTGTAATCTATGTAACATATAAATCGGGGTACAATAAAGGTAGCATGTTTTAAATTAGTAAAACAATTCACTCTTTATTGGAAGACAAAATTAAAATGTTTTCCATTGAATCAACACAAGTAATTTAATTATCCCAATATAAATTTGTTATAAATAAAGAAGTGTTTAAACTTTTTTATAATTCTACACGCAGACCTTGATAGACCTTGTTGCTTATCTTATTTGCACTCACAAAAGATAGCAAACTTCAGTATCGGAATTGATTTTAAAATCTTAAATTCCCAATAATAGACTGTCATCGCGGACTTTGCGGATCAAAGGGCATTATCTAGGTGACATGTCGCGTTCATTTAATTTTGTCCATCAGGAATTTCCGTGAACTTTAACGAATGTCCATCACGGAATCGAGGAATACGTGTATTTCATTATCAGTGTATATAAAGTGCGAATCCAGTTAGTTCATTTTCACTGTTGTATGCGAGTATGTCTATTGTAGAATAAAGGATGATGGGAAAAACTGCGTTTGTTTACCTTTTGAGAATACAAAATAATTAATTTGAATGTATGTTTTAACAGAATTTCATTAGAATATAACTTTTAATGTATAATATCAGGATTAAAGTCCAAAAAGTGTAATTTAGTAAGTCCAATCTACCTATAGAATCACATGAGTGAACAGATGATCACATGATGGAAATCAGAACGAGGTTGATCCTTTGTTATGCAAAGTTAGACTTTTAATTCAGGAGACAAAAATTCAAAATTTCATATATGTTTAGTGTTTGGATAGTCAGGAATTGTTCGTAGTTTGAAAGTTTTACTACAGTGATGTTATTTATAATTTTCATTTGACATGAAATTACGTTTGTAAACATTTTCTTTGTTAAATGTGTTTGCGCTGATAGAGAGGGCACGTGTGTTTAGGAAATTCCGAACAATGGCAGAGGAATTTATTATTTTGGATCCAGTGGTGGAAAATTGCAATGTTTTCCAAGACCAGGCAATAGTGGTGAAGGATGATGGTTCTCTTCAGTTGATTCATACTGGAGCTCCATCATCTTCACAGGCCACCCGTTTAAATTCTGTTCCGAAACGAGCGACAGTTGAGAAAAACAAAAAGGGGGTGGAGCCTAACTATGTACCTTTTACTGCAAGTGTTGAAGTTAATCAACAGCGACCGGATTTGTTAGCTCAATACAATGAGCAATTGATAAACAATCAAAAGCTTTACTTTGAACAACAAAAAGCTATCAATGAACTAACCAAATCGGTAATTGAAATAAAAAACGCGGTTCTAAAGAAAACAGCTGATCCGATTGCGCCGACGCAGTTGATAAACAATAAACGGGGCAAATCTCCAAATACATTCTATGATAGTGTTTCGGAGGAGGAATCGGAACGTGACTATGAGTCTTCTCAGGAGGATGAGGAGGATATGGCGGAGGAACCTCCGGAAAAAAGGATGAAAGTTACGACGAAAATGTCCAAAATGGAAAAAATGAAAAGAGTTGAGAACATTTTGTCTAAGAAACCAAAATTAGGATCGCCGGTACACGAGGAGATAGCAAAATCGTTAATCAAGGGCGGAGTCTGCTGTAGATCATAAAAATAAAGAAGTTCAGGAATTAGTGGATAAATTTGTTCGGCCAGAGAACTGTGAATTTCTAGAGGTCCCTAAGGTAAATAAAGTGCTGTGGAACTCTAAGGAAACATCTAAACGTCTGAAAGATAATGACAGATCCTGCAAAGAACCCAGGGTATCTTGTTAAAGGATGATCCCGGTTGTTCAGCTGATGGAAAAGTCTTTGAAAAGCTCGTCGGAAGAAACATTTGAACTATCCCTGGACTCCTTAAATTTGTTGTTGTATGCTCATAGAGATCTGTCTAGTCAAAGGAGGAAGTTGCTAACGCCAGCTTTAGACAAAAAATATGTAGCTCTGAGCCACAAAGATTAGAAAATTTCGCCGAACTATTTATTTGGGGACAGAGAAAATCTGGAACAACGGATGAAAGAAATAGACGATAGTACAAAATTGGGCAATAAAATGAAGGTTAAAAGTGCATGGAATAGGGATAAGGCACATGTACCTGAAGTTAAGGATACTTATTCTCGTCATGATAATTTTAAGTCTGACAATGGAAGTTTCAAAGGAAAAGTGGATTTAAAACAATTTTTAGCCAAAAGGCCCAGATACGACGAGAACAGAAGAAACCCTTCAACAAGAAAGGAAAGGGAATCTGGGCCATTAGAAATGGACACACATAGAAATAGTAATGTAAGTACATTATTAAATCTTAATTGTCTGCATAATACTACTGACAACTTTGTTGCTGGAAAAATAGCTCAGTATAGTGAAAGATGGAAAACAATTACAAGTGATAGGAACCTCTTGAATATTGTATGTCAAGGTTATCACTTGGAATTTGAATGTGAACCATGCATGTAGTAAATGTCCACGGAAAGAAATTAAATTTAATGAAAGTGGACAAATAGTTATCGACAATCTGTTAACAAAATTTTTACATAAAAGGTTATTGAACCTGTAATTCATCAGTGTGGGAAGTATTATCTAGTATTTTTATTAGGCCCAAAGCTGATGGTTCATTTAGATTAATATTAAATTTAAGTAATCTGAATGAGCATTTGGAATATAAACATTTCAAGATGGAAACTTTCAAGTCAGCAGTAGAATTAGTAAAAATAAAAATTTCTTTGCAAAGTTGGATATTAAAGATGCATATAACAGTTTAGGAATTAAAAGGAAGATAGAAAAGTTTTGAGATTTACATGGAAAGGTCAATTATATCAGTTTACAGCTATGCCTAATGGTTTATCACCAGCTCCTCGTATTTTCACAAAGTTGTTAAAACCTGTTTTATCTTCTTTAAGGAAAGAAGGATATGTTAATTGTGCGTATATTGATGACATTTTATTGGTAGGGGATACTTATGAGGAATGCCTAAATAATGTCCAAGAAACAATGAAATTGTTTGATAGCCTTGGATTTACTATACATAAAGAAAAATCAGTTGTTGTGCCGGCTCAAAACATTGAATTTTAGGATTCAATATAGACTCTGTGAGCATGATAGTGAAACTAGCACCCAAGAAAGTTGCAAATATTGTGGAATTATGCAGAACTTTGTTAATGAAGTGTTTTGTTACTATACGTGAATTTGCACAGTTAATTGGAAAGTTGGTTGCCAGTAAATATGGTGTTTTATATGCACCAGTTTTTTACAAAACTTTAGAAATACAAAAGGATACTGAAATGAAATTGAATAAAGGAAATTTTGATGCTAGGATTATATTATCAAATGAGAGTAAAGAATGTATAAACTGGTGGATTGAAAACATTCATGATAGTTATAAACCTATTGTTTTTAAAGCACCAAATAGAAAAATTGAATCTGACAGTAGTATGTTAGGATATGGAGCACTTGATGTAACAAATAATCTTAAGTAAATAGGTGTTTGGAGTTTAAGTGAACGCAATAAATACATATTTTGTTTGGAACTGAAAGCAGCTTTTCTGTCATTAAAAGTCTTTTGTGACAGAACTCGTAATGAACATGTACAATTATTTCTTGATAATACAACTGCCACTAAGTATTTGAATAAAATGGGAGGAAGAAAGAGGAGTTAAATATTTAGCTAAAGAGATATGGTTGTGGTGTATACATAGACAAATTTGGCATAGTGTTTTCATATCCCAGGAAGTTAAATATAAAAGCAGATACGTTAAGCAGACACAAGGGTAATTCAGATATGGAATGGATGATTATTGATAGTATTTTGAGTGTATAATGAATAAACTTGGTCCATGTGACATTGATTTATTTGCATCAAAACATAACAATAGATTAGAACAATATGTATCCTTTGGCCCGGATGTGAATGCTTTGGCTGTTAATGCATTCTCTTTAACTTGGAATACATTTTATGCTTATATATTCCCTCCTTTCAGTGTGATCAGTGCAGTGTTACAGAAAATTTGTCAGGAAAAAGCAACCGCATTAGTTATAGCACCTTTATTTTCGACACAGCCTTGGTTTCCTCAGCTACTACAAATGATTTGCGATCAACCATATATTTTGCCAAAAGTGGAAATGATTCTGACGAATCCCAAAACAAATCAAACTCATCCTTTGAAAAACATGAGATTGGCGGCTTTCAAGATCTCCGGAATAAAATGTGTGAGGGAGGAGTATCAGCAGAGGCTGCCGACATCATCATCAATTCATGGAGAGATTCTACCAAAAAACAGTATGGGACATATATAAAAATGGCTGCTTTTTGTAAAAGAAAAACGGATCGATTTGATCCATCTGTAAATAGTGTATTAAAATTTTTGTTAGAATTGCATCTGCACGGCTTAGGATATAGTGCTGTTAATACTGCTAAATCAGCAGTATCCAGTTTTGTTTACCTTATTACTAATGTGCAAATTGGAAAACATTTTCATGTTAAACAATTTATGAAGGGAATATTTAACAAGAAACCGGTTTTACCTAGGTATAATTGTACCTGGAATGTGGAAATTGTATTAAGTCTGTTAAAGACTTGGAAACCAGTGAAAGATATTACATTAAAAACTTAACATTAGCTTTAACAACAGGTCAAAGAATGCAGAGTATTTTCTTAATAGATATTAGAAATTTGGAACTTGATACATACTCAGTTAAAATTAGATATGGAGACTTGCTTAAGCAAACTAGACCTGGATATCAGTTACCAGAGATATTTATAGAGGCATTTAAGCCAGATTTTAGGATTTGTGTGGTTCATACATTACATGAATATTTAGAACGCACAAATAAGTTGAGATTTAATAATACTCAATTGTTTTGAGTTTCCAAAACCGTATAAACCTGTAAAAAGGGTACCATTGCTAAGTGGATTAAACAAGTTTTAATTTTGGCTGGAATAGATATGACAATCTTTACACCTCATAGTACTAGAGAAGCTGCTACTTCCTATGTTAGTGGACGAATTCCAATAGCTATGATTCTTCGCACAGCTGGATGGAGGAAAGATAGTGTGTTTAGAAAATTTTATCAAAGACCAATTACTAATGACAGCTCCTTCAGTAAAGAAATCTTATTGGCCAAGGGGATAGTTTTATGTATATAAGGATGTATATATAATTTCCGAAATTTAGAATTAGTAGTGTTTTCCAAGTAGTGAAAATATGTAGTGTTTATAGTATAACTGTTGCTACTTAACAAAGATTTTGACTGAAAGTGCAGAACTGAACTCTAAAGACTCATGTGATTCTATAGGTAGATTGGACTTACTAAATTAACAAATTAAACAAAACTTACCTAAGTTGTAGTTTGATGTTAATTTGGTAAGGTCCAATCTACCAGAATCACATGCCCGCCCGAGTTGTGATTTGTGCCCACCCTCATTATGGAAGTTTCAGTTCCTGACTTTCTCCACTCTGAAGTCTGATTTGCATCATGTGATCATCTGTTCACTCATGTGATTCTGGTAGATTGGACCTTACCAAATTAACATCAAACTACAACTTAGGTAAGTTTTGTTTAATTTGTTAATTAAAGCAGCAGAATCCATAATATGAATTTTCGTATGCGATTCATTTTAACTATAGATGCGATGAATTATCACTGTAAATGCAATCATTTCTGATGTAGAATTTTGAAGGTGCGATGAATTTTCATTGTTGTTTTATATGTTAATTCGACATGCAACAACTGAAAACAGTGTTTAAATGACTTTAATATTGATGATATTTACAATTTGAACTGCAAGCTAGTCGTAGATGCCAACTTGAATATACACGGGTATAACCACGTTCATATCATGCATATTCAAATATTATTGGTAAGTTTGCTATTAGCTTGTCATGGATCCGAAAATTTACTGGAGCAGAATATTCATGAATATAACGTATTTCAACGCAAATTTTCCTTTAAAAGTTTAAGAATTCGCTTAAAAAAGCTTTGAAAATTTGTCACGCCGTGTCATACATATTTCTACCACATTGATAGGCTTTTGCACAACGAACAGTACAAGAATGTACAAAGTACGGAAGCCTTTTAGGGCCACACCAATTTACTTTTTACAATTTGTTATAACAGATTATTAATTTGATATAACAGATTATTAATTTGATATAACAGATTATCATTTAACCATCACATTTAGTGTGACTTGGTCAATGTTTCTTATTTTCAAAATATGAAAAAAAACACTGAAAAATAGGAATTTCTGGTTTCCATGGTAACTATGAATTATCCTCACCTTCCTACATATATACTTACGTTGTATCGGTTAGCTCTAGACTTCTCACCTCTTCTCTCCTGACATGAAACTAGTCAATAAACGATCGTCATTGTTAAAATTTGTTAAATCAAATTAATAATTTGTTTAATCAAATTAATAATTTGTTAAATCAAATTATTAATTTGTTATATCAAATTATTAATTTGTTATATCAAATTATTAATTTGTTATTTCAAATTATCACAATTTGTTATATCAAATTGATAATTTGTTATATCAAATTGATAATTTGTTATATCAAATTGATAATTGGTTATATCAAATTGATAATTTGTTATATCAAATTGATAATCTGTTATATCAAATTAATAATCTGTTATATCAAATTAATAATCTGATATAACAAATTGTAAAAAGTAAATTGGCATGGCCTAAAAGGCTTCCGTAACAACGAATGGTACTAAAGAAAATAAACAAACTACAAAGAGAATGAATCGTACAGTGCCAAAATTCTGATGTCAGTTTTTTCAAGTAAATGTCTTCAAAAATAATTAAAACAACGGGTTTCTCATTCACATTATGTATTCTTAACAACAACAAATCACAAAATACACGGTCGCATTAGTGTAAGAGCCAACCAACTATGCTCTATTTGTAGTTTAATCAAGTTTTAGTTACACAGAGTGTTTGTTTCGCGATGTTTACAAGTAATTCACAGATCTGTCTATTTAAAATAGTCACATGGTGTTCATGTAATATAAATAATATACAATGCTGCCAGGAGCAGTAAACTTTGTTTTAGTAAACATTCAATACTTATCTGAACATTGCGTCAATTAGTCTTTGGTGAAAATATAAGAACGGTCTATCTACCTACATCGCGAAGAGTAGCGATTAACATCCGGAATCAACTGTACGGCGGTTATACCCCGTGGTATAGATATAAGAAGATGTGGTATGAGTGGCAATGAGACAACTCCCCAACCAAGTCACAGTTTGTAAAAGTAAAACATTAGAACCATTTTAACATGTAACAATAAACTGTTCGCAATATTTCCTTGTATTCTTACAATTAGGTATTTGCTTTTTGTAACACGGACTTGAAAGAAGTTAAAACATAAATTAAGGTGACTCGACTGTTGCTTGAACTTTCTTTACTGTATTAGACGTATACACAATGTCATGATACATATCAATTATCCAGTCATCCAAGCGACAATTGTTTGTGCAAGATGAAAACGTTTCAACTCATTCAATCGTGAAATGAAGATCGTTTTGTGAATGCTCTTTGTTATCTAAAATGCATCCATTAGAGCTATTTTCCTAATGCTTGTAGTTTAAAGGTTTGGTTGGCTTGCTCGCTTTTTTGTATAAATGTTTGCTCAATCTTAATTACAATGCTTAAGCAAACATTAATACAAACAAAACAAGCAAGCCAACCAAACCTTTAAACTACAAGCAAGTATTTGATGTGGTCCTGTCGTTCTTTGATGTGGTTATCACATTACTTGATGAGGTAAAACCATGTGACCAATTCGGAAAAACTAGTTCTATTTTTAAATAGATTTCCATGTTTTATGTGCCTTGGATGAGTGTGGCTGTCCATCGAGTTAGAGTTCAAATTAAAGTTCGGGTTACTGTTCGAGTTAAACTTTGAGTTAGTCTTCGATTTAGAGTTAGAATTCAAGCCATTATTAGAATTAAAGTTCTAGTTAGCATTGAGTTTCGAGTGGAACTTCGAGTTTGAGTCACATTTAAAGGTAGAGTTCGGATTACAATGTGACTTCAACTTTGAATTTGAGTCACCTTTTGAGGTACAGTTTGAGTTAGACTCGAATTTGAGTCTCATTTAGATTAAGATTTCGAGTTGAAATTCGAGTTATCTAATATGAGTTTGTATTTAAATTTTCTATCGCGGATCAAGGGCTTTGCTCGGGCTTCCGAAAAGAGGGCTCAGGGGTATGCGTACAAAAGATAAACAATGTTACAGTATATAAAACACAACATAGAAATTGAAATAAAGTTAGATGTAGTGTGATTGCCAATGAGACAACTATCCACCATAGTTTAAATGCAGTGGATGTAAGCAATCATAGGCAACCATACAGCCTTCAACACACCGTATAGTCGGCTACAAAAGGCCACCACGTGAAAATGTGAAACAATTCAAACGAGAAAACTAACGGTCTAATTTATAACTAAACAATCTACGAAAAACAAATATGACACACATGAAACAACGACAACCATTGAACTACAGGCTCCTGACTTGGGGCAGGCACATAAAGAAAGTGCACGTGGCGGAGTTTAACATGTATGTGAGCGCTAAAGCCTTACCTAACCTCGGACTAGTGTAACAGCACAACATAAGAAAAAATGTAAAAACAGTTTAAACAGGCTTAACTCAATAGATCGGTATGACTGGGTAATAGAAATCCATCGGGGTGATCTCAGGTGCTCCGGAAGGGTAAGCAGATTCTACTCAACGTGTGGCACCCGTTATTCGTGAAAGTACAAACCCAGTGATTTGGTTTTATTTGGTAGTTCACATTCGAGGAAAAGATGACGGGATTGAGGTTACGACAACTGGAACATATCTGTCGTCACCTGTGAAACAGATATTCCAAAAGTTTGTTTTTTCAATAAGTGCGAGGTATATCAGAGAATGCAATTTATAAAAATAAAGATTGATATTCGTATATGTTCAAATGATCATACACGCTAAAAAATCGGAGAATTCTTATTTTATAGAATTGATGCTTTGTCGCTTAGTCCGATCCCCATTTCCCTGTAACTTTAGTGTGAGTTAATTTAAAGTGTCTCATTTGTTGAAAATAAAGGTCATGTCTTTTGATTTGTGTCGAGCCTGCGACATAAATGTAGCGGCAGTGAGACACAACAAACCTATATTCCGTCGTCGGCAGTGGCGTCGGCGTCTTCATCATTTAGATCGTTAGGTTTCTCGTTTGAACTGTTTTACATTTTCATTTCGGGACCTTTTATAGCTTACTATGGGTATGGGTTTTGCTCATTGTTGAAGACCATACAGTCACATATAGTTGTTAACTTCTACGTCATTTGGTATGTGGTTGAGAGTTGTCTCATTGGCAATCATACCACATTTTCTTATTTTTATATAATGTTTTTTGCATTAAATATTACCGAATTAAACTGTTTTGACATGATAAATTTGTAAACCTCTATGAATTGTTATAAAACTTATATAGGAGTTATTCTTCAAGATCAAGATAAAGCATCTACAGAAAACATTTTTTTAAAATTTTGTTTTACCGATAATTGTACCGATAAATGTACAGTCAACATTACGCTTTTACACTGACAGCAGCAATATCAGGCGAGCCACAGGGTTCCGTGGAATCTTTTACGATATTATTATAATACTGCTTCCATTTGAGAACTAAGGAAAAAACGGCAGGACCAAGTGGTTTGGGGATATCCCCCTATGTCCGAAATACTGTTAATTTTTAGTACTTTTTCTTATTTTGTCTGCCGTTCCCCTTTTTCATACCAAATATCTCTGAACAACAACTTGAACTTTAATTTGAATTTAAACTCACTGGATAGCGATACTCCTCCAAAGCACATCAAACAAACGACATATGGAAATCGGTTTAAAAATAGAACATATTTTTTCCGAAATGGTCACGTGGTTTTACCTCATCAAGTAATGTGATAACCACATCAAAGAATGACAGGACCACATCAAATACTGAAACAAACACATCATGTAGTGTAAAATCGTCAAATTTTGAAACATCATTACGTAATGTTAAAGCCATATAAAGAATTGGCAAATCATCATTACGAAATAACAAAACCACATCATGTAATGAAACAACTACATTACGTTAAGTCACATACACATCAAGTAATGTTAAAACCACATTGCCTAATGACACAACCACATTAAATAATGGTGAAACCACATCGAGTAATGACAAAACCATATCAAGTCAATACGAAACCATATCGTGTAATATCGAAATATCATTAAGTAATGACTATTCCATATTGAGTTATATCAAAACATCATTACGTAATGTCAAAACCATATGTAAAGATAAAATATCATCAAGTAATAATAAAACAACATAACGTAATATCAGAGTTCCACATAAGACAGCTGTGGCGTTCCATAGAAAATGGTGGATTGAACCTGGTTTTATAGCTAGCCAAACCTCTCACTTGTATGACAGTCGCATCAAATTCCATTATATTGACAACGATGCGTGAACAAAACAAACAGACACAATAGGTAAAAATGTCAAAAATAGGGTTACAACAGTCAACATTGTGTTATCATCTTAATCACTATAAAACAAACAAATGTAACGAAGAAGCACAAAAGGCATACATCAAATTTAACATCATCATTATGCTTATATTATACGATTTTATTTATCTATGTAAAATCCACCCATTAAGGATGGAAGGTTTTAAGTAGTGGCGTAAAATCGCGCGTTTGAAATTCGCACAGGTAGACATAAAATAATTTTGTCGTTCAAAGTATGAAGAGATTCATAAATACAGAGTCACGTAAAATGGATATCACAAAAAACAGACTTAACAGTAAAAGTAATATTAACAAATAAATTAATAGTGTGGTTCAAATTATGACGGGATACATAAGTACAGAGTCACGTCAAATGTATATCACCAAAAACAGGCTTAACAGTAAAAGTAATATTAATAAATAAAATAATTTTGTCGTTCAAAGTATGACAGGATACATAAACACTGAGTCACGTAATTCATTACTTTCAATTACTTGTAATTGAAAAATGCTCAATTACACATTACATTCAATTACTTGAGAAATTGTAATTAATTACTGTTAATTACAATTACATATTTCAATAACCCCATGTCTGTATGGACGGACAGAATGAAACTTTATATATGATAAAAATAAAGAAAACTTACCTTTATTGACTAATATTTATGCCCCTGCAGTAGCGGAGGGCATTAAGTTTTACCCTTGTCTGTCTGTACGTACGTCCCAAAATTGGTTTCCGTTCTCTAACCTAACTTTAGTTTGCCTCAACCAAATGTTATGAAACTTATACACAATGCTTTTTACCACAAAACCCAGATCAAGTTTGAATTTTGGTTGCGTCACTTTTACCATTCTAGAGTTGTGCCCTTTACAAATGGAAAAATTGCTGAAATATTGGTTTCCGTTCTCTAACTTTAGTTTGCCTCAACCAAATGTTATGAAACTTATACACAATGCTTATTATCACAAAACACAGATTAAGTTAGAATTTTGGTGGCATCACTTTTACCATTCTAGAGTTATGCCCTTTACAAATGGAAAATTGCTGAAATATTCGTTTCCGTTCTCTAACTTTAGTTTGCCTCAACCAAATGTTATGAAACTTATACACAATGCTTATTACCACAAAATACAGATCAAGATTGAATTTTGGTGGCGTCACTTTACCGTTCTAGAGTTATGCCCTTTACAAATGGAAAAATTGCTGAAATATTCGTTTCCGTTCTCTAACTTTAGTTTGCCTCAACCAAATGTTATGAAACTTATACACAATGCTTATTACCACAAAACACAGATCAGATTCGAATTTTGGTGGCGTCAGTTTTACCGTTCTAGAGTTATGCCCTTTACAAATGGAAAAATGCTGTATTTTTCGTTTCCGTTCTCTAACTTAATTTTGCCTCAACTAAATGTTATGAAACTCATAAACAATGCTTATTACCACAAAACTCAGATCAAGTACGAATTTGGGTAGCGTCACTTTTACAGTTCTTGAGTTATGTCCCTTTATAACATTATATGCAAGCGGGGTCATCATCTGTGTCCCATCAACACATTCCCCATGTATTTGTTATAAATCCCTTAGCTCTTAAAACAGTCCTAATTCGTTTTGGTAGGGTATTGTACAGGCTTTGAATGGAATTGGAGTTGAAGTGATGTCCAGATTTCTTGCACAACAGTTTTCAAGTCCCCGGCATTGGATATATCATTTATTCTCTGCTGGACACAAATTTTATCACTTTCCACACGTTTTCAATTATGTTAATGTCTGGACTTTGAGGCGGCCACGATAATGTTGGAATATCATTTTCTGTCTTCCACTGATTTGACCGTCGGGACACATGGCAGGGAGCATTGTCTTCCTGGAAGATGAAGGGGTCGACAGAGAAATGTCTAGCTATCACAGGCCACAAGTTCTCATCTAAAATATTTATATATCCCTCACTGTTTAAGTTTCCTTTGATTGGTGTTAGAGAAGCTCCAGGGTGACGTTTGTCGCCCTCGATTTTCAGTAAAATTCCCCAATGTCGTCTCATGATTTTTGAAAATTCACTATCCAAACATAAATGACCCAATAGATGACGAAATACAAAACATTTTATCCCCGAATTCAGAATTGAATTGTCCGTGGTATTATACTCCAACATTAAAATTGCAAGACAGGATGTACTATAAGCAAGAACAAGAAAAAAACTCGATTTTGCATGTTTGTTTAATGTCCGCCATCTTTGTTATTGAAAATTGTAGATGGCGCCCTTTACCTAATCCATATTAATATGCAATTTTAATTTTGATTATCTTATATTTACAAATAGATATCAAAATTTGATACTTCATTTAAAATTTCTCATTTCTTTTCAAATGTTTCATAATGTAAACTGGAATCCGCTTGTATTTTAACTTCGTACAAGGTTTAGTAGTCAGCTGGGATCCAGCACAACAATGTATAAACTACAAAACGTAGTAGGTTTTCGTTCAGGATTTGGTGTTACAGACTTCTGCATGTGCTTTGTTTTAGCTAAAGATCCTTTATTTTGATGAATACTATAACAACAGTTGGCTAAAGGACGGCACTATTTTACTTCCAAAGTCATATATTTTTGTAAAATATTAAGTACGAATTTTGCTGCGTCTTGCACCGTATTTGTTTTCGATTTACAAGTACTTATTCAATTTCCGGTAATGAAAAATACAACTTTTCCGATGTTACTTTTTGTGATTTTGTCATATTTTAACACTTGTGAAGTGTTCTAGAATCATTTATATGCATTTCCAACGGCAACTTGATGCTGGGAAACGGCCTTTTCCATGAAAATACCGCAAACAATTGCACACAATTTGAAATTAACAGAGTTTTACTATATGTTTTCAACAAGACTAGTAGTGACAAACAGTTTTTCTTTCTGAATTCCTATTAAAAATAATTTAACATGTTTAAAGAACAAATATATTTTTAATTATGATCTTAGCAATGAAAGACAGTAATGAAAAACAGTATTCAAGATATATTAACTTACTTATCAATTGATCATCATTTTGTTTTTTAAAGGGTTCTTGCTTTATTTAATGTTATTAAACACAATTTGAGCAATTCAAAACATACTTTTGTTTGAAAAAATCTTTGAGATGCAGCAAAATTTGACCAATATCAAATCTTCAATTCATTCCGACCTAGCAGCACAACCGTAGCTCTTATGGTTCTTATGATATTTTTTGACAATTTGCATACGTAGGTACAATTGTAATTCAGACCACAAGCATGGCAGGGTAAGGAAATACCACCATAGCAGTTGTCATGCAAAAATGCTTTGAAAATTAACAAAATGTATAGATGCTTGGAAAATTTGATTCTTAAAAGTATTAATGTGATCCTTCAATTTTCCTGAAGTCTCCTGTTGGGACTTGACTTCTCCCGGAAGTCTCCTGTTGGGTCTTCACTTCTCCCTGTTTGGCTGGCAGGAGAATTCACTTCTCCTATGGACATTTCTGAAGTGTGGTGACCCCTGCATTAGGGGCACTGTCAGTACCGACTTGAAGTATATAGATAGGGATAATTCTAATAAAAGCATCAGTAAAAACTCAGTGGAAAATTGCATAACTATGCATTGCCCTTTTGGGAACTCACTTTTGTCCAATGAGTGTATATATCCATTTTCCTTGACCTAATTTTCATGGTTTTATGCCCCGCCGTAGCGGAGGGGCATTAAGCAGTGTTAAGTTTACCCTTGTCTGTCTGTCTGTACGTACGTTCCAAAATTGGTTTTCGTTCTCTAACTTTAGTTTGCCTCAACTAAATGTTATGAAACTTATACACATGTACAGTATATATTCGTGTTGACTCGTGATGTCAACAATATAATGTAAGCATAGATAATTTAGATTGAGACGTACATACAGATAGTGTGTTAAGCTGATGAACTATTCATTTCATTGTTAATTATGTATGAAATTTAATTCAAATGTTATTGTCAATGACAATGGGAATAGAAATGGGGCGGATTAAGCATTTTCTGATTCCTCACTGCTGTCTAGTAGGTTTCTTACTCCTTTTATAAAAACACCGGGGTTCACCACTAAAAATATTGTTAACTGTAAAAACAAAAGTAGCATGAAATGAAGTTGAAAAGATTATGAGTCCCCTGCACTATGTTTTAAAGACCGTTTTATAAAGGATCCAATAATTTCTAATTTAACACTGCAGAGTTGTGGTACGTTTTCCGAACAGAAAATTTGCATTAAATTGAAAAGGTTAATTTTAATCCACGTAGTATTACACGCCAGTTTTATTTTTATATTTAATAGTTTCGATTTCTGAAACAAGTGCTAATTGAATAGATCTATTGTTAGGAATAACAGTGGATTTTGACCACAAGGTGTGACGAGCGGGGTTATAAATATTGCGTTATCTTCAGTCTCTTCTGCCAAATCCAACGAATGACTCAAAATGTCGTCCGTCCTATACCCGTCCATATTGACAACTGCATACCATGAGTATGATGTATTGTTTTTGGTAATAAGAATGCACGATACGGCAAACCTTATTAGCACATGGATTTAACGGCAATATGCAAAACGTCAACTTTGACTTTTGTAACATCTACTCACTTGTCAAAGTTTGAATGAAGATGTCATAGTAAGGTTACTAGTGGGGTTTCATTTAAAAAAATAAAAATTCTTATTAATCATGATTTGATACTGTCATGTCAATAAAAATGCTATCCATTCTTTTTCATTTAATATTCAATATAAACAAATAAAGGGTTTAGCATCGGGTGTAAGATAGTTATACACTTCGGGGTACGGTGTGTCTTGATGTGAAACCCTCCGGCCTCCGTCCGTCGGGGTTTCTTATCCAGACACACCTATCCCTCAGTGTATAACTATTTCATATGTTTTGGTGATTCATTGGGAATATATGACATTGTTCTTTACTTAATTACAGTTATAAACTAGAAACTGTCATTTTTAAAGTCAAGAATACCTTTTTCTTATTCAAATTTTCATTAAAAAACCCGGACAATCTGTTTAAAAACCCGGACGGTCTCACTGTTGCTCTCGAAAAAACCCGGACAATATTAAAAACTGAATGTTTTGGTTAAATACAAGGAAATTGTGCTTCTTTGTTGCTCAAAACATGTATAGTATTCAAAATAAGATGGGTAGTCATGTAAAAAACTATTATAATTACGAAATAACAGGTAATTGACCTTATCGCATGTTTTCTCACTCGAAAAAGCCCGATCTACACTCGAAAAAAATGGACAGATTCACTCGAAAAACCACGATCCTAGCCGGACACTATACCTACTGTGGATTAGATCAGTTTAAGATGAACCGCTAAATTAAATGTTAAGTCAATGATATTTGGTATGCAAATTTATTGGCATTTGCAAATCTCGATTCCATGGAGATTATATAGCCCACCCCTCATCATGGTTCATTGACTTTGAAACTTTTACATAATTTACAAGTCAATGTTTGTGTTTAGGTTTGTTGAAAGGAACGACTTATGATAAGTATATGGTATTTGGTATGCAGTTGTATTAGCATTGGCACATCTCATTTCCATTGAGATTGTTTTGCCATGTACCTTCAGTCATGGTTCATTGACTTTGAATATTTGCATAACTTACATGTTAAAGTATTGCTATTTTAATTTCAACATTTGCATTATCAAAGTACAAAAAGCGAGACATATCTCTGTGTTAACAGTTTATTTATTTTCTAAAATTTTTTCCCAACATTTTGGCATGCCCTCCCCGTTTCTGTTGAAGTTATCAAGACCAAATATGGACCATGAATAGACCTCATCATGAAGTATTACCAGATGACCCTGTTAAGGATTTCATCATCCCTTTAGAAGTTATCTCCCTTTTATTGGTTTTTTCGACATGGCCCCCCTCTTTGTTTTAAAGATATCATGACCTTATTTGGACAATAGGTAGATCTCATCATGATGTATTACCATATGAGGCTACGTAGGATTTCATCATCCTTTGAGAGTTATGTCCCCTTGAAGCAATTTCTTTTATTTGCATTTTTGTTCAAAATTACTAGAGATAGAATCGATTTGAAAATGGCAGCATGTACAAGAAAAGATGGCAATGTTAATAAACATAAACAATTATTTTGTTATCAACCCTTATAAGAGTTATTTCCTTGGTTTTGAAAAATTGTATTTCGCGAACCGGAAGTCGTATAGACTTGGGACCTTCACCAATAATCTTTAGTTCATGTGACATTTACTTTGCACCCAAGGTCACAGTTCACCGAGTGCACAAAAAAATTACGCTGTAATTTCAAGCTTGCATATTAAGAAAATGATAAGGAATTGCTGCATACATAGAGTGTATAAAATGATCCTCTCAAAGAGCTCTACATTTTATACATTAGGCTCAAAACTGTCCGACCATCCGTTCAAATTTACGACGAGATGATTTTCAAAGTATAGTTTTATACGACCGCAAAATTTTTGTGGTCGTATATTGGTATGACGTTGGCGTCGTCGTCGTCGTCGTCGTCCGGCGTCGTCGTTCGAAGACGCATTGGTTTCGCACTCTAACTTTAGTTTTAGTGAATGGATCTCTATGAAATTTTACCATAAGGTTCAATATCACAAAAGGAAGGTTGGAATTGATTTTGGGGTTATGGTACCAACAGTTAAGGAATAAGGGGCCAAAAATAAGCATTTTGTAATTTCCAGACATAACTTGTGTGTTAGTGTATGGATCTCTCTGACTTTGTACCACAAGGTTCCATATCACAAAGGAATGCTGGAATTGATTTTTGGGGTAATTGCCTCAAAATTTTAGGAATTAGGGGCCAAAAGGGGCAAAAACAAGCATTTTCTAGTTTCATGGCAATAACTTGTGTGTAAGTGTATGGATCTTTCTGAAATTGTACTACAAGGTTCCATATCACAAAGGGAAAGCTGGAATTGAGTTTGGGGTAATTGCCTGAAACGTTTAGGAATTAGGGGCCAAAAGGGGCCAAAAATAAGCATTTTCTAGTTTCAGACAATAACTTGTGTTCAAGTGTATGGATCTCTGAAATTGTACTGCAAGGTACCATACCTCAAAGGGAAGGCTGGGATTGAGTTTGGGGTGATGAATCATAAGGGGTTCAAACATTTTTGGGGAATTTTTTTTCTTTTTTTTTTTTTTTTTTTTTTAGAATTTTCCATTTTAAGTTGGTTATTTCTGATTTATATTTAAAAGCAAATAATAATGATATGGCAGGAGATACACACCAAACAGGATGTGTAAATCATTATATAATAAGTATTGTGCAACAGCAAGAAATTTTCAATTGCACAGTATTGCGCAATAGCAAGAAATCTTCAATTGCATAGTATTGCACAATAGCAAGAAATATCCAATAGCACAATATTGCACAATAGCAAGAAATTGTCAATTGTACAGTATTGCGCAATAGCAAGAAATATTCAATTGCACAGTATTGCGCAATTGCAAGAAATATTCAATTACACAGTATTGTGCAAAGAAGATACTTTGTATAAATTGCTTATTTCTTGACCAATTTCAATGGGGTTTTATTCTTGAACTCTTAGTGTTCTTTAATATGCTGAATCTAACCGTGTATTAAGTGTTTGGATTTTGGGCCCCGTTTTAAATTGGTCCACATTGAGGTCCAAAGGGTCCAAAATTAAACTTTGTTTGATTTCATCAAAATTGAATTATTGGGGTTCTTTGATATGCCGAATCTAACAGTGTATTTAGATTCTTAATTTTTGGTCCCGTTTTCAAATTGGTCTACATTAAGGTCCAAAGGGTCCAAAATTAAACTTAGTTTGATTTTAACAAAATTGAATTCTTAGGGTTCTTTGATATGCTGAATCTAAACATGTATTTAGATTTTTGATTATGGGCCCAGTTTTCAAGTTGGTCCAAATCAGGGTCCAAAATTAAACTTTGTTTGATTTCAACAAAATGGAATATATGGGGTTCTTTGATATGCTGAATCTAACCATGTATTTAGATTTTTGATTTTGGGCCCCGTTATCAACTTTGTCCACATTGAGGTCAAAAGGGTCCAAAATTAAACTTTGTTTGATTTCATCAAAAATTGAATTATTGGGGTTCTTTGATATGCCGAATCTAACCGTGTATTTAGATTCTTAATTTTTGGTCCCGTTTTCAAATTGGTCTACATTAAGGTCCAAAGGGTCCAAAATTAAACTTAGTTTGATTTTAACAAAAATTGAATTCTTAGGGTTCTTTGATATACTGAATCTAAACATGTATTTAGATTTTTGATTATGGGCCCAGTTTTCAAGTTGGTCCAAATCGGGGTCAAAATTCAACTTTGTTTGATTTCAACAAAAATTAAATATATGGGGTTCTTTGATATGCTGAATCTAACCATGTATTTAGATTTTTGATTTTTGGACCCCGTTATCAACTTTGTCCACATTGAGGTCAAAAGGGTCCAAAATTAAACTTTGTTTGATTTCATCAAAAATTGAACTCTTGGGGTTCTTTGATATGCTGAATCTAACCATATATTTAGATTTTGGATATTGGACCATAATAGGTGAATGTCCAATTTAAAATTTTTAAGTTCTTAGACCACATTCATTCTGTGTCAGAAACCTATGCTGTATCAAATATTTAATCACAATCCAAATTAAGAGCTGTATCAAGCTTGAATGTTGTGTCCATACTTGCCCCAACTATTCAGGGTTCGACCTCTGCGGTCGTATCAAGCTGCGTCCTGCGGAGCATTTTATTTGTGTATATCTTTGAAAGGGTATCAGTTATCAACCTACTATAAATTGCAAAGTTAATCAGTTTTTCAATACTTTCAATTTGAGGTCAATGTCAAGGTCCTGATGAAATTTTACTTTGACCTTTAAAGTGTACTATGACATTGACCTTGTGACATTTGAAAGGTCAAGTGGTCCTGAGTTGAATGGTGGTAGTCCTATGTCTCTACGACTTCCGTTCTCAAGTTTGGTATTGCATCATATATTTGATTATTCGTTGTGACCTTGATGAACCTTGCAATTGTCCAGATTTTTTCTAAAATATTATACTTCAACTGCAGATCATTTATCACTTAGCAGATTTGAGATATCTGATGTCGTTTTAGAGATAATGCAGTTTGAAATTTTGCGAGCGGAGGCATGTATTTCTGAATCAACCACAGCTTACCACCTGAAATTTTGAGAAATTGAAGAGTTTAACATGGTTATATGTTTGACTAATTACCAAAAACATTCAATGAAAAAAACCCAAAAAATCAATTTGAAATTTTATCTTTTGCATTGACTTTTGTAAATTTCATAAGTTCTATTTATATAATTGATATTGCATCATTTTGGCACTTTGCCAAATGCGGTCGTTGGTATATTTAATTGAAGGTCTAAATGAGCTCTATTTATATATATAAAGTTTGATTACACTAAGTGTTTTTAAATAATTTTCACCTGTTATCAGATAACAAAGCATCTGGTAAATATCTTATCACACAATTATAATTGGAGTGACAGATTTATTTGAAAATTTTCTGTTTCCTAAGTGTTGATGATGATAAGATCTGTAGGACGGTATAAATAAAGTTTGAAATTTACTGTTCATTATTAGACATTTGAAGATAATTACAGATAAGTTTTATAGATTTTTAATAGATATTGTATTAATGATAAATGACATTTTGGATTTTTTTCTTCTTTTCTTTGGTAAATTGTTTGAAGAATTTTGTGGTAGGTTTGTTTGTTATTCTGTATAAACTTATTTTCTGAATGCTATATATATAATTTTTTGATGAAGCGAACTCCTTTAAAAACTAAGCTTAGTTTGTCTATTAATAAACATATATTTAGATTTCTGATTTTGGGCCCAGTTTTCAAGTTGGTCCAAATCGGGGTCCAAAATTATACTGTGTTTGATTTCAACATAAATTGAATATATATAGGGTTCTTTGAAATGCTGAATCTAAACCTGTATTTATTTTCATTATTAATTAGATAATACCACATTGAGGTCCAAAGGGTCCTAAATTAAACTTTTGTTTGATTTCATCAAAATTGAATTCTTGGGGTTCTTTGATATGCTGATTCTAACAATGTACATATACTTAGATTTTGGATATAAGATTTGATTTCAAATTTTTCCAGTTTTTGACCACATTCATTTTGTGTCACAAACCTATGCTGTGTCAAATATTCAATCACAATCCAAATTCAGAGCTGTTTTAAGCTTAAATGTTGTGTCCATACTTGCTCAACTGTTCAGGGTTTGACCTCTGCAGGAAAATCCGGTTTGCTGTCACTCTGACAGCCTCTTGTTGTATTCTTGTCTTTTGTTTTGCTTATTTGCTTTGTCTATATGCCTTTTGTATTTGTTTGTTGACATATTTGTTTGTTTTATAGTGATTAAGATTATAACACAATGTAGACTGTTGTACCCCTATATTTGACATTTTACCTATTATATCTGTTTGTTTTGTTCACACATTGTTGTCAATATAATGGAATTTTAAGCAACTGTAAAACAAGTGAGAGGTTTAGCTAGCTATAAAACCAGGTTCAATCCACCATTTGGCCCGAGAACACAGTTATTTCATAGTGCATTTCCTTTAGACAATAAATGAAAATTAAAAATCCCACCTGCACTTTCTCAATAATATTTTTACAGTGTGGTGTACTACTTTTGGAACAATTATATCAAAATTATAGAAAACTTCATCAGTTCTAACTCAAAATATGAACAATTTTATGTTAAGGGGTCTTGAATTCTTTTGACAGCTTCAGAAATACTAATTATACGACCGCAAAAAATTTTGTGGTCGTATATTGGTATGACGTTGGCGTCGTCGTCGTCGTCGTCGTCGTCGTCGTCGTCGTCGTCGTCGTCGTCGGCGGCGTCGTCGTCGTCCGGCGTCGTCGTCGTCGTCCGAAGACGCATTGGTTTTCGCACTCTAACTTTAGTTTAAGTGAATGGATCTCTATGAAATTTTACCATAAGGTTCAATATCACAAAAGGAAGGTTGGGATTGATTTTGGGGGTTATGGTACCAACAGTTAAGGAATTAGGGGCCAAAATAAGCATTTTGTAACTTCCAGACATAACTTGTGTGTTAGAGTATGGATCTCTCTGACTTTGTACCACAAGGTTCCATATCACAAAGGGAATGCTGGGATTGATTTTTGGGGGTAATTGCCTCAAAATTTTAGGAATTAGGGGCCAAAAAAGGGGCAAAAAACAAGCATTTTTCTAGTTTCATGACAATAACTTGTGTGTAAGTGTATGGATCTTTCTGAAATTGTACTACAAGGTTCCACATCACAAAGGGAAAGCTGGAATTGAGTTTGGGGGTAATTGCCTGAAACGTTTAGGAATTAGGGGCCAAAAAGGGGCCAAAAATAAGCATTTTTCTAGTTTCCAGACAATAACTTGTGTTCAAGTGTATGGATCTCTGAAATTGTACTGCAAGGTACCATACCTCAAAGGAAAGGCTGGGATTGAGTTTGGGGGTGATGAATCATAAGGGGGTTAAAAAAATTGGGGGTTTTTTTTTTTCCTTTTTTTCCTTTTTTTTTCTTTAAAATTTTCCATTTTAAGTTGGTTATTTCTGATTTATATTTAAAATCAAATAATAATGATATGGCAGGAGATACACACGAAACAGGATGTGTAAATTATTATATAATAAGTATTGTGCAATAGGAAGAAATTTTCAATTGCACAGTATTGCGCAATAGCAAGAAATCTTCAATTGCACAGTATTGCGCAATAGCAAGAAATATCCAATAGCACAATATTGTGCAATAGCAAGAAATTGTCAATTGTATAGTATTGCGCAATAGCAAGAAATATTCTATTGCACAGTATTGCGCAATTGCAAGAAATATTCAATTGCACAGTATTGTGCAAAAGAAGATACTTTGTATAAATTGCTTATTTCTTGACCAATTTTAATGGGTTTTATTCTTGAATTCTTGGGGTTCTTTAATATGCTGAATCTAACCGTGTATTAAGTTTTTGGATTTTGGGCCCCGTTTTTAAATTGGTCCACATTGAGGTCCAAAGGGTCCAAAATTAAACTTTGTTTGATTTCATCAAAAATTGAATTATTGGGGTTCTTTGATATGCCGAATCTAACCGTGTATTTAGATTCTTAATTTTTGGTCCTGTTTTCAAATTGGTCTACATTAAGGTCCAAAGGGTCCAAAATAAAACTTAGTTTGATTTTAACAAAAATTGAATTCTTAGGGTTCTTTGATATGCTGAATCTAAACATGTATTTAGATTTTTGATTATGGGCCCAATTTTCAAGTTGGTCCAAATTGGGGTCCAAAATTAAACTTTGTTTGATTTCAACAAAAATTGAATATATGGGGTTCTTTGATATGCTGAATCTAACCATATATTTAGATTTTTGATTTTTGGGCCCCGTTATCAACTTTGTCCACATTGAGGTCAAAAGGGTCCAAAATTAAACTTTGTTTGATTTCATCAAAAATTGAATTAATGGGGTTCTTTGATATGCCGAATCTAACCTTGTAGTTAGATTCTTAATTTTTGGTCCCGTTTTCAAATTGGTCTACATTAAGGTCCAAAGGGTCCAAAAGTAAACTTAGTTTGATTTTAACAAAAATTGAATTCTTAGGGTTCTTTGATATGCTGAATCTAAACATGTATTTAGATTTTTGATTATGGGCCCAGTTTTCAAGTTGGTCCAAATCGGGGTCCAAAATTAAACTTTGTTTGATTTCAACAAAAATTGAATATATGGGGTTCTTTGATATGCTGAATCTAACCATGTATTTAGATTTTTGATTTTTGGGCCCCGTTATCAACTTTGTCCACATTGAGGTCAAAAGGGTCCAAAATTAAACTTTGTTTGATGTCATCAAAAATTGAATTATTTGGGTTCTTTGATATGCCGAATCTAACCGTGTATTTAGATTCTTAATTTTTGGTCCCGTTTTCAAATTGGTCTACATTAAGGTCCAAAGGGTCCAAAATTAAACTTAGTTTGATTTTAACAAAAATTGAATTCTTAGGGTTCTTTGATATGCTGAATCTAAACATGTATTTAGATTTTTGATTATGGGCCCAGTTTTCAAGTTGGTCCAAATCAGGGTCCAAAATTAAACTTTGTTTGATTTCAACAAAAATTGAATATATGGGGTTCTTTGATATGCTGAATCTAACCATGTATTTAGATTTTTGATTTTTGGGCCCTGTTATCAACTTTGTCCACATTGAGGTCAAAAGGGTCCAAAATTAAACTTTGTTTGATTTCATCAAAAATTTAATTATTTGGGTTCTTTGATATGCCGAATCTAACCGTGTATTTAGATTCTTAATTTTTGGTCCCGTTTTCAAATTGGTCTACATTAAGGTCCAAAGGGTCCAAAATTAAACTTAGTTTGATTTTAACAAAAATTGAATTCTTAGGGTTCTTTGATATGCTGAATCTAAACATGTATCTAGATTTTTGATTATGGGCCCAGTTTTCAAGTTGGTCCAAATCAGGGTCCAAAATTAAACTTTGTTTGATTTCAACAAAAATTGAATATATGGGGTTCTTTGATATGCTGAATCTAACCATGTATTTAGATTTTTGATTTTTGGGCCCTGTTATCAACTTTGTCCACATTGAGGTCAAAAGGGTCCAAAATTAAACTTTGTTTGATTTCATCAAAAATTGAACTCTTGGGGTTCTTTGATATGCTGAATCTAACCATGTATTTAGATTTTGGATATTGGACCATAATAGGTGAATGTCCAATTTAAAATTTTTAAGTTCTTAGACCACATTCATTCTGTGTCAGAAACCTATGCTGTGTCAAATATTTAATCACAATCCAAATTCAGAGCTGTATCAAGCTTGAATGTTGTGTCCATACTTGCCCCAACTATTCAGGGTTCGACCTCTGCGGTCGTATCAAGCTGCGCCCTGCGGAGCATTTTATTTTATTTTGCGGTCGTATATTGGTATGACGTTGGTGTCGTCCGAAGACACATTGGCTTTCGCACTCTAACTTTAGTTTAAGTGAATGGATCTGTATGAAATTTTACCATAAGGTTCAATACCACAAAAGGAAGGTTGGGATTGATTTTGGGGTTATGGTTCCAACAGTTAAGGAATTAGGGGCCAAAAGGGGCCAAAAATAAGCATTTTGTAACTTCCACACATAACTTGTGTGTTAGTGTATGGATCTCTGACATTGTACCACAAGGTTCCATATCACAAAGGGAATGCTGGGATTGATTTTGGGGTAATTGCCTCAAAATTTTAGGAATTAGGGGCCAAAAGGGCAAAAACAAGCATTTTTCTGGTTTCATGACAATAACTTGTGTGTAAGTGTATGGATCTTTCTGAAATTTTACTACAAGGTCCATATAACAAAGGAAAAGCTGGAATTGAGTTTGGGGTAATTGCCCTAAACGTTTAGGAATAAGGGGCCTAAAAGGGCCAAAATAAGCATTTTCTAGTTTTCAGACAATAACTTGTGTTCAAGTGTATGGATCTCTCTGAAATTGTACTGCCAAGTACCATACCATTAAGGGAAGGCTGGAATTGATTTTGGGGTAATTGCCTCAAAATTTTAGGAATTAGGGGCCAAAAGGGCAAAAACAAGCATTTTTCTATTTTCAGGACAATAACTTGTGTGTAAGTGTATGTATCTTTATGAAATTGTACTACAAGGTTCCATATCACAAAGGAAAGCTGGGTTTGAGTTTGGGGTAATTGCCCTAAACGTTTAGGAATTTAGGGCCAAAAGGGGAAAAAAACAAGCATTTTCAGAGCTCCAGATAAGAATTCACAAATTGGGGTTTTACCCACCATTTTTTATGTAATTGGGTGATAAAGTTTTTTAATTGCATTATCAATTCCAATTCACCCCTCAAGCAAATATCAAATTGGGTTTTTCACCACCAAGCTCCTTAATGTATTGGGTTTTTTCATCAACACAATATTGAATATTTAGTCATGTTATAATCACATTATATCAACCCCAGATGTGTTTCCATCTTAAATGTGTTTCTTTCTTTGTATATGTGCTTAGCTGTTTTATTTGGTTTATTCACTGACGAGCAATTGTACGTTTAATTTGTGTCCTGTTTTAAACGTTCTGTCAGTTTTGCATTTTCTCAAAACTTATGTAAACTGCAGCTGGTGTCACTAGTTGGACAGTAACTAATTGCCTTTCTAGATCCCATATGATCACCCTACAGTTTATAGTTGGGGTAGGTGTGGCTAAGTGTTTAGATTTTTATGTAATATATGTGAAATTTAGGTCACTTGTGCTGTAAGAAAGTTTTGCCAGTTCTTTCACCTATTTGCCAGATCTACTTTTTAATAAAAATAAAAAGTAGTTCCCAGATTTAAGATATACCCCAAAACCTTGAGATTTATAGGATGGTTTAATGATGGAGACCACATTCAGCTTAAATTTACAAATAATTCTGCAACATCAAGTAAATAAATGACAATGTTATACTGCACTTGCCAATACGACAACTATCTTAAGCATCCAGAACAATTAGACCAAAACAAAGAAAGTGTCAAGCTGCATAATTTGACGTAAAAACGGATATGTGTATTCATTCATCAACTAAAATGAAAAAATAATATATAAACTGTTTTGTTTAATTCAATTTACATAAATCTGGGTTAAGTTGTCCCTTATCAGAACTTTTGGTTCTTAATATGTGCTTTCAACTACATATCATGTCATAATTGATTTGGCCTTTCACTTTTCCAACTGATTTCGTTTTGACGAAACCCCGTGTTTATCGTTCTATAGCAATGTTCTCGTTAAGATACGCAAACACGCCCGTGCGTTCAATGGACGCTTCCTAAAATCACTAGCTGAGTCTTGTTATCATCATAACTTTCCTCAGCTATCAAAAGAAGCCGAAAACATGCTTCTATTCAATATTTTTATCGGACATTTACTTTCGTTTTAATTCATTGTATGTTATGATAAATCCCGAGCAATTCGAAAAAGTATGAAGCATGTCACACGCTAATTGGATAAACGCCGAGAAGATCGAAATGTTTTCATAAACACGTGTACCTTTTGAGCAACGGAAAATTCCAACAGGGACCCATTACAGCTACTTGATGCAGGGCTCTATTTTAAGAACGAAAGGACATTTCCAATTATAAATATTATAAAAATAGATTTACGCGACGACTGTAATCAGATAAGGGTAAATAACGCAAACGATAGCGAATAAAAGCGTTAAGAACTCATGGTTTTGGCATATAATTGGGTTTTCCTTTGAATTAATTGGGTTATTGAACCCTGCAATGGGCAATTGCATTGGGTTTTTAATTATTTGTATTGCGTGATCACGCAAATACGCAGCTTATCTGGAGCTCTGCATTTTCTAGTTTCAGACAATAACTTGTGTTCAAGTGTATGGATCTCTGAAATTGTACTGCAAGGTACCATACCACAAATGGAAGGCTGGGATTGAGTTTGGGGTGATGAATCATAAGGGGTACCAAAATTGGGGGCATTTTTCCCCTTTTTTCCTTTTTTTTCTTTAAAATTTTCCATTTTAAATTGGTTATTTGTGATTTATATATAAAAGCAAATACAGTAATAATGAAATGGTTTAAATAGGTAAATTAAAAATTTTTAAGTTCTTAGACCACATTCATTCTGTGTCAGAAACCTATGCTGTGTCAAATATTTAATCACAATCCAAATTCAGTGCTGTTTCAAGCTTGAATGTTGTGTCCATTCTTGCCCCAACTGTTCAGGGTTCGACCTCTGCGGTCATATCAAGCTGCACCTAGCGGAGCATTTTATTTAACCTTTTAGCTGGACCAAATCACTACTTTACTTTAAAATTCATGACCCAAATTTTTTACAGTGTACTTTCATCCCCTTCTGGCTATTTGAGGCATAAAACATGAAGAAATATATTTGGAAAGGGTATAAAAAAAAAATGGCAAGTAATACACTGTCCACACTAAGGACTATATTTGTAGACAACAAAAATCAAGTGACGATAACTTTTCCCGGACCTAATAGGATAGAAATACTTAGCCAATCTTAATAAAACTTGGTATGATCAACGCTTTATGAATTATGAGACTGTTGACCAAGTTTCATGGCAAAAGGATATATATTATAGACAATATGATTGATTTTATATTCAACTTTGCGTGTTAAATTTTGACGTAAAAATTGAAGATATTCAAATATCAACATTTGGGGCTTTAAAATTTAAATATTTTAAAAATTACTTTTTAAATGCCCTAATATTTAACATATCATGTATTAAAAGCAAAAGAATACTCATTTAATGTATCAGATTTAATACAATTATTCAAAAGTCAAATTTATATGAGCCTGTGCCTGAAAATGGAGGTTTTGTAATGAAGGGGCCTTACATGAAGATGTAATATTTTCCAGCAATTTTAAATTTGTGAAGTTTTTTTGTTATAAATAATCCTTCCATATGTATTTAATGTACTTTAAATGGAAAGAAAAATTACAAATAGCATATCATATGAGTATAAAATGGTCTTAGGCCAAGTAAGACTGAAAATAATTTAGGGTCAATTTAGGCCATAGCTAATGTTTACATTTAAAAATGCGTACTGAAGCTATAGGAAATAAAAATTTGTTTCTTTTGCTTATTTCTGTACTCAGGTGACATGATACAAGTGAGTCTGAGTAAAAGGACTCTTGCATTTAACCTTTTTGCAGACAGTATGGCCTGATACAAAGATTTTGCACTTTTCAGTGAAAAACTTGCATGCAATTTTAGTCTCAACAGGCATATATTTGAACCACTTGCTATCCTACAGAAGAAAAGAAAGATAGTAAGTGAAATGAATCAGGTACAAAAGACATTGTAAAGTGCTTTTATACAAATTTAGTGAAATCTTTATTATGGACTTCAACTTTTATGTACCAAGCTCCTTGTATTTCAGTCTTGCTTCAAACAGGCTGTTAAACGAGGACCATTCACACAACACTTTTGCACATTTTGTCTGTGATAATCTACTTTTCTGTATATGGGCAATAATTTGGTATTGAGACCGTTTCCGATAACGATAGAAAAGTGATAAAATATTGTATTTTGTTGAGAGAAGTTGTTGCTCCACTATCAGATGCTATTATTTCTATTAAAATATAGGTGCTTTCTAATCTCCCCTAGAGAGAATTTGAAATAAACAAATGTTTAAGATTATTCGGCCACTTTTGTATGTCGTTTCTTAGCGTTATTTTCGCTTCCGAAGTGCGTAACGCTGCCCGATTTAACGATAATCGTCGCCTGCAAAATCGTAACTGTTGCCTTCAAATAATAAAGAACATCGATCAAAAAGAATAGTCAGAAGAAATTGCCGAGAACTGTAAGTATTTTGTAGCAGGTGTAAGAAAAGTAGCGTTACTTTGGTTTCCGATTTCGTAACGCAAATTTTAGATGGTATAGTCTGCTTTATTGTAATTGAATTCTTCATAACAATATGCAAATATGAACTCTCGCGAGATGTTCAAACAGGTAAATGTTGTTCTTCGTAAAATTAAGTTAGAAAATGACGTTATCGTTATGCGTTACATTTCACACGAAACAGAAGTCTAGTTATTGACTTTTTTTTATTAAAATTGTTTTTGTCGTTCAGTCCAAATCATTTCCGGTCATACGTGAAACATGTGGCTAACATGTGATTAAGCGCTTACGGCCGGGTATATGAAATATTAGCTCTAAACATCGTTTTGTTTCCAACGGGATAGTAGCAAGCATATTCTGTGGACTGTTTTCATATTGTTTAAAAAGGAAAATACAATTTTCAAAAGATTGCGACGGGGTCTATTATTTTTCCTACGTGCATAATGTTACATACGATCTTCAGTGAAAATACATGCCCAATGACTTGACAAAATCGATTTCTTACTCGAGGACGTTGCAACACACTTTGTTTCCGGATAACGATGAAAAGGGTCCTTGGAAAATTCAATCAACATTACGTCTCTTATCATTCTGCCGATGCTCGTTGAATTGATTTTGCTTCAGCAGTAAATTGTACTTGATATTTTAGGTAAATAAAGATAATTGAAAAAAACATGTTGATATACCGTTACACTTGGAATGTACAGAGTTGGTATCTTTGTCACAATTTTTTTAAAATTTTAATCATATTCTGCAAACACTTTTCAAAATGCAATAATATTGTCAAAGGAGAAGTAAACTTTACCATGCATGACTTGAAAGGAAGTACTTTATCGATTTTAGCCCACTAAAGAAGGTTAACATGTGGAAACCATGTAGATGGTGTACAGGTCACAAATATCACATGATGCCTATTATAAGATTTTAATTCCAAGTTAAAAGTTTTTACTTTACTGGATTAATAGGAATTTGACATTGGAATTAATTGTATAAAACTGAATTTCAAAACCAAAAATACATTTTTGGCTAAAACATCAAGATACAACGATTATGGTATCCTGTATCAATAAAGAAAACGTGGAAATTTCTGAATAAATTGCACTAATTTTTTCAAAACAAACACATATTTAGGAGTTTTATAGTAATACTATTACATTTAAGACAGATTTTAACCTGAGATGCAAATCTAAATGCATAAGTATGCCAGTAATAAATCAATACACGGAAACCGCTAATGTTGTATCCAGTTCAGTTGTATGCGTCACAATTTCATAGCTTTTCAAAGTGTTATTCCCTTCAGGTAAGTAGTGCCGATTCACTGCCTGCATGACCAATATATCAAAACACTTTTCTTTTCAACTTAAAAGTAAAATCTTGCTTTGAAAATATGTTCACCTTTATCAAATTTTCCATAAAACATTGCATGAAATAATATGTCACTTTAATGTTGACATGTAAAATAAGCTTTTACAGTTGCCCTTGCTGAAAGGAACTAGGGTTCTGTTTAATCTAAGGACTTGTGACTTTGAAGATCGGTCATAATTTGTATTGTATGATAAGAAGTTACGATCAAACTTGTGACCTTTAGAGAAACGAGCCCAAAAACAACTTACCAGAATTTTTTTAAAATCAGATTTATATATTTGTGGTCACAAATTTTGGAAAGAAATTTAGTGAAATAAACCAGGCTATTCTATTTGGTATATGAGGTTTTCGGTTATGTTTCTGTAATCCATGGTACTTGTAATTTTCCAGCAGTTGTAATGAATGGGTGTAAACAATTATAGGATTTCATTGAATTTCTATACACCCGCAAAATAATGTCTTGTATATGAAATCTTGTCTATAAAAAAGAAGGTGTGGTGTGATTGCCAATTAGACAACTCTCCACAAGAGACCAAATGACACAGAAATTTACAGCTGAACTATAGGTCACCGTATGGCCTTCAACAATGAGCAAAGCCCATACCACATAGTCAGCTATAAAAGGCCCCGAAATCACAAATGTAAAACTATTCAAACTTTAATTTGATATAAGAAGATGTGGTATGAGTGCCAATGAGACAACTCTCCATCCAAGTCAAAATTTATAA
Source organism: Mytilus coruscus (assembly GCA_017311375.1). Lineage (NCBI taxonomy): Eukaryota > Metazoa > Mollusca > Bivalvia > Mytilida > Mytilidae > Mytilus > Mytilus coruscus. The sequence continues at coordinate 62,108,257 of CM029599.1, forward strand.
AAGTAAACCAATATAGGTCAAAGTAGGGTCTTCAACACAGAGCCTTGGCTCACATCGAACAGCAAGCTATAATGGTATCAAACATTCACCCTTATCTGAAACAATAGTGTAACATCACAACATAGAAAGACAAACTATAAAATATCAATTGAAATGGCTAAACTCAATCAAAAGACATATTAACAACAGTGAACATACATTGAACAAATAAATTTGATCTATGATACAATGTTTAAGTACACTATATTCGACACCTCAAACAGAGATAAAGGTTACAACAATTCTAAATTATGTATGTCTCTTTAATTTTTTTCATTCATTTTCTATTTATGACCACCTATATGATTTGCAATTTGGTATGCAGCTACAGCATGTTTGGTTGTTGCAGTTGGGTCACTTTTGTTATATAATTAGGTGGGCCGGCTATACTTTTAACACATATCTTCTACCTCATTGAAAGTTTTCATTTCTAATTACTTGTTGTTTACTACTTTTGTCATCTATGATACATGTAACTTGTACATATATGCATAACCATGATAACACATACAAATTTATTAAATGGTTGATGTTTATGATCAAGTTTTGTAGTCAATAAATATTCAAGTGTAAATATTGTATTTGTATCTTTGAATTTTGTTTCATCTTCAGATCATAGTTCAGTTTTGTTGTATATCATAGATAATAAGCTATGCCACCAGTCATTATCATTATTGTTGAATTCTCATTGCAGGTCACAAAAGTTAAAAATCCATGGCTGTGGTTTCAATTTTACAAAAAGCCAGGGACAGGGTGGAGATTACAAGATGCTACTTATACTGTGGATAAAATGGACATCACTCACATATTGGATGTTCCAAACATTAATATGTTTGTTGGATCACGCTTTTTGTTTTGTGTTCAATAAAATTTAGAAATTTAAAATGTCCCGCATCTTTCCAATTGAATCAAAAGTGAGAACTGAGAAAGTGCCTCCCAACACTCCCATACATTCACTTCTGGAACAGCCCTTTATAGAAAAGTACATTATATAAGATAAGTAGCACTAGCTAGATCTCCCAGTTTTTACAGTGCTTGAATTTTCTGCTAAGTGACGCATAAGCATAAAGAGTAAACCATGCAATTGTGTTACAGAGCTAGCTGGCACACTGCATTGGGTGCACTAAGGGTTAGTAGGCACATATGCTACATATAAAAGTGTATAAGAATTATAACAAAAAGCAAGAGAAAAAACATTGGTAGTCAAAATCAGTAGATGCAAGTCGGCACCCAAAAATAATTTATTATAGTGACATCATAAAGTGCCCTTGTTTCTATATTCTCATAGTTTTCATTGTCTATTGGAAAAAATGATTAAAAACAGTCCTAAATTTAAAACCAAAGTTATAAGTAACATTATCAAGAAAAAGTTTACTGGCTACTCATTACAGTTTCTGACGAATAACATACACAAAATATATATTACTTATGCCTGTGGTAGATCCGAGCAGACAAAACATACAAAAAATATATATTACTTATGCCTGTGGTAGATCCGAGCAGACAAAACTAATTTCGAGAACCTGTGGTAGATCCGAGCAGGTAAATGTGAATAAAAATAGATTCTGCGGTAGATCCCAGCAGGTTAATGTGAATAAAAATAGATCCTGCGGTAGATGCCAGCAGGTTACCTAATGCGAATAAAAATAGATCCTGCGGTAGATGCCAGCAGGTGTACAAATGTACTTAATAATTTTAAATATGTATAAATGAATTGGGGGAAAATAATTTCCCTGAAATTATGTTGGCCAAAATGAGCGAAATTAATGAGTGAAAGCCCCAAGAAAAGATATATCAGATATGATAAAAACTATGAATAATAGTAACTTAAAAAAGAATCCTTGTATATATCTTATAAGATAAAACAAGTAAAAACAAACCAACAAACCAGCTCAGTACAAAAAAAAAATACAAATTATATATATATGTACATATACATATATTTAACCTCACATGAATGTACAAACAATATGAAATGATGTATAAAATCTACTAAGAGAAATGTTCACTTAAAACACATTTTATCTTGAGCTGCATGTATAGTTTCAGGGTTGGTTCTAATATAACGCATGTAACAATCAGATGACCATCTACCTAAAGTTTGAATAATGTGGTCTTCAATTCCTGCAGCAGCTGCAGATGTAGCTGCTCCTATTCTAAATGAATGCCCACAAAATTTATCATCTTTATACCCAAGTCTAAAAAGTAAATCTCGCAGCAAAGAAATAAAGCGATCCCTTGATAAGGGAGTATGGTCATAATCATCGTTAACAAACAAAGGCGACTGAGGCTTAGCTCCTAAATCAGTTCTGAATTTGATATATTTTCTCAAAGTAGCTACAGGGTGAAAAACATTGTTTTCAAAGATAGTAATATTTACACCTTGCCTGAATGGATCACACTTATAGAAGAATGTAAAAGGAAAACTAAATTTTTTAGTGACACATCTAAAGAAATATCTTGAATTGAAACAATGTTATCCTTAGAAAAGTCTTAACTACGACAAGTAAATTCTCCGCATCGGAGGAATCCAAAAAAAGCTAAATTAAATGCGCTTTGTAGCATTAAATCAACCAATGGAGAAAATACCCCAGATCTTAACAAATTACATAGTTCTTTTAAAATCGAAGAAGTAATAGGCATTCGTTTAGGACGTATATTACACTGAGACTTTTTTAAACCTCTTAGAATGCACTGCAAACGAACAGTATTTGCTAGCGGGTCTGAATGACCCTGTTTTAAAAAATAGTGTCTTATACCTGCTAAATACAATTTAACAGTTGAATGTGCTAGTTTTAACGAATTTTTACAAAAGGCAACAAAAAAAATCAAACAATTTTCATCTATATATGGCAATGCATTTAAAAAACAGTCTTTTCCATTCATAACCATAAAGTTTTGAAAACATTTAACACCAGTCATATATGCCTGCTTTGTACTCTGACAAAGGCAGGCTTCCCATAATTCCTCAACTTGGTGAATAAACTCATCATTAACTGGGATGGCTTCAGGCAAGGTGTTGGTTCTTGATCTGCAAGTGGTTGTAGTAAGCGAAACTTCCTTATCTGATAACGAGAAATAGAGTCTGCTACAGTGTTTTCAACACCAGCAATATGTTGTGCATGAATGACAAAGTTAAAAAGAGCATAAAGAGAAGTTAGCTTCTTCATAAGTTTCATTATACTCTGGATTTTTGATCTTCCTTTGGAGATAATCTCTACGGTACTTCAATTGTCACAGTAAAATAATATACGTCTTCTACTCCAGTTGTGACCCCATAGAGCACAGGCCATCACTATAGGGAACAGTTCAAAGAAAGCCATAGACGTTTGTTCATTTAAAAGTTCTGGTGTAAATTTGCGTTGAAACCAACTTCTCTGATAGAATCCCCCGAACAATTTAGGTGTAGCATCTGTGTAAAGCTGAATGTCTGAAGCTTTAATAATGTTGTCAATAATGAAAAATGATATTCCATTCCAGTTTTAAAGAAATTGAGACCACATTGCTAGATCAGATGTACATGGTGTGACAATTTTTTAACAGTAGTTGACAGCTTAATCAAGTGAGACACAAATGATCTGCGTGGTAAAATAACTCTACTTGCAAAGTTTAAGTGGCCTAGCAGACTTAAAAGTTCCCTTTTAGTACATGTATTGCGTTTAGAAAAAGATTCAATAGTTTCTTGAATTCTTGCAATTTTCTCTTTAGGCAAACGTGCCTCCATCTTTATAGTATCAAGAAAAATGCCCAAATATTTTAAAATGACACAAGGACCTTCAGTTTTCTTTGTTGACAAAGGAATACCCAAAGATGAAAACATTTTTAACACATTGCTCATAGTTAGATGAGCATTATCTGCTCTTGGTACAATAATTAAAAAATCATCTAACAAATGTAAAATATTTACAATACCATAGTTATTTCTAGCTATCCAGCAAACTGCCCTGGATAGTGTATCAAAAATTTTGGGACTTGATCTACACCCAAACACTAATCTTTAAAAAAAAAATAAAACTATTTGTTCCACTGTATAACATGATAGACCATAATTCTGATTTAAGTGGGATAATTTTGAATACGTGGCAAATATCAGATTTTAGAAGCCAACTTTTTCTACCTTACTGCTTAATAATATGAGTAGCATCATCAATAGAAACATACTGCAAAGAAAATTCTTCCTTATCTATCAGTTCATTTAGACTTGGATTGTCCTCATCCTCATGTGGTGCTGAAAGATCAACAATTAAGCGCTTTTTCTTACTATATTTATGTTCGGCTAAACCAATTGGATTTATGCGATAGTTGCTAAAAGGAATATCATTAAAAGGTCCAATGAGGTATCCTTTTGACACTTCAGTTTCAAGTAATTCTGAATTTCTGACACGCATATAGGATTTGTAGATGCTGACTTCAAATTTTTACATACAATAGACTTTGATGGGAGGGTCTTTAACCCAGTGTGAAAACCATATCTTAACCCATTTATCAAATAATTTTTAAAAGCTGAGTCCGGATGTCTATATAACTTCTTTTCCAAAACATCTATATTAACAGGTGTAGAGACAGACATGTCAAAATTTTTAGGTGTATCTAGTGTCTCCTCTGTGTGTGGGGCCCGTTCTTTTGAGGCCCCTGGAACTCGTTTTTTGTCTGCTGGCAGTTGATTTTGAATGATCCCTTTACAAGCCAAACACACATGGGCATTTCTACAACGTGGCAGTATACATCCCTGTATCCATTGAAATTGTTACAAATTTCTCTTCCAGAATGAAAACCCTTTCCTACCATATGTATTCTGGGAATCATCAATTTTATTTCTGGATGACCTTTGCGTGAGAGAACAAAATCCTGATGTGTGAAAGTTACTGCTGCAAACATTACAGGTGTTAGGCCTTATATTTGTGAATATATTAAAGAATAATGCATTGTTCCTTATGGACCAATCAACTACCATGTTATTGTAGCGTAAATGTACAGCTGAATCGAGGAAAAACACTTATGGTATTCATAAAACCCATTGCCAGAGTATCGAGTTGCCATGTCTACAATGTCTCTCTCATACATGTCGAGCTCACTCCTATGGTGGGGGAACGCGGAACACATTATGTTCTTGTAGATACCAAACGCTTGGATAAACTCCCCAATATACAAAGATCTGTTTAGTCATTGGTCAGATTTTGTGTGGTAACTGGAAGTTTCATTCTTTTCTTCCCCGTTTGTTGTACCCATTCCCACATAAAACGGGATAAGAAGAGAGGATAGGTTGATGTCCATACCTGTTATAATGCTTCTCCTTACTTGTGGTGTCACTGTTTCCACAAACGGCATAGACTCGGCTGAATAGCCTCTTGGTGTTTGAACATAGCGATTGTTCCTAAGAGCTTGTTCTTCGCTTCCCGCTGCAGCCGTTGGCAATGCGTTAGTTCTCAGAGCGGAGAACTCTCCAGGTTGAAATTAAGACCATTGGCATTGTTTACTTCTTCACTTCTTTGACTTCAGGTTGAAGCGAAAGTAGGAATCCACGTGTTTCCGGTTCTCGTTGTTGTTGATGTCTTATCACGCGCCTCTACTGTTCTCTGAGTAATTAGAGTGTTGACTTGGCCAGTTAGTGTTTTCACATTTTGTTGCAAGGACTGCACTGTTGTAGACAGCCTAGAAACAATGTTTATTAAAGTTCTATTGTTTGTCTCTACAGATGCATCTTGGGATGCCGCACTTCCTAATAAGGCGTCGTGCACGTGGTCGTTGATGGTGGTGTCTGTGGCAGTGGAATTCTGGGATCACGCACTACCCAATATGGTGTCAGCGTGGCCTCAGCTTTTCTCCACTCATCGGAAATAACATTTTCTCAAGACTCTCGTAAAAGCCTGACCAATGCCATCCTCCTCGAATTTTGAGGAATTCTAATCCTCTTGCGTTTAGTTCTTGTCTTAATCTGATTAAAGTCCAGTTTTTGAGGCATTTCCGGATCGTAATGCACGTGTGTCCTTGTCCCCATCTACGAATTGGTCCCATGATGACGAATCACAGTGATTTAAAATTAAAGCAGAATACAAATATAATCCAATTTAGATCGTCTTGATGATAAATTGAAAGTTACAAACTCTGGAAAAACGATGCACTATCATGACTATGAAGCACAAACTTAAACAAGTACCTTTCTGTTTTAGAAGCCAACTTTCTCTACCTAACTGCTTAATAATATGAGTAGCATCATCAATAGAAACATACTGCAAAGAAAATTCTTCCTTATCTATCAGTTCATTTAGACTTGGATTGTCCTCATCCTCATGTGGTGCTGAAAGATCAACAATTAAGCGCTTTTTCTTACTATATTTATGTTCTGCTAAACCAATGGGGTTTATGCGATAGTTGCTAAAAGGAATATCATTAAAAGGTCCAATGAGGTATCCTTTCGACACTTCAGTTTCAAGTAATTCTGACACGCATATAGGATTTGTAGATGCTGACTTCAAATTTTTACATATAATAGACTTTGATGGGAGAGTTTTAACCCAGTGTGAAAACCATATCTTAACCCATTTATCAAATAATTTTAAAAGCTGAATCAGGATGTCTATATAACTCTTTTCCAAAACATCTATATTTACAGGTGTAGAGACAGACATGTCATAATTTTGAGGTGTATCTAGTTTCTCCTCTGTGTGTGGGGCCCTTTCTTTGAGGCCCTGGAACTCGTTTTTTGTCTGCTGGCAGTTGATTTTGAATGATCCCTTTACAAGCCAAACACACATAGGCATTTCTACAACGTGGCAGTATACATCCCTGTATCCATTGAAATTGTTACAAATTTCTCTTCCAGAATGAAAACCCTTTCCTACCATATGTATTCTGGGAATCATCAATTTTATTTCTGGATGACCTTTGCGTGAGAGAACAAAATCCTGATGTGTGAAAGTTACTGCCGCAAACATTACAGGTGTTAGGCCTTATATTTGTGAATATATTAAAGAATAATGCATTGTTCCTTATGGACCAATCAACTACCATGTTATTGTAGCGTAAATGTACAGCTGAATCGAGGGAAAATCTCTTATGGTACTCATAAAACCCATTGCCAGGCTATCGAGTTGCCATGTCTACAATGTCTCTCTCATACGTGTCGAGCTCACTCCTACGGTGGGGGAACGCTGAACACATTATGTTCTTGTAGATACCAAACGCTTGGATAAATTCCCCAATAGACAAAGATCTGTTTAGCCGTGGGTCAGGTTTTGTGTGGTAACAAGAAGTTTCATTCTTTTCTTCCCCGTCTGTTGTACCCATTCCCACATAATACGGGATAAGAAGTGAGGATAGGTTGATGTCCATACCTGTTATAATGCTTCTCCTTACTTGTGGTGTCACTGTTTCCACAAACGGCAAAGACTCGGCTGAATAGCCTCTTGGTGTTTGAACATAGCGATTGTTCCTAAGAGCTTGTTCTTCGCTGCCCGCTGCAGCCGTTGGCAATGCATTAGTTCTCAGAGCGGAGTATGCTCTCTCCAGGTTGAAATTAAGACCATTGGCATTGTTTACTTCTTCACTTCTTTGACTTCCGGTTGAAGCGAAAGTAGGAATCCACGTGTTTCCGGTTCTCGTTGTTGTTGTTGTCTCATCACGCGCTTCTACTGTTCTCTGAGTAATTAGAGTGTTGACTTGGCCAGTTAGTGTTGTCACATTTTGTTGCAAGGACTGCACTGTCGTAGACAGCCTTGAAACAATGTTTATTAAAGTTCTATTGTTTGTCTCTACAGATGCATCTTGGGATGCCACACTTCCTAATAAGGCATCGTGCACATGTTGTCAGTGGCAGTGGAATTCTGGGATCAGCACTACCTAATATGGTGTCAGCGTGGCCCTCTGCGTTTCTCCACGCATCGGAAATTACATTTTATCCAGACTCTCGTAAAAGCCTGACCATCGCCATCCTCCTTGAATTTTGAGGATTTCTAATTCCTCTTGCGTTTAGTTCTTGTCTTAATCTGATTAAAGTCCAGTTTTTGAGGCATTTCCGGATCGTAATGCACGTGTGTCCTTGTCCCCATCTACGAATTGGTCCCATGATGACGAATCACAGTGATTTAAAATTAAAGCAGAATACAAATATAATCCAATTTAGATCGTCTTGATGATAAATTGAAAGTATCAAACTCTGGAAAAACGATGCACTATCATGACTATGAAGCACAAACTTAAACAAGTACCTTTGTGGCTGATTTTGAATTGTTTAAAACGTAAATCCGAATTACTGGAAACGAAACACTTATACTTAGTGAACGAATGTCAGTTTACAATAAACATACGAATACTGTATATATATAACTCAAATAGCAAATAGAATAGAATATTCAAATTAAATCTCAGAAAAACAAAATATGGCTGCTGAAACTGCAACATTTTATATTCAACTTTGCGTGTTAAATTTTGACGTTAAAATTGAAGACAATTTTACACAATTTGTTCATCAAGTTTGCTAACATTTAAAATCTTCTCCTCTGAAACTACTGGGCCAAATACCTTCAAACTTCATCTAAATGTTCCTTAGGATATCTAGTTTATAAATTGTATCCGAAGTTTTAATCCATCGACAAACATGGCCGCCATGGCTAAAAATAGAACATAGGGGTCAAATGCAGTTTTTGGCTTATATCTCCAAAACTAAAGCTTTTAGAGCAAATCTGACATGGATAAAATTGTTCAATTGGTCAAGATCTATCAGCCCTGAAATTTTCAGACAAATCGAACAACCCATTGTTGGGTTGCTGCCACTAAATTGGTAGTTTTGAGGAAATTTTGCAGTTTTTTGTTATTATCTTGAATATTATTATAGATAGATATAAACTGTAAACAGCAATAATGTTCAGCAAAGTAAGATCTACAGAAAAGTTAAATGACCAAATTTGTCAATTGACCCCTTAAGGAGTTATTGCCCTTTAAAGACAATTTTACGCAATGTGTTCATCAAGTTTGCTAACATTTAAAAATCTTCTCTTCTGAAACTATTGTGCCTAATAATTCTCAACTTTGAATGAATGTTCCTTTAGGAATCTAGTTTATGAATTGTATCCGAAATTTTGATCCATCAACAAACATGGCCACCATGGCTAAAAATAGAACATAGGGGTGAAATGCAGTTTTGGCTTATATCTCAGAAACTAAAGCATTTAGAGCAAATCTAACATGGGGTAAAACTGTTCAAAAGGTCAAGATCTATCAGCCCTGAAATTTTCAGACACACCGAACAACCCATTGTTGGGTTGCTGCCACTCAATTGGTTGTTTTAAGGAAATTTTGCAGTTTTGGTTATTATCTTGAATATTATTGAAGATAAAGATAAACTGTAAACAGCAAAATGTTCAGCAAAGTAAGATCTACAAAAAATTTTTATGACCAAAATTTTCAATTGACCCCTAATGGAGTTATTGCCCTTTAAGGACAATTTTACACAAGTTGTTTTATGTTTTTAACTTTAAAAATCTTCTCAAATGAATCGAGTATAAATTTTGTATTTCATTTCCTTGTACGTCAAGAAACATAGACACTATGGCTAAAATGGAACATATGGGTAAAACCAAAATAATCATTGATGAAAGATTTAAGCAAAAAAATAACAGGTGAGCGATTCAGGCTCTTGAGAGCCTCTTGTTTGCAGACAGTATGGCCTGATACAAAGATTTTGCACTTTTCAGTGAAAACGCGTGCAATTTTAGTCTCAACAGGAATATATTTGAACCACTTGCTATCCTACAGAAGAAAAGAAAGATAGTATGTGAAATGAATCGGTACAAAAGACATTGTAAAGTGCTTTTATACAAATTTAGTGAAATCTTTATTATGGACTTCAACTTTTATGTACCAAGCTCCTTGTATTTTAGTCTTGCTTCAAACAGGCTGTTAAACGAGGACCATTCACACAACACTTTTGCACATTTTGTCTGTGATAATCTACTTTTCTGTATATTCAGAGTTCACAAATGAATAATACAACTTGATTAAAGCCTAGAAACACAAATATTTACACATGAAAACCTATCAGATAGAAAGTCAGATGCCACTTATGCCATGTATGCATGAAAATTGAAAAGGCTTTGAAATGCTTACTTTGACCATATAATGCCAAAGTGGGACATTTTGCAGAATTCTATCAAATAAAAGTTTAAATCCTTTAGTTTCATGCTATTTGAAAAATTGACACCATTAAATCATTCAAGGAAGTTTCCAAAGTACATGCAGATTCTGTATTTACTGAATTCATCTCTTAGGCCGAGGACACAGATATTTCATAGTGCATTTCTTTTAGACAATAAATGAAAATTAAAAAATCCTACTTGCGCTTTCTCAATAATATTTTTACAGTGTAGTGTACTACATTTGGGGCTTTAAAATTTTAATATTGCAAAAATTACTTTTAAATGCCCTAATATTTAACATATCATGTATTAAAAGCAAAGAATACTCATTTAATGTATCAGATTTAATACAATTATTCAAAAGTCAAATTTATATGACCCTGTGCCTGAAAATATAGGTTTTCAAATGAAGTGGGCCTTGCATGAAGATGTAATATTTTCCAACGATTTAAACTTGTGAAGTTTTTTGTTAAAATAATCCTTCCATATGTATTTAATGTACTTTAAATGGAAAGAAAAATTACAAATAGCATATCATATGAGTATAAAATGGTCTTAGGCCAAGTAAGACTGAAAATAATTTAGGGTCAATTTAGGCCGTAGCACATGTTTACATTTAAAATGCATACTGAAGCTATAGGAAATAAAAATTTGTTTCTTTTGCTAATTTCTGTACTCAGGTGACATGATACAAGTGAGTCTGAGTACAAAAGGACTCTTGCATTCAACCTTTTTGCAGACAGTATGGCCTGATTCAAAGATTTTGCACTTTTCAGTGAAAACTTTCATGCAATTTTAGTCTCAACAGGCATATATTTGAACCACTTGCTATCCTTCAGAAGAAAAGAAAGATAGTATGTGAAATGAAACAGGTACAAAAGACATTATAAAGTGCTTTTTATACAAATTTAGTGAAATCTTTATTATGGACTTCAACTTTTAGTTTTATGTACCCGGTACCTCACATTTTACTTGCTTCAAACAGGCTGTTAAATGAGGACCATTCACACAACACTTTTGCACATTTTGTCTGTGATAATCTACTTTTCTCTATATTCAGAGTTCACAAATGAATAATACAACTTGATTAAAGCCCAGAAACACAAATATTGACACATGAAAACCTGTCAGATAGAAAGTCAGAATGCCACTTATGTATAAAAATTGAAAAGGCTTTGAAAAGCTTACTTTTACCATATAAAGCCAAAGTGGGACATTTTGCAGAATTTCTATCAAATAAAAGTTTAAATCTTTTAGTTTCATGCTATTTGACAAATTGACACCATTAAATCATTCAGGAAGTTTTCAAAGTATAGATACTGTATTTACTGAATTCATCTCTTAGGCCTGAGAACAGAGATATTTCGTAGTGCAATTTCTTTTAGACAATAAATGAAAATAAAAAAATTCCCACCTGCGCTTTCTCAATAATATTTTTACAGTGTGGTGTACTACTTTGGGACAAATTATATCAAAATTATAGAAAACTTCATCAGCTCTAACTCAAAATATGAACAATTTTATGTTAAGGGGGTCTTGAATTCTTTTGACAGCTTCCGAAATACTAATTTTTAACCTTTTTTAGCTGAACCAAATCACTACTTTACTTTAAAATTCATGACCCAATTTTTTTTACAGTGTAATTTCATCCCCCTTCTTGCTATTTGAGGCATAAAACATGAAGAAATAAATTTGGAAAGGGTATAAAAAAAAATGGCAAGTAACACACTGTCCACACTAGGGACTATATTTGTAGACAACGAAAATCAAGGGACAATAAGTCTGTTCCTGGACCATTTTCTACATCAGAAAATGCCTGTACCAAGTCAGGAATATGACAGTTGTTATCCATTCGTTTGATGTGTTTGAGTTTTGATTTTGCCATTTGTTTCGGACTTTCCTGTTTTGAATTTTCCACTGAGTTCAGTATTTTTTTTTTTACTTTTTCTCATTTGTTCAATCCTAACCAGATTTTTATGAAACTTATATCATAGGTTCATATTAGCAATGTCTTGGATGAGTGCGAAAATCAGTGCTGATCAATTATTTTTAAAAGAGACTGAGTTATGCCCTTGGAAACATTATGCAGAAAATTGCATCATTAGCGCTCTCATGTGTTCAATTCTTGCCAGATTTTAATGAAACTGAAATCATAGGTTCATATCAGCAATGTCTTTGACAGGTTCGAAAATCAGTGCTGATCAATTATTTTAAAAAGAGTAATGCCCTTTGGAATACATTAAATATGTGGAGAATTCCATCATTAGCGCTCTCATGTGTTCAATTCTTGCCAGAATTTTATGAAACTTAAATCATAGGTTTATATCAGCAATGTCTTTGACGAGTTCGAAAATCAGTGCTGATCAATTATTTTAAAAGAATTATGCCCTTTGGAATACATTGAATATGTGGAAAATTCCATCGTTAGCGCTCTCGTGTGTTCAATTCTTGCCAGAATTTTATGAAACTTAAATCATAGGTTTATATCAGCAATGTCTTTGACGAGTTCGAAAATCAGTGCTGATCAATAATTTTAAAAGAGTTATGCCCTTGGAAATATTAATTATATCGAAAATTGCCTTATGAGTGCTGTAATGTATACAGTTCTTCCAGATATTTATGAAATTTATATTATAGGTTTGTATCATCCATGTTTATGACAAGTTCAAAAATCAGTGCTGATCAATTATTTTTAAAAGAGTTATGCCCTTAGAAATATTGATTATTTGGAAAATTGCATTGTTAGCACTCTCATATGTTCAATTCTTGCCAGAATTCTATAAAACTTATATCATAGGTTAATATCAGCAATGTCTTTGACACTTTCGGAAATAAGTTCTGATCAATTAATTTTAAGGAGTTATGCCTCTTGGAAATATTAATTATAGTGCAAATCACATTGCATTTGCTCTGAAGCCTAAATTTCTCTAAGATATTAATAAAATGTTTTAAAGAACAAAAATAAGTGCTTTATGGCTCTCATGTGTACAATTCTTGCCAGATTTTTTGAAACTTATATCACAGGTTTATATCAGCAATGTTTTGAAGAATTTTGAAAATCAATGCCGATCAATTATATTTAAAGAGTAATGCCCTTGTAAATATTAATTATATGGAAAATTGCATTGTAAGCAATCTTACACATGTACAATTTGACAAATTTTTATCAAATTTATATCAAAGGTTTATATTAGCAATGTGTTCATGGTGTTGGATGAATTGGAAAATTAGTGCTGATCAAATATTTTTGAAAGAGTTATGCTCCTTAGAAATATTAATCATATCAGAAATTGCTTTGCATTTGCTCTCAATCCTTCATTTCTCAAAGATATTTATAAAATTTGAAAGAACAAAAACAAAAAGTTAGTTATATTCCCTCGGACAGATAAAATATGTGCTAAAGGAGGATTGATTCTTTCAAATATTGATCTGATTTTTGATATATTGATTTATAACCTACAGATTAAGTTTTGTTATGGTTTCTGACTCTTTGAACCACAGTCCTTGGACATTCAGATTTAATCTGGTTTAACTTAGGTTGATCAACTTTTAGAATAATTCATGGGATAATTGTGCAATGTATTTCTGGGGAATTTGTGTTGCACTGACATATCTAGTTGAAATGGTAAGCAAGATTTAACATGATTTTAGAAAAGAATAGACTACATTTATGGAGAGTATAATTAACTGAGCTTTGTTGACAATATTAATGTTTTATTTCAGGTCACATACAAATGTAACAACAAACACCAAAAACACATTTGTGGACAAAAAGAACATCCAAGTAAGAAATAAGTTATGATTGAGGTAGACAAGCAATCAGTATAAAAGTACTATTCTTTGAATAGAAGATTTATTTAAAATCAAGTAAAAAGTGATATAGATAGTTGGTAAAACAAACGTATGAAACAGCTTATTGTGTGTGTCATCCACTTGAAACTTCACCAACAGAAATAGTGCATTGAAATCATGATCTGCATTGATGAAATTTATGGTGATACAAATATACAGGTACTAATATCATGTGTAGTTAAGATGATTGTTGAGGTAATAGAAGTGGATAAAACGAGAACTGTGTACAAAGTAAGACTTGTAGTAAGTATGTAAATCATTTATTGTCTCGCCTTGATGGAGTCAAAAGCGAGACATAGGTATGCTGTTTCTGGCGTCGGCGGCTGTGGCGGTGGAGTCAACAATGTATTAGTTTGTGATTAGGTCTAGTTTATGGTGAACCACTAGTGGTAGGTCAATAATATTTGGTATGCAGTTGTACATGTATGAACATTGGCACATCTCATTTCCATGGAGATTATTTGGCCCTGCCCCTCAGTCATGGTCTAATGACTGAAACTTTTGCTTAGTTTACATGTATTAGTTTGTGATTAGGTCAGTTTATTGGGAACCACTTGTGGTAGGTCAATGATATTTGGTATGCAAATTTATTGGTATTGGCAAGTCTCGTTTCCATGGAAATTATTTAGCCTGACACCCTCATCATGGTTCATTGACTTTGAGACTTTTACATAGTTTACAAGTTAATGTTTGTGTTTAGGTTTGTTTGAAGGAACGACTTATGATAAGTCAATGGTATTTGGTATGCAGTTGTATTAGCATTGGCACATCTCATTTCTATGGTGATTGTTTAACCATGTACCTTCAGTCATTCTTCATTGACTTTGAATATTTGCATAACTTACATGTCAAAGTTTTTCTATTTTAATTTCAACATTTGCATTATCAAAATTACAAAAGGCGAGACATATCTCTGTGTTAACAGTTTATTATAGTGACATGTGTAAATATGTACAAAGAATCAAGATACAATATAAGAGAGATATGAATACACTCAACCCAATGGACCTATAAGTCACCTTAATTATTATTAACAATGTTTAAATTTTACGGTTTTGAAAATAACAAATAATTCATGAATTTATGTTCAATATTATTTATTATTTTAGATATCTATTTGTAAATAAAATCACACCTTTTGAGTATGACTGGACAATGTTTTTGGCAAATTTTGAGTATGATTCAACATTGACAATTTCAATTTTTCGTTTCTGTCCATAGTTAAGAAAGAAGACATTTAAACTTCACCAAACAAATGATCTGGGATACCAGTATAGAACGAACAGTCCAATAAGAAATATGTCTCTGATTTGGTCACTTCATCAATGCAAAATCTACAGAGTCTTCTGTTGGTCATTCTCTAAAATAACGTTCAGTTTATATCCGCAAAGTCAATATTCCACATCGGAATTGTGCTAAATGTGAACATTCTACTTTGTCTAAGTTTAGCTTAACATATTGTTCTTGTTCAAAATAGGTTTGAAAGTTATATAAGTTGGGAGTTTTGATACTTTCTGTGTAGAATCATTCAATAATTGAATAGAGATCTAGGATGCTCAACTAAGAGTTTTCAAATCTACAACTGTTTGTGATTCAAAATAATGTACTAAGTTAAGTTTATTGAATATATCTTTCAATTCAATACACCAGTCATTGGTACAATAGTTTTAGTCAACATCAAACACCAGCTTTGTAATTGGATCATTGTCAAAACTCTGTTCCAATACGGCATCATGTTTACCCATCTCCTAAATTGGCTATAGATATCAATCCAATGTCTTCATGTTTGGATGAAAAGGATAACAGGTAGAATTTCTAAAGTCTAGTGTATCTTCAGATTTTATGAACCTAGTTCAAATATAAAGTTTTATGAATATTTCATGAAGATTGAGAAAATTCTGGGCCTTAAATATGGTGACTCAGCATAAATTCACAGTTTACAGTATGCATTTTTCAATTTTAGTTCATTTATATGTTTTGGAGTTCAGTGTGACGTCCATTTTCACTGAACTAGTACACAATTTTATTTAGGGGCCAGCTGAGGACCACCTCTGGGTGCCGGATTTTCTCGCTGCGTTGGAGACCCATTGGTGGCCTTCGACTGTTGTCTGCTCTTTGGTCAGGTTGTTGTCTCTTTGACATATTCCCCATTTCCATTTTCAATTTTATGTTTTACCTAAAGCCCTCTATGCAAATAAAATTCATAATATATGAATAAAGGTCATTTAAATTGTTTAGAATAGAGAGGCAAAGATACCAAAGGACATTCATAAGTTGAAAATTAACTGACGAGCCATGGCAAAAAATAAAATGACCAACAGACACAATAGTACATAAAACACAACATAGAAAACTAAAGTCTGTCTCAGCAACACGAACTCCACTAAAAACTGGGGTGATCTCAGGTGCTCCGGAAGGGTAAGCAGATGTGGCACCCATCATGTTGCTCATGTTAGAACAAACCCAGTGATAAGTCTAATTTGGTAGGTCACATTGGGTAAAAGGGAACATGATTGTAGTTACAACAATTGGAACATATCTGTTGTCATCTGTGAAACATATATTCCATAATGGTCAACCAACTCGCGATGGTGTCCGTAAAATTTACAAAGTGATGATTTCAACTTCACCACTTGGAATTCTCGGTTTAATAGCTTCCTTGAGAGCAGCAACCTTCTATCAAGGAAATCGTGAAAGGAAATACAAGCCCTTGAATATCATATCAATGGGAGATATATACTCTGTATGCAGGCGCTGCTGGAATGTTGCTACATAGAAATGTAAAGTTCACAATTGGAAAGTTGAAATCATCTCTTTTGTCATAATGTTTTGTTTCAACCAACCCTCATTGCCAATTTCTAGATATAAGTCCAGATATGAGGCAGACTTAACTGTATCTGATGAACTAACAATAGTGTGTTCTATCCCAAAATATACTAAATATTCCATATTCAAAGAAACCATAGAATAATTTAGCAAATTTGAGGCTCCAGTGGCAAAAACGTCGAAAACTATAAAAAATCGCAAAACCGCCCTCTCCCCTTTTCAGTTAATTGGTTGTTTCCTAAAAGACTTGGGAACTGAGTCATTTTCAGCAAAATTACAAGAGATGGTACCTGTTTTGTGTAATTAACTCCTAGTTTTCAACCCAGATCCTTGAAAATTAAGAAGATTGCCAACATATTGAAGATGTGCACCTGCTGTCATGAAATTATATGAACAATTTATTCCTATTTTTCCAGACTTGAAAAATTAGTCATTTATCAGCAAAATTTAGAAAAGACAGTACCAATTTGTGAACCTCTTCTACAGTTTTCAACCAAGATTCTTGAACATTCACATAATTATTGCTCATATATATTAGAGCTGTTCATCTAGTTTATTGACTTTTGAGGATTTTATGCCCCGCCGTAGCGGGGAGAGGGGATTAAGTTTTACCCTTGTCCGTCTGTACGTCCTTCCGTTCGTACGTCCCAATTTTTAGTTTCCATTCTCTAACTTAAGTTTGCCTCAAATAAATGTTATGAGACTTATACACAATGCTTATTACCACAAAATACAGATCAAGTTTGAATTTTGGTCACTTTTACTGTTCTAGAGTTATGCCCCTTTATAACTTTTATGATATGCAAGCAGGGGCATCATCTGTCCAATGGACACATTCCCATTTATTCCCATTTGTTTATACACATGGAAATAAGTCATTTGTCAGTAAAATTTTCAAAAGATAGTACCAATTTTTGTTTTTAATCCAGATCTTTGGAAGTTCACAGAAAGTTAGCAAACATATGTTGTTTTGACTTGTTTGTCTTTTCTTTGTTTTAGTTGTTAGCCATGGTCTTAATGATTTTTCCCAAATTAAATTTTATATTTTGATATATTTAAATGTTCATCAATTATAGATCATTATTAGAAGAGAAATTTAGTTTATAAATTTATAAAATTCTTTTTTTTATTTCAGGTACATCTGCATTTACAGCATTAACTAGTATAATAATTATCATGATAATTACTGTTGGTAAGTTGCTCAGTTTTAAATTGTTACAGCCTGTTTAATTGTCTTGAATTGAAAATGAAAGGATTTACTACCAATGAAACATATATTTATATAGAAATGTAGATTTTCACATTTTAAATTAAATAAGCATGCAAACTTTGAATTATTAAAGCAAATTTTAGTTTATGTGTCTCTATGTTACCTCTTTTAGAGAAATTGCTCTGACATGGTGGACCTCAGTTAAGTGTACATATCAACATGTTTTATCCTAAATATCTTCTTTTTATACGCCTGTTTTGGGGACGTATTATGGTATACCATTGTCTGTCCGTCCCTCCGTTGTCAAAATGTCGGACAATAACTCAAAAACACTTCAACCGATTTGCATGAAACTTTGGTAAATTGTTTATATCTATTGACCTGAGCTCCCTTTCAATTTGTATAAAGTTTAGAATTTACCTTTCAGAGTTTTATTCATTAAAAGGGGATTATCCAGTTTTGGACAAAACTCAAAAGTGCTTTGAGCAGTTTTTCATGAAACTTTGGTGACTGGTTTATATCTATAAAATAATCTCCTTTTTTTCATGAAACTTTGGTGACTGGTTTATATCTATAAAAATAATCTCCCTTTAGTTATTTTATAAATTTCTGATATGCCATTAAGGAGTTATGGAACTTTATTCTTTGAAAAGCGGGGGCTTATCAGGCACTCTATGCACAGCTCTTTATTCTTCTTGACAGCAGGGGTCAATAGACTATTTTCATAATACCAACTTTTGACTTCAGATTATATAATTTTTCAACAGGTTACCTACCTGGTATCCGGTCAAGTAGGAGCAACGAAAAGTAAAATAACACTTATGATTGATGCATTTTGGGGAAAGTTTACTATTTCCAATGACTTTGCTGTGTATAGAAAACATAAAACAATTAATTTTCCCCTTAATTGTATCGATTGTGGGCTGTTGCTCTGATGCTGTTGAAGGCCACCCTTAGATGTCAGATCTATTGCATTTTGCCATGTTTTGTTTTTAGGGTGGTGTCTCATTGATGCATACACCTTATACTATCTTTTCATATTTCAATGTTAATACCTGTACAAAGTAGCTGTCCTCTGTACTACAAGTAGACTTAGGAAAATCAAAATGCTCAGATTTAAATTTTTCTTTCAGTTTATTGAACAATTTATCTTTTCAATTTAGGCCATCTGCTTTCCTGGAACTGAAAATATTTTATATGTACATTGTAGGACTTCTTGTAGAATTTGAAGTGTTATAATATACGAGTGAACTAGCTATATTTAATAGGTATTAATATAGTTTTAAATAAATGACATCGTAGATGGACAAAACAAAAGTTAAGCAAGTACACAATAAATTTTTATTTTAAAACATTCACTTTGTCTGTATTAGACTGTGACGTTTTGAACAAGCTGGTGAGAGGGCCAAAAATAAAAGCAAACTGGGTTTACCAAAATTTAACCTATGAAATATTCAATGGGACCTACATCAGAAGTTCCTTCACACAATGTATTAGTCCAGATAATCATGACGTCTTCTGTCAGAGGTATTTCTCAGATTCTTCATTGAGGGGTGTCCAAGACGTCAATTATTTGGACTAACA
The DNA here is from genome assembly GCA_017311375.1 of Mytilus coruscus. Taxonomy (NCBI): domain Eukaryota; kingdom Metazoa; phylum Mollusca; class Bivalvia; order Mytilida; family Mytilidae; genus Mytilus; species Mytilus coruscus. The sequence continues at coordinate 62,127,901 of CM029599.1, forward strand.
ATGTATCCAAATGCTAAATCCACTAGATTTGGACCAGTGATTTATTTACAACATAAAAATCAGTTTTATAAAAAAGCAGGTGCATCATGGTCTTTGGACGTGTCATATCCCAAAGTTGGATCACTCTGCCCCTTGATTTTGTCCTTTGATACCTATGATGGTAAAACCTTGTCCAATATGTGTCTGGGTCATATCTTTTGTACCTTAAAATTTTGTTAACCTAACATTGTATGCAGTTGCATTATGGGCTTGGGGTGTGTCATATACCAAAGTCAGATTATTCCGACCTTTCCAATTTGATCCCTATGATAGTTAAACAGTGTCTGGTTTGTGTTTGGTGCATAACTTTTGTACTGTAGCACTTCAATTGACAAAACTTTGAACACAGAAGCATCATACTGACCTTGACATCTTTCAAAGGCACCGGCCTCCCTAACAACAAGTAGCACAGGTTAGCTACTAAATCTACCAAATGTATACACACTGAAATATAGTACCCTATAATTCTCATGTCTGTGTACATGATGCACATCTAAACTGAAAAATTTGGGTATATTTTTGGAGCAGTTTATTCAAGTACTATGTCTTTAAGGTGTGTTATTGTGCAGGCTTTTTGGTAATTTTGTTTAGGTAAGAGTAATCATACAATAACAGTATGATTGACAACTGTCATAATCACCAAACAATCAGAGACAAGGTGGGACCTTAATTACAATGCCCCACCTCCTTAAATGCCAATCATATTGACCACATTACTAATCAACCTCAGTCTTACATAATTATACAGACCCTTCATTATACATCTCAATACACTCTCAATACACAAATATTTGATCTCATAATTGAATACACAAATGTATAAATTAGATGTTTGATATATAGAAATGATAGATTTATTCATTGCCTATTTACTTTTAATCTACACTAAATAAAGAGATGCTGTAAATTATGTTTGAAAGATAAATGATTAAGGATTAACAAGATCTTTTAAAATTAAAACCAATTGTTCAGAGAACAATTGAAGGTCTTTCCACCCATAAAGATCAATTTTGATATAGAACTATGAAAATTCAGTTTGAAATATCATATCCAGCGTCAAATGATAGCTTATTGTACACTGATTCAAAAATATATGGTTTCTATACATTTTTTTCTAAATAAGGGAGATAAATTGTTACTTCCGGTTTGAAATATGTCACTTTCGGTTTTATTTGATAGTTTACTTGATACTGATTCCAAAAATATATTGTTCAATATACTTTTACATTAAATAAGTACAAAAATAGCTACTTCCGGTTCACATAAGGTCACTTCCGTTTGGCTTTTCATGGTCAAGTGTCTTGCATCGTAATGCAAAAAGTCCCATGGCTTTATCATGTATACATATGAGGTAAAAGCAAAGGTCAAAATCTAGAACGTCAATTTTACCTATGACCTTGAGTTCAATTTCAAGGTCATAAACCAAGGGCTTCAAATCAAAAGACCATAGGTCTTAATTATATATGGTTAATGAGTTATATCATTATATGGCTAATTTTAATATAAGAGGAGAAAACTCCAATTTAATGTTAGCGTACCCTTTCAACCAAAATTCATGTGTTACGACATGTCGCAACTAACAATTTAGTAAAATATATTGTCGATATCTTATACGGTTTTGAAAAGAATTGAAAATAAGCCAAAATCAAAATTTAAAATATGACCTTGACCTCTGATCTTGACCTAATTTTCTTTTTTGGATCAAGAACCTCAAATCAAAAGATCCTAGGTCTCTATCACTTATGGTTTACAAGATAGAAATGCATATCACTTATATCACATGCATAAGGGAAATAACTCTCATATGGAGTGTTCATATCGCTTTGGTCAAAATAGGACAAATCATGTGAAGGATATAACGAGCAATTTTATAAAATAAATTTGTCGCTTTCTTTTGGTTACAGAGGAGATGCAGTCACAAGGAAAACAGTGTTCAGGGAGATAACTCTTACAAAGAAAATTGTTCGCTTACAATGGGTGAAAATAAAAGCGCATAAACTGTATGATACTATATAAGAAATATCTTAGCGACATATTGCGAAACAAAATTTTACGAGAATAAAATTTGGCAGAAGAAAATAATAATAATAATAATCAGAACAAATACAATAGGTCTTTCCACAGAAAAGTGGAAAGACCTAATAATAATCAGAACAAATACAATAGGTCTTTCCACAGAAAAGTGGAAAGACCTAATAAATGGACAGGAGAGGAAAGAAAGAGTTGGGTGTGTGCCACTGAGACATTTTATGATATATATGGTGAATTAGAATGGTTAAAAGTGCACATTTACAATATAAACCAATTGTTTTAAAACAATTGTTAAACGGTCTTTCCCTCTGAAACATGATTAATTGATATTTTAATTGATTAATTGATTGGTTGGTTGGTTGGTTGGTTGGTTGACTGACATATTAATTGAACACATGGGATATGGTCTCTTGGAACAAGCAAAAAGAAACAAATGTGATCTTGGACCCCGTATTAAACAGATTTATTGATTAGTAGGTTGGTTGGTTGGTTGGTTGATTGATTGTTTTAATGATTGATTGATTGATTGAAAGTCTGCATGGCACTCTCTGTCTCTCTCTCTAAGCGAGGCCTAGGACTTAAAGTCGATATTCTGACCGACGACATGGCTGCGTGCTTATACATCCTGCACTCCCAAATGGACAGCCTCAGGATATCCTAATGAATAAAAGTCCTTACATCTTCTTTTTTAAAGTTTACTCTATTTTCTATTGGAACTCGTACTGCATGGTTTCTTTCACGTGTTGTGTGTGCATTTTGTTTGAACTTGTAGGAAAAACTGAGTAACATTTTGTCTTGGAAGTTTCACTTTCTATATTTGGATATGGAATGTTTTTATTCTTATTTTAGGTCCATGCACGAGGGTGTTTTGAAGTCACGTAACGCACAAATATATATGTCTGGAGTAAGAATATTAATTTCTTTTCAGGGGAGACCGTTGAACAGAGCACATGTGTATTGATCGGAGAAACACGATCACTATTTGTTTATGATTTCCAGATCATTGATGACGGGTCATGCATGCATCTTACGTACACATGTTTACGGGAGCACAGAACTGTATTTTTATGCATGTTTAGAAATTTGATTGTAGGAATTCAGCAATATTTAGGAATTTTGGAGCATTGAACTTTATTTCTCAATCAAGCGGACCGCACCTAACGGGAACTTTTTTTCTTGATTCATTTTATATTTTACAGGTTAACTATTGTCGTTCAATGCATTCACACAAACATAATGCTGTTATTTTAGTATTTTAACAAATCGTTCATCGATTAATTTCAGAAAACACATGAATTGGAGCAGATTTTTGCAGGATGAATTTCTATTTAAGAAGTTTGTTTATAAGAAGAATTGCATTTACAGTAAAATGTACAGGACTGACCTTCAAGGCGAAATGGGATTTCTCCAAAAGAAAGAAACAAAGAAAAGGGGGAGGATGGTGGACCTTGGTTGATAAATCACAATAAGATGCATTTATACATCATGATAGCTGCAAAGTTTGAGGCTATAATTAGTTCATTTTGTTCAATTTACCGTTGCAGTGGCATTGAACCCGTAAAACTAGGGACGCATACCATATCGAGAAAACTTTCCACTTATATCGTGTCCCGACTAACATTTTGGTCAAATTCTTTTGATACGACTTACGGTTCATGTGTTGCAAAACATAACGACAAATTTATTTGGTACAGGCAGATAACTCCTATGAGATCTCACTGGATCGCTTTGTTCCAAATTAGCCAAACATTTCTGAAGATGTAACGAACAATTCGTAAAAAGAATTCTGTCAATATCTTTTTTTGTTACGAAGGAGATGCAATCACATGATAAACAGTGAATAGGGAGATAACTCTTACAAAGAAACATGTTTGGTTCAGCAGTGTTAAAATTTAAAAGCGCCTAAACTGTATGATACTATACATGCTATATAAGAAATATCTTAGCGACATAATGCGAAACAAAAATGTTACTCGAGAACAAAATATGGCGGAAATAAATAAATAATAATAATAATAATAATTAAAACCAATTGTTCAAAGAACAATTGAAGGTCTTCCACATCAATTTTCTACATAATTGATAGGAAGCTACTTCTGGTTTACTCAAAGTTATAAATAGCGTCAAAGTATAGATTTCTTCATACTGATTCAATAAATAAATGGTTTCTATATACTTTTGCCTGAAATAAGGAGATAAGTGCCAACTTCCGGTTTAGAAAATGTCACTTCCAGTCTTATATGATAGCTTTATTCACACTGATTCCAAAATATATATATAGATATAGGAAGATGTGGTGTGAGTGTAGTTTGTATATACTTATGCCTGTAATAAGGAAGATAATATGCTACTTCCACTTCATAAAATGTCACCTTCGGTCTCAAATGATAGGTTAACCTATGATCATTCAAAAAATATATGGTTTCTAGGTACTTTTCCATGAAATAAGTGCAAAAAATACTACTTCCGGTTCACTCAAGGTCACTTCTGGTTTACTTTTTTCAAGGTCATATGTCAACCAACAGTTTGCAAAAGACCCTATGGCTTTATCATGTACCAAGTTGGAGTAATAATCAATTAACCTTAAATTGAATCATTTCAGGGACAATAACTCCTATAAGATGTCATTGGATTGTTTCAGACCAAACGTATCATATCTTAATCACAATTAAGCAAACATTTTGCACTAGTTCTTTAATTTGTATCTTTAAAAGTGACAGAGGAGATCAAATAACAAGGAAAAGTCAAAATTTAGAATATGACCTTGACCTTTGACCTTGGCCTCAATTTCATTTAAATGAACCAAGGAACTCAAATCGATATACCTTAGGTCTCTATCACTTAACATTCATGCTATACATTTATATATCCCTTATGCCAAATACAGAAGGGAAATAACTCTCATATGGAGTTTACGATCGCTCGGTCAAAATTGGACAAAACATCCTGAGGATATAACGAGCAATTTGGTAAAATAAATTTGTCGCTTTCTTTACGGTTACAGAGGAGATGCACTCACAAGGAAAACAGTATTCGGGAGATAACTCCTACAAAGAAAAGTATTCAGTTAAGCAGGGTCAATTTCAAAGGCGCATAAACTGTTCGATATCATATACTGAAACATCTAAGCGACATCTTGCGAAACAAAAATTTATCGCAAGAACAAATTTTGCCGGAAGAAAAAAAAAAAAATAATCAGAAGAAAACCAATAGGTTTTCCACAGAAAAGTGGAAAGACCTAATAAATGGACAGGAGAGGAAAGAAAAGAGTTGGGTGTGTGCCACTGAGACATTTTATGATATATATGGTGAATTAGAATGGTTAAAGTGCACATTTACAATATAAATCAATTGTTAAAAGGTCTTTCCTCCGAAACATGATTAATTGATATTTTTGATTGATTGATTGATTGATTGATTGAAAGTCTGCATGGCTCTCTCTCTCTCTCTCTCTCTCTCTCTCTCAGCGAGGCCTAGGACTGAAAGTCGATATTCTGACCGATGACGTGGCTGCTTACTTATACATCCTGCACTCCCAAATGGACAGCATCAGGATATCCTAATGAATAAAAGTCTTTACATTTTCTTTTTAGCTCACCTGGCCCGAAGGGCCAAGTGAGCTTTTCTCATCACTTGGCGTCCGTCGTCCGTCGTCGTCTGTCGTCGTTAACTTTTTACATTTTGAACTTCTTCTAGAGAACCACTGAATGGAATGAAACCAAACATGGCATGAATGTTCCTTATGAGGTGCTGACCAAGTGTTGTTACTTTGTAGCCGATCCATCATCCAAGATGGCCGCCAGCGGGGGACTTAGTTTAACATAGGACCCTATGGGAAATGCATACAAATGACTTCTTTTAGAGAACCACTGAATGGAATGTAACAAAACATAGCATGAATGTTCCTTACAAGGTGCTGACCAAGTGTTGTTACTTTGTAGCCGTTCCATCATCCAAGATGGCCGCCAGTGGGGACTTTGTTTAACATAGGACCCTATGGGAAATACATACAAAGTCTTCTTTAGAGAACCACTGAATGGAATGAAACCAAACATGGCATGAATGTTCCTTATGAGGTGCTGACCAAGTGTTGTTACTTTGAAGCCGATCCATAATCCAAGATGGCCGCCTGCGGGGGACTTAGTTTAACATAGGACCCTATGGGAAATATTTACAAATGCCTTCTTTTAGAGAACCACTGAATGGAATGAAACCAAACATGGCATGAATGTTTCTTATGAGGTGCTGACCAAGTGTTGTTACTTTGAAGCCGATCCATCATCCAAGATGGCCGCCAGCAGGGGACTTAGTTTAACATAGGACCCTATGGGAAATACATACAAATGTCTTCTTTTAAAGAACCACTGAATGGAATGAAACCAAACATGGCATGAATGTTCCTTTTGAGGTGCTGACCAAGTGTTGTTACTTTGAAGCCGATCCATCATCCAAGATGGCCGCCAGCGGGGGACTTAGTTTAACATAGGACCCTATGGGAAATACATACGAATGTCTTCTTTTAGAGAACCACTGAATGGAATGAAACCAAACATGGCATGAATGTTCCTTATGAGGTGCTGACCAAGTGTTGTTACTTTGAAGCCGATCGATCATCCAAGATGGCCACCAGCTGGGGACAGTGTTTAACAAAGGACCCTATGGACAATACATACAAATGTCTTCTTTTAGAGAACCACTGAATGGATTGAAACCAAACATGGCATGAATGTTCCTTATGAGGTGCTGACTAAGTGTTGTTACTTTGAAGCTGATCCTTCATCCATGATGGCCGCCAGCGGGGAGACTTCCTTTAACATAAGACCCTATTGGAAATACATACAAATGCTTCTTTTAGAGGTGCACTGAATGGAAAGAAACCAAACATGGCATAAATGTTTCTTATGAGGTGCTGATGAAGTGTTGCTACTTTGTTGCTGATTTAGTGTTCAAGATGGCCACCAGGATTTTTTATTAAATTACAGGGACAATATTAAACCAAATTTGGCCTCACTCATTATTAAGGTATCTGTTATGATTTTAATCTATTTTAACATGATTTCCAAAACCAAAGTAGAATCAGGTGAGCAACACAGGCTCTTGAGAGCCTCTAGTTTTTAAGTTTACTCTATTTTCTATTGGAACTCGTACTTCATGGATTCTTTCACATGTTGTGTGTGCATTTTATTTGAACTTGTAGGAAAAACTGAGTAACATTTTGTCTTGGAAGTTTCACTTTCTATATTTGGATATGGAATGTTTTTATTCTTATTTTAGGTCTGCGCGCACGAGGGTGTTTTGAAGTCACGTGACGCTCAAATATATATGTCTGGAGTTAGAATATTAATTTCTTTTCAGGGAGACTGTTGAACAGAGGACATGTGTATTGATCAGAGAAACACGATCAATATTGGTTTATGATTTACAGGTCATTGATGACCGATCATGCATGCATCTTACGTACACATGTTTACGGGAGCACAGAATTGTATTTTAATGCATGTTTAGAAATTTGATTGTAGGAATTCAGCAATATTTACGAATTTAGGAGCATTGAACTTTATTTCTCAATCAAGCGGAACCTCACCTAACGGGACCTTTTTTCTTGATTCATTTTATATTTTACAGGTTAACTATTGTCGTTCAATGCATTCACACAAACATAATGCTGTTATTTTAGTATTTTAACAAATTGTTCATCGATTAATTTCAGAAAACACATGAATTGGAGCAGATTTTGCAGGGATGAATTTCTATTTAAGAAGTTTGTTTATAAGAAGAATTGCATTTTACAGTAAAATGTACAGGACTGAACTTCAAGGCGAAATGGGATTTCTCCAAAAGAAAGAAACAAAGAAAAGTGGGGTGGGGGGTGGGTGGGGGTGGAGGATTGTCGACCTTGGTTGATAAATCACAATTAGATGCATTTATATATTATGATAGCTGCAAAGTTTGAGGCTATAATTAGTTCATTTTGTTCAATTTAGCATTGCAGTGGCATGGAACCCGTAAAACAAGGACGCGTACCATATCGACAAAAACTTTCCACTTCTATCATGTCGCGACTAACATTTTGGTCAAATTTTTTTTATACGGCTTACGGTTCATGTGTTACAAAATCATAACGACAAATTTATTTGGTAAAGGCATATAACTCCTATAAGATTCACTGGGTCGCTTTGTTCCAAATTAGCCAAAAATTTCTGAAGATGTAACGAACAATTTGTAAAAAGAATTCTGTCAATATCTTTTTTTGTTACGAAGGAGATGCAATCACATGATAAACAGTGAATAGGGAGATAACTCTTACAAAGAAACATGTTTGGTTCAGCTGTGTTAAAATTTAAAAGCGCCTAAACTGTAAGATACTAAATAAGAAATATCTTAGCGACATAATGCGAAACAAAAATGTTACTCGAGAACAAAATATGGCAGAAGAAAAAATAATACTAATAATAATAATCAGAACAAATACAATAGGTCTTTCCACAGAGAAGTGGAAAGACCTAATAAATGGACAGGAGAGGAAAGAAAAGAGTTGGGTGTGTGCCACTGAGACATTTTATGATATATATGGTGAATTAGAATGGTTAAAAGTGCACATTTACAATATAAACCAATTGTTTTAAAACAATTGTTAAACCGTCTTTCCCTCTGAAACATGATTAATTGATATTTTTAATTGATTGATTGATTGGTTGGTTGGTTAGTTGGTTGACTGACATATTAATTGAACACATGGGATATGGTCTCTTGGAACGAGCAAAAAGAAACAAATGTGATCTTGGACCCCGTATTAAACAGATTTATTGATTAGTAGGTTGGTTGGTTGGTTGGTTGATTGATTGTATTAATGATTGATTGATTGATTGATTGAAAGTCTGCATGGCACTCTCTCTGTCTCTCTCTCTAAGCGAGGACAAGGACTTAAAGTCGATATTCTGACCGATGACATGGCTGCGTACTTATACATCCTGCACTCCCAAATGGACAGCCTCAGGATATCCTAATGAATAAAAGTCCTTACATCTTCTTTTTTAAAGTTTACTCTATTTTCTGTTGGAACTCGTACTTCATGGTTTCTTTCACGTGTTGTGTGTGCATTTTGTTTGAACTTGTAGGAAAAACTGAATAACATTTTGTCTTGGAAGTTTCACTTTCTATATATGGATATGGAATGTTTTTATTCTTATTTTAGGTCCGCGCGCACGAGGGTGTTTTGAAGTCACGTGACGCTCAAATATTTATGTCTGGAGTTAGAATATTAATTTCTTTTCAGGGAGACCGTTGAACAGAGGACATGTGTATTGATCAGAGAAACACGATCACTTTTGGTTTATGATTTACAGGTCATTGATGACCGATCATGCATGCATCTTACGTACACATGTTTACGGGAGCACAGAATTGTATTTTAATGCATGTTTAGAAATTTGATTGTAGGAATTCAGCAATATTTACGAATTTAGGAGCATTGAACTTTATTTCTCAATCAAGCGGACCGCACCTAACGGGACCTTTTTTCTTGATTCATTTTATATTTTACAGGTTAACTATTGTCGTTCAATGCATTCACACAAACATAATGCTGTTATTTTAGTATTTTAACAAATTGTTCATCGATTAATTTCAGAAAACACATGAATTGGAGCAGATTTTGCGGGGATGAATTTCTATTTAAGAAGTTTGTTTATAAGAAGAATTGCATTTTACAGTAAAATGTACAGGACTGAACTTCAAGGTGAAATGGGATTCCTCCAAAAGAAAGAAACAAAGAAAAGTGGGGTGGGGGGTGGGTGGGGGTGGAGGATGGTGGACCTTGGTTGATAAATCACAATAAGATGCATTTATACATCATGATAGCTGCAAAGTTTGAGGCTATAATTAGTTCATTTTGTTCAATTACTGTTGCAGTGGCATTGAACCTGTAAAACAAGGGCGCGTACCATATCGACAAAAACTTTCCACTTATATCATGTCGCGACTAACATTTTGGTCAAATTTTTTTATACGCCTTACGGTTCATGTGTAACAAAATATAACGACAAATTTATGTGGTAAAGGCAGATAACTCCTATAAGATCTCACTGGATCGCTTTGATCCAAATTAGCCAAACATTTCTGAAGATGTAACGAACAATTTGTAAAAGAATGCTGTCGATATCTTTTTTGTTACGAAGGAGATGCAATCACATGATAAACAGTGAATAGGAGATAACTCTTACAAAGAAACATGTTTGGTTCAGCAGTGTTAAAATTTAAAAGCGCCTAAACTTTATGATACTATATAAGAAATATCTTAGCGACATAATGCGAAACAAAAATGTTAGCGAGAACAAAATATGGCGGAAGAAAAAAAAAAAAGAAAATAATAATAATAATTAAAACCAATTGTTCAGAGAACAATTGAAGGTCTTACCACCCATAAAGATCAATTTTGATATTGAAATATTAAAACTCAGTTAGATATATCATATCCAGCGTCAAATGATAGCTTATTGACACTGATTACAAAAATATATGGTTTCTATACTTTTTTTCTAAATAAGGGAGATAAATTGTTACTTCCGGTTTGAAAATATCACTTCCGGTTTTATTTGATAGTTTACTTGATAATGATTCCAAAATATATGGTTCAATATACTTTTACATTAGATAAGTTCAAAAATAGCTACTTCCGGTTTACACCAGGTCACTTCCGGTTGGCTTTTCAGTGGTCAAGTGGCTTGCCACGTAATGCAAAAAGTCCCATGGCTTTATCATGTATACATATGAGGTAAAAGCAAAGGTCAAAATCTAGAACGTCAATTTTACCTATGACCTTGAGCTCAATTTCAAGGTCATAAACCAAGGGCTTCAAATCAAAAGACTATAGGTCTTAATTATATATGGTTAATGAGTTATATCACTATATGCTTAACTTTTAATAAAAGAGGGAAGAAAACTCCAATTTAATGTTAGCGTACCCTTTTAACCAAAATTTATGTGTTACGACATGTTGCAACTTACAATTTAGTAAAAATATGTTGTCGATATCTTATATGGTTTTGAAAAGAATTGAAAATAAGCCAAAATCAAAATTTAAAATATAACCTTGGCCTCTGATCTTGACCTAATTTTCTTATTTTGGATCAAGAACCTCAAATCAAAAAATCCTAGGTCTCTATCACTTATGGTTTACAAGATAGAAATGCATATCACTTATATCAAATGCATAAGGGGAAATAACTCTCATATGGAATATTCATATCGCTTTGGTCAAAATAGAACAAATCATGCAAAGGATATAACGAGCAATTTTATAAAATAAATTTGTCGCTTTCTTTTACGGTTACAGAGGAGATGCAGTCACAAGAAAAACAGTGTTCGGGAGATAACTCCTACAAAGAAAATTGTTCGGCTTAGAATGGGTGAAAATAAAAGCGCATAAACTGTATGATACTATATAAGAAATATCTAAGCTACATCTTGCGAAACAAAAATTTTACGCGAGAACAAAATTTGGCGGAAGAAAATAATAATAATCAGAACAAATACAATAGGTCTTTCTACAGAAAAGTGGAAAGACCTGAAAAACAAAATATGAAATCTAAATATAAACATATAAAAGGTATTCAAGTAAGGCCTATAATTTACTTGCTAAATCTGCAATAATCATCTAATTAATCAATAATTTAGATTAGTTCACTTATCAGTGATTGGCTTGAAACAGTTAGTAAAATTTTAAAACTCTTAATTGGAACAAACCAATATTTTTTGATTTATTCCCCATCAAATGTTTGTTAACAATTTTAGTCATTTGAATATAAGAAGTATATATTTTGCAATCAAGAAAGAATCCCCATTTCAATAAAAATAAGTTTTTAATTTGTTTATGAAGAAAAGTACATTTTAATGCCCTTTTCTGGAAAATATTTAAATTATAAATTGATAATTGATTAAAATACACTCTACAACTTTTAATCTTCAGTGTCATATAATCATGATAATTAGTCCCCTACCGACGAAGTCGAAGGGACTTTAGGTTTGCACTTCGTCTGTCCGTCCGTCTGTCCGTCTGTCCATCCGTCAGTCCGGCAAATCAGCTTTCCACACTTTTTTCTTCGTTCTTGAAGATATTGATTTGATATTTGGTATATAGTTTTATCATGACAAGTTATAGATCAAGTTCGAATTTTGTTCCGGTCTGATGATTTAGTCCAGAGTTATGGACCATAACTCTGGACCATATCTAATGTTAGAGTACTATGTTAAACCATATTTCTGTACAAAGGGAGATAATTCATTTTTTAAAAGACATTCTTTGTTAAATTATTTGAAGAATTTTTTGGCAGGTTTGTTTGTTATTTAGTATAAACTCATTTTCTGAATGCTATATATATAAAAAAAATTATGAAGAGAAATCCTTTAATTAAATAATAATCTATTTTTATTAATGTATATATTTCAATACATTACACTGTGTAGATAAAAGTTGTTGACATTTTATAGATAAGTTACAAATCTATATTAGTTTGTGACAAATGAAAGAAAAAATATTTGGAACTATTAATTATATCTGATTATAATTTGAAAATAGATATACACTGTATTATATCATATCTAATTTTAGAGAACTATTAATCATATCTAATGTTTTTCATCATGCTTATAAGATATTGATTAATAAGTAGTATATAGTTTTATCATGACAAGTTACAGATCAAGTTCAAATTTTTGTTTCGGTCTAATAATTTTGTGCAGAGTTATGGTCCTTGGACTTGAAAATTCACTCAATCATACAATCAGTTTTCCACACTGTTTTTAGTCATGCTTGAAGATATTGACATGATATTTACTTTTGTTTACACCATGACAAGTTATAGAACAAGTTAGCATTTTGTTTCAGTATAATGAATTTTTACCGGGTAGGGGACTATGTATTGCCATGCAATACTCTCAGAATGCTTGTTGTTTTCAAAATCAATAATCAATTCTCAGAAGAGAAAAGAGTATACCTATGTTTCAACTTACAAAATGCCCCAAAATAACCTTTTAGATTAATTTTTGACACAATAAAGTTCTTAGCTTCTAGTCTATCGGTTGGTCCTATTTCTTAAAAGGATAATTGATAAACTTTATTAGAAGAATCTTTGTTTAGTAATTTCACTTGTTTCAAAAGATACATGTAACAGGGAACATTATTTGGTTAAGATATAAACTGGAAATTAAATGAAATTGTTGTGCAAATCAAGGTACCCGCTATCATTGATTCACATTTAGCTCATTTATATACTGAAAAGTGCTTATCCTTCCAAAGACCTGCAGTAAATGCAGTTGTCAGCATTAGTGCTTTATTAATATTCTTTTTGTCCACACCATACCTTAATATGATTTGAAATTATTCAAACTACTCTTCCAATATTTCCATGAGTGATTTCCATCACTTTGATTATTCCTGTCTACATGTTGCCATTGTTGATTAAATCCTTTTATATAAATTCACTTTCACTACGGTTTTATTGGTTTAAGCTTGCTGTTTTATTTAGAATTGGAGATGTGGCATTTATTGCCAATGAAACAACTATCCACTAGAGTTCAAAGGAGGAAGATATATAAGCAATTATAGGTCACCATACGGTCTTCAACAATGAGAAAAACTCATACATGTGAACCATATAGTCGGCTATAAAAGGCCCTGATATGAAAATGTGAAACAATTCAAATGAGGAAACTAACGGCAATTAATAACAATATAATTTACTAAAACAAATATGAAGGACCAGAGTCAATATAAAGCACTAAAATCACAGGCCCCTGACATGGGATGGGCACATAAAGAATGTAACAGAGCTTTCTGAGTACTGAATTATTTTAAATCTACAGTTTAAGATTGCAACAGAAAATATCAAAATTTTCATGATAAATGGTCCGAGGACACAGTTATCGTCCTTAGATTTCGTTGTCTACAAATATAGTCCCTAGTGTGGACAGTGTATAACTTGCAAATTTTTTCATACACTTCAAATTTATTTCTTTATATTTTATGCATGAAATATTAAGTAAAGGGATGAAATTACATGTTAAAAAGTTTGGGTGCTGAATCTTTATGTTAAGTAGTGATTTGGTCCAGTTCAAAAGGTCAAAAACTAGTATGTCTGAAGCTGTCAAACTGAATTTTAGACCCCCTTAACATAGAATTGTCATTATTTTGAGTTAGAGCTGGTAGACTTTTCTATAATTTTGATATTATTTGTCCCAATAGTAGTAAAGTACACTGTAAAAATTTTTTGAGATAGAGCAGCTGCGATTTTTTTAATTTGAATTTATTATCTAAAAGAAATGCACTACGAAATAACTGTGTTCTCGGGCCTAAGAAATGAATTCAGGAAATGTAGATTCTTCACTTTGGCAACTTCCTTGAATGGTTTACTGGTTTCAATTGATCAAACTCAATAAAAGTAAAGGATTTAAATCTTTATTTGAAAGAAATTCTGTTAAAATGTCCCATTTTGGCATTATACGGCTAAAATAAGTATTTTAAAGCAGTTTCCATTTTTAAGCCTAAGAGGCATGCTGACTTTCTATCTGACAGCTTTTCATGCTTTGATATTTGTGTTTCTATGATTAATTTAAATTCTATTAACCATTTGTGAACTCTGAATATAGAGAAAAGTAGATTATCACAGAAAAATGTGCAAAATGTGTTGTAATTAGGAACTGGTCGAACGGCCTGTTTGATGTATGTGAAATGTGAAGAGCTTTGTACATAAAATTTTAGTCCATCATAAATATTTCACTATATATAAATCTGTAAAAAAAGCACTTGACAATGATCTGTGCACCTCATCCAATTCATATACTATCTTTATTTTCTTCTGTAGGATAGCATGTTGTTCAAATATATGCCAGTTGAGACTAAAACTACATGCAAGTTTCCCATTGAAAAGTGAAAAACTGTGCATCAGACCATACTGTCTGCAATAAAGTTGAATGCAAGAGTCCTTTTGCAATTAGACTTCTTGTATCATGACATCTTATATAGATATAAGAAGATGTGGTATGAGTGCCAATGAGACAACTCTCCATCCAAGTCAAAATTTATAAATGTAAACCATTATAGGTCAAAGTACGGTCTTCAACACGGAGCCTAGGCTCACACCGAACAGTAAGCTATAAAGGGCCCCAAAATTACTAGTGTAAAACCATTCAAACGGGAAAACCAACGGTCTAATCTATATAAAAACGAGAAACGAGAAACACTTATGAACCACATCAACAAACGACAACTACTGAACATCAGATTCCTGCATAGAAATGAGCAAAAAGTAACAAATTTCCATTTCTTATAGCTTCTGTATGCAATTTTATATGTAAATATGTGCTACGGCCTAAATTGACTCTAAACAATGTTCAGTCTTACATGACCTAAGACCATTTTATACTCATGTGGTATGCTTTTTGTAACTTTCTTTCCATTTAAAGTACATTTAATATATATGGAAGAATAATTTATGGTAAAACAACTTCAAAACTTCAAATTGGTTGAAAAAATGCATGTTTATGTAAGGCTCCCTTAATTTGAAAATCTCAATTTTCAGGCACAGGCTCATATAAATTTGACTTTTGAATAATTGTAATAAATCTGTTAAATCAAATGAGTGTTCAGTTGCTTTAAATACTTAATATATTATATTTAAGAGCATTTGAAAAGCAAATTTTGCAATATTTAAATTTTAAGCCCAAATCTTGATAGTTGAAATTATTTGATTTAAACGTCAAAATTAAACATCCAAATTTCAATATTAAAATAGCCATAGTTTCTATGATATATATCCTATGGCCATGAAACTTTACCAACTATCTTATAATTCCTCAGCTTAGGTCATGCAAAATTTTATTAGAATTGGACTAGTCTTTCTATACTATTAGGTCCGAGGACACAGTTATCGTCCTTAGATTTCGTTGTCTACAAATATAGTCCCTAGTGTGGACAGTGTATAACTTGTAAATTTTTTCATACACTTTTCAAATTTATTTCTTTATATTTTATGCATGAAATATTAAGTAAAGGGATGAAATTACATGTTAAAAAGTTTGGGTGCTAATCTTTATGTTAAGTAGTGATTTGGTCCAGTTCAAAAGGTCAAAAACTAGTATGTCTGAAGCTGTCAAACTGAATTTTAGACCCCTTAAAATAGAATTGTCAATATTTTGAGTTAGAGCTGGTAGGCTTTTTATAATTTTGATATTATTTGTCCCAATAGTAGTACACTACACTGTAAAAATCTTTTGAGATAGAGCAGGTGCGATTTTTTAATTTGAATGTATTGTCTAAAAGAAATGCACTACGAAATAACTGTGTTCTCGAGCCAAATATATGAAAAAAAAGTAATTTTGATTATTGCTGATGAGACAATGATTTAGTAACAAGCATCAAAGCTGTGATTAAATTCATATTTGAAATAATACGTCCTAAGTCAGGAATCTGATGTACAGTAGTTGTCGTCTGTTTATGTAGTTCATACGTGTTTCTCGCTTCTCGTTTTATATAGATTAGACTGTTGGTTTTCCCGTTTGAAAGGTTTTACACTAGTAATTTTGGGGCCCTTTATAGCTTGCTGTTCGGTGTGAGCCAATGCTCCATGTTGAAGGCCGTACCTTGACCTATAATGGTTTACTTTTATAAATTGTTGGATGGAGAGTTGTCTCATTGGCACTTATACCACATCTTCCTATATCTACATCTACCGTTGCAAACTTTCCACAAGTGCTATCAAGCACTATGATAAGCTTAACTGGCCAAAGGGCTAGTGTGAGTTTTTTCCATCACTTTGCGTCTATCGTCCATCTTTGTTGTCATCTGTCGACCCTCAACTTTTACAAAGATCTTCTTCTCTGAAACTACTTGGCCACAATCATCAATGAGGTATCTTTTTTTTTTTTAAATATGTATGATGAACCTGCCTGCCGACATGGCTGACATGGCTAAAAATAAAACATAGGGTGAAATGGAATTTTGTCTATTATCTTGAAAACTGCTATAGATTGAGAAACCTGGTTTGGGCAGAATTGTTCAAAATGATGAAATCTACCTTATGCCTCTTGACATGGGACAACTTCTTATAGGAGTTATTGCCCTTAAACAACAAATTTTACCCATTTAAAATGTTTGCATATAATCGTGATTATCGCTTATGATTATCTATAATAGATAGAACTAAACTTTAATAGCAAAATGATCAGCAAGACAATTTCTACAAATAAGTCAAACATGACTCAAAATCAGTAGTCAACTCCTTATTGTAGTTATTGCCCTTTAATTACAATTTTTCCAATTTTTGCATTTTGACTATTCCCATGAAAACTATAATATCTACAAATAAGCCACATGGTCGAAATGTTCAGTTGACTCATTATATTGAAGTTAATGCCCTTTAATGATAATTTTACTATTTTTTGCATTTTTGCCTGTTATCTTTAAGAATGACATTAGATAAATAGAAACTTTAAAAAGGAAAAGCGATCAGCAGGATAAGACCTACAAATAAATCAACATGACTGAAATCGTCAGTTAACTCTTAATAGAGTTATTTCCTTTTAAATATGATTTTACTATAAAATGGCCATTGTTGAAGAAGCAGGTAGGTGACACAGGCTCTTTAGAACCTTTAGTTGAACCATTTTGTTATTTGTTACATTTAATAATTGATCAGTCTGAACATTTTGAAAGCATTATCTTGAACTGTCTTTTTTTCAGTTTTAATTTTGATGTTATGGGTACTACTCAACAAAAAAGGTAAGTATGAAATAATAAAGTATGTACAACAAAACTTCAGTAATGGAATTCAGACTAGACATAGGTTAAATATTTGCGAATAGATGAATTGAATATTTGGGAGTGGCCATGATCTTCAATTAATGTTTTAGTAGCAAAACATATTTTCTCTGATAAAAAAAACTTATCAATGTGTAGAAGAATAGGGCACTGTGTGATTATGACTTACCCTTATGATGAAAAGAAGTTATATAGCAGTGAAACTGCATTCTCAGCAATTTAGCATCACAACCAAGTTGAAATTTGTTTTGCCTATACAAACATACAGTTGGTCAGCAAACATCAATTATTCAATTAATAGGTGCTTTGGGCATGCACCCGTATTGTGCACTTACTCCTGTATGCCTTGATTGATTTCCTCAAAACTTTTACAGTATTGTTGGGATTGATAATAGGAAGCTCCTTTCAATTTTGTCGAGCCTGCGACTTTTGTCGCAGAAAGCTCGACATAGGGATAGTGATCCGGCGGCAGTGGCGGCGTTAGCTAACTTCTTAAAAGCTTTATATTTTAGAAGCTAGAAGACCTGGATGCTTCATACTTTGTATATAGATGCCTTATGTTAGGAAGTTTCCGTCTGTCATATGTCCATTGTCCTTGACCTCATTTTCATGGTTCAGTGACTACTTGAAAAAAAGTCAACATTTTTTGTAATGTTAATTTCTTTCTTATTATGAGTAATAGGATAACTATATTTAGTATGTGCGTACCTTGCAAGGTCCTCATGCCCGTCAGACAATTTTCATTTGACCTCGACCTCATTTCATGGATCAGTGAACAAGGTTAAGTTTTCGTGGTCAAGTCCATATATCAGATACTATAAGCAGTAGGTCTACTATATTTGGTATATGGAATGATTGTAAGGTGAACATGTCCAACTGGTAGGTGTCATCTGACCTTGACCTCATTTTCATAGTTCAGTGGTCAAAGTTAAGTTTTGAGTTTTGGTCTTTTTTAATACTATATGCAATAGGTCAACTATAAATGGTGTATGGAAATATTTTATGATGTACATGTCAGTCTCACAGGTTTTATTTGACCTTGACCTCATTTTCACGGTTCATTTCTCAGTGTTAAGTTTTTGTGTTTTGGTCTGTTTTCTTCAACTATAAGCAATTTCTTCAACTATAAGCAATAGATCAACTATATTTGATGTATGGAAGGATTGTAAGGTGTATATGTCTGTCTGGCAGGTATCATCTGACCTTGATCTCATTTTCATGGTTCATTGGTCAATGTTAAGTTTTCTTGGTTAAGTTTGTTTCTTAGATACTATAAGCAATAGGTCAAATATATTTAATGCCTAAATTGATTGTAAGGTGTACATGTCTGTCTGGCATGGTTCATCTGACTTTGACCTCATTTTCATGGTTCATTGGTCAATGTTAAGTTTTCTTGTTTTAAGACTGTTTCTTAGAAACAATAAGCAATAGGTCAACTATGTTTGGTTTATTGAATGATTGTAAGGTGTACATGTATTTCTCGTTTGGTTTATCTGACCTTGACCTCATTTTCTTGGATCATGTTAAGTTTATGTGTTACTTGTAGTAAAGCTTTGTATTTAGGACTATCAACATAAAATCAATGGTTAGTAAAGAAGGCGAGACATTTCAGCGTGTGCACTCTTGTTTTAAATTTTCTATTTTACCTTTCCAGAGTTACCAGACTTTCATTATAAGATTTAAGTAAATTTTCTCATGTGATTTTCTGACAACTTTGCATAATTGTTGGAATTGGTGAACATTAACACACCCTACGATTTAAAAATAATTCCGGTATATCATTCCAGAGTTATTGGATTTTGACCGTCAGATAAATATAAAAGCATATTTTTAAATGTCATGCAGTAGTTATAGTATGCTTGGATCACAAGTACCATACATTTAAAACTGTTGTTGGGATTAGTGAATCTACTATTTTGATTTTGAAAATTGTCTGGCTTGTCATTCCAGAGTTATAGGACTTTTAACAGTCACAATACTTGTACGCCTAAGGGTATCCTCATGCATGCCTTTTTACAGAGCCAATTTATTTGCTTCTGATTAAAAACCTCCTAAATATCCTATTTTATTTTTGCATCAATTTCAATATATTTGCAGATAAGGGCATATGCAGGCGCTCTTGGTGCAGATGTTTATTGCCTATTATCTTGAAAACTATAATCGATATAAAGATCAGCAAGACAAGATCTTCAAATAAGTTAAATTTTGCTGAAATTGTTAGTAGACTCTTTATAGGAGTGATTGCCCTTCATTGATGACTTTTATGCATTTTTTGGGGTTTTGGGCTTAAATTTAAAAGATAGAGAGAAACTGTAAACAGAAAAAAATGATCATGATGATCAACAAAAAAATTTTGTGATGATTTATATTCTTATCCCCAATGTTGGAGGATTTCCATTGTTGAAGATGCACATAGACCTAGGGGAGCGACACAGGTTCGTTAGAGCCTCTAGCTTACTTGTACTTTTTTTTGTTTAAATTTGTTTAGTTTATATATTTTTATCATTTTCACTTAATTTATGTAATCTTATCCATACCATATTACAATAACAGTAGTCTGTATATATGCAACACTCCTAAATGTGCAGCCTCGCCAAAATGTATCCTTAAAATCACAAATCACCCAAGCATTGTGGGCAGTTTTGCCTTTCCTAAATATGTCCAATGATTTCTATCTGCCCAAATGTGTCCACTTTAAGACACCAAAACTTTAAGCACTAATATGTCCTCTGTGACATCAATAATGTATAGGCAAATGGACTCAATTGAAAACATCAGTTTTTGCTGGAGTCCAAGGGCACAGAAAGGATAATAAAAGATACAAACAATTATTGTATTTTTACAAAGAATCATGAAAATCTTGTTCTCGTCCTGAATATGCATGAAATAATTGCCACTGTACATTAAGCAATTAACTATCATATAAACTACCATATCTTTTACAGCAAAAGGTGGCTCATTTTATAAATTCCACTGTAATGACTAATTTTATTACATTTCTATATAATTTCATACGAGTAGTTTAAAACATCTTCATTATTTCTTTTATTACCTGTTTTCATTGTCCCTACTTTTATTACGTAATATGAGCTATGTTTCCAAACCTTGATGGTATCTGGTAGGTTTTGGTATATCCCGAACAATAAAAATATTCTGTGCTCATTTACTTTAATTCACAGTAAAACAATCAGCTAATTTGGGCAGATCACAGTATATTTTTCCAAAAAAGTGGTAACGGTTAATTCTTTGAGACCTCAAGCGAAGCATAATAGACCTAAGAAGATTTGGATTGATTGTCTCCAGTTTCAAACATTTAATGCATGCACAGGACGATCACGATAAAAATTTAATTAATTTGACGCTTACGATAGCCAAAAGACCATTCGACAACTGACGGTAAAGTCACTACTTAAGAGCATACACTGGTGTGATAACAAATAACTTTTCATGACTTGATGATCATGCTTGGTTATTTAAAAGTATGGAAACTTGGGAGTTATGAAAAGAACACGTTCATTTTGGCGTCAACACAAGCTAGACATGTTTTGGCGTATTGTGACTTTACATGGATACGTTTCTGAGTGTTACAATGTACATATAATAATATGCTGTCCTCAATCTCCTCAATCTTTATTTTCTAAATTGCAGGAAAAGATAGAAAATTTAAATACTGTTTATCTGCCCCCATCTTGCACATTTTATGTACCATCTTTCCATTAAACAATACAAATTAGGACATTTATGAACTTCTAAGGAAGAAAGAAATGAAGTTAGCAGTATCCTTTAACTGTACTTTCCGCTATATAGATGATGTTCTCTCACTTAATAATTCAAAATTTGGTGACTATGTTGAATGACTCTATCCCATCGAACTTGAAATAAAGGAAACAACAGATACAGTTAAGTCTGCCTCATATCTTGACTTACATCTAGAAATTGACAAAGAGGGTCAGTTGAAAACAAAACTTTACGACAAAAGAGATGATTTCAGCTTCCCAGTTGCGAACTTTCCATTTCTATTTAGCAACATTCCAGCAGCGCCTGCATACGGAGTATATATCTCCCAGTTGATACGATATTCCAGGGCTTGTATTTCCTATCATGATTTCCTTGATAGAGGGTTGCTGCTCACAAGGAAGCTATTAAACTAAGAGTTCCAAGTGGTGAAGTTGAAGTCATCTCTTCGTAAGTTTTACGGACGCCATCACGAGTTGGTTGACAGTTATGGAATATCCGTTTCACAGATGATAACGGATATGTTCCTAATATCGTAACAATAATCCTGTCCCCTTTTCCTCGAATATGACCTATCAAATAGAGTTATCACCGGGTTTGTACCTATATGAGCATCATGACGGGTGCTACATGTGGAGCAGAATCTGCTTACCCTTCCTGAGCACCTGAGATCACCCCAAGTTTTTGGTGGGGTTTGTGTTGCTCAGTCTTTAGTTTTCTATGTTGTGTTTTGCGTACTATTGTTTGTGTATTGGTTCTTTTCTTTCTAGCCATGGTATTGTCTCTTTATTTTCAACATATGAGTTTGAATGTCCCTCTGGTATCTTCCGCCCTCTTATATCAACTTAACAAAGTCTAACATTTTAAGCTATCCGGGCCCACAGGGCCAAGTGAGCTTTCTCATCACTTGGCGTCCATCATCCATCATCGTTGTCGTCTGTTGTCATTGTCTGTTAACTTTACAAAATTTTCTCCTCTGAAACTATTGGGCTAAATTCAACCAAACTTGACCACAACCATCAGTATCTAGTTTAAAAATGTGCCAACCAAGAAGGCCGATATGGCTAGAAATAGAACATAGGGTAAACTGAAAGTTTTGTCTATATTTTGAAAACCTTTATAAATAGAGAAAATCTGACGGGGCAAAAATGTTCAGAATGTTGAGCTCTACTAATTGTCCATATATGTGACCCGCCATGACATTTCCAGGCTTATGGCGGTAAACGTCATAATGAGAAAACGTCGATTTAAAGTCACGTAACATTATTGGGACACCTGTTATTGAATGTCCAATTATATCATGCAGTAATATAAAGTTTCATTTAAGCTCACCGGGGCCAGAAGGGTCCCATGTGAGCTTATGCCAAAACTTGTGTCCGTCGTCGTCTGTCATCGTTGTCTGTGGTCTGTCGTCTTAAACTATTTCAAAAATCTTCTCCTCTGAAACTACTGGGCCAAATACCTTAAAACTTTAATTAAATGTTCCTTAGTGTATCTAGTTTATAAATTTTATCCATCGACAAACATGGCCGCCATGGCTAAAAATAAAACATAGGGTCAAATGCAGTTTTTGGCTTATATCTCAAAACTAAAGCTTTTAGAGCAAATCTGACTTGAGTTAAATTGTTCAATTGGTCAAGATCTATCAGCCCTGAAATTTTCAGATGAATCGAACAACCCATTGTTGGGTTGCTGCCACTAAATTGGTAGTTTTAAGGAAATTTTGCAGTTTTATACGACCGCAATTGGGGTAATTAATCTAAACGTTTAGGAATTTGGGGCCAAAAGGGCAAAACCAAGCATTTTACAGTTTCCAGACAATAACTTGTGTTCAAGTGTATGGATCTCTGAAATTGTACTGCAAGGTACCATACCACAAAAGGAAGGCTGGGATTGAGTTTGGGGTGATGAATCATAAGGGGTTAAAAAATTGGGGGATTTTTTTCCTTTTTTCTTTTTTTTTTCTTTAAAATTTTCCATTTAAGTTAGTTATTTTGATTTATATATAAAAGCAAATAATAATGATATGGTTTGATTTCATCAAAAATTGAAATATTGGGGTTCTTTCTTATACTGAATCTAACCGTGTATTTAGATTCTTAATTTTTGGTCCTGTTTTCAAATTGGTCTACATTAAGGTCCAAAGGGTCCAAAATTAAACTTAGTTTGATTTTAACAAAACTTGAATTCTTGGGGTTCTTTGATATGCTGAATCTAACCGTGTATGTGTTTAGATTTTGGATATTGGACCATAATAGGTAAATTAAAAATTTTAAGTTCTTAGACCACATTCATTCTGTGTCAGAAACCTATGCTGTACGTGTCAAATACTTAATCACAATCCAAATTCAGAGCTGTATCAAGCTTGAATGTTGTGTCCATACTTGCCCCAACTGTTCAGGGTTCGACCTCTGCGGTCGTATCAAGCTGCGCCCAGCGGAGCATTTTATTTGTTATTATCTTGAATATTATTATAGATAGATATAAACTGTAAAAACAATAATGTTCAGCAAAGTAAGATCTACAAAAAGTTATATGACCAAAATTGTCAATTGATCGCTTAAGGAGTTATTGCCCTGTAAAGACAATTTTACACAATTTGTTCATCAAGTTTGCTAACATTTAAAAATCTTCTCCTCTGAAACTATTGTGCCTAATACTTCTTAACTTTAAATGAATGTTCCTTCTGGAATCTAGTTTATGAATTGTATCTGAATTTTGATCCATCAACAAACATGGCCTCCTTGGCTTAAAATAGAACATAGGGTCAAATGAAGTTTTATACGACCGCAAAAATTTTGCGATCGTATATTGGTATGACGTTGGCGTCGTCGTTGTCGTCGTCCGAAGACACATTGGTTTTCGCACTCTAACTTTAGTTTAAGTGAATGGATCTCTATGAAATTTTACCATCAGGTTCAATACCACAAAAGAAGGTTGGGATTGATTTTGGGGTTATGGTACCAACAGTTAAGCAATAAGGGGCCAAAAGGGGCCAAAATAAGCATTTTGTAACTTCCAGACATAACTTGTGTGTTAGTGTATGGATCTCTCTGACATTGTACCACAAGGTTCCATATCACAAAGGGAATGCTGGGATTGATTTTGGGGGTAATTGCCTCAAAATTTTAGGAATTAGGGCCAAATAAGGGCAAAAACAAGCATTTTATATGGACAAATACTTTAGTACAAAACATAATTTAAAGCAGTGTAAGGAGATAAATCAAATACATCATTTGAATTACCTCCTTACACTGCTTTTAAATTATGTATAAAGTAATGGTTAATGAACAATTAAGACAATTTAAAACAGTGTAAGGGAGGTAATCCACATACAACATTTTGATTACTTCCCTTACACTGCTTTTAAATTATGTTTAAAGAAATGCATATTTATAAAGGAAGACCAGTAAAAATATCTGCAAATGTTGCATCTTTTTTTTTTACAAAAATCCATATGAAAGATTTGACTACATATTTTAAATTCTATTATAAAATAGATTAAGTTAGCACTATGGTAAATTTAAATGGGTAATTATGGTTGCAAAGTCCATTGGAAATTTGAATTGAGATTATGACCATATCTTGAGGGAAAGAATTTTTTGGGGGAAAAAGGGGAGGGGTAAAAAGAAATTGTGGGGGTCAATTTTTCTCATTTCAGATTTCAGAAATTAAAAGAATTATTCTTCAAATATTTTTTTTCAAATTTCAAATATTGAAAAATTTAAAAAGTAATCTTTAATTGCACAGTAGGTGCATTAGATTTGTAAAATCTTTGACCACATTTATTTATTTGTTATGCCAAATCTATTTAGATTTTTAATTTTGGGTCCAATTTTAAATTGGTCTACATTAAGGTCCAAAGGGTCCAAAATTAAACTTGGTTTGATTTTAACAAAATTGAATACATGGGGTTCTTTGATATGCTGAATCTAAACATGTATTTAGATTTTTGATTTTGGGCCCAGTTTTCAAGTTGGTCCAAATTGGGGTCCAAAATTAAACTTTGTTTGATTTCAACAAAATTGAATATATGGGGTTCTTTTGATATGCTGAATCTAACCATGTATTTAGATTTTTATTTGTGGGCCCAACTATCAAATTGGTTCATATTGAGGTCAAAAGGGTCCAAAATTAAACTTTGTTTTATTTCATCAAAATTGAATTATTGGGGTTCTTTGGTATGCCAAATCTAACCGTGTATTTAGATTTTTAATTTTGGGTCCCGTTTATTAAATTGGTCTACATTAAGGTCCAAAGGGTCCAAAATTAAACTTACTTTGATGTTAACAAAATTCACTTCTTGGGGTTCTTTGATATGCTGAATCTAAACATGTGTTTAGATTTTTGATTATGGGTCGACTTTTCAAGTTGGTCCAAGTTAGTCCAAAATTATACTTTGTTTGATTTCAACAAAATTGAATATATGGGGTTCTTTGATATGCTGAATCTAACCATGTATTTTGATTTATGGGCCCCGTTATCAAATTGGTCCACATTGAGGTCAAAAGGGTCCAAAATTAAACTTCATTTGATTTCATCAAAATTGAATTCTTTGGATTCTTTGATATGCTGAATCTAACCATGTATTTGGATTTTGGATATTGGACCATAATAGGTAAATTAAAAAATTTAAGTTCTTTGACCATATTCATTCTGTGTCAGAAACTTATGCTGTGTCAAATATTTAATCACAATCCAAATTCAGAGCTGTATCAAACTTTAATGTAGTGTCCATACCTGCCCCAACTGTTAAGGGTTCGACCTTTGCGGTCGTATCAAGCTGCGCCCAGCGGAGCATTCTATTGGCTTACATCTCAAAAACTAAAGCATTTAGAGCAAATCTGACATGGGATAAAAATGTTTAAAAGGTCAAGATCTATCAGCCCTGAAATTTTCAGACAAACCGAACAACCCATTGTTGGGTTGCTGCCGCTAAATTGGTAATTTTAAGAAAATTTTGCAGTTTTATACGATCGCAATATTTTGCGGTCGTATATTGGTATGACCTTGGCGTCGTCGTCATCGTCGTCCGAAGACATTTGGTTTTCGCACTATAACTTTAGTATAAGTTAATAGAAATCTATGAAATTTAAACATAAGGTTTATGACCACAAAAGAAGGTTGGGATTGATTTTGGGAGTTTTGGTCCCAACAGTTTAAGAATTAGGGGCCAAAAAGGGCCCAATAAGCATTTTCTTGGTTTTCGCACAATAACTCTAGTATAAGTAAATAGAGATCTATGAAATTTTAACAGAAGGTTTATGACCACAAAAGGAAGGTTGGAATTGATTTTGGGGAGTTTTGGTTCCAACAGTTTAGGAATTAAGGGCTAAAAAGGGCCCAAATAAGCATTTTCTTGGTTTTGCACAATAACTTTAGTATAAGTAAATAGAAATCTATGAAATTTAAACACAAGGTTTATGACCACAAAAGGAAGGTTGGGATTGATTTTGGGAGTTTTGGTCCCAACAGTTTAGGAATTAGGGGCTAAAAAAGGGCCCAAATAAGCATTTTCTTGGTTTTGCACAATAACTTTAGTATAAGTTAATAGAAATCTATGAAATTTAAACACAAGGTTTATGACCACAAAAGGAAGGTTGGGATTGATTTTGGGAGTTTTGGTCCCAACAGTTTAGGAATTAGGGCCAAAAGGGTCCAAAATTAAACTTTGTTTGATTTCATCAAAATTGAACTATTGGGGTTCTTTGATATGCCGAATCTAACCGTGTATTTAGATTCTTAATTTTGGTCCTGTTTTCAAATTGGTCTACATTAAGGTCCAAACGGTCCAAAATTAAACTTAGTTTGATTTTAACAAAATTGAATTCTTGGGGTTCTTTGATATGCTGAATCTAAACATGTACTTAGTTTTTGATTATGGGCCCAGTTTTCAAGTTGGTCCAAATCGAGGTCCAAAATTAAACTTTGTTTGATTTCAACAAAATTGAATATATGGGGTTCTTGATATGCTGAATCTAACCATGTATTTAGATTTTTGATATTTGGGTCCAGTTATCAAATTGGTCCACATTGAGGTTTAAAGGGTCCAAAATTGAACTTTATTTGATTTCATCAAAAATTGAATTCTTGGGGTTCTTTGATATGCTGAATCTAACCATGTATTTAGATTTTGGATATTGGAATTCCACAAAGGGATGGTAAGAATTGTCTTGGGGAGTTATGGCTCAAACCGTTAAGGAATAAGGTGCAAAAAGGGGAAAAGGGTTTCCAGGTTAATGGACAATTACTTAGTACAAAACATAATTTAAAAGGCAGTGTAAGGTAATTGATACTCATTTGAATATCTCACCTAAACTGCTTTTAAATTATGTATATTGAAATTGCCAAAAATTTTAGTACTAATAAATTCCATTGGAAATTTGCCAATAACTTTAGTTTAATGAACTTCATTGAAATTTGCCAATATAAAATGTTGCTGATGAAGCTTTTTGTTTATCTCACCCAAACTGCTTTTAAATTATGTATATTGAAATTTGCCAAAAACTTTATTATTAATAAATTCCATTGAAATTTGCCAATAACTTTAGTTTAATGAATTCATTGGAAATTTGCCAATAACTTTAGTTTAATGAATTCATTGGAAATTTGCCAATATAAAATGTTGCTGATGAAGCTTTTTGTTTATCTCACCTAAACTGCTTTTAAATTATGTATATTGGAAATTTGCCAAAATTTTATTATTAATAAATTCCATTGAAATTTGCTAATAACTTTAGTTTAATGAACTTCATTGAAATTTGCCAATATAAAATGTTGCTGATGAAGCTTTTTGTTTATTTTAGCCATGATTATTATGTCATTTTCTATTTTAATAGGGTCCAAAATTAAACTTATTTTGATTCTAATAAAATTGAACTCTTGGGGTTCTTTGATATGCTGAATCTAAACATGTATTTAGATTTTTGATTATGGGCCAAGTATTAAGTTTGTACAAATCAGGGTCCAAAATCACTCTTTGTTTGATTTCAACAAAAATTGAATATATTGGGTTCTTTGATGTCCTGAATCTAACTGTCGCAATAGCAAGAAATCTTCTATTGCACAATAGCACAGTATTCAATTGAAAACAAATACAAATGTTTTAACCAATTTCGATGGGATTAATTAAGTCTTTAATTTTGGGGTTCTAACCTTGTATATTTTTTTTTTGGATATTGGGCCCCATTTTCAAATTGGTTTACATTGAGGTCAAAAGGGTCCAAAATTAAACTTTGTTTGATTTCATCAAAACTGAATTATTGCGGCTGTATGATTTGCTGAATCTTATTGTGCATTTAGATTTTTATTTTGGGCCCTGTTTTCAAATAAGTTCATATTAAGGTTTGAAGGGTCCAAAATTAAACTTTGTTTGATTTCAACTAAAATTAAATTATTGGTGTTTTTATATGCTGAATTTAACCATGTTGTTAGATTTTGGATATCAGACCATTCTAGGTAAATTAAATGTCCCATTTCAAATTTTTAAGATCTTTGACCACATTTATTTTGTGTCAGAAACCTATATTATATTAAAATTTAATCACAATCCAAATTCAGACAGTATCAAGCTTGAATATTGTGTCCAAACTTGCCCCAACTGTTCAGGGTTCGACCTCTGTGGTCGTATCAGGCTGCGCTCAGCGAAGCATTTTATTGGTTATTATCTTGAATATTATTGGAGATAAAGATAAACTGTAAACAGCAAAATGTTCAGCAAAGTAGGATCTACAAAAGTTTTATATGACCAAAATTGTCAATTGACCCCTTAAGGAGTTATTGCCCTTTAAGGACAATTTTACACAAGTTGTTTATGTTTTTTTTAACTTTAAAATCTACTCAAATGAATCTAGTATAAATTTTGTATTTTATATCCTTGTACGTCAAGAAACATAGACACTATAGCTCAAAAGGAACATATTGGTAAAATGCATTTATTTGCTTTTGAAGAAAATATGACAGATATAATGAACATTTAAATGGCATTTTAAGCCACTCATTAATATATATTGAAAAGCAAAAATAATCATTGATGAAAGATTTAAGCAAAAAATAACAGGTGAGTGATTTAGGCTCTTGAGAGCCTCTTGTTTCATGACGAGGAAATTTGAATTTTGTATTAAGATATACAAAACAAGTATTTCTTTTACCTAAAATTAATGATTTAGGTTAAAATACCATTTAGAATCGTGTTCTGAATTCACACAATTTATCTTTTAGATCTAATTGCGTAAATCCTTTCTCCTGAATCATTAATACTTTTCGAATATACAAAATGGTTTGAATTATGTCACCATTGCGAGATATACTATTTATGAAAATAAAATACCAAAAATTTTAACTTTTCCAAGTTTTTGGAGTAAATCTCATTGTTTCACATTGTAATGGAAAATATGAACATATGTATGGACGTATAACCGTACATGTAAATCAAGCAAGATATACCTAGATAGAAGAAGATGTGGTATGAGTGCCAATGAGATAACTCTCCATCCAAGTCACAATTTGTAAAAGGTAAACCATTATAGGTCAAAGTACGGCCTTCAACACAGAGCCTTGGCTCACATCGAACAGCAAGCTTTAAGGGCCCCAAAATGACTAGTGTAAAATAATTCAAGCAGGAAAACCAACAGTCTAATCTATAAAACCAAGAAACAAAAACACTTATGAACCACATCAACAAAAGACAACTACTGAACAACAGGTTCCTGACTTAGGACAGGTGCAAACAAATGCAGCGGGTTTAAACCTTTTAACAGGTGCCAACCTTCACCCTAACCTGAAATAGTATATAACATTACAACATAGACGGACACACTATAAGATATCAATTGAAATGGCTTAACTCGATCAAAAGAAATATTAAAAATAAATGTGGATTGTGTCCATGCATGGACACAGATGATGCCCCGCTTGCATATCATATAAAGATATAAAGGGACATAACTGAAGAACGGTAAAAGTGACTCTACCTAAATTTGTACTTGATCTGAGTTTTGTGGTAATAAGCATTGTGTATAAGTCTCATAACATTTGGTTGAGGTAAACTAAAGTTAGAGAACGGAAACAAATAATTCAGCAATTTTTATGTTTATAAAGGGGCATAACTCAAGAACAGTAAAAGTGACACCACCCAATTTCTAACTAGATCTGTATTAAGTGGTAATAAGCATTGTGTATAAGTTTCATAACATTTGGTTGAGGCAAACTTAAGTTGAGAACGGAAACGAAAATTTAGCAATTTTTCCATTTGTAAAGGGCATAACTATAGAACGGTAAAAGTGACGCCACCAAAATTCAAACTTGATCTGTATTTAGTGGTATTAAGCATTGTTTATAAGTTTCATAACATTTGGTTGAGTCAAATTAAAGTTAGAGAATGGAAACCAACTACAATCAATGCTTTATACAATGCAATGTTTAATTTTGCCTTCCACTGATAAATTTAAGCAATTTTACCCTTCATTCCTAAAAATATTTCAAAGTCTTCTTTGAAAATTGAGTTATCTTTCTTTGTACATAATGGTAGTTGAATCAACTACAACCAATGCTTTATACAATGCAATATTCAATTTTACTTCCTACTGATAAATTAAAGCAATCTTTACCATTCAGTGCTTACAAGCTGTTTGATTGCCGTTCTAGGGTTATGTCCCTTTACAAATGAAAAAATTCTGAATTTTCGTTTCCATTCTCTAACTTGAGTTTGTCTTAAAACTAAATGTAATTTCTAAAATATCAATGTCATTATTCAAGTAATTTTTAAATTTGGAGTTATCTTCCTTTGTCCATGATTATAGTTGAATCAACTACAATCAATGCTTTATACAATGCAATGTTTAATTTTGCCTTCCACTGATAAAACACAGATCAAGTTGAATTAGGTAGTGTCACTTTAACCATTATTGAGTTATGCCCTTTATAAATCAAAAGATTGCAAAATTTTAGTTTCCATTCTGTAACTTAAGTTTGCCCCAACCAAACATTATGAACCTATACACAATATTCATTACCACAAAACTAAGATCAAGTACAATTTTTTGTTTCCGTTCTCTAACTTTAGTTTGCCTCAACCAAATGTTATGAAACTTATACACAATGGTTATTACTACATAATACAGATTAAGTACGAAATTTGGTGGCGTCACTTTTACCATTCTTGAGTTAGGTCCTTTATAAACATAAAATTGCTGAATTTTCGTTTCCGTTCTCTAACTTTAGTTTGTCTCAATCAAATGTTATAAAACATATACACAACCATTCTAGAGTTATGCGTGTTTATACAAATAGAAAAATGCTGAATTTTTAGTTTCTGTTCTGTACTTAAGTTAGCCTCAACCAAATGTTATGAGACTTACACACAATGCTTATTACCACAAAACTCAGATCAAGTTCAAATTTGGGTAGCGTCACTTTTACCGTTCTTCAGTTATGTCCCTTTATAACTATATGATATGCAAGCGGAGGCATCATCTGTGTCCACATGTGGACACAATCCACATTTATTTTATCTGTGACTGTCTTATAGCTACATAAACAAGATGTATGGTTTGTTAAAATTTTACTGCATCTTTTACACCTACATGCCCTAATTTTATTGATCATGATGTTTGATTTTTCATCTTGCTCTGCATTAACAGATCTTTGATTTAAGCACTTTGTCAGGATACATGTACAATATGTATTCACAATAAGATAATAGATGAACTTTAGAAAGCATATTTTAAAAATAATATACAGCTCCTTAATAGTAGATGTATATTATATATATTGGTATTCACTTTTTAGCATTGATGTAGTTTTCCTTATGAAAGAAAGAAAATGTTTAAGTCAATATGAATTTGTTATTTTGAAGAATCTAGCAAAAAACTTGTCAGGGTGTTTTGAATCTATGTATACTTCATAAAATGCAAAAATCATTTTGACCCTGGTACCTCCATAAGCCTGCAAATCTCATGGCTGGTCACATGTCAAAACTGTCAGACAACTTCTCATAGGAGTTATTGCCCTTAAATGACCATTTCTTTTTCAGTCTTACCATTTCTTTTCATTTTGCCAATTATCTTGAAAACTTTAATAGATAGAAACTTTAAATTGCAAAATGATCAACAAGATAAGATCTACAATAAAGACAATACGGAGGAAATCGTTTGACGACTCCTTATTGTAGTTATTGCCCTTTAATGATGATTTTACCAATTTTTTTTTTGCGTTTTGTCTTATATGATATAAGTTTTAAATAGTTTTAATAGACATTTTAAATCATAAAATGATCAGCAAGGCAAGATCTAATAAGTCAAATTTTGCTGAAATAGTTTGTAGACTTTCACTCTTTATAGGAGTGATTGCCCTTTAATGGAGATTTTTACCCTCTAATTGTGTTTTGAGCAAAACTAAAGAATATAGAGTGAAACTAAACAAACTAAATGATCAGCAATACAAGATCAACAAAACAGAGATTTTGTCATGAATTATATTCTTGTTTACAATGTTGAGAGTGTCCTTCGGCTTCGTTGAATATGCACATAGACCAAGGAGAGCAACACAGGCTCTTTAGAGCTTCTAGTTTTTTGTCGGTGGTTTGTATTTACATTCACACAGCTATCCAGAAATTTGAGCCTTGGCAGCTGAAATTTTGTCAAACCCATTACTGTTGATTTGAGTAATTGTCAAACACACTGGCAGTATAAGCCTGAATGCATGAAATCATGAAGTCCAATATGTACTTTCGCAATGTTTCTGGCATGATTTTGAATTTTGTCGCTTCAAAACCTTTGAAATTTTATGACTTCATGAACCTTAATTAAGACATGTGCCTTTGATTCAAACAGATGGATTCCTATTTTAATTCCTTTTTATAGTCTCACCTGCGATGAAAGTTGCAGAAAAGCAAGACATAGGGATTGCTTTTCCGTCAATGTTGGCTATGGCTCCGGCGTCAATAATTGTTAAGTTTTCTGCTTAAGTTAGTTTGATAGGGACTACATGTTATAGATCATTGATGTTTTATTATTATTAATTTGTCAAATTTAAGATACAAGTAATTAGTTCAATGTAGCCCATTAACTGTCAAAGAAGATTCATGTAAATATTTAGTGAACAGAATAAACAAAGGTATTCATTCTCTTTTTTGCATAAATATATTCAACATTTTTCGATGTAGAGAATTTTAATTAGTATCTGTAATTAAAAACAATCAAGCAATAAACTGAAACAGATTAACACACCTTATTATTAAACAAAATATAACTGCCATGGTTCTTGAGATTGTATTTAAATCTAAACCTTGGACTGATGAGAATTTCTTTATGATGTTAAAAAAAGAATACACCACTTTGGTGGTATTATATAATCATAAAGAGAACAGATTAAGGACTGAACTTCATTTTTTTAGATAAATTACATACGAATAGTAATTGTAAGGTGTTCATGTCTGGCAGGGTTCATCTAACCTTGACTCGTTTTCATGGCTCATTGTTCAGTGTTAAGGTTTCAAGGTTTGGTTTGGTTCTCATGTTCTTATCATAAGCAATAGGTCAACTACTTTTGGTGTATAAATTCATGAAAATGAGGTGAACATATCTGGCTGGGATAAATTATCTGAATTCATCTGACCTTGACCCTATTTAATCATTCATAAAGCAGTTGAGATATTTCAACACATACACTCCTGTTTATTATAACCATGTTAATACATATGCATATTTTTCGTTAATGATAATTTCTTAAGATTATAGACAAAGATTAAAGACTATCCTTATGTCAAAATATCAGTTTAGGTTAGTTATTTGTACACCAGACATAGGTGCATTATGTTTTCTGGTCTGTGCGTCCGTTCGTTCGTCCGTCCATTCGTCCGTCCGTCTGTCCCGCTTCAGGTTAAAGTTTTTGGTCAAGGTAGTTTTGATGAAGTTGAAGTCCAATCAACTTGAAACTTAGTACACATGTTCCCAATGATATGCTCTTTCTAATTTTAATGCTAAATTAGAGTTTTGACTAATTTCACGGTCCACTGAACATAAAAATGATAGTGCCCGCTTCAGGTTAAAGTTTTTGGTCAAGGTAGTTTTGATGAAGTTGAAGTCCGATCAACTTGAAACTTAGTACACATGTTCCCTATGATATGATCTTTTAATTTAATATTTTAATACCAAATTAGAGTTTTGAGCCCAATTTCACGGTCCAATGAACATAGAAAGTGATAGTGCAGTGGGCATCTTTGTACTATGGACACATTCTTGTTTTTATATTTTTCTGAAGCAATTAGTTATATGAAATACATATTTTGTCAGAAATTACCAATGTTTAAATGTTCCCTTTTAACTGGATTTTCGAAGGAAAACTCGCTTATTGATTTGGGGATGTACGGCGGGCAGGCGGGCAGCTGCCAAACAGTGTCCGTTCATTAACATGAAAACCCTTTGACTAAATTTTTCATTTTTTTATTTCAGTCATGCCACATATCACGAAGACTAACGGAATATCCGGAAAAGATAGGATCATTTGTATAGAAGATGGCACACCAAAAATATACCATCTTATTGAAGGAGATAGTTTCACCATTAGGTGTGAAAAAAGGTCTCTTCTTCATGTAAAATCTGTAAGATGGCAGAAAGATGGGAGTGATATAAACTTACAAAGTTACAAATATGAATTGAATGATACTTATACAGCCCTTACAATAGAAAATCTTTCTGAAAATGATACAGGAACTTACACATGCATTGTTTCCAACTGGTTGGGACTCAGTAACACAACTGTTGACAAATGTGTTTGTCATTTATCTGCCTTACACAGTAGGATGACATGGGTTCAGACATTACATCAATTCAAGGCATGTAGAAGGGAAGACCAGAATAGAGTTACTGTAAATATTCATAGTAAGTATTTATGTCTTCCCTTCAAAATAGGGAGACATTACCTCTTAGGTACAAATTTAAATTTGAATCTTTATTGTCATTAAACTAAATAAGCTAGTGACAAATATACAAATATAATATGAATAAAGTAACATTCATTTTCAGTTAAAATTGTTTTAACTTTAAGCTCCAATTAAAATTGTTTGCTAGACCCTCTTTGTGATTAATGTAAGATAACTCTGGTTAATTTTTCCAACATTTTATCATTATTGGGAGATAAATGGGGAATGGTGGGGCTGCTTCATTTGAATTCTGACATGATTATAAACACCATATTAAAACAATAAATGTATGCTTTTGCAAGTAGCAGGATCATGCTGTTGGAGGTTAGATAATGCGGACAACCACGTAAAACAGTGTATTATTGACAGCAGAATGACCACAGATGTCAAATGAAACATGTGTTAATCATTTGAATAATTTACCTCAAATTAAAAGTAGACAGAATACTTTTTATAATAATGTATTACCATTCTACGGCTTAAAATGTAAACAATATCGGGATTAGTTTGTGGCAGGTGCACATTCTGTACTGTCCCAGTAGTTTGCCACTTCAAACTATGTAACTTAACAACGAGGGTGGTTTATACTATTTGGACTACCCATGAGGGTCTTGCACTGTCGGCTTAAAGTAACTGAAATATAAATAGATAAAATTTATAAAATTATGAAAGGTTCTTTATATTGGTATATAGTATTTGTAAATGTTTCAAAACAAATAAATAAAATTATAGGTATAAATAAATGTCTTAAATAAACCAAAAATAAATACTAAAATCTATTAAATTTACAAATTCTGTAATAATTTAAAATTAAATCAAATAACTATACGTAAATATGAAATAACGAACCAGTTCAAGGGAGACAATAAATGCATTGATTCGATAGACTTGTTGGAATTGGAACATAGTACAAAGGGATGTCACTCTTGCATACAAATGACACATCAAAAGAATAAATTAACACAACATTCGTGCTCCAGCTTCTATGAAGATTCTAAATTATCAATATAACCAACAGTTGTTAATCTATAGGATAGTGACTGCTAACGAATGCTAACCAACAGTAAAGTATATTTGTTTGAATTGTTTTTAAACATACTCAGAAAAATGCACGAACTACTTGATTTTCATAGCTCATAATTAACATGTTTACACATTAATATGAAATAGTCATTAAAGATTATTTGCCTCTAACAGTATAAGAGACAATGCAGATTGTATGCTTGCATCAACTTACCCAAATAAAGATTTAATTAAGGCCTGAACATTTTGACATTGTTTATTTTTTTATCCATGTCGATTTTATACGACCGCAAAAAAGAATTTTGCGGTCGTATATTATATTGGTATGACGTTGGCGTCGTCGTCGTCCGAAGACACATTGGTTTCGCACTCTAACTTGAGTTTAAGTGAATGGATCTCTATGAAATTTTACTATAAGGTTCAATACCACAAAAAAGGTTGGGATTGATTTTGGGGTTATGGTACCAACAGTTAAGGAAAAGGGCCAAAAATAAGCATTTGTGTAACTTCCAGACATAACTTGTGTGTTAGTGTATGGATCTCTCTGACATTGTACCACAAGGTTCCATATCACAAAGGGAATGCTGGGATTGATTTTTGAGGGTAACTGCCTCCAAATTTTAGGATTTAGGGGCCAAAACAGGGGCAAAAACAAGCATTTTCTAGTTTTATGACAATAACTTGTGTGTAAGTGTATGGATCTTTCTGAAATTGTACTACAAGGTTCCATATCACAAAGGAAAGCTGGAATTGAGTTTGGGGTAATTGCCCAAAACGTTTAGGAATAAGGGGCCAAAATAAGCATTTTCTAGTTTCCAGACAATAACTTGTGTTCAAGTGTATGGATCTCTCTGAAATTGTACTGCAAGGTACCATACCACAAAGGAAAGCTGGGATTGATTTTGGGGTAGTTGCCTCAAAATTTTAGGAATTAGGGGCAAAAAGGGCAAAAAAACAAGCATTTTCTAGTTTCCAGACAATAACTTGTGTTCAAGTGTATGGATCGCTCTGAAATTGTACTGCAAGGTACCATATCACAAAGGGAAGGCTGGGATTGATTTTGGGGTAATTGCCTCAAAATTTTAATAAATAGGGGCCAAAAGGGTAAAAAACAAGCATTTTTCTAGTTTCAGGACAATAACTTGTGTGTAAGTGTATGGATCTTTATGAAATTGTACTACAAGGTTCCATATCACAAAGGAAAGCTGGGTTTGAGTTTGGGGTAATTGCCTAAACGTTTAGGAATTTGGGGCCAAAAAACAAGCATTTTATACGACCGCAAATTTTTTGCGGTCGTATATTGGTATGACGTTGGCGTCGTCATCGTCGCTGTCGTCGTCCAAAGATGCATTGGTTTTCGCACTCTAACTTTAGTTTCAGTGAATGGATCTCTATGAAATTTTACCATAAGGTTCAATATCACAAAGGAAGGTTGGGATTGATTTTGGGGTTATGGTACCAACAGTTAAGGAATTAGGGGCCAAAAGGGGCAAAAATAAGCATTTTGTAACTTCCAGACATAACTTGTGTGTTGTGTATGGATCTCTCTGACATTGTACCACAAGGTTCCATATCACAAAGGGAATGCTGGGATTGATTTTTGGGGTAATTGCCTTAAAATTTTAGGAATTAGGGGCAAAAAGGGGCAAAAACAAGCATTTTTTAGTTTTATGACAATAACTTGTGTGTAAGTGTATGGATCTTTCTGAAATTGTACTACAAGGTTCCATATCACAAAGGGAAAGCTGGAATTTAGTTTGGGGTAATTGCCTGAAACGTTTAGGAATTGGGGCCAAAAGGGGCCAAAAATAAGCATTTTCTAGTTTCAGACAATAACTTGTGTTCAAGTGTATGGATCTCTCTGAAATTGTACTGCAAGGTACCATACCTCAAAGGAAGGCTGGGATTGAGTTTGGGGTGATGAATCATAAGGAGGTTCAAAAATTTGGGGAGGGAATTTTTTTTTTCCTTTTTCCTTTTTTTCTTTAAAATTTTCCATTTTCTGATTTATATTTAAAAGCAAATAATAATGATATGGCAGGAGATACACACCAAACAGGATGTGTAAATTATTATATAATAAGTATTGTGCAAAGCAAGAAATTTTCAATTGCACAGTATTGTGCAATAGCAAGAAATCTTCAATTGCACAGTATTGCGCAATAGCAAGAAATATCCAATAGCACAATATTGCGCAATACCAAGAAATTGTCAATTGTACAGTATTGCGCAATAGCATGAAATATTCAATTGCACAGTATTGCGCAATTGCAAGAAATATTCAATTGCACAGTATTGTGCAAAAGAAGATACTTTGTATAAATTGCTTATTTCTTGACCAATTTCAATGGGGTTTTATTCTTGAACTCTTGGGGTTCTTTAATATGCTGAATCTAACCGTGTATTAAGTTTTTGGATTTTGGGCCCCGTTTTAAATTGGTCCACATTGAGGTCCAAAGGGTCCAAAATTTAACTTTGTTTGATTTCATCAAAATTGAATTATTGGGGTTCTTTGATATGCCGAATCTAACCGTGTATTTAGATTCTTAATTTTGGTCCCGTTTTCAAATTGGTCTACATTAAGGTCCAAAGGGTCCAAAATTAAACTTAGTTTGATTTTAACAAAATTGAATTCTTAGGGTTCTTTGATATGCTGAATCTAAACATGTATTTAGATTTTTGATTATGAGCCCAGTTTTCAAGTTGGTCCAAATCGGGGTCCAAAATTTAACTTTGTTTGATTTCAACAAAATTGAATATATGGGGTTCTTTGATATGCTGAATCTAACCATGTATTTAGATTTTTGATTTTTGGGCCCCGTTATCAACTTTGTCCACATTGAGGTCAAAAGGGTCCAAAATTAAACTTTGTTTGATTTCATCAAAAATTGAACTCTTGGGGTTCTTTGATATGCTGAATCTAACCATGTATTTAGATTTTGGATATTGGACCATAATAGGTGAATGTCCAATTTAAAATTTTTAAGTTCTTAGACCACATTCATTCTGTGTCAGAAACCTATGCTGTGTCAAATATTTAATCACAATCCAAATTCAGAGCTGTATCAAGCTTGAATGTTGTGTCCATACTTGCCCCAACTGTTCAGGGTTCGACCTCTGCGGTCGTATCAAGCTGCGCCCTGCGGAGCATTTTATTCTAGTTTCCAGACAATAACTTGTGTTCAAGTGTATGGATCTCTCTGAAATTGTACTGCAAGGTACCATACCACAAAGGGAAGGCTGGGATTGAGTTTGGGTGATGAATCATAAGGGGTTCAAAAATTTGAGGATTTGTTTTCATTTTTTTCTTTAAAATTTTCCATTTTAAATTTGTTATTTCTGATTTATATATTAAAGCAAATAATAATGATATGGTTTGAATAGGTAAATTAAAAATTTAAAAAAAAGTTCTTAGACCACATTCATTCTGTGTCAGAAACCAATGCTGTGTCAAATATTTAATCACAATCCAAATTCAGTGCTGTATCAAGCTTGAATGTTGTGTCCATACTTGCCCCAGCTGTTCAGGGTTGGACCTCTGCGGTCGTATCAAGCTGCCTAGCGTAGCATTTTATTTAATATTATCACAACTTCCAGTTAAAATTTGACTAAATACCCATATCTCGATATCGTCAGGTAAAATTGCTAGATATTTGGCATGAACGCACGGGTATATTATCAAAGCATGAATATGACAGTGATTTTGGGAAAAGACAGCTTCAAGCAGTCAATTCCCTATTTGGTTGGCCAGATTTTCTACTTTCCAAGCCTCTCACGTCAATCATTTTGTGTTTTATAGTTGGAAACACCTCAAAATTTCATACTGAATTGATGACAAGGAGATAAACAAATGAACAGATTGTCTTTAAATACTGTTTTACACATTTCCTTCTGTTTCTCGTGAAATTGTCGTATCTCAAGGTCTTCCTTTCACTATTTAGGTTTCTTTTACAATCCGGAAAAATCAGTATTATGAAATATTCCAAATATATCCAAGCTAGTGACGTCATGGTGGGATTTCCACACTACGTAGAAGGAGAGTATCCTTTACTCATTCTTAAAATCATTCGCAGAAATCGTGTACGATTATAAAATCGGTATTTGTTTATTAAACATAATTATAAATGAAGTTCCTACATGAAAATGAGACCTAATCTTTGTGTGGTACTTTTAAGCTAAACAAAAAGCTAACGGTTTGACATAGGTGGTGTTGTTTTCTCGTCATAAATCTTTCTTAGACTGATAACTATGTCTCAAATCTGGTCGATTGTAGGTATCAAGCCAGGGATAGCACCCGTCAGTCTAGAAACTTGCTTTGATCATAGTCATTTCGTACCCTTACCATTTCGTATCTCATTGAGTATTTATATGTATGCAATCTTGTTCCTTGTGTAATATTTATATTTTTAAATGATATTAGCAAACCAGTCCTAATACGAATAAATCAGCATGTGTAATACTGTTGACGTCGCCCTGTTGGCATAAATCATGAGTAAATTTTGCTTTTCGGCCTAGTCCATTATACAGGAAAATGGCAGAAAAGCAATACAGGATTTTAACTTCCAGTGGCAGATTTTGCTTCCAAATTATGTTGGACATATCTTAACTCTGACGTATCTAAAAGAAATTGGAAGACACATTTTCAATTTTTAATGACAAGAAAATTTAATTATGATCGGTTTTGTGACGATTTGCGGAAACATTCCACAACCTTTCCGAGTAGAATTTTCAATTTATTATCGAGAAAAACATGTCTGAATATTCTTCCCAAAACAAGGTATTATTTGAATCTGGAATAATTTTGAATTCTGGAAAATTGATGGGAAATGTATGATGAAAACTAACCCAATTTAGGAGGGTTAGCCATGCATGCATGACTAAGGGGTTAGTTAGTTCATACTGAAATATCAGTGAAAGTAAAATTAACCTTAGCCATGCGCGCATGGCTAACCCTTTTCAGTTGGGTTAGTTTTCATCATACATTTCTTATCAATTTATAGAAATCTGATAATATGTAGCCCATTTATTTTCCTGCAGATCTGACACTGTAATTACTATCATATTCCCAAAATTCATTTTCCTTGTCAGATTCAGTAAGCTTGAATCTTATCTTACAGTCTTAGCTGAGCTTGCTATTCTATGTACATTACATTTTATAAGTTTTGAAAGGAATTTTTGCAAGAAAAGGTGGAGAAAGGAAAAATTATATTAGACACTTAAGTAACAATATTAGTTTCAAAGGAAAATTAATTTACAGATCAGTTGACAATTGCATTTAGCTCTACTTTGATTTTGAAAGAATGTAATGCTCTCAGTTTTGAAAGAATGTAACTTTCTGGCATAATCACATTGTAAGCAATGACATACTGCATTAAGTTCATTGTTTCACTTTTGTAAATATAAAGATTTATTGCATGTCGGAGAAGACTTGCTGTTGTCAGTGACTACACAAAGGTTTTGTAAAGTGGTAAATTATTCCCATTTGATTCCAACTGTGTTTCAGTTACAGTTATACCAGAATCAATGCAATACACAGAATAACTTCTCTTTGAATTTAAATAAGGAAAGAAAAACAATTTATGACTGGAAACTCTGAAAATTTATTTGCTTTTATTTTGCGGTCGTATATTGGTATGACGTTGGCGTTGTTGTCGTCGTCGTCCGAAGACATTTGGTTTTCACACTATAACTTTAGTATAAGTTAATAGAAATCTATGAAATTTAAACACAAGGTTCATGACCACAAAGGAAGGTTGGGATTGATTTTGGGAGTTTTGGTCCCAACAGTTTAAGAATTAGGGGCCAAAAAGGGCCCAATAAGCATTTTTCTTGGTTTTCACACAATAACTCTAGTATAAGTAAATAGGAATTAGGGGCCAAAAGGGTCCAAAATTAAACTTTGTTTGATTTCATCAAAAATTGAACTCTTGGGGTTCTTTGATATGCTGAATCTAACCGTGTATTTAGATTCTTAATTTTTGGTCCCATTTTCAAATTGGTCTACATTAAGGTCCAAAGGGTCCAAAATTAAACTTAGTTTGATTTTAACAAAAATTGAATTCTTAGGGTTCTTTGATATGCTGAATCTAAACATGTATTTAGATTTTTGATTATGAGCCCAGTTTTCAAGTTGGTCCAAATCGGGGTCCAAAATTTAACTTTGTTTGATTTCAACAAAAATTGAATATATGGGGTTCTTTGATATGCTGAATCTAACCATGTATTTAGATTTTTGATTTTTGGGCCCCGTTATCAACTTTGTCTACATTGAGGTCAAAAGGGTCCAAAATTAAACTTTGTTTGATTTCATCAAAATTGAACTCTTGGGGTTCTTTGATATGCTGAATCTAACCATGTATTTAGATTTTGGATATTGGACCATAATAGGTGAATGTCCAATTTAAAATTTTAAGTTCTTCGACCACATTCATTCTGTGTCAGAAACCTATGCTGTGTCAAATATTTAATCACAATCCAAATTCAGAGCTGTATCAAGCTTGAATGTTGTGTCCATACTTGCCCCAACTGCTCAGGGTTCGACCTCTGCGTTCGTATCAAGCTGCGCCCTGCGAAGCATTTTATTCTAGTTTCAGACAATAACTTGTGTTCAAGTGTACGGATCTCTCTGAAATTGTATTGCAAGGTACCATACCACAAAGGGAAGGCTGGGATTATGTTTGGGTGGTGAATCATAAGGGGTTCAAAAATTTGAGGATTTGTTTTCATTTTTTTCTTTAAAATTTTCCATTTTAAATTTGTTATTTCTGATTTATATATTAAAGCAAATAATAATGATATGGTTTGAATAGGTAAATTAAAATTTTAAAAAAGTTCTTAGACCACATTCATTCTGTGTCAGAAACCTATGCTGTGTCAAATATTTAATCACAATCCAAATTCAGTGCTGTATCAAGCTTGAATGTTGTGTCCATACTTGCCCCAGCTGTTCAGGGTTGGACCTCTGCGGTCGTATCAAGCTGCCTAGCGTAGCATTTTATTTAATATTATCACA
This sequence comes from Mytilus coruscus, assembly GCA_017311375.1. Taxonomy (NCBI): domain Eukaryota; kingdom Metazoa; phylum Mollusca; class Bivalvia; order Mytilida; family Mytilidae; genus Mytilus; species Mytilus coruscus. The sequence goes on from CM029599.1 coordinate 62,171,476, forward strand.
ACTTCCAGTTAAAATTTGACTAAATACCCATATCTCGATATCGTCAGGTAAAATTGCTAGATATTTGGCATGAACGCACGGGTATATTATCAAAGCATGAATATGACAGTGATTTTTGGGAAAAGACAGCTTCAAGCAGTCAATTCCCTATTTGGTTGGCCAGATTTTCTACTTTCCAAGCCTCTCACGTCAATCATTTTGTGTTTTATAGTTGGAAACACCTCAAAATTTCATACTGAATTGATGACAAGGAGATAAACAAATGAACAGATTGTCTTTAAATACTGTTTTACATTTCCTTCTGTTTCTCGTGAAATTGTCGTATCTCAAGGTCTTCCTTTCACTATTTAGGTTTCTTTTACAATCCGGAAAAATCAGTATTATGAAATATTCCAAATATATCCAAGCTAGTGACGTCATGGTGGGATTTCCACACTACGTAGAAGGAGAGTATCCTATACTCATTCTTAAAATCATTCGCAGAAATCGTGTACGATTATAAAATCGGTATTTGTTTATTAAACATAATTATAAATGAAGTTCCTACATGAAAATGAGACCTAATCTTTGTGTGGTACTTTTAAGCTAAACAAAAAGCTAACGGTTTGACATAGGTGGTGTTGTTTTCTCGTCATAAATCTTTCTTAGACTGATAACTATGTCTCAAATCTGGTCGATTGTAGGTATCAAGCCAGGGATAGCACCCGTCAGTCTAGAAACTTGCTTTGATCATAGTCATTTCGTACCCCTACCATTTCGTATCTCATTGAGTATTTATATGTATGCAATCTTGTTCCTTGTGTAATATTTATATTTTTAAATGATATTAGCAAACCAGTCCTAATACGAATAAATCAGCATGTGTAATACTGTTGACGTCGCCCTGTTGGCATAAATCATGAGTAAATTTTGCTTTTCGGCCTAGTCCATTATACAGGAAAATGGCAGAAAAGCAATACAGGATTTTAACTTCCAGTGGCAGATTTTGCTTCCAAATTATGTTGGACATATCTTAACTCTGACGTATCTAAAAGAAATTGGAAGACACATTTTCAATTTTTAATGACAAGAAAATTTAATTATGATCGGTTTTGTGACGATTTGCGGAAACATTCCACAACCTTTCCGAGTAGAATTTTCAATTTATTATCGAGAAAAACATGTCTGAATATTCTTCCCAAAACAAGGTATTATTTGAATCTGGAATAATTTTGAATTCTGGAAAATTGATGGAAATGTATGATGAAAACTAACCCAATTTAGGAGGGTTAGCCATGCATGCATGACTAAGGGGTTAGTTAGTTCATACTGAAATATCAGTGAAAGTAAAATTAACCTTAGCCATGCGCGCATGGCTAACCCTTTTCAGTTGGGTTAGTTTTCATCATACATTTCTTATCAATTTATAGAAATCTGATAATATGTAGCCCATTTATTTTCCTGCAGATCTGACACTGTAATTACTATCATATTCCCAAAATTCATTTTCCTTGTCAGATTCAGTAAGCTTGAATCTTATCTTACAGTCTTAGCTGAGCTTGCTATTCTATGTACATTACATTTTATAAGTTTTGAAAGGAATTTTTGCAAGAAAAGGTGGAGAAAGGAAAAATTATATTAGACACTTAAGTAACAATATTAGTTTCAAAGGAAAATTAATTTACAGATCAGTTGACAATTGCATTTAGCTCTACTTTGATTTTGAAAGAATGTAATGCTCTCAGTTTTTGAAAGAATGTAACTTTCTGGCATAATCACATTGTAAGCAATGACATACTGCATTAAGTTCATTGTTTCACTTTTGTAAATATAAAAGATTTATTGCATGTCGGGAAGACTTGCTGTTGTCAGTGACTACACAAAGGTTTTGTAAAGTGGTAAATTATTCCCATTTGATTCCAACTGTGTTTCAGTTACAGTTATACCAGAATCAATGCAATACACAGAATAACTTCTCTTTGAATTTAAATAAGGAAAGAAAAACAATTTATGACTGGAAACTCTGAAAATTTATTTGCTTTTTATTTTGCGGTCGTATATTGGTATGACGTTAGCGTTGTTGTCGTCGTCGTCCGAAGACATTTGGTTTTCACACTATAACTTTAGTATAAGTTAATAGAAATCTATGAAATTTAAACACAAGGTTCATGACCACAAAAGGAAGGTTGGGATTGATTTTGGGAGTTTTGGTCCCAACAGTTTAAGAATTAGGGGCCAAAAGGGCCCAATAAGCATTTTTCTTGGTTTTCACACAATAACTCTAGTATAAGTAAATAGGAATTAGGGGCCAAAAGGGTCCAAAATTAAACTTTGTTTGATTTCATCAAAAATTGAACTATTGGGGTTCTTTGATATGCCGAACCTAACCGTGTCTTTAGATTCTTAATTTTTGGTCCCATTTTCAAATTGGTCTACATTAAGGTCCAAAGGGTCCAAAATTAAACTTAGTTTGATTTTAACAAAAATTGAATTCTTGGGGTTCTTTGATATGCTGAATCTAAACATGTACTTAGTTTTTTATTAGGGCCCAGTTTTCAAGTTGGTCCAAATCGAGGTCCAAAATGTAACTTTGATTTCAACAAAAATTGAATATATGGGGTTCTTCGATATGCTGAATCTAACCATGTATTTAGATTTTTGATATTTGGGCCCGGTTATCAAATTGGTCCACATTGAGGTTTAAAGGGTCCAAAATTGAACTTTATTTGATTTCATCAAAAATTGAATTCTTGGGGTTCTTTGATATACTGATTCTAACCATGTATTTAGATTTTGGATATTGGAATACCACAAAGGGATGGTAAGAATTGTCTTTGGGAGTTATGGCTCAAACCGTTAAGGAATAAGGTGCAAAAGGGAAAAAGGGTTTCCAGGTTGATGGACAATTACTTTATGTTTGCTAGATAAGTAGAATTGCATTAGCATAGATTAAGTACCTGGACTGGAAATCAGAAATCTCAACAGTATAATTGACAAAACAGTTCGTTGTGACTGGGAAGAGGCAAGTTCAAATGACTGAAATGTGATTTCCTGTACCTACAATGTATGTAGCAGTAAGTTTCTTTGTTTTCTAATCGAAGAATGTGTATCATATGATAAAATATTATGAACTGGCTGTTTCTGTATTGACCCTTTATAGATTCATGATCATATGCATTGGCCCTCAACCCTCGAGTCTCGGGGTTAATATAACCTTGAATCTATAATGGGGTCAATACAGAAACAGGCAGTATTAAAGTATTGAGAAATTTGAGAGAGCCCACAGCCATGTTGAAATATTCATGGATTTTGTAAGGGGTCTTGAATTTATTTTCCTTGAAAAAATAAGAAAAATTCCAATTTTTCCTTCCAGGTCCCCAATGAAATAAAGTGATCAATCTCTTAGATCATAAGTATATTAATCAATATCAATACAGAAACAGGCAGTATTAAAGTATTGAGAAATCTGAAGGGAGCCCAGAGCCGTGTTGAAATATTCATGGTCTTGAATTTATTTTCCTTGAAAAAAAATAAGAAAAATTCCAATTTTTCCTTCCAGGTCCCCCAATGAAATAAAATGATCAGTCTCTTAGATCATAAGTATATTAATCAATATTCATTAAACCTTGATCTTTTTGTCTCACATGTGCAGTCTTCACGCTCAACCACAGGCCCACCAGCCCAGGCTTGTAAAACTTCTGTCGGGCCTGTAAAATCATCTCCACCGGCCAATATAATCTAACTAATTTTTTTTTAAATTCAGCTTCGGGCCTTTCGATTCAAAAGTCTATAGTGAAGACTGCATGTGTCGAAAGGCGCAGAATGCAAGACATAGGGATTACAATCCAGTGGCAGCAACGGCATAAACTATTTGAATACAAACATAAGGCTTTATATTTCAGAAGGTAGAAGACCTGAATGCTTCATATGCAAATGCCTTATATTCTTATATTACGAAGTTTCCTTGTCTGTCATATGTCTATTGCCATTTTCATGGTAAAGCAACTGCTTGAATATTTTAAGTCCACTTTCGACTAAGTTCAGGTTTGCACTTCGTCCGTCTGTCTGTTTGTCCATCCTTCAGTCCATCAAATCAGTTTTCCACACTTTTTCCTATGTGCTTGAAGATACTGATTTGATTTTTGGTATATAGTTTAACAATGACAAGTTACAGATCAAGTTTGAATTTTGTTCAGTTTGGATGATTTTTTTGGAGTGTTATAGTCCTCGGACTTACAAAATTCATGCAAATAACCAGTTTTCCACACTTTTTTGGTCATGCTTGAAGATTTTTATTTGATATTTATTATATAGTTTAACCATGTTAACACCAAGACAAGTTATAGATCAAGTTAGTTGTTCCAGTGTTATCAATTTTTAACTGGTGGGGGACTATGTATTGCTATGCAATACTCTCAGAATGCTTGTTTAACAATGTAGTTGTTTTATAGCTGTGAAATACTCCCTTATTATGAGTTATAGGGTAACTATATTTGGTATATTGGATGCTTGCAAGGTCTACATATATCTGTCAGACATGGTTCACCTGACCTCAACCTCATTTCATGGATCAGTGATCAATGTTAAGTTTTCGTGGTCAAGTCCGTATCTCAGATACTATAAGCAATAGGTCAACTATATTTGGTGTGTGGAATGACTGAAAGGTGTACATGTTCGACTGGCAGGTTTCATCTGAACTTGACCTCATTTTCATGGTTCATTTGTCAATGTTAAGTTTTTGTGGTTTGGTCTGTTTCTCAGATACTATAAGCAAAAGATTAGCTGTATTTGGTGTATGGAATGAATGTAAGGTGTATATGTCCGTCTGACTGGTTTCATCTGACCTTGACCTTTTTTTTAATTCATTGGACAATGTTTTAAGTATTTCCTGTTTGGGCTCTATCTACGATACTATACGCCACAGGGCCACTTTATTTGGTATATATTATGGAATTATTGTTAGGTAGACATTACATTAAGAAAATTTTGTTCGAACAGCTACTTTATTTTAGATATAAACTTGCATATAGTTCCTTTGTAAATCAAAATTGATAAAATTCCTATCTATGAATTAATGTGAAAAGTAATATATCAAATTTAATCAGTTGCTAAGAATTATGAAAGTATTTTATCAGTATCTTATGCTTGTGTAAGTTATTGAATAAATTTTGGTACAAGATGTGTATTGATATCAAAGTTGATTCCCAAAATTTTTGAAATGCTATTATTCCAATTCTTTCGTCAGGCAAGTAAGTCAGAGTACTGATACAATACAGTATCTTAGACAACTGTCATTATTTACAAACAATTTCACTCAAAGGTGGGAGTATTAATTGGAATCACCTCCACTTAAATGCCAATCTTAATTGACCACAATATTACATAATTGATTAGACACTTTATTTAAAAGCTCAGTTTATATCTTAATACACAATTTATTGTCAATTATTGACATCAATAGTATGTCCATTTAGGACCTTCCAAAAAATATAATTTGAATTCAAAATCAGGAATTTAGATCGTTATCACGAATTGTATAATTCGTTATCACAGATTAAATTTGTGATAACAAATTTGTGGAATTCGTTTTAACAGATTTTGTAATTCGTAATTACAAATTAAATTAGTTATCACAATTTTTTATACGACCGCAAAAAATTTTTGTGGTCGTATATTGGTATGACGTTGGCGTCGTCGTCGTCGTCGTCGTCGTCCGAAGACACATTGGTTTTCGCACTCTAACTTTAGTTTAAGTGAATGGATCTCTATAAAATTTTACCATAAGGTTCAATACCACAAAAGGAAGGTTGGGATTGATTTTGGGGGTTATGGTACCAACAGTTAAGGAATTAGGGGCCAAAAAGGGGCCAAAAATAAGCATTTTTGTAACTTCCAGACAATAACTTGTGTGTAAGTGTATGGATCTCTCTGACATTGTACCACAAGGTTCCATATCACAAAGGGAATGCTGGGATTGATTTTGGGGGTAATTGCCTCAAAATTTTAGGAATTAGGGGCCAAAAAGGGCAAAAATAAGCATTTTCTAGTTTCAGGACAATAACTTGTGTGTAAGTGTATGGATCTTTCTGAAATTGTACTACAAGGTTCCATATCACAAAGGAAAGCTGGAATTGAGTTTGGGGTAATTGCCTAAACGTTTAGGAATTAGGGGCCAAAAGGAGCTAAAATAAGCATTTTCTAGTTTCCAGACAATAACTTGTGTTCAAGTGTATGGATCTCTCTGAAATTGTACTGCAAGGTACCATACCTCATTGAAGGCTGGGATTGAGTTTGGGGTGATGAATCATAAGGGGTTCAAAAATTGGGGAATTTTTTTCCCTTTTTTCCTTTTTCCTTTTTTTTTCTTTAAAATTTTCCATTTAAGTTGGTTATTTCTGATTTATATTTAAAAGCAAATAATAATGATATGGCAGGAGATACACACCAAATAGGATGTGTAAATTATTATATAAATAAGTATTGTGCAATAGCAAGAAATTTTCAATTGCACAGTATTGCGCAATAGCAAGAAATCTTGAATTGCACAGTATTGCGCAATAGCAAGAAATATCCAATAGCACAATATTGCACAATAGCAAGAAATTGTCAATTGTACAGTATTGCGCAATAGCAAGAAATATTCAATTGCACAGTATTGTGCAATTGCAAGAAATATTCAATTGCACAGTATTGTGCAAAAGAAGATACTTTGTATAAATTGCTTATTTCTTGACCAATTTCAATGGGTTTTATTCTTGAATTCTTGGGGTTCTTTAATATGCTGAATCTAACCGTGTATTAAGTTTTTGGATTTTGGGCCCTGTTTTTAAATTGGTGCACATTGAGGTCCAAAGGGTCCAAAATTAAACTTAGTTTGATTTTAACAAAAATTGAATTCTTAGGGTTCTTTGATATGCTGAATCTAAACAATTATTTAGATTTTGATTATGGGCCCAGTTTTCAAGTTGGTCCAAATTGGGGTCCAAAATTAAACTTTGTTTGATTTCAACAAAAATTGAATCTATGGGGTTCTTTGATATGCCGAATCTAACCGTGTATTTAGATTCTTAATTTTTGGTCCCATTTTCAAATTGGTCTACATTAAGGTCGAAAGGGTCCAAAATTAAACTTAGTTTGATTTTAACAAAAATTGAATTCTTAGGGTTCTTTGATATGCTGAATCTAAACATGTATTTAGATTTTTGATTATGGGCCCAGTTTTCAAGTTGGTCCAAATCGGGGTCCAAAATTAAACTTTGTTTGATTTCAACAAAAATTGAATATATGGGGTTCTTTGATATGCTGAATCTAACCATGTATTTAGATTCTTAATTTTTGGTCCCGTTTTCAAATTGGTCTACATTAAGGTCCAAAGGGTCCAAAATTAAAACTTAAGTTTGATTTCAACAAAAATTGAATTCTTAGGGTTCTTTGATATGCTGAATCTAAACATGTATTTAGATTTTTGATTATGGGCCCAGTTTTCAAGTTGGTCCAAATCAGGGCCCAAAATTAAACTTTGTTTGATTTCAACAAAATTGAATATATGGGGTTCTTTGATATGCTGAATCTAACCATGTATTTAGATTCTTAATTTTTGGTCCCGTTTTCAAATTGGTCTACATTAAGGTCCAAAGGGTCCAAAATTAAATCTTAGTTTGATTTTAACAAAATTGAATTCTTAGGGTTCTTTGATATGCTGAATCTAAACATGTATTTAGATTTTGATTATGGGCCCAGTTTTCAAGTTGGTCCAAATCAGGGTCCAAAATTAAACTTTGTTTGATTTCAACAAAATTGAATATATGGGGTTCTTTGATATGCTGAATCTAACCATGTATTTAGATTTTAGATTTTTGGGCCCCGTTATCAACTTTGTCTACATTGAGGTCAAAAGGGTCCAAAATTAAACTTTGTTTGATTTCATCAAAATTGAACTCTTAGGGTTCTTTGATATGCTGAATCTAACAATGTATTTAGATTTTGGATATTGGACCATAATAGGTGAATGTCCAATTTAAAATTTTAAGTTCTTAGACCACATTCATTCTGTGTCAGAAACCTATGCTGTGTCAAATATTTAATCACAATCCAAATTCAGAGCTGTATCAAGCTTGAATGTTGTGTCCATACTTGCCCCAATTGTTCAGGGTTCGACCTCTGCGGTCGTATCAAGCTGCGCCCTGCGGAGCATTTTATTCTAATTTGTTTTAACGAATTATAATCGTTATAACGAATTGTATAATTCGTTATAACGGATACAATTCGTTAAAGCATATTAAATTCTTTAGAACAAATTTGTTGAATACATTATCACAGTTTTTTGTAATTCTTGGATACGGAATAAATTTTGTTATCACAGATTTTTATAATTCATAATAACAGATTAATATCGTAATCACGAATTGTATAATTCTTGATCACAGATTAAATTCTTGATAACGAATTTGTGGAATTAGTTATCACAGTTTTTGTAATCCTTGATAGCGAATTATACAATTTGTGATTACGATTTTAACCCGTTATAATGAATTATAACTAGATGTCAAAAGAGCCGATGTCGCTCACCTTGATTTTTGTGCATTTTCGACTTTGAAGACGAATAAAATTCATGACTGAGATCTTGTCTAGCTGATCATTTTCAAGTTTTTAGCTCACCTGGCCCGAAGGGCCAAGTGAGCTTTTCTCATCACTTGGTGTCCGTCGTCCGTCGTTGTTAACTTTACAAAATCTTCTCCTCTGAAACTACTGGGCCAAATTTAACCAAACTTGGCCACAATCATCATTAGGGTATCTAGTTTAAAATTGTTTCCGTTGACCTGCCAAACCAACCAAGATGGCTGCCATGGCTAAAAATAGCACATAGGGTAAAATGTATATTTTGGCTTATAACTCTGAAACCAAAGCATTTAGAGCAAATCTGACATTGGAGAAAATTGTTGATCAAGTCAAGATCTATCTGCCCTGCAATTTTCAGATGAATCGGACAATGGGTTGTTGGGTTGCTGCCCTGAATTAGTAATTTTAAGGATTTTTTCCGTTTTCGGTTATTATCTTGAAAATTATTATAGATAGAGATAAACTGTAAACAGCAATAATGTTCTGCAAAGTAAGATCTACAAATAAGTCAACTTGATCAAAATGGTCAGTTGACCCCTTAAGGAGTTATTGCCCTTTAAAGTAATTTTTACCATTTTTTGTAAATTTTGTAATCTTTACAAAATCTTCTCCTCTGAAACTACAGGACCAAATTCAACCAAACTTAGCCACAATCATTATTAGGGTATTTAGTTTAAAAAATGTGTGCGGTGACCCAGCCAACCAACCAAGATGGCTGCCATGGCTAAAAATAGAACATAGGGGTAAAATGTAGATTTTGGCTTGTAACTCTGAAACCAAAGCATTTAAAGCAAATCTTACAGGAATTAACTTGTTTATCAAGTAAATATCTATCTGCTCTCAAATTTTCAGATGAATCGGACAACTGGTTGTTGGGTTGCTGCCCCTGAATTGGTAATTTTTAAGGAAATTTTGCCGTTTTTGGTTATATTCTTGAAAATTATTACAGATAGAGATAAACTGTAAACAGCAATAATGTTCAGCAAAGTAAGATCTTCAAATAATATGTCAACATGACCAAAATGGTCAGTTGACCCCTTAAGGAGTTATTGCCTTTATAGTCAATTTTAACAATTTGGTAAATTTTGGTAAGTTTTACAAAATGTTTTCCTTTTGTAATCTTCTTTTCTGAAACTGCAGTAGAAAATCAATATAGAAAACAATCTACTAATGAACTGGCAATAAAAATAATTGGTAATTCTATAACATGAAAAAAAACACATTAATACCTGATGATGGTGTTTCTTTCTTTACATTGAAAATGATGTCACAACTATAATCCAGAACAATAGGTCGAATGTCAGATATGTTTCAGTACTTTGGCTTCATTTTCTACAGATTCCGAAGTGCAAATGATGCTTGAATTCCTACACTAATTTATACAGACTTCATCCCCTTTCACAGGTAATGCCTGCCTCATATTATATTTAAAACTTTAATAGAATATCAGAAATTTTGAGAGAAAATTAATCAACCATGCAAGATCTAAAACTTAATTAATATTGTTCAAATTATCAATTAACTATTAAAAAAAATTCTCATTAAAAAATATAGTTCTTCATTTTATATTTTATCAGAAGTTTAGGAAAAAATTGAATTTAATTGTGTCCCTTGTTCTCATTTCCTGGGATAAATCCAATACAAATTAAAGTATTGGTATTGAATTAATATAAGAAATATTTCAAACCTTACAATTTTCTTCACAAGAATGAAGACCATATTTTCAGTGTCATGAGTATCAGTCATCATATTTGTTGTACTTTGTTGTTTAAAAGTTGAATACAAATAAAGATCAACAAAGCAATTCAAAACCACTTGAATTTTGCAACAACAAATGAGAGTTTTAACCACCTCAGCTGGCTATACAACCCTTGCACAATCAACTGAATTTTGCAGAAATCATTAATAGGAAAGATTGCCCTTAAATGATAATTTTTATTACCTTTTTGTTTTTTTTTTTTTTTTGTTTGGGGTTGCGCAACAACAAAACTTCTCAACAAACTTTCTCATCACTTCGCATTTCTCGTTAGATAAATTTTACAAAATTCTCCCTGAAACTACTGTCAAATTAAACCAAACTTGGTTTAAATCACCACTAGGATATCCAGGGATCACTGTGTATGATGACCCTGCCTGCCAACATGGCACACATGGCTGAAATAAAACATAGGTTTCAAACGCACTTTTAGTCTTATATCTCTGAAACTAAACGACAGTACAACAGTTGCATTTATCATGCATCAATTGTAAATAAAAATATCAGGTGAGCGACACAGGGTCCTTGGAGCCTCTAGTTCTTTATCTACAGGTTGCACTTGTGTAACAACAGCTGTTTCACAAACCACACCTCTTTGTGGAGATATATAATATTCATAGATATTTTGGTTCCCAGATATGATCTCTATGTTTCATCTCATAAAGACATAACTTGGGAATGTTACCAGTATAAAACACATAAATAGTGGTGAAATTGAATTCTGAGGAAGACCAAAAGTGAAGGAGGGGTCACTAGTACAGAATTTTAGTATAAGTTTAAACTCTTAGAAGTTCGGGGCATATAAATGTTGAAAATATGCCACACAGCCCTATATTTTGACCTTGAGAAAAATAGTAGTGCATATGAACTTTCCATTCTAGGATATATTTTTTACGAAACTTCATAGTAAAAGTGGAACAGTTTTAGCCGTAAAAGGAGTTCCTATGGGAAATTGCATTGTCTATATTTACAGAAGTGCAACCTACACTGGTTTTGTGAAACATGCAAAACAGTGGTATAAATCATAATTAGGGGTAATTTTCCCTTAGCAGTCAAACTGATGATTTCAGCCGTCTGAAAATTTGTAGATCGCTCTTACTGATAATTTTGCTTTGTTTCCTCTATCTATAATAGTTGAAAATAAGGAAAACTACAAACTAATTGGTCAGATGGTGTTTAAGGAGCAATAACTCCTTTTAAGGGTCAATTGCTGCTTTCAATCTTGTGGAATTATTTGTAGATCTTTGTTTTCTGATCATTTTCCTATAATAATTGATTGAAAGATTCTCGCTATCTATTATAATTTTCAAAATAATAGACGAAACACAAAATTAAATATAAAAAAATCGTCAATAAAGAAAAATTATTCCTATAAATGGTCATCTTACAATTTTGATGTAAATAGACAGTAGGTAAATCTTGTTATTCTATAAACAATTATCTATCTGTAGCGGGTTTCAAGATAAAAGAAAAAACTTGTATTTTACCCTTATGTTCTATTTTAGGCCATGTCGGCCATGTGGTTACGCAGGCGGGCTCACCGCACACATTCTTTAAACTAGACACCCTTATTCATTTCTCTCACTTCACTTCACTCCAGGCTAGCCTTATCTACTTTTGCACATTATATTCTATTTTCTTCTTCTTTATATCTTTTGTTTGTTTTTGAATTACATGCACTCTTATTATGTTTTCGTCATTATCAACTAATTCTTATATTATTAGTATATCAACAAATACTTGAATGTGATTGGTCTGTTAGATTTATTTTCCTAGGTTTACACTTCGATAAATTAGTTGCCAAAACTACTTTTGTTGCCTCGGTGTAAAATATATACATGCCCAATACACATAAATGAAATTCGCATGTCTAAAAAGAGTTTAAATAAAAATAATGAATAAAATGTATCGGTTAGGAATTATGAGGATTAAATACCTTTTTTCTAGAAATTATTGGTGTGTAAACTGGGTCGCTGGCGAACAAACTTAACACATCAGTTTGTGAGTTAACTCACCCAGTTTACACGATAATAACTTCTAGGTATAATGTTTTTGTGTTTATATTTGTACAGAGAGAGGATGTCACTAATGTTGTTTCTTTTGCTAATTTTGCAAATAAAATGCGTTAAAACTAAATTGATTGTGGCCAAGTTTGTTTCAATTTGGCCAAAAGGTTTCAGGGAAGAAGATTTTGTAAAAGTTAACGAACAACAACGGACGCAAAGTGAAGAAAAAATTGTGATAACAAATTTAATTCGTAATTAAGAATTACAAAATCTATGATAACGAATTCACAAATTCTTCATCACAAATTTAATCTGTGATAACACATTATACAATTCGTGATAACGATTTAAATTCGTGATCTCCATTTCAAATTATATTTTTGGAAGGTCCTAAATGGGCTTCCATAATATCTGTATTCCCTTTGATCTATACTACATAAAATTATTCTGTAAATTATGTCTCAAAGATGAATGATTAAGGATAAGAAAGATGCATTTTTGCAAAGAAAAACAAAAAACAAAATATGTATAAAAATCAAGCAGGGTCTATTTAACTTGAAAAATCAGTTTAATAATCATAAATTAGGTTAATTCAAGTTACAATTATAATTAGTTTGCTGGAAGCAATAAACAAATATATATAAAAATAGGAGATGTGGTATGATTGCCAATGAGACAACTATCCACCCAAGTTCAAATAAAGTGGATGTAAGTAATTATAGGCAACAGTACTGCCTTCAACAATGAGAAAACCCATACCGTATAGACTGCTATAAAAGGCCCTGACATGAAAAATATGAAACAATTCAATTGAGAAAACTAACGGCCGAATTTATTACAAACAATTTACGAAAAACAAATATGACAGACGTGAACCAACGACAACCACTGAACTACAGGCTCCTGACTTGGGACAGGCACATAATGAATGTGGTGGGGTGAAACATGTTTGTGAGCGCTCAGCCTCCCTAACCTGGGACAGTGGTGTAACAGCACAACATAACAAACTATAAAATCTGTTGGAAAAGGCTTAACTCATCAGATCGATACAAAGAAAAACATTAAGCAAAAACACAGACGGGACATGGCAGGTTATATATCCATCCTCGTCCCTAACAACAAAAAGACACAAAGTACAGATCTGAGAGTACTGGCAGTTACTTACAGCTAGTTAATTCAAAGCCAATAACAACTAATAAATAAATCATGTATCTAAGACTAAAATATCAATCAGTACACATCCAAAATCCAATGGATTTAGTGTAAAGATGTCATTAACAGTCGGAGAAAACATGACCTTGTGCAATGCCATAATATAGGTATCGACAGATTGTAGTACCGTAAAGGTACATAAGTGTAATATTTAGTATGGTTTTAATTTACTGATAAAAATCAATATTTATACCAATAAAACAATATTCAAAGATTTAATTACAGTGTTGAATAGGTAACCTTTAGAATAAGTTTATTTAAAGGATTGATAAGTTTACCAGGATCGTACATAAATTTCCGAACTACATCACCTTAAAATTTAGGATGTGCTATTCCGTTTGAAATAAGGTTTGAAATAAGTTTTCTACAGGTACAGCCAAACTTGCATGTGCATATGCATAATCTCTTACCTGGGCTTTTTATGCAATCAAATTAATTTTTATTCCCATTACATTTCTATTTAATAGTTTAAGGTATTTGTACATGTATTTAAACACAGGATTTTGGGGAAAGACGGCTTCAAGCCGTCAATCCCCTATGTGGTTGACCAGACTGACATCCCTCACGTCATTCATTTTGTTTTTATAGTGTGGAAAACACCCCTAAAAATCTTACTGAGATTGATGATGAGGAGACACACAAATGAATAGATTGACTTTAAACACTTTTAACACATTTCCTTCTGTTTCTCGCGAAATTATCGTATCTTCAGCTCTCCTTACACTATTTACGTTTCTTTTACAATCCGGAAAAATCAGAATGACGAGATATTCTAAATATATCCAACCTACATTATAGTGACGTCATTGTTGGAATGCCACACTACGTAGAAGCAGGGATATCCTTTACTGATTATTTAATTCATTCTCGGAGTTCGTGTACTAATTTAAAATTGGTATTTGTTCAACTTGAACATTCAAACATCAACATGCAATGCTTGAATTTGTAGGTCAACTTGTAACTTTCACAGTAAACAATGGCCGTGGGATACATGAGATTGGGAGAGAAACGACAGTTTTCATTTTCTGTAAAATTCTGTTTTGAGAATCTTCCTCCAATACAGGAGCACCTCAATTGATGAGTAATAATCCACTAAAATAAAAGTTAATGTATCAGAACACTTAAAATGTGACATTTAGTATATTATTAATAGTCTTCCATTAAAACTAAATTTTGTGTACCAACATAATCATTGTAATGGTAAAAAAAAAAAAAGTGATTAAAAATGTTGCATTTTGTAGTTTAAACCTATTTATTCATGAAATTTACAAATATATCAACATGTAGATCTGGAAACAAGCTTCACACAGTTTACATCAATCATATTGGTTTTATTAGTACCTGTATCCCTGTGATGAGAGTTGTAACTGGGAACTTTATCAATGAAAATTTAAAACTGAATAGATTTTTCAGTCCTCACTTTCTTAATAATAATAATAATAAAAATCTTAGAGTACTGTCACAAAAAAAGGAAAATGGCCCTAGCCTGCAGTTCAGTGGTACACAATTAAAATTTCAAAAAATATTGTAGTAGTTGTTAAATGATAGAATTCAGTTGAATTTTAGATAATTAACTTTCAACTTTAATCGAATGTTTTGATTTAGAAGGTGCAGATCTCTTCCATTGGTCCAAATTGAATCCTTAACTAAGGAAACGAAATTACATTACACAACAATTTATTTCAATATTGTCAACCTTTCTACATACTCTAGGTGTTCTTTTTTTTTCATTCTTTATATGAAGACTATCAAAAGATAACCCCCAAAAAAAAAAAAAAGAAAAGAAACAATGGCCGTCTTTCCCTCAGAGCTCTTCAGCTCTTTGATTTTTTTTCCCAATGAAGAATGAACACCAATTAAAATAATAAAATAGTTATTTATTTGTTATACGACTGCAAAATGTTTGCAGCTGTATAATGGAATGGTGATGTTGCTCGTTGTCATCGTTGTCTGAAGACATTTGGTTTCAGACTATAACTTGAATATAAGTGTATGGATCTCTATGAAATTGTGCCACAAGGTTCCTTTCCACAAAAGGAAGGTTGGGATTGATTTTGGGGTTTGTGTTCTAACTGTTTAGAAAAAGGGACCAAAACACACATTTTCTGATTTCAGGACAATAACTTCTGTGAATATGTGTATGTATCTTTATGAAATTGCACCAAAAGGTTCCATTCCTCAAAACCTCATGGCCAAAACCGTTTAGGAATCAGGACCAAAAGGGCCCAAAAACAAGGATTTTCTGGTTTCTGGACAACAACAATCTATGGATCTCTATGAAATTGTACCATAAGGTTCCACACCAAAACAGAAAGGTTGTGATTGACTTTGGGGTTATGGCCCTAACTGATTGATTGATTGTTGGTTGCTTAACGTCCAGTGGGGCCCTAACTGTGTAGGAAAAGGAGTAAACAATACTTTTTCATACTTTGTATAATTGTTATTGTCCCCGCACAACGCGTTGTGGGGACATAGAAATACTAGTCGTCTGTCCGTCCGTCCGTCCGGTCAAGTTAGAACTCTCACGTGTATAGTTTTTATGAAACTTATATCATAGGTTTATATCAGCAATGTCTTGGACAAGTTCAAAATCAGTGCCGATCAATTATTTTTAAAAGAGTTATGCCCTTGGAAACATTGAATATATAGAAAATTGCATTGTTAACGCTCTCATTTGTACAACTTTTGCCAGATTTCTTTGAAACCTATATCAAAGGTTTGTATCAGCAATGTCTTGGACAAGTTCAAAATCAGTGCCGATCAATTATTTTTAAAAGAGTTATACCCTTGTAAACATTAATCATATGGTCCGAGTACACAGTTACTTCATAGTGCATTTCTTTTAGACAATAAATGAAATTAGAAAAAAATCCCACCTGCGCTTTCTCAATAAAATTTGTACAGTGTGTTGTACTACTTTTGGCACAAATTATATCAAAATTATAGAAAACTTCATCGGCTCCAACTCAAAATATGGACAATTTCATGTTAAGGGGTCTTGAAATCTTTTGACAGCTTTCAAAGTGCTAATTTTAACCTTTTCAGCTGGACCAAATCACTACTTTACTTTAAAATTCATGACCAAAATTTTTTAAAGTGTAATTTCATCCCCGTACTTGCTATTTGAGGCATAAAACATGAAGAAATACATTTGGAAGAGGTATAAAAAAATGGCAGTAACACACTGTCCACACTAGGGACTATATTTGTGGACAATGAAAATCAAGGGACGATAACTGTGTTCCGGGACCTAATAGGACAGAAAAACTTGACCAATCTTCATAAAACTTTGTATGACTAAAGCTTAATATATTATGAGACTGCTGACAAAGTTTCATGGCAAAAGGATATATATTATTGACAATATGATAAATTCTATATTCAACTTTGCGTGTTAAATTTTGATGTTAAAATTGAAAAAATTCAACTATCAACATTTGGGGCTTTAAAAATTAAAATATTACAAAAATTACTTTTTAAATACCTTAATATATAATATATCATGTATTAAAAGCAATAGAATACTCATTTGATTTATCAGACTTATCACAATTTTTCAAAAGTCAAATATGAGCCTGTGCCAAAAATGGAGTTTTTCCAATGAAGGGGCCTTACATGAAGATGTAATATTTTCCAGCAATTTTAAATTTGTGAAGTTTTTGGTTATAAATAATCCTTACATATGTATTTAATGTACTTTAAATGGAAAGAAAATACAAATAGCATACCATATTAGTATAAAAGGGTCTTAAGCCAAGTAGGACTGAAAATAATTTAGGGTGAATTTAGGCCGTAGTACACATTTACATTTAAAATGCATACTGAAGCTATAGGAAATAAAATTTGGGTCTTTTGTCTCGCCTTGACGAAGTCAAAAAGCGAGACTTAGGTATGCTGTTTCCGGCGGCGGCGACGGCGGCGTCAACAATGTATTAGTTTGTGATTAGGTCTAGTTCATGGTGAACCACTAGTGGTAGGTCAATGATATTTGGTATGCAGTTGTATGAGCATTGGCACATCTCATTACCATGGAGATTATTTGGCCCCGCCCCCTCAGTCAAGGTCTATTGACTTTGAAACTTTTCATAGTTTACATGTATTAGTTTGTGATTAGGTCAATTTATGGGGAACCACTAGTGGTAGGTCAATGATATTTGGTATGCAGTTGTATAAGCATTGGCATATCTCATTTCCATGGAGATTATTTGGCTCTGCCCCTTTAGTCATGGTCTATAGACTTTGAAAATTTTGCTAAGTTAACATGTATTAGTTTGTGATTAGGTCAGTTCAAGGGGAACCATTAGTAGTAGGCCAATGTTAATTGGTGTTCAGTTGTATAAGCATTAGCACATCTCATTTCGATGGAGAATATTTGGCCCCGCCCCCTCAGTCATGGTCTATTGACTTTGAAACTTTTGCTTAGTTTACATGTATTAGTTTGTGATTAGATCAGTTTAAGATGAACTGCTAATGTTAAGTCAATGATATTTGGTATGCAAATGTATCGGCATTTGCAAGTATCGTTTCCATGGAGATTATATAGCCCCACCCCTGATCATGGTTCATTGACTTTGAAACTTTTACATAGTTTACAAGTTAATGTTTGTGTTTAGGTTTGTTTAAAGGAACGACTTATAATAAGTCAATGGTATTTGGTATGCAGTTGTATTAGCATTGGCACATCTCATTCCATTGAGATTGTTTAGCCATGTACCTTCAGTCATGGTTCATCGACTTTGAATATTTGCATAACTTACATGTTAAAGTATTGCTATTTTAATTTCAACATATGCATTATCAAAATTACAAAAAGGCGAGACATATCTCTGTGATAACAGTTTATTTTATAATTTCTATACTCGGGTTACACGATACAATAAATCTGAGCACAAAAGGACTCTTGCATTCAACTTTTTTGCAGACAGTATGGTCTGATACAAAGATTTTTCACTTTTAGTGAAAAACTTGCATGCAATTTTAGTCTCAATAGGTTTATATTTGAACCACTTGTTATTCTACAGAAGAAAAGAAAGATATTATGTGAAATGAAACAGGTACAAAAGACATTGTTAAGTGCTTTTATAAAATTTAGTGAAATCTTTATTATGGACTTCAACTTTTATGTACCAAGCTCCTCACATTTAACTTGATCCACACAGGGCGTTAGACGAGGGTCATTTATACAACACATTTTGCACATATTGTCTGAGATAATCTTCTGTTCTGTAGATTCAGAGTTCACAAATAAGTAATACAACTGGATCAAAGCATAGAAACACAAATATTGACACATGAAAACCTGTCACATAGAAAGTCAGAATGCCACTTCTGCATCAAAATTGAAAAGCTTTGAAATGCTTATTTTGACCATATAATGCCAAAATGGGTCATTTTGCAGAATTTCTATCAAATAAAAGTTTAAATCCTTTAGTTTCATGCTATTTGACAAATTGACACCATTAAATCATGCAGAGAAGTTGCCAAAGTACAGATTCTATATATACTGATTTCACCTCTTAGGTCCGAGTACACAGTTATTTCGTAGTGCATTTCTTTTGCACAATAAATGAAAATAAAAATCCCACTTGTGCTTTCTCAATAATTTTTTACGGTGTGTTGTACTACTTTTGGGACAAATTATATCAAAATCATAGAAAACTTCATCGGCTCTAACTCAAAAATGGACAATTTCATGTTAAGGGGTCTTGAAATCTTTTGACAGCTTCCCATGTGCTAAATTTTAACATTTTTAGCTGGACCAAATCACTACTTTACTTTAAAATTCATGACCCACATTTTTTACAGTGTAATTTCATCCCCTACTTGCTATTTGAGGCATAAAACATGAAGAAATACATTTGGAAGAGGTATACAAAAATGGCAAGTAACACACTGTCCACACTAGGAACTATATTTGTGGACAATGAAAATCAAGGGACGATAACTGTGTTCCCGGACCATATTGAAAATTTCATTGTTTAAGTGCTCTTATATGTACAATTCTTGCCAGATTGACGGAGTCAAAAACGAGACATAGGTATGCTGTTTCGAGCGGCGGCATCAACAATGTATTAGTTTGAGATTAGGTCTAGTTTATGGTGAACCACTAGGGTAGGTCAGTGATATTTTGTATGCAGTTGTATTAGCATTGGCACATCTCATTTTCAATGAGATTATTTGGCCCTGCCCCTCATTCATGGTCTATTGACTTTGAAATTTTTGCTAAGTTTACATGTATTAGTTTGTGATTAGGTCAGTTTATTGGGAACCACTAGTTATTGGTCAATGATATTAGGTGTGCAGTTGTATAAGCATTGGCATATTTCATTCCATGGAGATTATTTGGCGCCGCTCCTCAGTCATGGTCTATTGACTTTAAAACTTTTACTTAGTTTACATGTATAAGTTTGTGATTAGGTCCGTTTAAGGGAACCATTAGTGGTAGGTCAATGATAATTGGTATGCAGTGATATAGGCATTAGATATAGGCATTAGCACATCTTATTTCCTTGGAGAATATTTGGTCCTTACCCTCAGTCATGGTCTATTGACTTTGAAACTTTTGCTTAGTTTTACATGTATTAGTTTGTGATTAGATCAGTTTAAGATGAACCACTAATGTTAAGTCGTTGATAGTTGGTATGCAAATGTATTGGTATTTGCAAGTTTCATTTCCATGGAGATTATGAAGCCCTACCCCTTATCATGGTTCATTGACTTTGAAACTTTAACATAGTTTACAAGTTAATGTTTGTGTTTAGGTTTGTTTAAAGGGAAAGACTAATGATAAGTCAATGGTATTTGGTATGCAGTTGTATTAGCATTAGCTCATTTCCGTGGAAATTGTTTAGCTCTTCACTTTCATTCATGCTTCATTGACTTTGAATATTTGCATAACTTACATGTTTAAGTATTGCTATTTTAATTTCAACATTTGCATTATCAAAATAACAAAAGGTGAGACATATCTCTGTGTTAACAGTTTATTATGAGATTTATATTATAGGTTTATATAAACAATGTCTAGGACAAATTCGATAATCAGTGCCAATCATATATTTTATGCCCCTGATGTAGCGGAGGGGCATTAAGTTTTACCTTTGTCTGTCCGTACGTCCGTCCATCCGTCTGTACATCCCAAAGTTGGTTTCCATTCTCTAACTTTAGTTTGCCTCAACCAACTGTTATGAAACTTATACACAATGCTTATTACCACAAAACACAGATCAAGTTTGAATTTTGGTGGCATCACTGTAACCATTCTATAGTTATGCCCTTTACAAATGGAAAAATTGCTGAATTTTCGTTTCCGTTCTTTAACTTGTAAGTTTGCCTCAACCAAATGTTATGAAACTTATACACAATGCTTATTACCACAAAACACAGATCAAGTATGAATTTTGGTGGTGTCACTCTTACTGTTCTAGAGTTATGCCTTTAATTTACAAACGGAAAAATTGCTGAATTTTTCGTTTCTGTTCTCTGACTTAAGTTTGCCTCAACCAAATGTTATGAAACTTATACACAATACTTATATTACCACAAAACTCAAGTACAAATTTGGGTAGTGTCACTTTTAACATTCTTCAGTTATGTTCCTGTATAACTTTATATGATATGCAAGCGGGGCATCATCTGTGTCCCATGGACACATTCCCCATCTATTTAAAGAGTCATGCCCTTAATAATATTGAGTATATGGAAATTGCATTGTTAGTGCTCTCATGTGTAAAAATCTTGCCAGAATTTTATGAAACTTATATCATAGTTTTATATCAGCAATGTTTTGACACTTTCGAATATAAGTACTGATCAAATATTTTTAATGAGTTATGCCCTTGGAAATATTAATTATAACAGAAATTTGCTCTGAAGCCTTCATTTTTCTAAGATGTTCATAAAAGTTTTAAAGAATAAAAAAGTGTTTTGTACCTTTGATAGATAAAATATGGGGACATAGGAACTCTTTACCAATATCAATGGGGTTTAATTCAAAGTCTTCAGTTCTTTTTTTTCTTTCTTAAAACAAAATTTTATTGACATATTTACATATGGTTAATAGATACATCAAATACCGGTACCTTATCCTTGCCTCGTTAATTTATAACATTAGTATACAACATATATTATGGTTAAATGTGTTAGTATTTTATTTTATTAATTGTTCTGTTTACAAAATAGCTTGATTAACACATGTAGTGCTATGGAATATATCTGATCAAATGGATTAGCCAAGGAGTTTTTCCAAAATATTTGTTTCGCAGGATTTATGATATGTCGTCTTATTATTCTGTTGTAAATGTTTGATCGAATTCATATGTGTTTTGGAAAATATATCTACAGTAAAATCATATGCTATTTTATCAGATCATTCAGTTGAAGGTAATATTCATTTACAAAGTGTTCTTGCCATATTAGATTTCTTATATCTTGAATATCATTAAACCAGTAAATGGTTAGTTGACAACAAAAGAGACAAATAATATAACACAACAAGAATAAACTGTATGTAGAAATTACAGTAATACTATCTATATTTGAGAGAAGTATTATTTTTACCAGAATAGCAAGTTTATCTCATTATATAAATCAAGTTCACTCAGCTATCTTCATATTTTTATGCCCCACCTACGATAGTAGAGGGACATTATGTTTTCGGTCTGTGCGTTCGTTCGTCCGTCTGTCCGTCCATTCGTCCGTCTGTCATGCTTCAGGTTAAAGTTTTTGGTCAAGGTAGTTTTATACGACCGCAAAAGTCGTATAATGTTGTGGTGTCTGCGTCGGCGTCGTCCGAAGACACATTTGGTTTCCGACAATAACTTTAGTTTAAATGAATGGATCTCTAAGAAATTTTACCAGAAGGTTCAATACCACAAAAGGAAGGTTGGGATTGATTTTGGGGTTGTGGTACCAATTGTTTAGGAATTATAGGGCCAAAACAAGCATTTTTGTAGTTTCGGACAATAACTTGTGTGTTAGTGTTTAGATCTCTCAGAAATTGTACCACAAGGTTCCATATCACAAAGGGAAGGCTGGGATTGAGTTTGGGGGTAATTGCCCCAACGGTTCAGGAATTAGGGGCAAAAAGGGCCAAAACAAGCATTTTTCTAGTTTCCAGACAGTAACTTGTGTTTAAGTGTATGGATCTCTAAAATTGTACAAAGTTCCATTCCACAAAGGAAGGCTGGGATTAATTTGGGGTAATTACTCCAAAGGGAGGGGTTCAAAAAGTTTGAGGATTTTCTTTTCCAATTTTTGGGGGTTCATACTTCAAAATTTCAAATGATTGCACAGTATTGCACAATAGCAACAAATCTTCAAATGCACAGTATTGCGCAATAGCACAGTATTGGGCAATATCAAGAAATCTTCAATTGCACAGTATTGCGCAATAGCAAGAAATATTCAATTGCACAGTATTGCACAATAGCAAGAAATCTTCAAATGCACAGTATTGCACCATAGCACAGTATTGTTCAATACCACAGTATTGGGCAATAGCAAGAAATCTTCAATTGCACAGTATTGCGCAATAGCAAGAAATATTCAATTGCACAGTATTGCGCAATAGCAAGAAATCTTCAATTGCACAGTATTGTGCAATAGCACAGTATTGCGCAATAGCACGGTATTGAGCAAAAGCCCAGTATTGCACAATAGCAAGAAATCTACAATTGCACAGTATTGCTAAATAGCAAGAAATCTTCAATTGCACAGTATTGCGCAATAGCAAGAAATCTCCAATTGCACAGTATTGCAAAATAGCACAGTATTGTGCAATAGCAAGAAATCTTCAGTTGCACAATATTGCGCAATAGCAAGAAATCTTCAAATGCACAGTATTGCACCATAGCACAGTATTGTTCAATACCACAGTATTGGGCAATAGCAAGAAATCTTCAATTGCACAGTATTGCGCAATAGCAAGAAATATTCAATTGCACAGTATTGTGCAATAGCAAGAAATCTTCAATTGCACAGTATTGTGCAATTGCACAGTATTGCGCAATAGCACAGTATTGTTCAATACCACAGTATTGGACAATATCAAGAAATCTTCAATTGCACAGTAATGCACAATAGCAAGAAATCTTAAATTGCACAGTATTGCGCAATATAAAGAAATCTTCAATTATATTTGATTTTTTGATTTTGGTGTTTTAACGCCTTTTTAAGCACCGCTTTTGGGCTATTTCGTGGCGACCAGTTTTTATTGGTGGAGGAAGCCTGAGTGCCCGGAGAAAACCACCGATCTTCGATAGGAAAACTGACAATCCTAGTCAATTAAGATTGGAGTAGAGTGCACCCACACGAGCAGGGTTCGAACTCACAACCTCAGTGTTGACTGGCTGGTGATTACAGTAGTAACTACTTAGACCACTCGGCCACCGAAACCCCTTCAATTATAATAAATACAAATCTTTTAACCAATTTCAATGGGATTAATTTAAAATCTTAATTTTGGGGTTCTTACCTTGTATTAATTTTTGGATATTGGGCCCCATTTTAAATTGGTCTACATTGAGGTCAAAAGGGTCCAAAATTAAACTTTGATTTCATTAATAACTGAATTATTGCAGCTGTATGATATGCTGAATCTTATTGTGCATTTAGATTTTATATTTTGGGCCCTGTTTTCAAATTAGTCCATATTAAGATAATTTAAGATAAGATAAATAATAGTTTATGTAAGTGTCACATATTGATCTATAATAAAATTACAAAACAGCATCATAAAAAAAATTATCAATACCCAGCCTGTAAAGACTTATGAGACACACAAGATATACAAATAAAAGCTATAACAGTAATACTAAAGGAAAATGATTTTTTACAAAAGGCATAGTCATGTTTTACATGGTTTAAAACTAATTAAATATGTACACATAATTATAAAATATCTATTTATGAACGCTTCAAAATAATAATGTAGAACTTACTAATCTAAATCAACAATAAAACAAAAGAATTATAATTACAGTTTAGTTCGCTTAAAGACACCACTAGGGTTAGGTTACTTAAAAATTCAGTAATATTACAGTAAAAATTTCAGTAAAAATTCAGTTGAAGTTCAGTAAAATTTCAGTAAAAATCAGTAAAATTTAACGTTTAATTCAAAAGAGATTCCTTAAGTAAAGATTTACATTGTAAAAACAAGAAATCTAAAGCAATTCCCAAGAGAAAATAAATCTGGGATTGAATCCCACCTGATTCCACTGGGATAAAATTTCGGGATTCCCGCAAAGAAGGGATCCCGATTTAAATCCCGGTGGAAATATACTGGGATATTGTGGGATTTTAATTGGAATATACTGGATAATATTAATACAATAAGTTTAAACTATATTATATAAATTTTTACGTCTCATAAAAACATTTATGGAGTGTGTTAGCGAAAAGTGGTTGAATTTCATCACATTTCAAAACTGTCAATCACTGTTTAGCATTTTGAAAGAGTTCAAATCTAATGTCAGAATAGAGCGGACAGTTCATCATGAAGTGTATTTCATTTTCTACGGTTGAATTGTCACATAGTTTACATAATCATTCATTCAATGGTATCTGTGGTCTAGAGTATCGTTCTGTGTCAATAGCCAATGGCAACGCCCCACTTCTAAAGAGTGTCATTGTTCGTCTTACGGTTAAGGTTTGAAGGGTCTAAATGAAACTTTGTTTGATTTCAACTAAAATTAAATTTTGTTTTTATATGCTGAATCTAACCATGTTGTTGGATTTTGCATATCAGACCATTCTAGGTAAATTAAATGTCCCATTTCAAATTTTTAAGATCTTTGACCACATTTATTTTGTGTCAGAAACCTATATTATGTCAAAATTTTATCACAATCCAAATTCAGACAGTATCATGATTGAATATTGTGTCCAAACTTGCCCAACTGTTCAGGGTTAGACCTCTGCAGTCGTATCAGGCTGCGCTCAGCGAAGCATTTTATTGATGAAGTTGAAGTCCAATCAACTTGAAACTTAGTACACATGTTCCCTATGATATGATCTTTCTAATTTTAAATACCAAATTAGAGTTTTGACCCCAATTTCACGGTCCACTGAACATAGAAAATGATTGTGCGTGTGGGGCATCCGTGTACTATGGACACATTAAAAGCTTGTATTCTTTAATAATCTACAAATCTTGTATCCTAAAAGATTTTTGTTTAAATATATTTTCTGATTTCGTGTCTAAATAGTTTGAGTGATGGTATATTTTAACCGGATTTTCGAAGGAAAAATTGGTTATTGATTAGGGATGTAAGGCCGGCGGGCGAGTGGGCGGGCGGCTGCAAAACAGTGTCCGTTCATTAACATGAAAACAATTTGACGAAATCTTTTCAGATTTAGATATGTTGTTTCCTGTGACTAAATTAAATAAAGATAAATAATTGATCAGCACTGATTTTCGATCTCGTCAAAAACATTGATGATATAAACCTACAATATAAATTTGATAAAAATCTGGCAAGAATTGTACACATTAGAGTGCTCATCAGGCAATTTTCCATAAAATTAATATTTCCAAGGGACATAATTCTTTAAAAATAATTTATCTGCACTGATTTTCAAACCTGTCAAAGACATGGCTGATATAAACCTATGATATAAGTTTCGTAAAATTGAGTTGAGAATTGTACACATGAGAGCACTAATATTGCAATTTTCCATATAATCAATATTTTCAAGGGAATCACTCTTTTAAAAATAATTAATCATCACTGATTTTCGAACTCGTCTAAGACAGTACTGATATAATCCTATGATATAAGTTTCATAAAATCTGTTAAGAATTGTACACATGAGAGCGCTAACGATGCAATTTTTCATATAATTAATGTTTCTAAGGGCATACTCTTTAAAAAAATTGATCGGCACTGTTTTCGAACTCGTCCAAGACATTGCTAATTTAAACCTATGATATAAGTTTAATGAAAATCTTGTAAGAATTGTACATATGAGAGCGCTAACGGTGCACTTTTCTGATATAATTAATGTTTCCATTGGGCATAACTCTTTTAAAAATAATTGATCGGCACTGATTTTCGAACTCGTCCAAGACATTGCTGAAATAAACATATAAGTTTCATAAAAGAGCACTAACAAGACCTGACGGACGGACGCACAGACGGATGGACAGATGGAAGGACACACACAGACGGACGGACAGACAGACGGACGGACAGACAGACGCCCGGTATTTCTATGTCCTCCGCAACGCGTTCGTGGGGATAAAAAGGAGATATCTTTAGTTATGAACTTAATAGAAACTTTTGGCTCATTTTCTGGCTAAAATTTAAATACAACAAAAAGGAAGGACATGGGCTAGGCAGACGTAAACATACTTAAGACAAATTCGAAAGAATCAATTGGAAGAAAGAACCAATAAAAAGTTTAGGCATTTATTTTGGCTATAATAAAGAAAAGTGTCAAAACTTAATTGTCAAAACCAAACTGATAAAATTGAAAAGATTATAAGTATGTGGTCAAAAGAAAGCTAAATATGGTAGGAAGAATAAATGTAGTGAAGTCTCTCATTACAACTACCAAATATAACATATATAGCAAGCAATATGATATTACCAAAAGATTTTATACAAAACATAACAAGAGTGCCCACGCTGAAATGTCTCGCCTTCTTTACTGACCATTGATTTTATGTTGATAGTCCTAAATATAAAGCTTTAATAAAAGTATCACATAAACTTAACATGATTCAAGGTCAGATAAACCAAACCGGAAATACATGTACACCTTACAATCATTCAATACACCAAATATAGTTGACCTATTGCTTATAGTTTCTACTAAACAGACTTAAACAGGAAAACTAAACATTGACCAATGAACCATGAAAATAAGGTCAAGGTCAGATGAACCATGCCAGACAGACATGTACACCTTACAATCAATCTATGCATTAAATATAGTTGACCTATTGCTTATAGTATCTAAGAAACAAACTAAACCATGAAAATGAGGTCAAGGTCAGATGACACCTGCCAGACAGACATATACACCTTACAATCATTCCATACAACAAATATAGTTGACCTATTGGTTATAGTTTAAGAAAAACAGACCAAAACACAAAAACTTAACACTGAGCAATGAACCGTGAAAATGAGGTTAAGGTCAAATAAAACCTGCCAGACTGACATGTACATTGTAAAATATTTCCATACACCAAATATAGTTGACCTATTGCATATAGTATTAGAAAAAAGACCAAAACACAAAACTTAGCTTTAATCACTGAACCATGAAAATGGGGTCAAGGTCAGATGACACCTGCCAGTTGGACATGCACACCTTAC
Organism: Mytilus coruscus; assembly: GCA_017311375.1. Lineage (NCBI taxonomy): Eukaryota > Metazoa > Mollusca > Bivalvia > Mytilida > Mytilidae > Mytilus > Mytilus coruscus. The sequence goes on from CM029599.1 coordinate 62,199,372, forward strand.
AATAATTCCATACACCAAATACAGAAGACTTATTGCTTATAGTATCTGATATATGGACTGCACCACGAAAACTTAAACCTTGTTCACTGATCTATGAAATGATGTCGAGGTCAGATGAAAACTGTCTGACGGGCAGGAGGACCTTGCAAGGTACGCACATATTAAATATAGTTATCCTATTACTCATAATAAGAGAGAAATTAACATTACAAAAATCTTAACTTTGTTTTCAAGTAGTCACTGAACCATGAAAATGAGGTCAATAACAATAGATATATGACAGAGGAAACTTCGTATCATAAGGCATCTATATACAAAGTATGAAGCATCCAGGTCTTCTACCTTCTGAAATATTTAGCTTTTAAGAAGTTAGTTAACGCCGCCGGATCACTATCCCTATGTCGAGCTTTCTGCGACAAAAGTCGCAGGCTCCACAAAACCTATTCAATTCATAATAATAATCATGACATTTATACCTTTTACTAAAAACAAGAGGAATACAACACCTATTGGCTTTTTAAAATGGAAATCACATTTGACTCTAGAAAATACTAACCCTGCATATGAAGCATTGAAATTTATCTTTACATTTCTAGATGATAATAGATATATAGATTTTATATAGATTAGACCGTTGGTTTTCCCGTTTGAATGGTTTTACACTAGTAATTTTTGGGGCCCTTTATAGCTTACTGTTCGGTGTGAGCCTAGGCTCCGTGTTGAAGACCGTACTTTGACCTATAATGGTTTACATTTATAAATTTTGACTTGGATGGAGAGTTGTCTCATTGGCACTCATACCACATCTTCTTATATCTATAAAATATTTAGATAGAAACTCCTCCATTATATACTTCCTCTAATAAATTATTAAAACAATGGCATATAATATAATAGATACTTGCTTACACTGTAAAGAATTAGAGGATTATGATCATTTCTTTCTCAAATGTTCATATTTTGAATCCTTCTGGAAGGAAGTACAACAAATTTTCACGAAATTAAACATTGGAAGACATGTTATTAATCTGAAAAGTATAGTTTTGAATATATGGTATATGATAAAGAGTATTATGAACTTAATTTACTTTTAGCCATAATTAGTTACACTATATATAAAGTATACTATATGTCAGACCAAAAATAAACAAGAGGCTGTCAGAGTGACAGCAAACCGGATTTCCTGCAGAGGTCGAACCCTGAACAGTTGAGCAAGTATGGACACAATATTAAAGCTTAAAACGGCTCTGAATTTGGATTGTGATTGAATATTTGACACAGCTTAGGTTTGTGACACAAAATGAATGTGGTCAAAGAACTGAAAATTTGAAATTGGACGTTTACCTATTATGGTCAAATATCCAAAATCTAAGTACATTGTTAGAATCAGCATATCAAAGAACCCCAAGAATTCAATTTTGATGAAATCGAACAAAAGTTTAATTTTATCCATATACTTATTAATGTTCTGTTCAAAGGAAATAACTCAAACTGAATAAATGATAAACAAATAGTTCTTTAAAATAAGATATGATTTAACCACTAAAAATAGTTCTCTAAAATTATATATGATGTTATATATTTTCAAATTATAATCAATAAAATTAGATATGATTTAACCACTAAAACATTGTTAGAATCAGCATATCAAAGAACCCCAAGAATTCAATTTTGATGAAATTAAACCAAAATCAGAAATCTAAATGTATGTTTATTAATAGACAATATAAGCTTACTTTTTAAAGGAGTTCACTTCATCAAAAATATATATATAGCATTCAGAAAATTAGTTTATACAGAATAACAAACAAACCTACCACAAAATTCTTCAAACAATTTACCAAAGAAAAAAAAAATCCAAAAGTCATTTATCATTAATACAATGTCTTTAAAAATCTATAAAACTTATCTGTAAGTGTAATCAAACTTTATATATATAATTAACCATTTCTGTTCAAAGGAAATAACTCAAGCACATAATAAGTACCACTTTTGACTATTGGAAAGGGATAAAACTCAACAACGAGAAAAGCTAAAATCCTGAAAATTGAACCTGATCTTTATTTAGTCACAGGAAACAACATATCTAAATTTGAAAAGATTTCGTCAAAGTGTTTTCATGTTAATGAACGGACACTGTTTGGCAGAAGACCGCCTGCCTGACTGCCCGCCCGCCGGCCGTACATCCCCAAATCAATAACCAATTTTTCCTTCGAAAATCCGGTTAAAATATACAATCACTCAAACTATTTAGACACGAAATCAGAAAATATATTTAAACAAGAAACTTTTAGGATACAGGATTTGTAGATTATTAAAAATACAAGCTTTTAATGTGTCCATAGTACACGGATGCCCCACTCGCACAATCATTTTCTATGTTCAGTGGACCGTGAAATTGGGGTCAAAACTCTAATTTGGTATTTAAAATTAGAAAGATCATATCATAGGGAACATGTGTACTAAGTTTCAAGTTGATTGGACTTAACTTCATCAATAAAATGCTTCGCTGAGCGCAGCCTGATACAACCGCAGAGGTCTGACCCTGAACAGTTAGGGCAAGTTTGGACACAATATTCAATCATGATACTGTCTGAATTTGGATTGTGATCAAATTTTGACATAATATAGGTTTCTGACACAAAATAAATGTGGTCAAAGATCTTAAAAATTTGGAATGGGACATTTAATTTACCTAGAATGGTCTGATATCCAAAATCCAACAACATGGTTGCATATAAAAAACAACAAAATTTAATTTTAGTTGAAATCAAACAAAGTTTCATTTAGACCCTTCAAACCTTAACCGTAAGACGAACAATGACACTCTTTAGAAGTGGGCGTTGCCATTGGCTATTGACACAGAACGATACTCTAGACCACAGATACCATTGAATGAATGATTATGTAAACTATGTGACAATTCAACCGTAGAAAATGAAATACACTTCATGATGAACTGTCCGCTCTATTCTGACATTAGATTTGAACTCTTTCAAAATGCTAAACAGTGATTGACAGTTTTGAAATGTGATGAAATCAACCACTTTTCGCTAACACACTCCATAAATGTTTTTTATGAGACGTAAAAATTTATATAATATAGTTTAAACTTATTGTATTAATATTATCCAGTATATTCCAATTGAAATCCCACAATATCCCAGTGGGATCCCAGTATATTTCACCGGATTTACATCGGATCCCGCTTCTTTGCGGGAATCGAAATTTTATCCCATTGGAATCAGGTGAGATTGAATCCCATCGAAATTCCAGCCGGAATTCCAGTGGGATCCCAGATTTATTTTCTCTTGAAATTGCTTTAGATTTCTTGTTTTTGTTGTTGTTTTTACAATGTAAATCTTTACTTAACGGATGCTGGTATCTACGTTGGTCATTCATTTTATAAAACAAAGAACCAACTCCTTTCGTCTTTTCTAGTTTGGTATGGGGAATACTTGTGATTTTTATTTAGATTTTGGTGTTTTAACGCCACTTTTAAGCACCGCTTTTGGGCTATTTCGTGGCGGCCAGTTTTATTGGTGGAGGAAGCCGGAGTGCCCGGAGAAAACCACCGACCTTCGATAGGAAAACTGACAATCCTAGTCAATTAAGATTGAGTCGAGTGCACCCGCACGAGCGGGGTTCGAACTCACAACCTCAGTGTTGACTGGCTAGTGATTACAGTACGGGAATACTTGTGTAAAGTGTAGAAAAGTCAAATGTTTTAATACTATTGCATGCTGCAAGAGTCTTAGATTGCATGTACTATTTCTGATCTTTGGAATTTTAAAGTATCCACAGCTGATTCATGCCGCCTCTAGAATAGGTAGTTTCACAATAGTTTTGAAGCCCGGCTTTGATTGCTGATAAAATTGATATTGATGATTTAAAGAGGTTTGGTAGAACACTTGAAGACCCTGTAATATAACATGTGTTTGTAAGGACACTTATGTTATTTAGAATTGTACAAATGAGAGCGCTAACAACGCAATTTTCCATATAATCAATATATCAAAGGTACATTACTCTTTTAAAAATGATTGATCGGCACTGATTTTTAAATTTGTATGAGACATTGATGATATATACCTGTAATATAAATTTCATAAATATCTGGCAAGAATTGTATTCGAGAGAGGTACAATTCTTGCCAGATTTTATGAAACTTATATCATAGGTTTATATCAGCAATGTCTTTGACACTTACGAAAGTCAGTGCTGATCAAATATTTTAATGAGTATTGCCCTTGGAAAATTAATTATAAAGGAAATCGCTTTGCATTTGCTCTGAAGCCTTCATTTCTCTAAGATATTTATAAATTGATTTAAAAACAACAAAAAAGTGTTTTATTTAGTTATTGCTCTTGTACCTTTGATAGATAAAATATGTGCAACATGGGGACATTGGAACTCTTATTTACTTTTATTGGATTTTAAAAATAGGGTTGTAGCATCTGCCAATTGGCATATTTTTATACTACAGTCTTTACCATTTAATTCAATTTTGGAACCCTTTGATGTTTTTCTCAGATCTAATTCTGCATGCTAGTACTTCCACAATCAGAGCAGACAACGGACATCCTTGTCGAATTCCACGACAGATCTTAAAGGGGTTTGATATCACCCATTATTTACAATGCACCCAGATATATCATTATACATAGTCTCAACCCAATGTACAAAATCTTTTTTAAATTCAATTTTTTTTTAATGTTTGTATCATGAAAATCCATTCAATTGAATCAAAAGCTTTTGAAAAGTCCAGAAATAAAATTGCCCCCTCTACATTGAAATTTTCAGTATAGTCAATTACATCTTGAATTTGTCTTATATTAAACCCAATGTATCTATTTTTCACATAACCCTTCTGGTCAGCATTTACAATATTTGGTAAAACTATCTTTAGCCTTTGCGCAAGTGTATAAGCAAGAATTTTAACATCAACATTTAATAAAGTTATTGGCCTATAGTTATCCAGAGATTTTGGATCAATCTTTTAAAGATTAGTGAAATTGCCCCTTTTTGTGAATTTGTCAAACTTTTCTTGTTATAGGACTCATTGTATACTTGGATTGTAATTTTGGATTTGGGCCAAATCTTCCTATAGAATTCTACATTAAGCCCATCTCAACAAAGTCTTCAATTCTTAGGGTTCTTTCATATGCTGAATCTAACCGTATAATTAGATTTTTATTTTTGGGCCCTGTTTTTAATTGGTCCACATTGAGGTCCAAAGGGTCCAAAATTAAAATTTGTTTGATTTCATCAAAATTGAATTATTGGGGTCCTCAGTTCTCATGTATTACAAGTATGCTGAATATGACCCTGTATTAAGATTTTGATTTTGGGCCCTTTTTCAAATTGGACCTCATTAAGGTTCAAAGGGTCCAAAATTAAACTTAGATTTTGGCCCAGTTTTCAAGTTGGTCCAATCCGGGTTCAAAATTAAAATTGGTATGATTTCAAAAAATTGAATATATTGGTTTCTTTGGTATGCTGAATATAACCATCGATTTAGATTTTGGATTTTGGGTCCTGTTATTAAATTGGTCCACATTGAGGTTCAAAGGGTCAAATTCTTGGTGTTCTTTGGTATGCTGAATCTAAACATGCATTTCGATTTTAGATTTTTGGCCCAGTTTTCAAGTTGGGCCAAATTAGGGTCCAAAATTAAACTTTGTTTGAAATCATAAAAATTGAATTCTTGGGGTTCTTTGATATACTGATTGTAACAATGTATTTAGATTTTGGATGTTGGACAAAAAGGTATAAATCAATGAATAAATAAAGAAATACTTTGTGTACTTGAATATGCTGAATCTAACCTTGTATTTAGATTTTAGATAATTTGGACAATAGTTAAAAATTCAGTTTTTACCACATTCATTCTGTGTCAGAAACCTATGCTGTGTCAAATATTTAATCACAATCCAAATTCAGAGCTGTGTCAAGCTTGAATGTTGTGTCTATACTTGCCCAAAATGTTCAAAGTTCGACCTCTACCGTGTATCAAGTTGAGCCCTGAAGAGTATTTATTTTATATAAGATGAAAGTTATTGCACAATCATTGGTACAACTGAGGAAATAAAGTCGTAAGATGAAATTAATTTATATCTTAAAATAAATTCCCCGTCTATATACATTTTGAAATATGCTGTGTAAAGAATAAATTTGCTAATACACACTTGAATTCAATACAAGTGCTAATATTTTTCTTGCGAAATTGAAATTATGATTTACTCAATCTTATTCACAAAATTTCAAACCTAAAAGCTAATACAGCCTTGAAAAGATTTGAAATAATTAAATTAAAAAGCGTAAATATAAAAATACTGAAACTTCAAAACCAATAGCTAAATCAGATGTAAAACATGTCCTACCTCCATGACAAATATGTTGTTGTTCCCACAGATAAAGCCCAAAATATCTTTGTTGTGTGTAAATCACATTACATAAACTGCTTGATAAATGAATTAGGTATTGACAATTCACTTGGAAACTCAATATAAACCCCACCCCACTTACTAAGGAAGAAATTCTGGATAATGGAAGGTCTGTTCTTTGTTCCTTTGTAATTTCAACCAAAGATGATGAACTGCATCTTCCTTCACTGTATTGGATACCTAAATTACATAAGTGTCCTTACACACACGTTATATTACAGGGTCGTCCAGGTATTCTACCAAACCTCTTTAAATCATCAATATCAATTTTATCAGCAATCAAAGCCGGGCTTCAAAACTATTGTGAAACTACCTATTCTAGAGGCGGCATGAATCAGATGTGGATACATAAAAATTCCAAAGATCTGTTATAGAACTTGCAATCTAAGACTCTTGCATCATGCAATGTATTAAAACATTTGACTTTTCTACACTTTACACAAGTATTCCCATTCCAAACTAGAAAAGACGAAAGGAGTTGGTTCTTTGTTTTATAAAAATGAATGACAAACATAGTATCTTGTCTTAGGGAGGGATAAATCATACTTCGTAAAAATCACTGATTCAAACAAAAATTCTGTGAAACTGACATTATCAAGATGCTTGATTTCTTGATTGACAACGTATTTGTTACGTTTGGATGACAGATTTTTCAACAAATAATCGGCGTTCCATGGGAACCAACTGTGCGCCTCTTTAGGAGCTTCTTAGAAAGAATGAAAAGAAGCTAGCATTGTCCTGTAACTTAACTTTCCGCTATAATGATGATGTCCTCTCACTAATTAGTTCAAAGTTTGGTGACAATGTTGAACGACTCTATCGATCCCATCGATCTTGAAATAAAGGATACAACAGATACAGTTAAGTCTGCCTAATATCTTGACTTGCATATAGAAATTGACAACGAGGGTCAGTTGAGAACAAAACTTTATGACAAAAGAGATGATTTCAGCTTCCCAATTGTGAATTTCTATTTCTATGTAGCAACATTCCAGCAGCGCCTGCATATTTTCTTGATAGAGGGTTGCCATTCACAAGGAAAGCAAGATTACCAAGTGGTGAAGTTGAAATCTTCCTTCAAAAATTTTACAGAAGCCATCACGAGTTGGTTGACTGTTATGGACTATCTGTTTCACAGATGAGGATGGATCTCTTCCATTCGTCGTAACCACAATCCTGTCCTCCTTTTCTCGCATGTGAGCTACCGAATTAGACTTTTATCACTGGGTTTGTACTAACATTGGCAACACGATGGTTGCCACATGTGGATCAGGATCTGCTTACTCTTCGAGAGCACCTGAGATCACCCTGTTTTTGGTGGGGTTTTGTTGTTCAGTCTTTAGGTTTTATTGTGTTTTGTATACTGTTGTTTGTCTTTTTTTTTTTTTTTTTTTTTTGCCATAGTGTTGTCAGTTTATCTTCGACTTACAAGTTTGAATGGCACTTTGGGAGTGAATGGCACTTTGGGAGCTTTTGCCTCTCTTTGACTGTAGCTAATTTCAAATAATTTTGTTTATAGGACAACACTTTTAAAAGATCTGTATACAAAATATAAAACTTGCACTGTATATTTTTCAGGTTTATCGACAGTGACAGAGTATAAACTTGAAGAAAAACCAAGAGGTGATAAGGTTGCATTGATTCCAGTATCAGAAGACATTGCATATGTAGTGTGGTTTTATAAAACTGGAGACATTTTAAGTGCTTTAAAACCAGATCAATCTGTTAAAGCAGAACAAAATGAGGACACACAGAATGATGCTGAAGAAGTTATGCAACATGGTGACACAAAGGATGGAGCTGCCAAAGCAATGCAACATGGTGACACAAAGGATGGAGCTGCCAAAGCAGTGCAACATGGTGACACAAAGGATGGAGCTGCCAAAGCAATGCAACATGGTGACACAAAGGATAGAGCTGCCAAAGCAATGCAACATGGTAACACAAAGGATGGAGCTGCCAAAGTAATGCAACATGGTGACACAAAGATGGAGTTGCCAAAGCAATGCAACATGGTGACACAAAGGATGGAGCTGCCAAAGTAATGCGACATGGTGACACAAAGGATGGAGCTGCCAAAGTAATGCAACATGGTGACACAAAGATGGAGCTGCCAAAGCAATGCAACATGGTGACACAAAGGATGGAGCTTCCAAAGTAATGCAACATGGTGACACAAAGGATAGAGCTACCAAAGCAATGCAACATGGTGACACAAAGGATGGAGTTGCCAAAGCAATGCAACATGGTGACACAAAGGATGGAGCTGCCAAAGCAATGCAACATGGTGACACAAAGAATGGAGGTGTCAAAGCAGTGCAACATGGTGACACAAAGGATGGAGCTGCCAAAGCAATGCAACATGGTGACACAAAGGATAGAGCTGCCAAAGCAATGCAACATGGTAACACAAAGGATGGAGCTGCCAAAGTAATGCAACATGGTGACACAAAGATGGAGTTGCCAAAGCAATGCAACATGGTGACACAAAGGATGGAGCTGCCAAAGTAATGCGACATGGTGACACAAAGGATGGAGCTGCCAAAGTAATGCAACATGGTGACACAAAAGATGGAGCTGCCAAAGCAATGCAACATGGTGACACAAAGGATGGAGCTTCCAAAGTAATGCAACATGGTGACACAAAGGATAGAGCTACCAAAGCAATGCAACATGGTGACACAAAGGATGGAGTTGCCAAAGCAATGCAACATGGTGACACAAAGGATGGAGCTGCCAAAGCAATGCAACATGGTGACACAAAGGATGGAGCTGCCAAAACAATGCATCAGTGTGACACAAAGGATGGAGCTGCCAAAGTAATGCATCATCATGACACAAAGGATGGAGCTGTAACAGAGCAACAAGTTGACATAAATGCTGAAGGAACCCCAAATATACATGCTCTAGTTTTTAAAACAGCTCTTTCAGATAATGGGCAGTATGTTTGCTTTGTGGTTACTGCAATGAAAAAATTGTTAGTTATGGATGGAATTTGAAAGTTATTCCACAAGGTTTGTAATTAACAAGTTTTCACTAAAGCTAATGATCTATTATGGTATATACTATTATCGGTCCATGCAAACACATCCCATGATAACAAAAGATAGTCCTGTCCTCTGTCCTCGATTGTTATATCAAAGAATTTGAACTTACTGCTTGCAGTATTTGCTTATCTTTCATCTGACAGTGTACTCATTTTCATGGTTCATTAGGCAATGTGAAGTTTTCAAGGTTATGTCTGTTTCTAAGATACTATAAGCAAAACGTCAAGCCTCTTTGGTGTACCAAATTATTGTATGGGGTACATGTTCTCTAGCATGGTTCAGCTGACTTTGATTTCATTTCACGGTATATTGATGTAAAGTAACTTTGTTTGTGGTAAGGTTTGTCTCTTAGATACTTTAAGTAATGGGTTAATTTTGATGTGATGTATGGAAGGATTGTTAGGGCTACATGTCAGTCTGATAGGGTTCATCTGTCCTTGATAAAGTCGGCTATAAAAGGCCCTGACAGTTTTCTATTCAACAATTTTTAGAGGAGTTATGGGACAATTTTAAGACTATAGGAATCCAGTCTTATGCATATTCTTAAATGTGTAGAAACATCACATTTATCTTGAAATGACTAGAGTTACAGCAACAAATACAAAAGCTAAAAATGCACTTCATTGTTTCACCATCAATGAAAGTCACAGAATTCAAGACAGTGATTTCATTCCAGTGGTGGTGTATTTTGGTATAACTATTTGTATAAAACTTTATTTTTGAGAGGATTGACGGCCTGGATGCGTCATACTTTGTATAAAGATGCCCTTTGTTATAAGGTTTTCACCTATCATATGCCCATTGTCCTTGACCTTATTTTCATGGTTCAGCGACTCTTTAAAACTGTATAGTATTTTGGTGGAAGAAGTCGTCAAGTCTTCTGAAATCCAATACTGCCGACTGATCAAGTCTAAACATAAAAGTTTCCAGGAGTGTTTCCTAAACCTTTCTGTGGTTTACAATTTTATAACGTTCATGCGTCATCTCGACACCAATTAGTACACATGATCAGTAACAAGCTTGTAAAATAGCGTCTGCATCATTTTATGAAACAAAGACAGAGAAACAAATGTACAGTTACCCGCATTCGTGCTTGTATAGTCGGCGTTTTTTATTAAGTTTTACCCTTGTCCGTCCCTCCGTATGTCCCAAAATTAGTTTCCGTTCTATAACTTTAGTTTGTCTGAACCAAATATTATGAATATTATACACAATGCCTATTACCACAAAACACAGATCAAGTTCGAATTTGGGTGGTGTCACTTTTACCGTTCTAGAGTTATGCCCTTTACAAACAGAAAAAATGCTGAATTTTTCGTATCCGTTCTCTAACTTTAGTTTGCCTTAACCAAATGTTATGAAACTTATACACAATGCTTATTACCACATAATTCAGATCAAGTACAAATTTGGGTTGTGTCACTTTTACCATTCTAGAGTTATGCCCTTTACAAATGGAAAATTTGCTGAATTTTTCTGTTCTCTAACTTTAGTTTGCCTCAACCAAATTTTATGAAACTTATACACAATGCTTATTACCACAAAACTCAGATCAAGTACAAATTTGGGTAGTGTCACTTTTACTGTTCTTGAGTTATGTCCCTTTATAATGTTATATGCAAGCGGGGGCATCATCTGTGTCCCATGGGCACATTCCCATTTATTTTAGTCCCCTACCGACGAAGTCAAAGGGGACCTTAGGTTTGCACTCCGTCAGTCTGTCTGTCTGTCCATCCATCAGTCCGGCAAATCAGTTTTCCATACTTTTTTCTTCATGCTTGAAGATATTGATTTGAAATTTGGTATATAGTTTTATCATGACAAGTTACAGATCAAGTTCGAATTATGTTCCGGTCTGATGATTTTGTGCAGAGTTATGGTCCTTGGACTTAGAAAATTCACTCAAATAATCAGTTTTCCACACTTTTTTTTGTCATGCTTGAAGATATTGATTTAATATTGGGTATATAGTTTTATCATGACAAGTTATAGATCAAGTTCCAATTTTGTTCCGGTCTGATGACATTGTAACAGGGGCAGGTCGTCCCAGTACACAGTTGGGTTTGGTAGGGACTAGTCCTGGACCCTGTAATGGAGTACCTGTACTGGTTTGTTTCTCTCGGATGCTTGCAGGCTTGGAAAACAAAGATTTTAAAGTACAACTTTTATTATAACAAAGTACAAACATAAATCAGCATCAAATTTCAAACAATTTCTATTTATTTATTTTATTTTTAACTTTAAACCAGGATTCGTGTAACAGTTTATCTACCGGGAGTATCTATAAAAAATCTTAACATAAATTATACTAGCAAAAGGAGGCTATATATATAAGCTACAACATTGTGCAAGTTTCAATACCCATAAAATGTATTGAAACAATCCTCTCTGGAATTATTAAAACCAAGTAAAGGTCTCAAAATCTAGAATTGAAAACAATTCTTTCGGGTAACATACCTGTCACCTTTAGACATGTACCAATGAATATGATAAATATTCGGACTTATATAGTAGAAAAGTCTGAACTTTTAAACTTAAATGAACCATTTACAGTTCACAGGTTTTACTTCGTAAAATACCTAGCTTTTATGATATAAATAATTATCTACCCAGAAGACTACGAATAATTTTTACATATCATGCTCTGATTGACTAAAATAGTTTAGATAGACCAATGAAATTAAATTACTTAAAGTTCACGCTTCTGCATAAGCTAATTCTCAATTCCGGTTTGAAGGTAAAATCACCTGAGAATAAAATGAAAGAAATCTAGACTTTGAAAAACCTAAAACCCTTATAATTAATGAAAGGAGATAAAAATAATCACAGGTAAGAATTCTGAGAAAATTCTGATATCTACGAGGCCAGCAACTTAGTAAAATTTATATTTATTACGAAAACTATATCGATGGCAAAACCAAAACTGTCACACCATTTTAATATGCAATTTTAATTCAAAATCCAATATCAACTGATAAATGAAATCAAAATTAAATGCGTCATTACCAATTTTCGTTTTCTTTTCGTAGCATTGCATAACATAAACTTGGATCCACTTGTATTTAATTGAATGAAAAAGCGTATAAGGCAAAATGGGGGTGCGGACTTTTCTTTTATACTTTCTAGTACAGAGCATATGAATTTTATTTATAGAAGCGGAATTTCATCAGTTCTAGGAAACCAGCAATTCCCTTTAAGGATTAAGAGTCTAGGCTCAGTCCCTGAAATAAATCCTCTTAAAATTATCAGTTTCAGTATCTGTCTTTTGGCTCTCATGATACAGTATGACCTGGGACATACTCATATAAAATAAGAAGATGTGGTATGATTGCCAATGAGACAACTCTCCACAAGAGACCAAATGACACAGAAATTAATAACTATAGGTCACCGTATGGCCTTCAACAATGAGTAAAACCCATACCACATAGTCAGCTATAAATTAAGCCATCAGTCCATATCATTAGATGATAAAATGTTGAAATGTCTGACATATGTTTTACAATGTCTGTCCAATTGTCTGACACAAGGAAATTGTTTTAATAAAATTATTACTCGTTCCTCACTTGGGACAAGCAAATACAGAAAATGACTGGTTTTAAAATGTTAACAAGCGCTCAAAACCCAACCCCTGATGAGGGACAATTGTGTAACAGCACAACATAAGAACAAACATAAAAATAAGTTAATGATTATTTAAACCGCTTTCAGTTATGATAACAACTATAACAGTTCATGGATGATTGTTGGGTTAGTGTTGCTCAAATTTAAGTTTCCGAGCAGTGTTGATACCTGCTAACTTTCAAAATCTACATTAGATATATTTAGGACTTTTCAAAATATGTTTATAATGAAACAAAAACAAGTTACTGTTAACAACTATACCAATTCATGATTGATTGATTGATGTTGGTGTTAAAGCAAACTTAAATACTAAATCCATCTTGGCCAGTTTTATTGACAAAGGAAGCAGGAATGCTTAACATGAATGACCACCTTCAACAGAAAAACTTTCAAGTGAATCCTATTAATCAATTCCTGGTATATTTGCTTCTTTCAAGTTGAACATGCTGAGATGCAATGTATGGAATTATAGAAAATTTTATCTGAAGCAACAATATTATAAGATTTTATACAACCCCAAAAATTTTTGCAGTCGTATTATGTTATGACATTGTCAGCGTCCTCGTCATCGTCTGAAGACATTTGGTTTCAGACAATAACTAGAGTAATGGTGTATTCATCTCTTTGAAATTGTACCACAAGCTTACATACCACAAAAGAAGGATGTGATTGATTTTGGGGTAATTGTTCATACTGTTTAGAAATTAAGGGTTTAAAGGGGCCAAAAATAAGCATTTTTCTTGTTTCAGGAAATTAACTTATGTATAAGTTTATGGATCTCTATGAAATTGTACCTCAAGGTTCAATACCTCAAAAGGAAGGTTGGGATTGATTTTGGGGTTATGGCCCAAACCGTTCAGGAATTAAGGGCCAAAAATAAGGATTTTCTAGTTTCCAGACAATAACTTAAGCATCAGTCTATGGATCTCTATGAAATTGTACCACAAGGTTCCATACCAAACAAAAGAAGATTGGGATTGGTTTTGGGGTATGGCCCTAACCGTTTAGGAAAAAAGGGTCCTAAAACAAAACTTTTCTAATACTTTGTATAAATTGCTAATTGACCAATTTCAATGGGGTTTAATTCAAAGTCTTTATATCTAGAGGTTCTTTAATATGCTGAATCTAACCATGTATTTGGATTTTGGACCCCGTTTTAAATTCGTTCACATTAAGGCCCAAAGGGTCCAAAATTTAACTTTGTTTGATTTCATAAAGAATTGATTTATTTCGGTTTTTTTTTTTGCGTCCGTATTATGTTATGGCGATGTCTGTGTCTGAAATTTTTGGTTCACAGACAATAACTTGAGTATAATTGTATGGATCTCTATGAAATTTAGCACAAGCTTCCATACCACTAAAGGATGGTTGGGATTGTTTTTGGGGTATTGTCCTAGCGGTTTTGTAATTAGGGGCCAAAAAGGTAAGTTTTAATGGTTCTTAGAAAATAAATTGGTTCGCAGACAATAACTTTAGTGTAAGTGTATATAACATAAAGATTGCTAAATTTTTCGTTTCCGTTCTCTAACTTACGTTTGCCTCAACCAAATGTTATAAAACTTATACACAATGCTTATTACGACAGAACACGGATCAAGTTCGAAATTGGGTGGCGTGACTTTTACCGTTCATGAGTTATGATCCTTCATAAACATTAAAATTGCTGAATTTTTCGTTTCCGTTCTCTACTTTAGTTTGCCTCAACCAAATGTTATAAAACTTATACACAATGCTTATTTCCACAAAACATAGATCAAGTTCGAAATTGGGTGGCGTCACTTTTACTGCTCATGAGTTCTGCCCTTTATAAACATAAAATTGCTGAATTTTTCGTTTCCGTTCTCTAACTTTAGTTTGCCTCAACCAAATGTTATAAAACTTATACACAATGCTTATTACCACAAAACACAGATCAAGTTCGAAATTGGGTGGCGTCACTTTTACAGTTCATGAGTTATGCCCCTTTATAAACATAAAAATTGCTGAATTTTTCGTTTCCGTTCTCTAACTTTAGTTTGCCTCAACCAAATGTTATAAAACTTATACACAATGCTTATTTCCACAAAACACAGATCAAGTTCGAAATTGGGTGGCGTCACTTTTACCGCTCATGAGTTATGCCCTTTATAAACATAAAATTGCTGAATTTTTGTTTCCGTTCTCTAAATTTAGTTTGCCTCAAGCAAATGTTATGAAACTTATACACAATAAAATTGAGAATGGAAATGGGGAATGTGTCAAAGAGACAACAACCCGACCATAAAGCAGACAACAGCCGAAGGCCACCAATGCTTATTACCACAAAAACAGATCAAGTTCGAAATTGGGTGGCGTCACTTTTACTGTTCTTGAGTTATGCCCCTTTTAAATGGAAAATTGCTAAATCTGTCGTTTTCGTTCTCTAACTTTAGTTTGCCTCAACCAAATGTTATGAAACTTATACACAATACTTATATTCTCTACGTGAATCCTGCATCTGTATGTGGAAGTTGACTCATGCATATTTACAAGTGATTTATTTTATGAAGCAAACCCTTTAAAAACTTAGCTAATATTGTCCATGAACAAATAAATAAATTAAATTCTTGGTGTACTAAGATATCATGGTCCATGAATAAATAAACGAATTAAATTCTTGGTGTACTTGGATATGCTGAATCTAACTGTGTATTTAGATTTTGGATATTGGACCATAATAGGTAAAATTCAATTTCAATTTTCAGTTCTTTCACCACATTCAGAAACCTATGTTTGATTTTAAGTTGAAAGTCTTCAGGATAAAGGTTTTACTGAAAGTATCACATAAACCTCACTTTTGAAAGATCTATGATAATTAGGTCAAGGTAAGATAAATCCTGTCAGACAGACATATACACCTTACAATGTTTGTATACACCAATTATAGTTGACCTTTTGCTAATTTGTATTTGAAAATGATGAAATCCATTTCTTTTAAAATAGAAAGTTAATAACAAATAAAAAATGGTCATTTGAAACAATTATTTGGTACAATCGTACGTACAGCCTTTAACAATGAGAAAACCCATACCGTATAGGTGGCTATGAAAGGCCCTATAAAAATGTAAAACAATTCAAAAGAGAAAACTAACTGCCTAATTTATAACGAAACAATTTTCAAAGAACAAAATTATATAATATCATGGAAAATGAAGGAATAAGTGATACATATAAGTTTTCCATCAGTGATGGAATATTTTCCATGAAATTCCATTGAATTCAAGGAAAAACCGAAATTTCCATCATTTTCCATCATTTATTCATGGAAAAGTTGAGTTGCATGGAAAAACTAGGAATGGGAAACTTACTTCCAGTTCAGTGGAATTTTCAATAAATCTCACATTTTACCCCAAAATGGCATAGTTGACATATAAATACATATTTCTTGCAAATAACATTTAGAAAATTAAATACAAACCAGATCACAAACTGTTTTATGATTTTACTACGAAATTAAGTTCTTCAGTCTGACAGAAGGTTCTGCTCTTCGTACTATTTTATCCTCGACAATCGACCAATAATGATCTGCTCCAATCAGTAGAGAAACTTCAAACATAGGGTCATGTGAGACTGGATTGGCTAATTTCTAGCTATACAAATAACCTAAATGTATTTTCTTATGTCTGGTACAATTAAAACATTGATGGGTAATTGCCCGTCATCTGTAAGTAGGTAAATGGTACCAGTGTTTAGATGTCAGACTTTTTGCTCTCATTTGTGTCACTAATCCTGACGTTTACGGTCTCCTGTCTGGTAATGTCCAAATTCAGCTCTGTAGCTAGTTTTTCTGTAATGAAGGACATCTGTGCCCTCGTGAAATAAAATGTTTGCGTCAGTACATTGAAATTCTGAACTTACTTGCGCTACGGCAGTTTTCAGTAATACATTGGTCTGTGTCTGTGAGTGAAGAACCGTTTCCTTCGCGTTGTGTTGTGTTTCCTGAATTGTGCTTATATTTACATTTTCGTTACTCTGTTTTTCATCTCGTTGTACCTCGTCTTTGCATAAACTAGTATGATGCCTTTTTATACGCCCGTTTACGGAGGTATTATGGTTTACCTCTGTCCGTCCGTCCGTCGTCAACATGTCGGACATTAACTCAAAAGCGCTTTAACCAATTTGCATAAAACTTTGGGGAATTGTTTATATCTATTGACGTGAGCTCTCTTTCGTTTTTATAAATTTTAGATTTTACGTTTCTGAGTTGTGGGGCTATTTTCATTAAAAAGAAGGATTTTCCATTTTCGGACAATAACTCAAAATGCTTTCACCAATTTGCATGAAATTTTGGTGAATTGTTTATATCTATTTGACATGAGCTCCTTTCAATTTTTATAAATTTTAGATTTTACGTTTCTGAGTTATGGGGTTTTATTCATTAAAAAAGGGGATTTTCCAGTTTTTGGACAAGAACTCAAAAAAGCTTTCAGCAGGTCTTGTGAAACTTTGGTGAATAGTTTATATCTATTGACGTAAGCTCCCATTCGATTTTTGTAAATTTTAGATTTTACATTTCTGAGTTATGGGGTTTAATTCATTAAAAAGGGGGGATTTTCCAGTTTTCGGACAATCACTCAAAAATGCTTTAGTTCTCATGAAACTTTGGTAAACTGTTTATATCTATTGATGTAAGCTTCCTTTTGATTTTTATGAATTTCTGATATGACATTGAGAAGTTATTGAACTTTATTTTTTGAAAATGAGACGGGCGTATTATGCGCTCATGGCGCAGCTGTTTATTTACATTTCCTGCAACTTTGGTGTGATTTGCAATCAGCTACATTGTGATGTCCAAGACAGTTAAAACATTAACGATCCCTTTTAACAATAGAAATGCTTGCTTTGTGTTCAATTATCTTAGTGCAGTTAATGGGGCGTGTGAATCGTTACAAAATACGCATGACTTTACATTCATTTGTTTGTTGACTGGTTTTGTACGTACCTTTGCAATGGTATGAAATGCTGCAGTAGCGGTAGGATTTTCTGTAAGATCAGCGGAATTGCCTTCCTCCATTATGTTGAGTTCGTGAAATATAACTTGTCGTAGGTCAGTTAATTGCCAACTAGTTGAACTATGTTGTCTTGTAAGATTTATGCGTATGTCTCCTGGTAACTTTTTCAATATGATAGGGACCAATAATGACCATAGGTATCCTCTGTCTGACCAAGGGATTCTAATCCACGAACATATGTTTCAATTTTGTCGTAATAATTGCGTAAGCTCTGTAGGGTATTCTTGGGTGACGGTATTTCAAGTAATGCATTCATGTACTTTTGTGTGATTTTGTGAACTTGCCCATACCTTTGTTGTAGCAACAAACCTGCTCTTACGTAATTTGAGTTTGTAAGTGCATAGCCATTTACGGTTTGGAAATTTCAAACTTCCGAAAGCTTTATCATGTAACAATCACTTCAAGTAATTGAACCTCTGGACGTTACTCAGTGTTGAGTTTTATGTACGGCTGCTTCATACGAGTCCCGTCTTGTTATAATATTAAAATAGCTCTCGGCGCGATATAGCCTTTTGTGCTGATGCAGCGTAAAGCAATCACCAATCAATCAATCAATCATGCGAGTCCCAATAGGACTGCCACTGTAGAATGTTGCCATCGAAAGTTGACAGATTGAGTTTAGGAAGCTTATTGTACTCGCTAGGAATTCATGAATATAAGCGAAAATCTGATCGGAAATGTGTATTGTGCTGATTTTCTGTGCTTGAAAGATTAGTAGTACTAGGATAGGATGACGGAATGTCGCTTCTAGAGTTAAGAAAGCTTGTGGCATTTGTATTTAGCGTTGATGTTTGTACTGTGATAAATTTGGCTATTTGACGTACTTTTGTTTCTAAATTAAATGAATACTCATCTGAGTCCACAACAATTCTTGTTTCCTTTTCAAAGTGTCTATAATGTTTAAAAGTTCATCGGAATCAACAAGTTCTGTTCCGCTCTCCCGAATTTCGTTGAATTTCATAAATATTCTTGAAACGGCACTTCTATGTCCTGCACTTATCGATTTCAGCTTCAAATTAATCCTGGTCACAGCACCAATATCGTTAAGTGGGTAAATCGGGCAACTATACGCTAACAATAACAAAGGCGTCTAGCATGTATGGATCTCTATTCAAACTCTATAATCAAGACGTTACAATGAATAGCGGCAGCAAGAACGCTATGTTTGTGCGTTACTTCCAACAACATGTAGTACAACCTTTACCTTAAAGACTTCAACATAAAAAGTCATGACCAGTAAAGCAGACATTTCAGTGTGCACCTTTGTAATACAATTGTACGATTAAATGAAGCTTTAAAGCTGGCAACTCTATCGGTTTTAAATGTGACCCAGGCTGTGAACATTTCAATAAAGTTCGCACATCTGTATATATGCTACTATCTGTAACATTTATATCATCTAAATCTAAACTATGAATTGTTTGTAACCTTTGACCTGTTAATAATAGCAATAATGTAACTAACTTACAGGACAAAACACGCAATGTCAACACGTAAACTGGTGTTTATTCTCGACTCCAAGACTTAAGTTATGTACTGTAAAGCTGTAATGTCCAATTATAAGTAGACCATGTGACTCAAAACTACTATGTCTATTCTGCACAAGGTTTTTCACTGTTAGACGGTACAAACTAAGGGATATAGCAACATATTGCAATACATGTATTATATTCTATGATATACCAATAATGATTCGTGTTTAGGTGTTCCTAATGAATTTTTAAACCCTGTTGTTGCAGTTCTTATATTCTGGTGTTCCAGGTGGTTCATTTTAATCCCTTTATTTGTAGCTTTCTTGTTTAAGTGTTCTGGGTAGTTCTTTTAAAACCTTGTATTTGTAGTTCTCTTGTTTAGGCCAGTGTTCCTAGTGATATATTTTTCATATATTTAAGACTAGTGACTTAATACCAAATATTACTTGAATCATAATTTATTACCTACTTCTGATGTAATACCTTATGGCTCCACTGAATAGAACAACACATAATGTGACAGAGTATAACCTGAACCTCACTGTAAAGGGAGATAACTCTAGGAAGCTACACCTTCATTCTATACACCAGTTCTATAACATGATAACTCAAACACCACCTTCAAGATCTACTTTAAGACATACTACTAGACATTTGAATAAAACTCCTGCATAACAAGACATCATTGAGTTTGCTGCTGACAACAAGATTATATATATTTTCAAATTTATTGATATAATATATAAATGTTTGGCCCTTGGGAGTCGTACTCAGCGAAGGAAATTTAGCTCCAGGCCCTGTCGACGACACTTGGTATAGATGGACCAAGCCCAATGGACATGGACATTCCGTCAATCGACCGGAACAAGATGAGTTCCTATAAGGGATGAAGCGATGTTCAATCTCGTAGCAGGTGGCTATGATAAAATGGGGTAAGATTGACAGTGGAAAGAGAAATAGTAGATGTATTACATTTAATGACTTGGGGAAAATGAGAAATTAGGCCATTGGTCAATTTCGAAAGGGAGCTTGAAGAAATTCAAGAAATACCACTGGTTTGCTGAGACTACTCCCATATTCAGTGAGTAGTTGAAGGCAGTTAAGGGAAGTGGGTGGGTAATTTGTTACTTTTTACGATGAAACTTGTGTATGCCTTTCCCTGTGAGCAGCAAACTCAACCTGAAAACATAGCATCCTAGTGAAACCTGAGAAGGATCTGTATCACTGCATGCCTCATGACCAAATAAAGAGTGCTCGTGCAGCCTGGGGCATGTCTGTACCTATCATGTGCTACATACATGTATCCTATAATGTGTCTTGAATAAACAACGCTTATATACATAATATAAGCTATTAATGTCAGAAGATATTTTAACACTACATTAACATCCCAAGTCTGTTGATACCTAGGTAATGATGGTTTTAGATTGAATATGCCTTTTAGAAACCGCGTCACTAATGGCCATTGACCAACCGTTTTCTCTATTCACTGACAAAAAGAAGATAACATACTTCTTGCAGTGTTAATAGCACTGTAACCTAAACCTTGTTGGTAAAGTAATGTTAAAATTCTAAAACATTTAATTCAGTGGCTTTAAATGTATCAATTTCCTTTCACTGCAAAATGACAACCATATTTTGCAATATGTCCAATATTGTTCTTTTGTAGCTGGTTTCAAGATGATGCAATGATTTCGGAAGCTTCTTTTGTTAGTCCATAATTTTGCAACAGTTCTCTGATATCTTGAAAACTGCTAATTTTAATTTCACTATGTGATGTTCTATTGTCGGACTTTGATGTTTATAAAGAAGATACCGGCTGTTTATCATAAACGAATCTGCCACAATCCGGTGTATTAGTAGTGGAAACCAGTTCTGAGTGTTCCATAATGGTGCAACTAGCGTCAAGTCTGCTTTGTTCTTGTCCACTTTTTGCAATATCTTCCCAATCAGACTGAAAGGAGGAAAACAATAGCAATTAATGTTACTCCATTTAACTGAAAATGCATCTACTGCTTCTGAATAACTATCAGGCATATGAAAATATCGGTAGCTGATGATTAATTTTGGATGCAAACAAATCCACATCATGTGGTCCAAATAAACTATTAATAATATGGAAAACATTTTCGTTCAATTTCCACTCAATGTCCACATTTATTGACCGTGATAGGCGATCTGCCTCTATATTTGCAACTCCAGGCAAATAAAAAGCAGCGACCCAGATTTCTCTTTTAATACACCAATTCCACAATTCTTTTGTCAACTTGTTTAACTTCACAATGCGACCACCCATTTTGTTAATGTAATTCAATGCCACCATGTTATCTACATATACTTGTACATGATTTTTTTCCTTGGAAGAACAAAACCATTTTAATGATAGTAATACAGCTTTAAGTTCTAGAAAATTAATATGATTTTTCTGTTCTTCATATAACCAAAAACCTTTGGTTTCTAACAGTGTATCTTGCACAACTGCACCCCAACCTTTGCTTGAACTATCCCTCTTAAGAATAAAGTCAGGATCATTTTGATTTATTGGGTTGAAACTGGACCTAACATTATAAACCCACCAGTTTAAATCAGAAATATTTTTGCATCAAAATTTCCATAATGACATTTTAACAATATATCCTTGGTAATTTCTAATGACTTGATATATAATGGTGCAAACTGTACACCAGGTTGTGTTGCTACTAATTTTTCCAATTACTTGTGCAAATTCACGTATTGTAACCTCTTTCTTAACAAGAGTGCACACGCTGAAATGTCTCGCCTTCTTTACTAATCATTGATATTATGTTGATAGTCCTAAATATAAAGCTTTATTACAACTGTCACATAAACTTAACATTAACCAAGTAAACTAAACAATGAACCATGAAAATGAGGTCAAGGTCAGATGAACCATGCTAGGCAGGCATGTACAGCTAACAATTCCTCCATACAACAAATATAGTTGACCTATTGCTTATAGACCAAAACACAAAAACTTAACACTGAGCAATGAACCTTGAAAATGAGGTCAAGGTCAAATAAAACCTGCGTGACTGACATATAGATCATAAAATATTTCCATACACCAAATATAGTTGAACTATTGCATATAGTATTAGAAAAAAAGACCAAAACTCAAAAACTTAACTTTGACCACTGAACCATGAAAATGAGGTCAAGGTCAGATGACACCTGCCAGCTAGACATGTACACCTTACAATCATTCCATACACCAAATATAGTAGACCTATTGCATACAGTATAAGAAAAACAGACCAAAACACAAAAACTTAACTGTAACCACTGAACCATGAAAATGAGGTCAAGGTCAGATGACACCTGCCAGTTGGACATGTACACCTTACAGTCCTTCCATACACTGAATATACTAGACCTACTGCTTATAGTATCTGAGATATGGACTTGACCACCAAAACTTAACCTTGTTCACTGATCCATGAAATGAGGTCGAGGTCAAGTGAAAACTGTCTGACGGGCATGAGGACCTTGCAAGGTACGCACATACCAAATATAGTTATCCTATTACTTATAATAAGAGAGAATTTAACATTACAAAAAATATTAACTTTTTTTCAAGTAGTCACTGAACCATGAAAATGAGGTCAAGGACATTGGACATGTGACTGACGGACACTTCGTAACATGAGGCATCCATATACAAAGTATGAAGCATCCAGATCTTCTACCTTCTAAAATATAAAGCTTTCAAGAAGTTAGCTAACATCGCCGCCGCCGGAGCCCCGCCGCCGCCGGATCACTATCCCTATGTCGAGCTTTCTGCGACAAAAGTCGCAGGCTCGACAAAATTAAACGAGAACATAATTTTCCAATGTTATCTGCCTTTTCCTTGGTTAATGTTATACGCATTGTGAGTGAATTAACCACAAAACCCAAAAACACAATATTTGAGTAGGCTGAAGAACAGATTTATCTGGAAGTATTGTAAAACCAAGATAATCTAACAATTGAACTGTGTCAATTATATTCCTTTGACATTCAAAATAAGTTTTGCTCACAAGTAAACTATCATCAATGTATGGCGTATGTATGAAGATAATTCGTCAAAGGCTGTAACTTTTTATTGTAAATGATGTTTCAACCTAAAAATACACAATATGACAATATTCAAATAACACACAAGTCACAAGTTTGATATATGTTGACATCGCGATTGATAAACGTTAATTAGATACGATCAGCAGTTCAAACATTCGCTAGACAATAATGTTGATATCACTTACGCATTGACGGCCTATATCATATCAATCATTTGCTATTAACTTGTTGGTTTTCCAGGATGAACAAAACAAGTTCAAAACCATTTCAGTGTTAATCGAGAAAGGGAAAGAAACGAGTCTGTATACTGTACTTTTCTACTCATAATAATACCTCCACTATTTGGAGTACCACTTCTTTAACGTATACTGTACTTTATCACATCATAAATTCAGGATAAATCCGTCATAAAATCAATACTAATATCGGAAATGTTATCAGATTAAAATAATCGCCATACAATCCAAAATTATTATCAATCAAAAGTTATAATGTTTATCGATCCGATACATTCCCGCCATATATTTTCTGTGAAGTTACATCTCATTTGTTGCTAATTTGTTCTTCAACTGGAAGCAACACTACAATTCTGTGTGCAGATCTTCGGATCAATAAGTCCTGAGTTCCGGTGTATTTACAGTCCCTGTAACGTAAAGTTAACACTTTTTCATTCGGGAATCGTACGTACAGCGTTCGGGAATCGTTCGTATAGAGTTCGGTCATCGTTCGTACATCATTCGTATAGCGTCCGTACAACGTTCGGTCAGCGTTCGTTCATCGTTCGTTCATCGTATGGTAAATGTCACCGTTTAGGGTTTTGTATATCGTATGGTTCATGGTATCGTTCAGCGTTTTATTTGTCGTATGGTACATGGTATGGTTTAGCGTTTAGCGTTTCGTTTATCGTATGGTATGTGATATCGTTTAGCGTTTCATCAATCGTATGGTATATCGTTTTGTTCAGCGTCTGATATATGTTATGGTTTTATTTCAGAAAGTTATTTCAATTATTATTTTGAGTTAAAATAATTTAATATAAAAGATGCGGGAGAAAAAACAATTATTAGTTTGGATTGGATTAAATCTCCAACTAATATCATTATGGAATATATATAAAACGAAGGGAAACGTTTCCTCCCATCACATTTTGACTTGAATAACATGAGACCAAATACCGCGATCTAAGTCTCTTTCTTTCTCTCTCTCTCTCTCTCCTCTAACAAATATTTCTCTGATCCAAATATTTCCTTGACAAAATAAATTATATATTATGTTCTATAAATGAGGCTTTATATGAGATACACGTTTTATATCTAAATGTATTAAAAAAAGACAAGACATCCATGGTATTTGTTCCCTCAATGTCAGAGTCTGATATAAACCGAAAATTGCCAGGATAGATACAAATTCGTTGAAGACATCTATGGAAACAGCGTCGCTTGTGATTCCTGCTGTCGGTGTTAAAACTGTTATTTTGACTGTAAAAGTGCGTAAGTCCATGTATGAGTACAGAATTAAAAATAACTCTACCTGTTTTTCTATTTCTTTATTTTAGAGGTAAGCTTCTTGCCAAGTTTCACCTATTCTAACGCAAATCATTTACCTTAAATAACCAATCAATTGTATTCTAATTCTTTTAACGAATACATGAAATATTTGTCACTGGACGTTATGCATACAATCGATGATCAAATACAAATCTACAGTATTTATAAACATACTACAATTGTATATATGAAAGAGAGTAAATAATATAAATTTTAATTATTTTACACATATTTGAAGGATCGAAATAATCAGTTCTACAAATGGTTGTTATTGAAAGACTTGAAATTTTACAAATATCACATGCCTCTATGAAATTTCTTATCGACGCACCAAACTTTTCCGTTTCATCGTGCATAGCTCATTTTCCGATTCACTTAAGGTTTCTAACGATCTTCTTACTTGTTCATTACATTCTAAAATTAAAATCCTAACGTTACACAAATTGCCAAAACTTTTATTCTCAGGCTAGACTGCGTAAAAGATGAATACTGTTTTGTTTGTGTACACACGGTGTTTTGAAGGCCGATATCCAGTTTCGCTGAAAAAGAATTAATTTGCGCCACAACTAAATTACGCCAATTCTTTTTTTGCATCACTTTATTTTAAAAACTGCAGCATTCATTTGCGCCAATAAAACAATCATTTAATTGCGCAAATGTTATAGACTTGTTTGCAAATGTTTGTTCTTAGTGCACTGAGGAGGTCCTTTCCGGTATTTACAGGTACAAGTAGAAATACCACAAAGGGCCTCTTTAGTGCATTAAGAACAAAATATTGCACTAAGGACCTGATGGAATGATAGAATTGACACAAAAAACATGGCATATAGAAGGAGACTTTCTAAAAGTACATATTTTCAAATTTTATAATCATATCTTTAGTAATTATAAAGTTATTTAACAGTTGAAGTCAGTATTCTAATGTTACATGTACGTGTAAATAGGTTAATCATTTCGAGGTAAATATGGCACAATTAAGTTCCATTTATTGGCGCAATTCATATTATGAGAAAAGAAGAGATTGCCGCGATTCAAACCTTTTCAATATGATGGTAGTTGGCACAAATTACACCTAACCGTTCTGACATTAATCTTCCTTCAGTAACTTTACAATACCCAGTCGTGTCATTTCTGTATATTGTACATGTAGATAGCACGTGTGATACATGTATATACACCAGAAATACCCATTCAAGTGAATTTTATCTTTAGAAGAACTCCATATCGGGTAACATTAAATATACATAAACATTAAATTACAATTAAAAAAAGGTAATAATAAGTTCAAATGTTGCTTTAATAAGTATTTGTAAACTTATGTTATTACTTTATTTCATGTATCTTTTGTATTCTTTTTCTTTTGGCTTCAATTACCTTTTTTTTTTTTTTTATCTTATTGACTTATTCGTAAATCGAAAAACGCACAAACCTAAATAGAATCATATGGCATTGAATGATTTCTCTAACTCAAAACTAGTCATAGATGCCTCTTAAATTTTATTTTTCTCGTTGGGTTGCTTGTCCATTAATTGACGTTTACGCCATATTCTTTTTTTTCGGTATTTGTGAAAAGCCGCTCATCGATCAATTTCAAAAAATCTAATAATCGTAAGTCATGAAAATTGAGGTTCAACTTGCTATCAATTTTTCGTATACGCACAAAGATAAAATAAATGAAACACTTTTAAGCTGTTTAAATCATGCAGTGGATTTTGAAAATATAGTTTTGAAAACCGGTTATTTCTGTTTAATACTTTTCTCCCTTTTCTTAATAATTAGGACACGTGTCACTGGTTAATATAGAACTAGTCAACCATGAATAATCCCAAACAACAAATGTTTGATTGGTTTGTCATACTTGCTTATATTTTTCAATTACGTATTGTTTTCGGCTGAGACTACTACATGTATAACAGTTATAGTAGTCTCAGTTTTCGGCAATATTGTAACAATATCCTTTAGAATTTTAAATTGCTTCAGTCATTTAATATATATATTATTTTTTTTTCATGATTAATATTTTTAGATTGATAATATAATTGAATCATTTTTTAAAGAAATTAGGGATGTTGTGTATACACCTTTCTATTGGTGAACACTATATATGTTGCCCATTAGCTGTCCTTATGTGTTTTTTGTTGTTTGATTGATGTCTCGTTGTCGTTTAACCCACTATGATCTCCTACAGTTTCAGTTCCGTTTGATGTACGTTTAATTCGGTTTAAAACAAACCATATTTGATAGGGTTATTCAATATATAATTCCTCAAGATTTTGCTCAGAGGAAAGTAATAGAATAGGTTTGAATATACATTTTAGTGCAAAGTTAACAATAAAAGAAAAGTTTCACTCTCAATTTTCAACTACCCAAAATTTTAAACTATTAATTTTGAAGACGTGTTTCATCGTGATTTGTCCTGCTATTCATGTTATAACTGTCGTGATGAAAGTAACTCCTGTACTAGCGAAGCCGGAACTTTTCGTCAATATAAACTTGTGCATGAAATGGAGGTAATTGAAAGACTAATCCCAAACAGCGGCGAAAACCGTTTCCTTGAATTAATAAAACCTGGATTATATTAGCCGTTTTACGGACGATCCAGGAGTAGATTACTATATTTAAAATGTATATCAGAAGTTAAACAATTTAAGCAAGAAACTTTAGATAACTTGGAAACAATTCTCAAGCCAAGGTTCAAGTTATTGAAGAGGTGTATTTCGACAAATAATGTGCCAGGGAAAATACAATTCTATTCAAATTAATCAAGGATAAAAATGTTTCGATTTACTTGCAGAGTGTCAGATATATTTGTATTTGAATTAAGATATAGAAATTTTACAATGACAGATGATATGCACCATGAAAGTTAAACATCCTATGATAAAAGTTTTGTACATCTAAAAAAAAATAATATTTATTTATGGAAAACCGTATACATGTACTTCCGTCCCATTTTTCCTTCCTACATTACAGTACTGCATTTTTAGGTGAAATAACTAAAGGGTAAAAACGAATAAAACTTGCAAAAATTAATCAAAGTCAAAAACCCTCTGTAACGTCGTGTTGTAGGAACATCGTGCACAACGTTAAAGTGAACATTAAACTTATGCATGGCGGAAAAGAAATATACGAAAACGATAGGTGCAATGTGCATGCAGCCTTGCAAATGATATTTAAAGAAATATATTTAATTTATAAAACTTAGGACTTTAATTTAAATATTGTTGATGGGATGTTGAAGTTTCCAGAACATAGAAAATACACAAGAAAATCTATCAGTACACTAGTCTATCAAAATGTGATTGGTGTCCATTTTACAACATATTGTTTAAGAATTTAGTGTTTTCCTATTCATTCTGACATCTGTGTCCCTGGATCTGAACAAGAAATTACGAAGACGTTATGCTTATCAGTTTACCTTTAAAAAGATTTTTCAACAGAATATTATATATATAATTTTTTTTATTTTGTTTTCTTTGCGAAAACAAAATGGCCCTAAAGCTAAATGTCATCGTCAGATGTATATTGGAAGGCTATAAACACTTTAGAATATACACCACCTGCTGGATCTTTTACCTGGACACATATCTTGTTACGTAACACGTACGAATGTAAAATTATCGATATGGTGTATTCAGTCGAATATACACGGTATCTCTGGACTGGGGTATTTAAGATATTTTGATCTGATAATGTATGTAAATTTATGTGTGCTTTATGTAAAAAAAATGCATTTAACCATTTTATTTTCAAAACTTCTTTAAAATGAGTTGACTTTGAGCATATATTTATTTTCAAAACTTCTTTAAAATGAGTTGACTTTGAGCATATATTTATTTTCAAAACCGGAGACAAATCACTAATTTCCAATTATAAACCAATCTCATTATTATCAGCAGTGGGAAAAGTATTTGAAATTTTTATAATTTAAAATGTATTTAATCACTTAATTAGTTACAAAAGCGTTTTGTTTCAAGTTCATATTCGCCTTTTGAGAATGCTAATGCAGGAGTTCCACAAGGCTCTATATTAGGTTCCCTACTATTCCTTATTCATGTATATGACAAAGCTGGTAATTTGATAAGTCTAACTCGATTGTGTGCTGATGAAACATCCTTTCTTATTCAAGCAATAGTCCTTACACAATAGAGGATGTCTTAAATAACGATTTAGAACAAATTTCAGCATGGTCTAGGGATTGGTTTATTGATTTTAATCCCAACAAGACAATTACTATGCTATTCTCCTGTAATTCTTCTCCAGATGAAATTAAAATGGAACTTCAAAATCAAGTAGTAGCATTGTCTCCTGTCATAAACACTTAGGTATTACTTTTGATTCCAATGGTAAATTCTATACAGAACAGAAAACGTTTTAAAGTGTGCAAGCACAAGATTAAATTTCTAAAAAATGAAATATGTATTGACTAGGAATTATACTATTCGCATAAACTTAACACTTATAAGACCAATTATGTAATATGCACGTGAGTCATGGGATGGTTGTACTCAACAAGATTGCGACAATCTAGAACATGACGTTTAGTTGGAACAGAGACATATATACGTCTCTGGTTGGAAGCAGGAAGATTAGTAACTGGGTTGCCCGTGTTTGCTAGTCCGGAAGTTATATATGTTCAGTGGTACAGGCTGACATTTGGTAGTGGACAGAAGAAAATCCAAAAGCTCAATGTGTTATATTCATCACATAAAGTGGGACTGCCTCTACGATTTAATGCCACCTTTTCAGTTATAGATAGAATATTAGAAAATCCTTTTTTTCGTCTACTTCTATCGAATGAAATAGCCTAAATCCCGACATATGTATTATTCTTATTCTTAATAAAAAAATAAAGTATTCTTGTACGTCCAGAAATATGAATATATTGATCGAACTTGACACAGACACATTTGCACGCCAATCTTTATTATTAAGGACAGTTGATTGGATAAAAGTGATGGATTGCCACGCCTATATTAAAACTGAGATCCTATGAACAGACTTCAGATAGCTCCCAGTTTTCGAATTTGATAAAAAATATTTATATCTCGTATTGTTTCAATATTAAAAGTGTTGAGTAACGTAGTTGAATTTTAGATTAAATTTGGGAAGTCGTATATCCCCATTTTTAAATTATTCAACATGAAGAAATAAAAAAAATCAGCTGGTTTTGAAATTTTTCAAGAGTTGCAATTAAATTTATGATACAGAATTATTTTTTTATTTGTGTTCCTCAACAATGTTTGCTAAATCATTTTTTCATCGAATCCCGAAGCGTGAAGAGTTTAATACTTGTAAATCCCAAATTCACACAAATAATAAAGTCCCAACCCGACGTTCTTAAAAGGTCTGTTCTAGAGTTTAGTTTCATTTTCAAAAATTTCAGACACGTAAATAATATAGGTTATTAGCGCTAGCTTCACACTAGTTATTAGCTGGCTTAAATTATGATAGAAAACATCCAATGACGCATAAAATATCTAATGCCATGGGTAACGCATAGACTGTCTTATTTTATAGGGATGCCCATGTGGCACATCAATGATACGATTGATTTAACCATTGTACTTTAGAATTGCAACAAATCTTAAATTCACTTAAATACATGAACCTGTTATCTTGTCGACTTTAAAGCCAACATACAGATAGCCGTTATATCCAGAGAAGAGACCTCGATGAAATTTGAAAGTTAAACAAATCTTGTAGTGATCAGATAATCTATGACGTAATTTTAAAAATAAGACGACAAGGTCGAAAATAGTTCTAGCCGTCTTATAGCAAGAACGTCTCCTCACTCACCTTGTGGTTATATGTGTTGGTGGTGGATAGAGTCACACCGACTCACAACTGACTTTTTCTCTGCGGTTACAAAGCTCGTTGTCGAGATCAACATTAGGAAGATACCATTAAATTTTTACGGGGTGGGGGGAGGGGTGGCTAGGATGAAAATTTTGTCCCGCATTTTTCTTTAAATGTAATCTCAATGTAAATGTAGTCCTGCTTTTTTTTTTTTTTTACACTCTATTCTGTCCTGCCTTTCTTAGTTATTAATTTATTCTGACTTGTTTTACATAAAGTCATCATGCCTTTTCTTTTTGGCAAGATGCCCATACTGTCTTTTTTCTCTAAACTCCTGTCATGCCTTTTTTTTCAATTTTCATACGTCAGACAAACTTCTTCCTGCATGTGACTTCATATTTCAAAAGGGATAAGAAATGTCTTAATTGATAAGTTCTACATTGCATTTAAAAAATCCATTGAAAGAATATTGTATAATTAGAAATCATTGTCCGCTGTTGGAAGTTCAGATTCGCCATTTTTCGTGCTTGTCATGAGACGATATTTCAGGGGTTTCGATTGTTAAACTCGTTAAATCAAATAACGAACATATTCCATCTCAACATGAGAAAGAGTGGCTCATTTACCCATATCAATGTTTATCGTTTATAGATGTTGTACTTTCAATGCTATTTATAAACGCAGAGTAAAATTTTAAATGTTTGGTATACAAATTTAAAATTATTCAACTTAAAAAATATTCAGAAGACACTGGGAAATATCGACGAATCATTATTTATTTATTATATTGTAACAATTTTTCTTCACAAAGGCTTATAATGATAAATGAAATCAATGTTTTGCTGTCAATATTACAATTTATGTATTGCTCTCTGGTGATGAGTCTTTGAGTTCTGACGAAAATGATAGTGTTTTCTATCTGTACAAAAGTATATAAAAACTTTGACAACCTTATTCTGTAACAGATCTTACTAGAACATGGTCAATTTATGCTCTTAAGGATACGATGATCTTTATGATTGACTATTGTATTCTGAAACGTTTCAATGGTTTCAATTAAAAACAAAATTGATACTTACAATTACGTGTAGATTTATTCCGTTTTCCTATTAATCCGTAACTAGAAAAGCGACTTAATATGTATCACATCATAAACTATGCGTGTATAATTTACATTTAAACAAATTCACATACATGACTTGTCATGTACACTAACATATTTTAATTTACACAGCTCGGTGTGTTTGTATTTATTTCTTCTGAAAATAGGCGCACTCGATTAGTTATATTAAGTGGAAAATATCCATTGATTCGATTCTTCAAATTTATATATGTAATTTATTTTATATCTTCATGTTAAATTGTATATTTATGTATGCATTGGAGAAGACGTTACTAAGTTGAAAAACTTGTGTCTAATCCATTTATCATTTTGAACAATAAAATATGTTCAAATTAAAGAATCATGATATGAATATAAAGAAAAGAAGAAAACCAAACACATTTTTTAATTAAAATTGAAAATCCAACTGATTAAAAGTCGTATTGACCTCTAAAATTCTATCACAATAAACAAGTACTTATAGTATCTCAAAATGTCCAAATATAGCCCGCTTTATAATCGCGCAGTGGACATAATTGTTATATTTCTATTCAGACATTCCACATTTTATCAACCGTTTCAGAACTATTTTTGAAGATTACGAATTACTTCATTGCATATTTAACGCAAAATACATTTTCAATTCTTTATTTACACTCAAACACAAATATGTGTTACATGAGAACAAATTACAAATCAAATGGAATAAATGACAGAATAGACAGGAAACTAATAACTCATAATAATAGGACGTACGCCAATTCATGAGGGCATGCCAAATTGTCACGAATGTCCAATCAGGTTTTCTGCGGTTCAAAGTTTGACGTGCGGTGATGTTTGAACAGTGTTGCGTGTATTTTACATTTTCATTTCGGAGCCTTTAATAGCTTACTATGCTGTATGGATTTTGCTCATTGTTGAAGGCCGTACAGTGACCTTTGATTGGTCATTTCTACGTTATCCAGTCTCTGGTTAAATTCTCTCAGTAGACATTATCCCATCATTGATGATCAAGTGTGATATAAAAAAGAAAACTACATTATCGTATCTCGGATATATATCTATTAAATATAATAAAGAATACTTTAGTAAGATTGAATACAACAAAAGCTTGTCCATGTTAAATCCTTGATGCTGTCTCCTTCAGACTATCAAACACTGTCAACCTAATTGTTAACGTGGTATTATATGTGATAACTTGCTTTAAATAATAGTAAACTGAGTATTTATTCACAGTACGCACTTCCTATTTTAGTTGTGATGATAGAAATCTTAATATTATTGATACACAGTTGAGAAATATGGTGCAGTAATTCAAATGCAGATTTAAACCTTATTAATATTAAACCCAATCCCGCATGCAGCTGTGGTCATCCTGTTGAGGATAGTATTCACTATTTTTAAGTGCCCTTTATCAACGAAGCAAGAGAAATATTGTTTTCAAAATTAGAAAGATCTGCTATATCCATTTTGCTTTTATTTGCTGGTGACGGTGACCTTTCATTTCAGCAAAACAAAGAAAATTAATGTCCGAGTCTGTACAATCATATATCAGAAATACACTAAGATTTAGAACATTCAATTAAAATTGAATTCCTACTTCCCAACTCTTCACTCTAGTCCAGTTTTATATATTACTCTATATCATATTAAACTTTTGTTTTTGAGACAAGGCCATATTTTGTCAAAAGACAAGCACAATAACCCCAGAGCGAATTGCGAGAAGTGGTTTCGTATTTCGTTATAGAAAAAAAATGCTAATAGTTTATGTAAAATAACGACTCTCGTACGGTGTCGCGTTTATATCTTTTTAACACATTGGTGCAATTGGATGCAAAAAATAATGACCATAAAATGTCAGGGTTGCGAGATCAGACAGTAACCTAACAACTAAACAATTGAAAATCTAGGGATCAATGTTTAACATTCGTTAGCAATGAGCGATTTTCATAAATAAAACATGATTTAGTCGAATACTTTGCGAGTAAAGAAAAAGAGACTACCATAGATTTGTTATTAACCACAAATGCTTAAGGGGTACAAATCAGTATTCAGGAGTTACCTCTTTTGCATTACACCACATTACAACAGAAATTAGAAAATAGGGCCTGGAAGTATTTCTAAGACATTGTTGTTTTCCTTTTCTATGTAGCTTTCTTTCTGGCAAACACGGTGTTAGATTTTATAAATGCTGACAGGCACCGACCATTGAAAAAAAATCTATCTGTTTAAAATAAGAAATGAAAATAATTGTTTGTTTGTTGTTTTTTTTTTTTTTTTTTATGGCAAATAGAAAAATGACCGTTTGATTTGAAATTGTTTAAAATTATTTAGAAATAGATTTATGAAAATAATGTATTTTAACGTGAAAAGGCTAGACTTTAATTTGTGGCGTAGGGATGTGATTGAGTGGTTTTGTTTACAATTATTTCCCATTATTTCCGTAGTGAAAATCTGCAATAATTATTGTTTCATCATGTTATTTGATTTTCACATTATCACAAAACTAAGAATATGACGAATGAATTTATAGTTAGATGTTTAATGTCCAGTGGTAACTATTAGATGTATCATTAGGAGGACATTTTAAATGTTATAAATATAAAATAGATAAAACTGCTATTCAGTCGATTTTAAAATACATGCTATAAAAGAGAATACATAACAATAATTTAACAAACCTTTTGAACAAAAGGTAAACCTTAAGACTCGAATATACTTTTGTAAGAACATTAGATTAATTCCGAATTCCATCTAAAATAAATTGTTCGGGCGTATGACAATTGTCCTGATTATGAAAATTTTCATTCTTTCATTTGCGCCGATTTCATTTTTCATTTGCGCCAATTTTATATTTGCTCCTAATTAGATTTACAGGTAAGTTAATCCGTAAGTTAATACTTGTACATGTACTGTACTATACCATTGGTAAAACCTGGTTATAAATGTTGTTCATTTATGTTTAAGTTAATTTTGATTCATATTGTTCTGGAACTTCGTTGTAACATGATGGACATATTGCACACTGAAACGAGCCGAGGAGTCAATTCTTTAATCATCGAGGGCCATACATATCGGAAGGTTAGTGTCCTGAAACATAACAACATATCTTACAAATGTACCATAAAATCGTGTAAAGCCAGAGTCGCCACGGATTCTATTATCAAAACACAGATCGAGCATAACCATGTGGTAGATGTCCGAAAGACAGAGGCTAAATAACTACGGGTACTGTCAAGGAAAACGTAGGAGGTGTAGGCCTTCTTCCGTCTCCCCGTGGTGAGCAGAGGACAACAGCTATGTACATGTTATGATTGACAATTCATTACATTTGTACAAGTGGCTAATGGAAGAGGTCTATAACGATAAATGAAAAATAACATGACTTGGATGGAGAGTTCTCTCATTGGTACTCATACCACATCTTCTTATATCTATTCACCTGTAATTTACCTGTAAAAAAATCGGCGCAAATGAAAAAAAAAAAAATCGGCGCAAATGCAAAACGCCGAATTGTTCATTTGGAAAAAAAATTTTAATACCTTAGTCTATTTTCAAAAAATGTTGACTGAATACTCTGCAGACTGTAGTTTACCCGCACATTCACCAAGTACGTATTTCTACGGCTAAAAAAAAATCATAATTGTATCTTAATTTGTTTAAATTTATTTCAGTGTTTATTTTTCAAACTTTTTATGTAAATAATGTTGGATCAACATCGAGTCAGATTAAATTATAATTTATTAAATTATATTATTAATTAAAAACTGAAACATGCATCCAATCTAAATTTTACGCATATTATCACCTATATAAAAAGATTTAACAGAACACAATTCATGTTTTATATTAAAAAAAAACATAAACGCTCAACGGAACTATGCACGCTAAGAAACGATGTACGCCAAACGATACGATATACGCTAAACGAAACGATGTACGCTAAACGATACGGTATACGCTAAATGAAACGATGTACGCAAAACCATACGATGTACGATAAAAGGGCGCTTATGTTATCGTTTATGGTATGGTTTATGGTACATGGTTTCGTTCGTACATCATTCGTTCAGCGTCCGTACAACGTTCGGTCAGCGTTTCGTTTGCATTCGTACACCGTTCGGGAAGCGTACGTACATCGTTCGGGCATCGTCCGTACATGGTTCGGGCATCGTTCGTATTGTTAACTTTACGTTACACGGACTGTAGTTCCAGGTCCAATGTTCTTGTATCGAACGGTTACATCCCTTGTCACACCATCTCTGCTTGACTTTGCTTCAACTATTTGTCCTAATTTCCAATTACTACGAAATGAATTATTGTCCTGTACAAGAACAAGGTCCAAAACTTGCAGGTTCCGCTTACTGACATGCCATTTTGCCTAATAATCAGCGATGGAAAATAATCTCTGTGCCATTTTCTCCAAAATGTATTAACTACTTGTTGCACGAACTTCCAACGTTTTTGAAATTGTCTGATTCATCCCAATTTCCTACTGGCACATTCGAAGATGCTCTTCCAAGAATAAGATCATTCGGACATAAGTAAGTTCCTCGTTCGGATCAGACGTTGAAGTTCCTATAGGTCGCTCATTCAAAATGTTGGCTACTTCAAATAACACGGTTTGTAGTTCAGAAAATGTCATGATTGACTGTCCAATGGCAAGACTCAAACTTTTCTTGACAGATTTAATCAATGCTTCACTGCATCCGTTTTCCCAAGGAGCGTCAGCTGCTTTCGTGAATTCCATTCCATGCCATTACCGTTCCCAAACATTTTGATCGTATCCCAATGCCAATTTTGTATCACTTCCTTTAGTTCCTTACTAGCTGATACTAGTTGTGATCCAAGATCCGACCTTATTTTCTTAGGATATCCTCTTACAGATGTGAATCGTCGTAAAACCATGATAAAACTACTAGTATCGTATCCATCAGCGAGATCCACATACACAGCTCTACTGCTCATGCAATTGAACAGTACGCCATATGCTTTTCCATGAGTGCGCCCTTTAACGGTATCCTTGATTGTAAGAGGTCCAAAGAGGTCAACTGAACAGTACGAAAATACTGGTGATGGTTGAAGTCGTTCCAAAGGTAATGGTCCCATTTGTTGTCCAATACATTTGTTATCTCGCCTTCGACATATAACGCACCTTTTCTAATCATTGAAATGGATTTGCGCACCTTTGGTATCCAGAATTTGCTTCTCACTTTAGCTAAAATTACATCTACTCCTGCGTGATCCTGATCATGTACTGACTTTAAATATAACCACACATAATGCCCTTTATTAGGTAACAGCATTAAATCAGTTCTGTTCCAAGTAGCTTTCAGCCAATCAGCTAATCTTTTACCAACAACAACTATACCCGCCTCATTCTTTTCTGGAGATAGTCTTCGAAAGGTCTTTGTCCAATCATCCGAAATGTCTCTTTGTAAATATCTAATCCATTCAAGTTCTGCAGCATTTAGACTTTCGGCAGTTATACCAATTGAAGCACCTTTGAATGATTTCGTAGTGACGATACGCATCAGTATGCATGTTACTCGCAAAAGTTTTGAATATGAAGAAATGTTTTCCAGTTTAACATCTTCAAAATCCAACCCAGACATTGTATTAGTCATCTTCTTGATGTCAGATGACATAACAATACCTATCGTGTCGGGTAACTCGTCATTACCTAAATTACAATCTTGCCTTAAAGGCCACTGGTCTATTGGATCATTCAAAAATTTAGGTCCATTTTTCCATATTGAGTTCTTAACCATATCACCAGGAGATGTAATCCTTGTCGCGAGGTCCGCTGCATTGAACTCACTTGGCACCCACCACCAATCGGACGGTTCAGTCTTATTTTGAATTTCTGCTACCCTTGTAGCAACAAATGTGCCGAATCCATAACTCTCTCGTTGAATTTGTGCCCTAACAATCATCGAATCGACTATGTGTATTACACGACTAAATTTGTAATCCATCTCCTCAACTAACTTTTGTCTAATTCTAGCTGCCAATACAGCTCCACATAATTCCAGTCTTGGAACAGACATCTGTTTAGTTGGTGCTATACGGTTCTTTGCTATCACTAATCGTGATTCAAATCCTCCGTGTGCTGTTCCCCATCTGACATATGCACATGTTCCATAAGCCAATTTACTTCCATCCGAAAATCTGACTAGCATGGGATCCCCAACAGCATTATCGGGTTTTAAACACCTGTGAAATTTCAACTGTTCTATGTCGAAAAGCTCTTTGAAAAAATCCATCCATTCTAATCGTGATTCTACTGACATGGCATAATCCCATCGAGAATTGACTATAGTTTTGTCATTCGTATTGTTTTCTATGCATAGCTTTCGCATGAGAACCTTAGCCGCTAAAGTATATGGAGTAGCAAGTCCTAACGGATCATATACACTAGCAACCTGGCTGAGTACCATTCGAGGAGTTAATGATGTAGGTACGCTACTTTCAATCTGTGATTTCGTTATATTTTCTCCTTTCCGAACATTCTTGTACTTAGGAGAAAAATTAATCTTCACCTTGAAATCAAACAAGTCTTGTTTTGGATCCCACCTCATTCCGAGAATTTTTCGTGTGCAAATTCATCTAAATCAACCTCCACGGATTCACCACTATCTTGGGATTGTAATGTACTGCCGCATTTTCATTTCCAGATATAATCCAATGTTTAATGCGGAAACCTCCACATGCAAGCATTTTCTCGGTCTGCTGGGTTATCAAACGAGCATTATCTACACTTTCAACTGACTGTAATATATCATCTACATAACTGTTTCTTATCACCATCTTTGATGCATCTGGGTAGATGTGTTGATACATTTTTGCTGTTTGATGTAATGCAAGTGTCGAAATCGCTCCACTCGGTCTGTCGCCAAAAGTAACTGTTAACAATGCATAGTGATCTGGATCTCTGTGTGTTTCTAAATTTCTCCAGACAAATCGGTGTGTGTGCTGATCTAACGGTGAAAGTCTTATCGCATTGTACATTTTTGAAATGTCACCAGCCAAAGCTATGGATTCTTGTCTGAATCGAATTAAGACCGCTAACAAATCATTGATCACATTGGACCCCTTCGCCCAATAGTCATTGAGAGTGTGTCCCATATAAGATGACGAGGAGTTAAACACAATTCTTAATGGTGTTGACTTTGATTCGGGTTTTAACACCTCGTGATGTGGTATGTAATGTACCGGACCGCTATGTATCTCCATCTCCTCCTTTGTCAATTTTCTTGCTATGCCACGTTTCACCATATCCATAATCTGTTCATCGTAGGCACTTGCATATTCTAATGAATTTCGAAGTAGTCGTTTTTCAGTAGATCCAAGTCTTGATACGGCTGAATTCACGTTATTTGGAAGGTTGTTTGGATTTTTTATCCAGGGGTAATTTACTATCCATTGCTGTGATTCTTCATCATGTGTCATGCCTGATTTAATGATATTTAATTCCCTCTCCTCCCTTATACTGTGTTGTGATTGTCCTATAGCACATTTGCCACACTTACATGAACCACATTTTAATGTGGTTTGTTTCCCGGGCCCTTCTATGTCAAAAAGTGAATCTAATTTGTCCTTAATACTGTCTCTGTCCAATACATGAATATCATTTAACGGAATGATTTTCCCGGATGCCCAGTAAATACGGACTATGCCATGGTTTGACAATTTTGGCACTTCTAGTAGTGGATGGCTGCCACGAATGCAGTACCCAAACTGATTTCTCATTAACTGTAGATTTCCAATTTGTTCTTCCTTATTGGGCATTAAAATACAACAATCTGTGCCGATCAATATGTCTACTTGGCCAGTTGGCCTTTGAATGTCATTCTTGTTGATACCTTTGAACAGTTGGTCTACTCTACTCATATCGACTCTTGCAACCTCGGCTGTAACTTCCTCCATGCCATATGCTTTTATTGTCCATATTTTACCTCTAAGGTCAGTCAAAGGTATTACATACTCTTTACTTTGTACGTGTTCGGTTACATTTCCAACCTTCGTCACAGATAATGTTATATCTTGTCCAGATAATCCTAATCGTTTAGCAGTTTTGTGTGTGATCAGTGACATGTTCGCTCCAGGATCCCAAAGTGTCGTCAACGACATGTCCTTACACTGAACTGAACTGATCATTAATAGTACTCCATTCTTGTTCTTGTCATCGTTTATCACCTGTGTAGAGTTATGAAAGGATATGCCATCTATGTGTGCAGTGTGCAAATTTTGTGATGAATTTTCCCACATGTTTGATGAAGCTCATTTTGTATGTCACAAGGTTTACGGCTGTGACAATGTCTTGACAAATGTCCTATCTTTAGACAACTGAAACATCCACCATTTTTCTCACTAAATCAACCTTCGTCTGACTATCTAATCTCGCAAATATAGAACAATCACCTATTTCATGATTATCTGATTTGTGATACCAACACTTAAACTTCCCTTCTGTATTTCTATTTGTACCGGTATTTTTGTCTGAATTGTATCGATTTGTCGGTTTGTTTGACATTGCTTGCGCTACCTGTGCAAGACCTTCAACAACCTGTTTCATCACTTGCTGGTTCTCTTGTAATTGCACTTGTAAGGGATCTACAGCTACACCATTATTATTCTCGTCATTTTCCGATTCATTTGCATCAAAAGTATTTATCTTTCCTTTGCTGTTCCATATTCACGCAAATCAGACTCCATGTACTCTAGAGCACTTTTTCCTCTAATAAAAATTTAAGAATTCTTTGAAACTCAGTGGAATACTTTTCGATTCTGTCTTCTGTTTTCGTAATGCCCATTCACGTTTTTGTATAGGCGGTAGGAGTTTTCTATCTGACTCACCATAGTTGCTGTGTTCATCTCTGCTTCGAGGTTCATGCGTTTTAAATCAAGCCAACATTTCTCGACAGTTTCTACTAACGAAATAAACCATGTTGTCACCATCTTGAACTTTCTTTAATCTTTTCAATTCATTTAATATGTGATCGATCAATTTCTCTGCTCTGCCATATTTCATATCAAGACGCCGAAACATTTCCTCGAAATCATTGTCAACACCTTTCAAGACAGTTAAGGCTTCACCACTTAAACATTGCTTCAGTGCATATGGATCTTTACCGTATGACGATAGCATGTGTCTTTCATAATCAACTTTGAAACTTAGATAATCACGAATGCTGCCAGCAAAAATAGGAGCCTCTAATTTTTTTTACCCTAAACGTTTCAGTATCTTTATTTTTCTTAGCATGCTTCATCGAGTTTTGTTCCTTTAACTTACTGTCTTGTTCATGTTTTATCTTTTGTCTTAGATTCTAACACAATGATCTTGATTTACAAAGTTCTCGGTACATACCAGTTAGATGATCATTATTAAGTTCGTTTATCTTTGGTTTGTCTTCTTCACTTTCAGAATCAAATGTTTCTAAAAATACCTCATGTCTTGCTTCTAGTTCTGTATATGCTGTTTCCAAATCTTGAAGTATTTTTTCAACCACAATTGCCCCTAACTTATCCTGTATTCCTTCTAGTAAACGACCATATATTATATGAAATCTCCCTTTGGCCGTACTTCTTTTCTTCTTTGTTAACCTTTTGTGATCAGCATCAACAGACATCTTGCCTTGCGTTGAAATGTATGAAGATAATTCGTCAAAGGCTGTAACTTTTTATTGTAAATGATGTTTCAACCTAAAAATACACAATATGACAATATTCAAATAACACACAAGTCACAAGTTTGATATATGTTGACATCGCGATTGATAAACGTTAATTAGATACGATCAGCAGTTCAAACATTCGCTAGACA
Organism: Mytilus coruscus; assembly: GCA_017311375.1. Classification (NCBI taxonomy): domain Eukaryota; kingdom Metazoa; phylum Mollusca; class Bivalvia; order Mytilida; family Mytilidae; genus Mytilus; species Mytilus coruscus. The sequence continues at coordinate 62,241,342 of CM029599.1, forward strand.
ATAATGTTGATATCACTTACGCATTGACGGCCTATATCATATCAATCATTTGCTATTAACTTGTTGGTTTTCCAGGATGAACAAAACAAGTTCAAAACCATTTCAGTGTTAATCGAGAAAGGGAAAGAAACGAGTCTGTATACTGTACTTTTCTACTCATAATAATACCTCCACTATTTGGAGTACCACTTCTTTAACGTATACTGTACTTTATCACATCATAAATTCAGGATAAATCCGTCATAAAATCAATACTAAT